>CAEKDK010000006.1:16497500-17697500 GCA_903112645.1 Prunus armeniaca
TGGCCTCAGAAGTAACTTTGAAACTCGCTCAAATTCCTTAGACAACAGGGCCCGCTTCGCCTCCCACTCCTTCACTGCTTCCCCGTCGATCAATTTCTTAATTCTTTCGGTGAACAAGCCTCTGAGCCGGTCCTGGAGCTCCTCGAGATCGGACGGCACAGAAACAAACCGGTTCAACTCCGGTGTCAGATTATGAACCCCGTCGAGCCGCGATTCCCAAAGACAAACAATGGCCTCGAGCGCGTGGACCCATTGTGTGTAGAACAAGGAGACCACTATGACATTAGAGGGAGAGAACTCGACGTTTTCGGGCTTGTACTTGCATTTAGCGATCACGGCGTCGATGTCGGCTTTCTGGTGGTTACGTTGGTCGGAGAGGAGCACGACGATGAAACTCGGGGGCCTGGGAGGGGGTCGACGACAGAAGCCGTCCGGCGGGGAATTGGGTTGCCTGGGAGGGTACCGGTGGGGAATTTCCCGCGGCTGAGGTTGGCGGAAAGTGGCGCGAGGGTATGGTCCGCACGACGATCTCATGGCATCGAGAGCGACGACGAAACCCTAGAGAGAGATAGAGAGATATATAGAGAGTGAGAGAGGGAAACGGAGAAAGGTTGGGGCTTGAGAAAAGAGTGTATGAGAATTTCAATCTTGAGGGGAATTGGAAACGGTTGAGATGTTACAGACGTGGCGGGCAAAGACTTTATAAGAGTAGAGAAGAAGAAGAACAGAGTAGAGAGAGAGAGTGGGGGTTTGGTGAGTGGAAGTCACCGCTAGTCAATTAATGCTCTCTCTCTCTTGACACCAAATTGCTTTTTTGTCGGTTTTTTCATAGATTATGGAAGATCCAAGGGTATTGTATCAATTGGGGAAGTGAAGGGTCTTGTGACTTGAGGACTAAGTTTGGTTTCTTTTTTCTTATAGAGAATCAATAAAGTTGTTCATAATTCACTAATAAGTATTTTTGAGTACACACGAGAAGTGGGGTACTGAGCACGATTCATAAGTGTGTAGAGAAGTTTTTAAAGGATTGATCTTGTATTAATAGTTGATAGATTTTATGTACATGCATGATGTACACGTGAACGACGATCACGATTTTACGTTTATCAATAGTTGATAGCCTATACACCCATGCATGATGCACACGTGAACAACGGATCTGGATCCTCTGCTTTGATTTTCTCTGCTATGATCTGCTTTACTTTTGTTCTCCACATGCCACCTCAATAAAATTTAATCTAAGGGACTTAAAAGTTGACACATCATCCTAAAAATAAAAAACTCATTTACTCCTAATTTTTTTATAAAAAAAATCCCTAATCCAACTAATGGGAAAGTTAGCCTTCCTAGATTTCTTTACTCCTCCTTTTTCCTGCACCACGTTCTGTCTTTCTTCTCTTATTTTTTCCTCTTCTTTCCCCAAAAATCTTACCTCTCACTGAGATTTCTTTTCCCCAAAATCTCTATGATCATAATCCCTCTTCTCTTTCCCATATCAAAAGAAAAAAATTATTCCATATTCATTGTTTGATGATGGTGGTTGCGGATATAGGAAGAAAGAAAAGAAAAAAAAGTGATGATCAGAAGCATAAGAATACGAAAGTGGTAGATGAATTTGTTAATATAAATTAAATCAAAAGCAAAATTCAAACAATATCAAAAAAGAATGAACCAAAAAAAAAAAAAAAAAAAAAAAAAAAAAATCCCTTCCCATATCCATTGTTTGATGAGGGTGGTTGCAGACATCGGAAGCAAAAGAGAACATGATGCAGGAAGAAGAACCAAAAAAATAAGAACTCAGATGACTCTTATTATGTTCATACTTTTCTTGGTAATAATGTTTTTGTGTTCTAAGATTGGACACAGAAAAGAATGATAAGCGATAAGATTTGGGGGTGGGGGGAGACGTGCAGAGAAGGAAGAAGAAGAGAAAAAAAAACTGCTACAGCCATTAAGTTTAGGCGTTAGTCAAGTTAGGGTTTTTTCATTTTTAATTAGGAGTAAATTGAAATTTTATTTTAAGGAAGATGTGTCCAATTTAAGTCCCTTAGATTAAATTTTAATGAGGTGGCATGTGGAGAATAAAAGTAAAGCAGATCATAGTAGAGAAAATCAAAGCAGAGGATCCGGATCCGTGAACAACACATACTTTAGTTAATTTTTTTTAATTAATACTCATCGTATTTATGTCTATCTCATTCTCATTAAATTTTATTTGTATAAAATTCTATTTCTGAACTTACCTACTAATATTCCTAATATATGTCCTTAAACTATTTTGGTAGCTTCAATCGAGATGCCAATCTAAATTGAGCTGCCCTGACATCTATTTTTAGTTTTGCTAGCATAATACTAGGCTATCAAAGGTTATGTAGATATGGTAGGATTTTGCAAACAAAAATACTTTCCTCCTCACCGGGTAAGTAAGAGCTCATACATTCCTGCCAATAGTTTGGTGTTTGTAGAACCCATCTTTTCTTTTCTTTTTTCTTGTAGAGAATCAATGTTCACAATCCACTAATTTGTATTCTTGAGTACATACGAGGAGTGGGGGGAGCGAGCATAATTCATAAGTGTGTAGAGAAGTTTTGAAAGAATTCAACTCATATTAATAGTTGATAGATTTTATGCACATGCATGATGTACACGTGAACGACGATCATGATTTTAAGCGCATCAATGGTTGGTAGCCCATACACCCATGCATGATGCACACGTAAACGATACATACTTTAGTTATACTTTTTTTTTATATAAAATAATACTCATCGTATTTATGTTTATCTCGTTCTCATTAAATTTTATTTGTATAAAATTCTATTTCTGAACTCACCTACTAATATTCCTAATATATGTCCTTGAACCATTCTAGTAGCTTCAATCGAGATGCCAATCCAAATTAAGCTGCCCTGACATCTATTTTTAGTTGTGTTAGCATCTAACCATGCTATCAAAGGTTATGTAGATATGGTAGGATTTTGCAAAGAAAAATACTTCCCTCCTTACCAAGTAAGTAGGAGCTCATATATTCCTGCTAATAGTTTGATGTTTTTAGAACCCTTCTTTTCTTTTTCATTGTAGAGAATCAATAAAGTTGTTCACAATCCACTAATTTGTATAAATTGTATTCTTGAGTACATACGAGGAGTGGGGGAGTGAGCGTGATTCATAAGTGTGTAGAGAAGTTTTGAAAGAATTCAGCTCATATTAATAGTTGACAGATTCTATGCACATGTGTACACGTGAACGACGATCATGATTTTACGCGCATCAATGGTTGGTAGCCCATACACCCATGCATGATGCACACGTAAACAATACATACTTTAGTTATACCTTTTTTTTAATGATACTCATCATATTTATGTTTATCTCGTTCTCAATAAATTTTATTTGTATAAAATTCTATTTCTGAACTCACCTACTAATATTCCTAATATATGTCCCTGAACCATTTTGGTAGCTTCAATCGAGATGCCAATCCAAATTGAGCTGCCCCTGACATCTATTTTTAGTTTTGTTAGCATCTAACCAGGCTATCAAAGGTTATGTATATATGGTAGGATTTTGCAAAGAAAAATACTTCCCTCCTTACCAAGTAAGTAGAGCTCATACATTCCTGCCAATAGTTTGGTGTTTGTAGAACCCTTCTTTTCTTTTTCCTTGTAGAGAATCAATAAAGTTGTTCACGATCCACTAATTTGTATTCTTGAGTACATACGAGGAGTGGGGGAGCGAGCATGATTCATAATTGTGTTGTGTAGAGAAGTTTTGAAAGAATTCAGCTCATATTAATAGTTGATAGATTTTATGCACATGCATGATGTACACGTGAATGACGATCATGATTTTACGTGCATCAATGGTTGGTAGGCCATACACCCATGCATGATGCACACGTAAACAATACATACTTTAGTTATACTTTTTTTTTTAATAATACTCATCGTATTTATGTTTATCTCGCTCTCAATAAATTTTATTTGTATAAAATTCTATTTCTGAACTCACCTACTAATATTCCTAATATATGTCCCTAAACCATTTTGTAGCTTCAATCGAGATGCCAATCCAAATTGAGCTGCGTTGACATCTATTTTTAGTTGTGTTAGCATCTAACCAAGCTATCAAAGGTTATGTAGATATGGTAGGATTTTGCAAAGGAAAATACTTCCCTCCTTACCAAGTAAGTAGGAGCTCATACATTTCTGCCAATAGTTTGGTGTTTTTAGAACCCTTCTTTTCTTTTTCCTTGTAGAGAATCAATAAAGTTGTTCACGATCCACTAATTTGTATTCTTGGGTACACACGAGGAGTGGGGGAGTGAGCATGATTCATAAGTGTGTAGAGAAGTTTTGAAAGAATTCAGCTCATATTAATAGTTTATAGATTTTATGCACATGCATGATGTACACGTGAACGACGATCATGCTTTTACGCGCATCAATGGTTGGTAGCCCATACACCCATGCATGATGCACACGTAAACGATACATACTTTAGTTATACTTTTTTTTAATAATATTCATCGTATTTATGTTTATCTCGTTCTCAATAAATTATATTTGTATAAAATTCTATTTCTGAACTCACCTACTAATATTCCTAATATATGTCCCTGAACCATTTTGGTAGCTTCAATCGAGATGCCAATCCAAATTGAGCTACCCTGACATCTATTTTTAGTTGTGTTAGCATCTAACCAAGCTATCAAGGGTTATGTAGATATGGTAGGATTTTGCAAAGGAAAATACTTCCCTCCTTACCAAGTAAGTAGGAGCTCATACATTTCTGCCAATAGTTTGGTGTTTTTAGAACCCTTCTTTTCTTTTTCCTTGTAGAGAATCAATAAAGTTGTTCATGATCCACTAATTTGTATTCTTGGGTACACACGAGGAGTGGGGGAGCGAGCATGATTCATAAGTGTGTAGAGAAGTTTTGAAAGAATTCAGCTCATATTAATAGTTGATAGATTTAGGCACGTGCATGATGTACACGTGAATGACGATCATGATTTTACGTGCATCAATGGTTGGTAGCCCATACACCCATGCATGATGCACACGTAAACGATACATACTTTAGTTATACTTTTCTTTTAATAATACTCATCTTATTTATGTTTATCTCGTTCCTAATAAATTATATTTGTATAAAATTCTATTTATAAACTCACCTACTAATATTCCTAATTTATGTCCATGAACTATTTTGGTAGTTTCAATTGAGAGGCCAATACAAATTGAGCTGCCATGACGTATATTTTTAGTTGTGTTAGCATCTAACCAGGCTATAAAGGTTATGTAGATATGGTAGGATTTTGTAAAGGAAAAAACCTTCTTACCAGGTAAGTAAGAGCTCCTACATTCCTGCCAATAGTTTGGTGTTTGTAGAGCCCTTCTTTTCTTTTTTCTTATAGAAAATCAATAAAGTTTACAATGCACTAATATGTATTCTTGAGTAAATACGAGGAGTGGGTTAGCAAGCATGATTCATAAGTGTGTAGAGAAGTTTTGAAAGGATTTAGCTCGTAGTAATAGTTGACAAATTTTTTGCACATGCATGATGTACACGTGAACGACGATCATGATTTTACGTGCATCAATGGTTGGTAGTCTATACACCCATGCATGATGCAATCGTGAACAACACATACTTTAGTTATACTTTTTTTTTAATATTACTCATCATATTTATGTTTATCTCGTTCTCAATAAATTTTATTTGTATAACATGGTATTTCTAAACTCACCTACTAATATTCCTAATATATGTCCTTGAACTATTTTGGTAGCTTCAATCGAGATGCCACTCAAAATTGAGCTGCCTTGACACCTATTTTTAGTTGTGTTAGCATCTAACTAGGCTATCAAAGGCTATGTAGATACGGTAGGATTTTGCAAAAGAAAATATTTTCCTCCTTACCAGGTAAATAGGAGCTCCTCCATTCCTGCAAATAGCAATATGACATGTGTGCTGAAGTTTTTGTTTTTGTTTTTTTGATATTTTTGATGAATTATTTTTGTATATATGTCAAATTGTAATTCACAAGAATGAGTATATAAGGAGGCAAGTAGTATCATTTTGCAAATAGTTTCATTCAACTAAAGTAAACGTTAAGCTTTTTCTTTTTTCAATTTTTCTTTGGGTGGTGGCCCCAACTCTTTACAAATGTTATACTAGTAGGTTCCACATTAATAAAATAAGGGTGATGATTTTCATACTTTTTTTTTTGGAGACATTTCCTATTGAGATGGGCGATAATATATTAAACTTACACACACTACACAGATGCTAAGACTCGAACTCGGGACCTTACCTGCTGGAACAATTACTCTAAACCACTACACTAGTGGGTCTTTTGCTTCATATTTCTTTTTTGTACATGCACTCCTACTCCATATTTTTAGACATTCATTTTTATTCTATTCATTTGATATATAGAAAGCATAAGAGAAATAAGTAGTGCAAATGTATAAAACTAGAGTAACAAACTTGGTACCCTAAAGTAATAAATTGACATGTTAACTCTGTTTGGTCGTGGAGAAATTTAGAACTAAACTTCAAATTGCCACATAAAACTATATCAAATACGATTTTACTTTACATTCTAACTTCTTGGGGTTGTAACTGCAATGCTTTTTTTATTTGATTTAGGTTCCTTGTGTAATAGGGTTAATGTTTAATGTATTATTAGGAGAGAATTCTAGTGGAAGAGACCATATAGAACCCAAAAAAATTAATGCAAAGAGACTGCATAAAATTAATTGTTGGAACTAGACTGAAAATTAAAGTAAACATACATAGGCCAGAAAAGAAAATATTTAAAATATAGGTTTTCTTAACCAATGAAGTTTCTAAAATTTCTTATTTAATCATTTGCATGCAATTTATTTTAAATAGGACATGAAGGATTCAAATTCGGTACATCTTTTAACATTGAAAAGAGAAATATCACTAGACTACGCGTGAGTTGATTGTGTGCAATGGCGGAGCCCGGATTCTCCGGACAAGGAGTCATAGTGTAAAAATTATGAAATTTTTTTAAGAACAAAATAAGACTAAAAAACATAACATTATCAGTAAAAAAACAAATTATCATATTATTAATCAAAACAAAAAAAACATAACAATTATTAACTCTAATCAATAAATTTCATATCAATATGATAACAGAAACATAGCAATATCATATCAAAAATTTCATTCCATAAAAGTCTTAATTAGAACTTTGGTGTTGTAGAAAAGTCTTAAACTTATTTTCTTGTTCATGGTTGTGAATTGATCGGCGATTTGATCAATAATAATAGTTAAAATAAGAGATATTAGTATTGAAGATTATGCACCAAATCTCGACTCATATCTCAACAAATAAACTCCCCAAACATCTCGACCCTTACCAATCATGGTCAGAAGTGCTAGTTTGGAAGAGATTTTCAAACTGTAACATTTTGTTAGTCTTAAAACATGCAATTTGGTCACTAAAGGTATGATTGGTAACTAATTAACTTTATTTCTCTATTCTTTATTGAGTAACATTATAAAATCACACCTAATTTCTTTTCACACATAGTCTCTTGTAGACAAAATTTAGATACTCATAGTTAGTATAAAACATCACAATGCATTCCAAAAATTAGTATTTTGGCAAGGTCTTGATTTATTTTCCTGTTTTATTTTTAATTTCAAAATAAGTAGTCTTTTGGGATATTATTTTCTTAATATGACTTATTTCTTTTAGGGCTTTTAATTTGATATAGGAAAAGTAAATCATATTGAGAAAATGTTGTCCGTAAAAACTACTTCCTAAATGAGGTTAGATTTCCTAACATGAGATTTGTGAAACAAAGACCACTGTGTATCTACGCATATAGAAAAGAATTATTGTGCACAAACTAATATGCAAGAAATATATTATATTAGGAAAACAATATCATGAAAACAATTTACCATACGAGGTTAGAATTCTTAACATGTGATTTGCAAAATTAAGACAGGTGTATACCTAAAATATTATTCTTTACATGTTTTAAATTATTTCATATTACCTACTAGGTATTTGTCTAATGGTACTTTTGTTCTACAATATTGGAAGATGTTCTAAGATCGATTTCCACCTCCCAAAAGATTAAAAGAAGAAATCTTTCACAGATACGAGTCTCATAAACTCATTCATAGGAGAGAATTGAATTTGAGTTGGAATGAAAAACATTTGCTATACCAACAGGTCTTCATTCCATGGGTAATTGTTTCATTTAGTTTGTGAAATCAAAGACCTGACTTATATGGATGCAAAACGATATATATATTTGTAATGAGTTCAATATTTATTGTGGTTAACATTATTATGATGATGCAACTTTGTTATGAATATGTTGTCTCGTTATATAAAAATATCTTTGTAAATAAATTGTCATTTATAAAACAAGAGTAAAGTTTTCTATATGTGAAAAAAAGAAAAGAAAAAAAGGCTTCACGCATGTCAGGTTAGTAAAGTTAACGGATTTATTATTAACAAAGTTTACAAGAAGAGGGGTGAAGTAAGTAATGCGAGGCAAAAAGAAAGAATAAAGGGGTGGCTCCACCTCATCCTGCTTCTATTCCAACTTTGTTAAAGGAGGGAGCACTCGATTCCTTCTCCAAATTCTTATTTTTGTATTACGCGGGGTCCAAGAAACAGAAGACGCCACGTCAGTTGGGGACCACCATCCTTTATCTCGTTTAGGGACTCGTGAAACACTTTCCTCGAAAATCACAAGAAAACAAACGAAAGCGACTCTCAACTCAAGCAGTACCTACTACGTACCTACCTGCACCAGCATCAGAACGCGCAGCACCATCAAGGCCGTTTGGAGTGATTCTGATCGTGCTTTTTAAGAATCAAAAGCGCTTCTGACAGTAAGTTTAGAAGTACTTATAGGTCGTAGAAACATTTTTTAAAGAAACACTTGCTATACGTTTCTTTAGAAAGCATTACCAAGTAATTTTTCAAGAAACACTTTGATTTCTTATGAAAATTTCAACATTTTTATAATAAAATCACTTTTATTAAAAACGCTTATGAACAAACGTGCTTCCTAAAAAAACAATCTTTCTCTCTTCTTTTTTCTTTTTTTTTATTTATAAATTTTATATAGGAAGGAACATTTTCTATTTCTTCCTTAAACCAACACGTGCAAACATTTCAATCTAAATGGAAAACCTGACACAAATTTTTTTTGGTCTGATCCTGACACAATATTAGATTGACAGAATCGGATTTAAGACACTATTATTTTTTAGATAGTATGTGATCCAGTCTGACAAATAAATAAATAAATAAACATTTTACTTGATATTTATTTGTACTTGCTGTGGTAGCCGCAATAAGAAAAATGATCACACACAGGCACAGTAATGGCAGGGAAATGTTGATGAGAAGAGAGACAAGTAGAACCCATGAATAGAATAATCTCGTCCTCGTACAATCTTTTTCAATTTATTCACATGGATGAATATAAAAATCCAACAGGATTTCCATATCCTTATAATTCTCCCGAGATAATTCAATTCAATCCAATCCCGCACTATACTATCCAGTGTGCCAAACGCATTATGACTTACAAAAGACTGTAGCCAAAGTCATATATCTGAATAACTCTGACAGCAGGTTACACACCTGAAGTGCTCATGTCTCCGACATGCCGGTAGATGGGTTGTCAATGTTTGAACTACTTTCATCAGTGGTGCCATTTACATTACCATTAGAATTGGAACCATAGACATGCCCCATTTTTGAACGTTTGGTCTCCAAGTATCTCTGGTTCTCCCTAGTTATTGGTGCCAATAATGGGACCCTGCCAGCAATGGCCAAACCATAACCCTTGAGTCCAATATACTTTGCAGGATTGTTCGTCATCAGCCTCATCGTTCGAACACCTACATCTTGTAGTATCTGCCAAAAAAATTAATCATACGTTCAGAGAGGCTCATGTGTACAACACTTCAGCAGTAGGACATTACATTGCCAAGAATAGATACTTTCATGCTGAAAGTGACAATGCATGTGAGATACGATTGACTGTTAAGAAACCAGTACCTGTGCACCTATGCCATACTCACGAGAATCAACTGGTAATCCTAGCTCTTCGTTGGCTTCAACCGTGTCACTCCCATCATCCTGCAGGTTATAGGCTCGGAGCTTGTGACCCAAACCAATTCCTCTACCTTCATGTCCACGGAGATACACCAAAACACCCCTACCAGCTGCTTCAATTTGCTTCATTGCAAGAGATAGCTGGTCTCCACAGTCACATCTGGCTGATCCAAATATGTCACCTGTGAGACACTCAGAATGTACCCTCACAAGTATATCTTTCCCGTCCTCAATTTCACCCTGTTCATATTAAAACCCTGCAAACAGTTACTTACAGGAATAACATTGATCAAACACAAAATTTGTTTTCATTTATCAGACAACCTAATACGGAAAGATTGATGTAGGATAAAGATTTTTGTGATATCAGTTTAGGCAGAGAAATTGCTACAGTTAAAAGGGGAGAGAAAAAGGTAAAATAGAGGTTGAAGAGGAGAGCTGGACAACAAGAGGGAAGGGGTACGGTAACCTAGTTCTTTATCATCAGATCAATAGCCAAAGTCTGAAACTCTATTAAAATAAGCTTAAAGCCCTTTCATGTCATCTCTGTCAATTCTTTTGCAGTTTCCATATACACATCTAATGATTCCAATTAACTGATTCAAAAAATTCATCCTAACAAGTCAAGTACACAATGTCTGGTATGCGTCTTCAAAAATCAACTCTAAGAAGTGAGCAATAAAATAGCTATAAAAACAATCGCAGGTAACAAAGTCAAAGCAAGTTCCCGAACATCGAAATTGTAGAATAATTGCAGGACTTCCCTACAGACAAAAGCATTGCGAATATCATGAGTAAAATTTAACAATTCACAAATTGACAATTATTCCAACTGCCATTTATTATTGGTGTTCTGTAATAAAGGTAGACAGTTTTAAGAGGAGAATACTCTACATCAATGGTTTGCTTACTTTAACCATTGCAATGTGCTCAATCCCATCAAGCAATGACTTATAACAGTAGGCCTCAAATGGCCCCCACATTGTGGGTATCCGTGCAACTCCAGCCCGCTCCACCAACTTATCCCTTTTCCTCCTATATCTGAAAGTTTTAATTGATAACCAATATCAAAATTCGAATTTCTTCCACTAATTCAAAGAGCAGGGCAAGAATCAACATTTAATAATTACTTGTTTTAACAAAGTATACCAAGAAGTAACAATAAGATTTATTCATTACTTCACAAAATGTTAAATCTCTTAAGAAAAATGAGTGGCAGATTTATTGGCAGCTGCGGACAGTTCTGAACTGATTTAGAGCGATATAAGCTATAACTATTTAAAGCACATTTAAGATGTCAAATAAACATTTTTCACTCACACACATGCTAGTTAGTGGATTCCAGATCATCCACTAGTGTTTCAGTATGTAATAACATTCATCCATTAATGAAACAGTTGTGTAAGGTGCCAACTGTTTAACCTTGTCAAGTACCAAGGATTTATTAGGTAACTACAGCTGGTACATTTTGGACTCCTACTGGAAAGACACAACCATCCACAGTACCTGATCAAATCAGCAATGGAAATAATTTTCAAGTTTGCTGCCCGTGCAAATTGACGAAGCTTTGGTAATCTAGCCATAGAACCGTCATCATCCACAATTTCACATAAAACTGCTACCGGATCTTGCCCAGCCAGCATAGCAAGATCAACTGAAGCTTCAGTGTGACCAGCTCTTTTTAGAACTCCTCCCTCCCTGTACTTTAGGGGAAAGATATGTCCTGGGCGGTTGAAATCTTTAGGTTTTGAATTCCTTGATGCAAGAGCCAAGACTGTCACAGCTCTATCGCGAGCAGAAACACCAGTTGTCGTACCATGTTTTGCATCCTATAGAGTCCAATACAATTGAAGTCAACCACATAAGAGTAATAACAAGTCATAACATTGGTCGATTTAGAAAGTAACACATTAGACATTTTAAAATTATTACATTCATTTGTTTATCTTCACTATCAATCCCCAAGACACAGACAAGATTGGCAATGCCAAATCTATTCAGCTCCGCTGTCCCACAAAAATATTGAGTCAAAATACTTGCGTCAAAATCTGGATTCCGGCCACACATCTACAATATCCTTTTCACTCTTTTCCTAGCCTTTGAGAGGTCCAACAAACTTGGATGCAGTTACAAAGCATGACTCGACCAAAATGTAAAATGACATGGAACAAGAGGCCTGTGATCATTGATAAGGTCATTGTTTGCCACCTAATAGCACATCTCCATGTGCACACTTAGACTTTAGTTTTTATTTGGGAAAGTTTAAACTACGTACCACTGAGACAGTGAACGCTGTACTAAGTTTTTCTTCATTCTCCTTCTGTGTCACCATAAGTGGAAGTTGCAACCTCTCTAAGTCTTCTCCTTTCATACTAACACAAACAATCCCAGTTCCATGCTTGACAATAAAAGCCATAGCTTCTGGCGTTGCCAAGGATGCTGCCATTATAAGATCTCCCTCATTTTCTCTGTCTTCATCATCTACAACAATTACCATCTGCAATATTTTCTTGAATTAATAATTTGTTATCTTATCAACCTCCAAAAAAGAAAAGCACAAGAAAAAAGAGAGTAACCGTATCCATTATAAACACAAAATAACTAGCTCAGAAAACGACAAACCTTGCCTTGACGTATATCTTCAATCGCCTGTGGTATGGATGAAAATCCTTCTACAGGATGATCCAGATCATTTTCATCATTTTCGGAAGAGAAACCACTAATTATAGGGGTTGTTTCTGCTGCAAGTGTTCCAAAACCTAATGCATCAGGTTGTATTTCAATCCCAGTTGGTTTGGCAGCCTGGGAGTTGACAAAAGTGTCTGCAGTTCTATTGCCATTAGAGTAGGACAGGAGATCATCTTCTCCCAACAAAGCTCTTGTCTTATTTGAGCCCTTGAAACTAAAGCGCAGTTTCCAAGTCAAACTTGGCGTGACAAAATCATATAAGCACCCATTTGCCGCAAATGAAGTCCCACGATATAGACAATTACGCCCTCTGAAGATAAGAATTAATTAGGCATCAACACATACACCTGCTAATCTGAATTGAGGAAATAGCAATACCAACAAACCATCCAAAACCAAATACTTCACATATCTATTAACCTTGTAGTGAACCCTTAAACAGTGTTGAGCTGTTAACCTTAAATCCCATATAACTTTAATAATTAGGTCATGCAAACCATAATTCTCATCCAAAATTCTTTATCCCAAAACTTTTATTAGGGTTACAAAACCAAAGGTTTAAAACCATTTCTTGACTAAACAGGGAATTCCCACATATCCGATTAACTCTGTATATCACTGTGATGCTCAATTGGTCTCCCTATTTTCAACATTGCAAGCATATTTATGTATAACACCCAATTTGTAGTGTTTCTGAAAGACCAAAACATGAAAAACTCAATACTCTATGTAATTTTAGGACTTACATTTCTAATCATTTGTCTTCCTACGTTTTCGGGTGCCGAAAACAATCAAATCAAACTAGGACTACGAACTTTATAGCAGGCAAGAGAGAGAGAGAGAGAGAGAGAGAGAGAGAGAGAGAAGGCTCACTGAGAACGGGACAGAGAAATTGAGGAGCAATTGGGGTTGATAATGATGGAAGCCATTCGTTCAAAGCCTTGAGGTCAAGCTCCTTTAAGCTCAGCAGCCTCTGAGAGAGAGAGAGAGAGAGACGCCCGCGAAAGAAAGCTAAGAGAAGGAAGAGTACGGAAGAGAAGAGCAGTACATAGAGCATAGCATAATAGGTGGCTGTATACGGTTGGTCGCCCAAAACCACCGCCAAGCAAACCAATGATTCAACGGTTCATATTTGCTCAGACAGACCAAAAAGGGAGAAAATTTTGTATGTTACGGTACAGGCTTACCATCCTATATACATTTTTTTTTGGGCCAAAGGGGAGGGGACTGGACAGTAAACGGGTATCACAAGATTTCAATAACTCATGCTAGTTCGAACCCGGGTGACAATTGGGGAGGGGGTTCCAATATACATGGGATATGTAGAAATATTTTATTTTTAGGAGTTTTAACTACAGAGGTCCTTGTATTTTACCTCGAGTGTCAATTGAGTTCCGAAACTGCTTTATTGAGGCAATTACATCATTTGACTCCACAAGTAATTGCAATTGAGTCATACAGTAATAGTTTGTCAATTTAGCAGTCAAAATGAGGGCTAAAAGTGTCATTTCCAAAACAAGAGTCTCCTATAAGTCCCAAGAAACCCCATTGTAGACCTGTTTCCATTGGTATTTTCGTTTAAGTAGATTTAGGTTTTAACCACAAAAATTTCACTTTTGGAAAAAGCCAAAGTTTTTTAAAAAAAGATAGAAAAACCTCTCAACTTTCAAATCAATGACATGCAAATGTAAAAGATTCCTTAGGAAATCCAAAAATAGATAAGGACAATTTTGTCCATTTTGGCTTCTTTTACAAAATTTCTCTCCTTCGTGTTTTTCCAAAGTCTCCCTTTTGTTTATTAGCTCATAAGCTTATTCCAGTAGCCCAACTCTTCTAAGTAAATCTATCATGCAAGTATAATGTTCCCCTTTGGGCTCTACATTATAATCTCTAGCCATGCTATTGAAATGCTCTTTGCCTTGAGAAACTAATCCAATGTGGCTGCATATATAGACTCAAACTAAACACAAAAGGATTGAATAATTGTGAATGATATATATATATATATATATATGTTGACTTTTTATATAAGGAAAAGTAATTAGCTAATTACAAGAAATCCTAATTAAGTAACATGAATTATACTAGGAAATCAAGGATCATGGGATCCTTGAATTATGCTCACGCCAACACTCCTCCTCAAGTTGGTGCGTAGATATATCATATGTCCAACTTGTCAAGTGAGACATGAAAAATCTTTGTTGACACCACATGAGTCAAGACATCTGCCAAATGTCCTTCTGACTTTACAAATCGTATATCAATTAGCTTATCTACCAGTTTCTTCTTGATATAATGCATATCTACTTCAACGTGCTTAGTTCTGTTATGTTGAACTGGATTATTTGCTATATCTCTCGCAGCTTGGTTGTCACAGTAAAGCTCCATGACTTTCTTTGGTGGAAAACCAATTTCGGACAAGAGTATCCTTAACCAAAAAAGCTCACAAACTCCCTGTGATATGCCCCTGTATTCTGCCTTAGCTGAAGAACGAACCACTACATTCTTCTTACTTCCTCATGTAACCAAATTACCCCCAATGAAAGTGAAGTAACCTAATGTAGAATGTCTATATGTTATAATGTCTGCCCAATCTACATCTGTATAACCCTTAACATCCAAATGTCCCAATTTTCTGAATATCAAGCCTCCACCTGGAGCTTTCTTCAAATAGCTCAAAATTCTTATAACTACTGCTAAGTGATTGTCACTAGGAGAATGCATGAACTGGCTAACAACACTAACTGCATATGCGATATTTGGTCTAGTGTGCAAAAGATAAATTAGTATTCTCACTAACCTCTGATATCTTTCCTTGTTGGTTGACACCTGATCAGGATAGATTGCTAGTAATGATTTTGCACAATAAGGGTTTCGGCTGGTGCACACCTTAACAAACCAGTTTTTGTCAACAGGTCTAGAACACACTTCCTTTGAGATAGAAAAATCCTAGTAGCAGAGTGAGTTACTTCGATTCCCATAAAATACTTCAAAGCCCCCAATTCCTTCATCTCAAACTTTGAGGCTAAGTACTTCTGTAATTTACCTATTTCAACAACAACATCACCAGTAACTAACATATCATCGACATAGATTATCAGCAAAGTAATATTACCATCCATACGTTTGATAAATAAGGTATGATCCGAGTTATCTTGATGATATCCATACTTCTTCATTGCTTCAGTGAACCACATAAACCATGCTAGTAGAGACTACTTCAATCCATAAAGGGCCTTTCGAAGCCTACACACTTTCCCACTATTATTAGACAACCTCATAACCAGGTGGTATGTCCATGTACACTTCTTCTTCTAAATCTCTATGCAGAAAGGCATTCTCACATCGAATGTCTTGAGAGGCCAATCTAAATTAGCTGCTAAGGATAATAGAACTCACACCGAATTCATTTTTGCCACCGGTGCAAACATATCCTGATAATCAACTCCATACGTTTGCGTATACCCTTTGGTCACAAGTCTCGCTTTATATCTGTCTATTGTGCCATTAACTTTGTGCTTAATTGTATACACCCATCGATATCCAACAGGTTTATGTCCTTCAGGTTGCGAAACTATCTCCCATGTTCCATTCTTCTATAAGACCTTCATCTCCACATTCATTGCTTCCACCTATTTTGGGTCTTGAAAAGCTTCTTCCAATCTATTAGGAATTTTAATTCCTTCCATATGACTGACAAATGCTTTACTTTGAGGAGACAATCTGTGTGTAGAGACATAATCAGCAATGACATATTTCTTCTTGCCTTTTAGTGAGAATCTGTCTGGTGGTATTCCCTTGTTTGCTTGTGCAACTAATTTTTTCACAATTTCAACAATATTTTGAGAAGCACTGTGATCTGAATGATTTACCTCAGGGATGTTCAATGGAGCAAGAGCAGGTATGTTCGAGAGAGAATGGTTGCTGCTGTCCAGTTCGGGATTGTTGATGTCTAGTTAGGCTCTGCTCGATTGGACTGGTTGGCAGCCTGCTTCCAGCAGCTGCTTGGCTTGGCTAGGCTCGGCTGAGCTGAGCAACTCGGGTTCCTGCGTACTATTTTGTGTTTCTTTCCCTTTATTTCTATGTCAAACCAATTATGTGTTTCCTTTACTATATTCTCCACCTGAAGGACATGATTGGGCATCACGTCTGACAGAAAAAACATATCATTCGCCACAAACGTAACATCCATGGTAACATAAAAGCGATGATTGGAGGGTGTTGAGGCCCAAAATATTCACGGTTCGGCCCAAATAAATTTTCGGCCCAATGCGATGCTTTACCAAGAAGAAACCCGATTTGGGCATGCGAAAGTTCATCATATGCGCTTGCACACATGCCACGCCAAACGACACGCCACGCTAAGCAAGGAATTATCATTCCGCACCTAATCACGCCACAAGCTTAAGTGGGCCCCAAGCCACTCAAATACCCGGGGCTTGCTTGAGTGGGTTGTGGTATGGATGGTAATAAATTGTCATGAGGCCCATTGATGGACCAAGAAGTGGAGGTTCCGGGTTACTTGGGAGCCTCGGAACCCAAGCCCATTTCTTAGGCCCAAACATGTGGGTGAGCACAAAAGAGAAAGTAGCCCAACCAAAATAGCCCATTACTCCAACCAAAATAGCCCATCACTTCAACCAAACTAGCCCAATACTTGATGAAGTTAGCCCATGTACTTGATAAACCAACTTATTGTCATAGAAGGCCCAAGCAACCCAAAAAAATATATCTGCAAATCTTCAGCACCTAGCTGAAAACAAAAGCCACGTTGAAAGCCAAAATATCCATGTGTGAAAGCTGCTGGAAAGCTCCAACACATGGGAGAAACAAGTTTCAAGCAAAAACTTCCAAATGACCAAGGGATATTGGAGCGCAGATCACCATTTGAACCAGCATGCATACCCATTCCTTCCCTCATCAGACCTAGCCTTGGAAAAGGAGAGAAAAGAAGGAAGAAAGATGGCTGAAAATAGAATTCTGAAACAGCCGCAAGAAAGGGGGCTTTGAGCTCCCAAAAAATCCCTGATTTTATGCAAATGGGTAGAGTGGATTTCACCAAAAAAGGATGATTGAAGAGATGAAGGGAGAAAGGAAGGAAAAGCTTAGCCAAATTGGGTAGAAGCCATTAGGTTTTCTTGGAAAATATCAGCTTCCAGCGGCTATAAATTAGGGCCTCTTCTACCCAACAAAAATCATCCACAACTAGAGAGCAAGCTTCCTCTCATACTTGCAAAAACCAGCAATTTCGTGCACTGTTCATCTTCCTCCATTTTCTTCTTCTGACAAGCTGCCAGAAGAACATAGTTCTTCCCTTTTCTCTTCCTAGCCACATATGCTTGAAAACCTCTTCTTCCTCACCTTAAACACTCCCTTTTCTCCCTAGGAAGCCATATTTCCTTTTTGGTGCTCAACTCATGCTAATTTTGCTCCCATGCCACAAGCCCCTCATGCCAAACTCAAAAGTTTATCTGTAAGCATGAAGAAATTACCTGTAAGCTGCCATTATTTTGGTTGGTGAAGATAACCAAAATACTTCCTAAGGCTCTACTGCCTTTTCGAGGTATTTTGGGGCTTAATTTTCGAACTCAGGCTCAAGGGGCAATTTCTTCCATTTTGCCCTTTACGGCAGTCAGGCCCGTAGTAGCTGCCGGAAGAAAAAAAGCCCCTACATAAATTGGCGACTCTGCTGGGGATTAAGCCACTATCTGCACCAATGCCTCCAAAGAAGAAGACCAGAAGCAATAAACCGGAGGAAATAAAGAGATAAGAGCATTCCCTCTTTCTTTTTCTTTTTCCTTTCGTTGGCTATCTACTTTGTAGAACAAACATAATATAGATTACTCACATGCTCCCTTTGCTTGTGTCTTAGATATCCATTCTCAAGCAAAACAATATCTTGTAAGAGGACTGGGGGCTTCAGCCAACGTGCAAGCCGCTGACCACCGTCGTCAATGGTTGAGGCTAGCTCTGCCGTTCACCTCTCCGCCATGATACATCATCAGCAAGTCTGGCCATCGCCGTAAATCACCTTCATAGCAGCCCTCACCTCTCTAGAGTTGTGAAAACACGGTGAGAGAGGGAGAAGGAACACTTGCTCAATGCTCTCAGCCTCATCTCTGCGAATGGCTTCACCAAGATAAGATTTTTATTATCATGCCTTGTTGATCTCAATATAGTATATATATTTGTTTGTTGTTTTAGGATATCCATAAAATTTATGTTTCATTGAACAATCTCAAGCATAGACAAAAGCATGTGCATTCAAGTCCAAAAAAAAAAAGATTGATTGATTAGTTGATATTCATATGGTGCACCAGCTTGCATCATTTTCTTGTTATGTATTAAACCACCTTTCAATTTTGCATCTCCAACAAAATTTCTCAGGGCCTTATTCCACGCACTATTCACTTATCTTACTTCTTATCATTTCGTATCGATCCACCTTTGTGTTAATCAATCCAAGTTACACATTGCAATGTAGATGCCAACTATGCATGCTCAGTACTAAAATCATACCTGCCCAGCATGCTTATGTCAATTATGTTAGTCATTTGCAAGCTACAATGCTTATATTATTTTTATGCTTTGGTCATGCAGCATTATATCGGTCATGTGCAAGGGACCCAAGCCTCCAAACAACAAACAAGAAAACAAATGCTCTCATGTTTCCTACCCAACATCTCAACACACTGCCATTATCATCTATTCCTTAAACAAATCTCTCTCTATACTTCCAGTCATAGAAGTTCAAGCACCACTGAAAGAGCCGCTGGAAGGGTGGAAGAAGAACAGAGCCAGTCAAAATCCAAACACCACTGCTGGAAGAGTCGCTGCCAGAAGCACATGCTACCACCGAATCATGCCAAACTGTCACCGTTGCAACAAAGGGATATCCCAAGTTCATCATGCCATGCAATAACCCAAACAAATACTAAGAAGGCCATGTTGCAAGAGTTTTTGTAGCCTGTGCCCATCAAATCCTTTTCTGATGATTATGGTGCACTTGGGGGCTGAGGAAGGAATTCATTGCAATCACCACGGCAGTGATTCCAAAACCCCAAATGAGCTTAAAAATCCATTATTACCAAAACCACTATTCCCAGACCAAAAATCTCCTTGAAATCCCAATTATGTTACTATGATCTCCAAGTTCGCCATCACTTGTTGTTGTAACCCAACACATTTGCTGCAGTGACCACATACAAAGCTCAAGCTTCAATAGCCAAGTCCAAGCTTTTGGTTCCTAAAACATGTTCACAACAGCTGCAACAAACAATACCTAAGTTGCCATAACTGATATGCTCCAACACCTCAAGCACTTTCTAAGCCTTGACCATTCCAATGACCAAGTTTAGGAGTCAAAACCAAAAGGCTATCGGGATGTCTCAATTGCCACAATTCCATAATCAAGCATCATCAAGCCCCGAGCCTTAGTCAAGAAATCCAAGCACTATGCTTTACTCAAGAAGGAAAACATCTCAATTCATGGCAAATGAAAGGAAAATATTGTGAAGGTAGTGCTATGATACTGCTGGAAGAACCTAAATGCTGTCAAGATGAAGTTTATTTTACCAAGCAATTAGAATTTTTGAAGCGATGTCAAGCTTTCAAGAAAAGGGGTGCTGGAAGCGTATTTTCCTATATTCATCCATTCTTCACCTGCAACATCCACCACTGCTTGCCATACTCTAAGGAAGATCTTACACGCCGAGATACATGACAAAACTCTAAGAGGCAAGCTATTGACAAGGACCCCTTGCCAAAACGAAGGGGAAAGTAGATGGCTACTGTCATTACGTGCTTTGATGACTTGCTCGACGACGACGTATTGTGCCACTTGTGGAAGAATGACCCAAAGCCACAGGAGGCTATGTGGGAACCTTGTGGAAATATGAAGAAGGCCAACTGGAGCAAATATTCAAAATTTGCAAGCTATAACACCCCATGGCTACTTGCTAATTGATGGGAGAATGGTTCCAGCAGCGAAGTATTCACATTGGACATGCTGGAAGAAAGCCACTCGGAGGCTTCATTTGGTCATCAAGATTATCAAGAAGCAGCTGTTGTAACCTCTCATAACTTCACAGAGGTTGAAGAAAGTACAATGGGTTAGGAGCTGCAAATCACTCTTTGATTAGTTGGGTTATGAGCTGCAGGCAAGCAAAGCAGCAACTGTGGCTCTGTTAAATATCTCTACAGAGCATGGCATCCTAGTACAACACATGCCAAATACATACCAACCTAAGCCACAAGCTTTCATGCTATTGCAAGTCATGCACAACCTTGGGCCCTTTCATATTTGGGGGGCTTGATTTGATTGGAGTATTCATCAATGCAAAGTGGCTTAAGGTCTTATTATTGCTGAATTGCTTTTGCACCTATCATTTTGTTTTTGGCTTTTCAAATTTATTTCAAAAATGAACTCCTTATGTATTTTCACCCTATGCTTTCACAACTTTTTTAAAATGCACCACCATTATAGCATGCCGAGGTGTAAGACGATATTTGCAATGAGAATGGAGTATTTTGGAAGAGGAAAAAGCCTCTAGAATTCTTTCCTTGCTTTTACCTTATTCTGTTTTACAAAACTTGTTCTTAAAAAAAAAAAAAAAAAAAAAAAAAACAAACTTTTCATTAAAAGGCTAAGCCTCTCAGCAGTAACTATACCAAGCAAAGCCACTTAGATGGGGTCCCGAACTGAAACAAGCATCAAGCCAAAGCAAAACGATGTGGGGTATGCAAAGTCAAGC
The DNA here is from genome assembly GCA_903112645.1 of Prunus armeniaca. Classification (NCBI taxonomy): domain Eukaryota; kingdom Viridiplantae; phylum Streptophyta; class Magnoliopsida; order Rosales; family Rosaceae; genus Prunus; species Prunus armeniaca. Next base: position 16,519,077 of record CAEKDK010000006.1, read on the forward strand.
TATTACAAAGAAACGAGCAGTAAAAGTGTATTTTGAGGCGCTGGAATAACGAAAACCGTTGACTCCCAATCGGAATGCTCAAAAAACTTCACAACATCCGGCAATTCTTACAGGAGCCTTCGTGGAAATCATGCATACAGTGGCCTGACCCTTTTTAAGGCACGGAAAGAGGGTGCATTTTAGGCCAAATGAGTAGACGAGCCTTGCAAAAGTTTTAAAGAGCAATGCATCGAAGATTTAGCTTAAAGGTCCTGTCAAAATTTTGGGCAGCATATACCTTGTTTTTAAGGCTTGCCAACTCGTCCGAAAATTTCAAGAAGTTCACAAGAGCAAGTTCTCCCAACCAAGCAATATATATATATATATATATATAAGATGTACGAATTACAACATGCCTCAAGCATTCATAAATTAATGCAAGTTCCAGTGGTTCAGTAGTACATTACAAAGTCATAATGACATAGTCGTTAGATCGCAAAAACAAGGTTACACATGCTCGAGATTAGTACATCCTATGGTATCAAGAAAGATGGACGCTGTGCACCGAGCCAATTGACCCCAAGCCAAAGAAAACAACCTGCAAAATAAAAGGAGGCAGCACGCTGGAAGATGCAAGGCAGCGCCGGCAGTTATGTCGCATGTTCTGAGAAGAGGATGAGTAGGAGGCAGCACTGCCGGAAGGTGCAGGGCAGTGCTGGCAACTATGTTGGATGTTCCGAGAAGAGGAGAAGTAGAAGGCAGCACGCTGGAAGATGCAAGGCAGCGCCGGCAGCTATGTCGCATGTTCTGAGAAGAGGATGAGTAGGAGGCAGCAATGCTGGAAGGTGCAGGGCAGTGCCGGCAACTATGTTGGATGTTCCGAGAAGAGGAGAAGTAGAAGGCAGCACGCTGGAAGATGCAAGGCAGCGCCGGCAGCTATGTCGCATGTTCTGAGAAGAGAATGAGTAGGAGGCAGCATTGCTGGAAGGTGCAGGGCAGTGCCGGCAGCTATGTTGGATGTTCCGAGAAAAGGATGAGTATGAGGCAGCACTGCTAGAAGGAGCAGGGCATTGTCTACCCCTGCATCGGATGTCCCAAGAACATAGGGGCTATGGGAATCATGCCGCCATGCGCTATTGCTAAAGCCAAGGGGAACACCTGCGCATGCAGACAATCTTGGGAAAAGTCACAGAGGAGGAATTTCCCGAACCATAATGATACAAACGCAGCAAGACGACACTGGCTCTTCGCCTACTGCAACATCTTCACAAGCATTCTTGAGAAATGGAGGGGGCCTTCCCCTCTTCAATCTATCATCCGTTGAATAAAGGTGGCCACTAATAATTGACAACGGGTTAGTGAATGCCATGGCAGGTCTTGACAAGCGATGAATCCCTGCAAGAATTGCCAACAAAGAATACGCTGAAAAAACGGCAAAGCATAAAGCTAGTTCTCTGTGTTAAAGCCAAGCAATCTCCACACTAGCATGCAAGCCCTATGAACTTTACAAGCCAAGCAAAGCAAGCTATCTCATGCCAAGCGAAATGCATAAACAAAAAAATATATATTTTTGAAGCATCATGCAATCTATTACTCGAGCTCATGATGAGCAAATTTCCCATTCCATGCTCAATCAATCATTCCAGCAGACCCTTTTTCACAAAGCAAGTGCTACAAACTGAGCACTATTTACCTCATAGTAACCTTTTTCACAAAAACGAAATACCTACGAGTTACACATCCTTGCAGACCCATCATACACATGTTTATGTCTATCCCTATAAAGCCAAAAAAATAAACAGTTATCCATGACCAAATTCTAAGCTCATAAAGAAAAAAAAAGAAACCAATGGTGCTTTTCTCAAAGCTTTCAATAGCCTCTAATCCTATGCATTAATCATACGATTACAAGCATGCGCTCGTGATGCATATAGTTCAACAACAAAAAAGCGGGTCAAGAACGCAGCACACGCAAAATATACGCCAAGCAGGGCAAGTCAAGCTCAGGCCAAAGGAAACACTTAAGCAAATACCCAAGCAGCATACAATTTATCCATGGCAAGCGAAATTTTCAAGCAATTCCCATGACAAGCAAATTCTTCCTCAAAATGCAAAAGGATTCAAGCATTGCAGAGCATGCACTCTATCAATTTCTATTTCCACAACATGGGAGAAAAGTCCAAATTTATTCAAGCATGCGAAAAAACAAGCCTAGGCCAAGATATCAGTCTATATCTATTCCTACAGAGTTAAAAAGAAGGACCTGAGATTCCAGTGAACGAGCAAAGCCCATGGGCATGAAGAGCCCAACAAGCCCCTCGATAGGTTCAAGAAATTGCAAAAAGGAAAGGGCATACCTTGTCAATCACCTCAAAGGACGACCTCAAATGCACCAAGAAAGAAGGGAGGTTGGTGCTGGAAGAAGGGCAGTAGGTGTCGGGAGAAGGGTAGTTGGTGCTAAAAGAATATCGTATCTTCTATTTCACGTTACCATCTCCTTCATCACCATTGTTGATCTCATTATTTATGCAACCAGCTGACCCATCATTGCAATTATCCCCATGTTTTTCTGCGCAGACTTTGGCACCATCATTATTTTCAGGCATACTTAAGAATTGGTCTTTCTGAAGATGGATACTTCGGCAACTAATACTTGCAAGAACTTCTTCTCATGGCCATACGACAACTCCTGAAAAATCACAAGCTTTATTCATGCAATTGCACTACAGCAAAATTTAAAGCTTTTCAGACAAAACATCTTGCGAAAGGCTTATGGAGGCTTAAGAGAATCCATCATAGCAAACAGCACATGCAAACTCCAAATGACTTGGGGGCTTCATGTCAAGCAAAAGAGAGAGACAAGAATCCTGAAGCTGTTGTAAATTTCAATTTTCCTCTTGGAGGAAAGCAAACTGTTTGTTACTTATCTGGAGGAAAACAAGCTGTATGAATCTCTTCCAGCAACTCGCTTAGCCTCTTCCTTCTCATCTTCAGTCTACTTCTTCCAAAAATCTTCTTTGAAGCAAGTTGCAAAAAAAAAAAAAAAAAAAAAAAAAAAAAATTTACAAGCAGGCCTCTACTTTGTTTCTCGACCCTGAGTAAGCCAAAGAGAATATAACCCAACTCTTCAACCAATTGCTGACCTCAACAAGCTGACTTGAGGGCTTCATGCCAAGCAAATTCAAGAAATGACACCGTGCCATCCAAACAAGCAAACCCATCTACCTTTTTTGCCACACAGTATAAATCATCTCTTTGATTACAACAAGCCTAGATAATCTTGCATTATGGTGAGAAACAGTTTTCTATTTCCCCTTTTTGAAACAAGCCAAGTTACATTCTTCCAACTCCTACTCTACAAGCAAAGAATTTTGGCGCTTGCCTTATTTCAAATCTTCTTAGCCCCTGTCCTATTTCAAACATCATGCTAGTAAAATTTATCCCACAGCAACAGTTCAACAAACTCATCACATCTTTGGAAGAAAACTCAAAACGGCCTCAAGAACTAGCTTGTTCTCTTTCTCACCCAAAGTCCCTCCGATCAAGCAATTCGAATCTTTCATAAACCTTCATATTGCAAGTCAAGATGAAAAACTCACCTTTATTCTATCAAGATCCCAGCAAATCAGTAAGAAGATGGCATTCCTCATGCTTTGGAACCTCTCAATCAAGCCTGAAAAAGAAACAAGGGAGTACGTTGGCCAGATCAGGTGCCGGAAGGGAACTAGTAAACAGAAAGGGGGTGCCGGAAGTAGAATCGCTATTAAAGCAAAATGTTTTCCAAAGACAAGTTGCAAGAGACCAAGACTCACTTTCATGCTATCAAATTAGACTTCTCATGCTTTATCATGCTTTCGAGCTTTTAAAACAAGAGAATATGTTAGCCAAAATCAGACGCCGGAAAGGTACTCATACACAAACGGATGTGCCGGAAGCATAATTTTCTCAAAGTGCAAGCAAACTCATCTATCAAGCATTTGACAAAATTCACAAGGTGTGATACCAATTCACATACCAAGAAATTTCATTTCATTCAAGCATTCCAAGCAATTCGGGCATTTCAAGCAAATTGAAGAACTCATGCTCTTGCGACAATACCATTCCACTTCATGCTCTCACGACAATATTGCTCAAGAACATGCTCTAGCAATACTCAGATCAGCACTCAATACCAACAGAAAGGACATGCTAAATTCCCAAGCAAAAGCAACATGCCAAGCAAAACTTATACACAAGCTTTCCAACCATCCTAGCTAGAATATCCCACCTTTAGAAAATCACTATAAATCAAGCTTACAACCAACAAATCCCAGACTTTCCAGATTAGAACTAGACATATCAAGCTTCATTTTCCCAAAATTTCGTTGCATTTCGAGCTAGGGAAGCATGTCAAACAGATTTCTAAGACAGCCCACACAGCAGAAACTGTACAGCTCCAGCACCTTAACCCTTACTTTGAAATTCCACCGAAAATTTATTTTTTCTTCAAGTGATGCAAGACCAATTCCAACATAACCATTGAGAAGTCCATTTTTATGTCTCAAAAGCTCCAACTCAGATTCGAAAAGAAACATTTCAAAAGTTCAAAAAGCAGCCAGCAAGCTACTTTGAGATATTTTGACAAACACTTGGCATGCATACCCAAGTGAGCTTGTATAACTCTTGTTTATCACCAAGCTAGAATCCTAAATCAAAAGCTCAACCTTAGAATTCGATTTCTAGTTCACAAATTCTGGGAAATACAGAGGAACTCAAGCATTCAAGCATAGAAGACAAGCATGCAACAAAGGCATCAACATCAACTCATGAACATGCTTTAGAAAAATGGAGGTAGAGAGCACTAGAATGGGTGGATGATCCTCAATTTTGGATATGTTATAGACAACATAATTTCAAGCAAATTTTGTGAAGCAAGCGCAATCATACGAGTATCATAAGTTAAAGACACATGCAGAAGAAAAATCTGCAAAAACTCACCAGCCATGGATGAATGCAGAAGTTGCAAACCAGCTTTGAGGTATCAGAAAATTTCAAAAAATTCTGCAAATTTTACTGGCTATAGTACTCGAGCAGATGAACAACTTTGATTGAGGAAGTTTTCTAATCCGAGCTTCCAAAATATGACTTATGTACTGATGCACAATACCCACGGGTTTGGGTCTTGAAGAAGAAGAAGAAAGAAGAGAATGAGAGAAAATCAGAAAATAAAGCACATCATGCCAAGTTCAGCCTTTTTATATACAAAAAAGAGGTCAAAGCAAGATTAAAGTAAGAAGAGGAAAAGGTAGAAACCCATACCAACAGTTTGTTCACACGGAAATTGGCACCCTTCCAGCAACTCGAGCAAATCAAAGAAAAGGGAATCCCAGAAGATTAGTGCAAGCCCTTCCTTGCTAGCACCCACGTTGTAAGCACTCACGTTGCTGCAATAACAAAATAGGTCAAAAGAGGGTTTGATGCTTGACAACCAAAACAAAGGGCAATATTCATGGATGAAGGGAACCCAACAATTCCTCAATAAATCCAAGAGAAAGCTAGAGAAGGGACATACCTTGCTAAAATCCCAACGGGTGACTTTGAATATACCAAGAAGGGAGCGAAATTGAGAATCATAGAGGAAAACCCGCACAAAAAGGTCCCTTCTAGCAACGGCAGAAAGGCTTCTTCGAAGGGAGAAGGGCTGAAGGGGTTGAAATCGACTTGGGCTCTTTTCCCAGCGGCTGGAGGCAGATGTTTTCCACTTGATCTTACTCTCTCACTCAGTTTTGAGCTGGGGGAACAAGGGAAAACGAAGAGAAGAAAAGTAGGAAGAAGTTGGATCTGGTGCAAGAAAAGGGAAGAGAAAGAAAGAAAATAATAAAAAAGAAAGGAAGAAGGCGTTTGGCATTAGGAAACTGCAAATAACCGCTGGGGCCAATTATGACACGTCATCATTTTGCACGCGGGAAGAAGAGAAGTTCTCTACAAATACAAATCTGATTTTTGGGTCGGGTTTAATTATTCGGCCCATTCCAGCACCTGTCCTGTTTCAAATATCCTTCCAGCACCTGCCATGTTTTCAAACATCCTTCCAGCACATGCCCTATTTCAAACACCTTGCCAGCACCTGCTTTATTTCAAATATCCTTCCAGCACTTGTTATATTTCAAATATCCTTCCAGCACATGCCCTATTTCAAACATCCTTCTAGCACATGCCCTATTTCAAGCATTCTTCCAATATCTAGCCATAATGTCGCACGATATCACCTCATTGAAGTTTTGTCCTCTAAATTCAAAGTGTTCGGAGGCTGGTGCTGTAAAATCAAACACAATGGTGAATCCAAGCACGTCCGGCTAGCACGTCCGGCTACTGTCAAATGACATCCACCATGCTAAATGTCCCAAAAGCCATATTAAACCATGCTACCTTTGCCAAAACCAAGCATCCAAGCATGCAAGCCAAAATCAAGCATACACGCCAATACCAAGTATCAAGCCAAAATCAAGCATACATGCCAATGCTAAGCATCAAGCCAAATACCAAATATACAAGTCAAAGCAAATCATGCAAGCCAAAATCAAGCATACATAACTAATATTAGATACACAAGTCAATGCAACTCTTGCAAACCACAATCATGCAAAATCAAGCCTCTCTAGTCACTCAAGCAAATAAATCATGCGAGCTAAGTAGTTATCTTGAGCTAATCCACCAAGCATTTTCTTCTATATCATGCCACAAAATAAGGTCAACTCTTGGTAACTCTAGTAAGTGACCTCCAAAATTACAGTGTCTAGGAAAGTTCTTCAAGGCAACACCCTCGGTGTTTAAGAAGGATTGGGTTTTAAGCGGGACCATTGTGACCCCTCCAACCTTCCCGGAAAAGACCTGGCTGTAATTTCAGAGACTCTTAACCTGTTATCCTTGAGTTGCTCCTAAACCCATGTCATGCCATGCCACGGTAATTTATTTTGGGCTGAAAATTGATTATTCGGACCATTTCAATACACATTCATGGCCCCAATAATCAAGGGGGCTAATGTTGAGGCCCAAAATATTCACGGTTCGGCCCAAATAAATTCTCGGCCCAATGCGATGCTTTACCAAGAAGAAACCCGATTTGGGCATGCGAAAGTTCATCATATGCGCTTGCACACATGCCACGCCAAACGACACGCCATGCTAAGCAAGGAATTATCATTCCGCACCTAATCACGCCACAAGCTTAAATGGGCCCCAAGCCACTCAAATACCCGGGGCTTGCTTGAGTGGGTTGTGGTATGGATGGTAATAAATTGTCATGAGGCCCATTGATGGACCAAGAAGTGAAGGTTCCGGGTTACTTGGGAGCCTCGGAACCCAAGCCCATTTCTTAGGCCCAAACATGTGGGTGAGCACAAAAGAGAAAGTAGCCCAACCAAAATAGCCCATTACTCCAACCAAAATAGCCCATCACTTCAACCAAACTAGCCCAATACTTGATGAAGTTAGCCCATGTACTTGATAAACCAACTTATTTTCATAGAAGGCCCAAGCAACCCAAAAAAATATATCTGCAAATCTTCAGCACCTAGCTAAAACAAAAGCCACGTTGAAAGCCAAAATATCCATGTGTGAAAGCTGCTGGAAAGCTCCAGCACATGGGAGAAACAAGTTTCAAGCAAAAACTTCCAAATGACCAAGGGATATTGGAGCGCAGATCACCATTTGAACCAGCATGCATACCCATTCCTTCCCTCATCAGACCTAGCCTTGGAAAAGGAGAGAAAAGAAGGAAGAAAGATGGCTGGAAATAGAAGTCTGAAACAGCCGCAGGAAAGGGGGCTTTGAGCTCCCAAAAAATCCCTGATTTTATGCAAATGGGTAGAGTGGATTTCACCAAAAAGGGATGATTGAAGAGATGAAGGGAGAAAGGAAGGAAAAGCTTAGCCAAAATGGGTAGAAGCCATTAGGTTTTCTTGGAAAATATCAGCTTCCAGCGGCTATAAATTAGGGCCTCTTCTACCCAACAAAAATCATCCACAACTAGAGAGCAAGCTTCCTCTCATACTTGCAAAAACCAGCAATTTCGTGCACTGTTCATCTTCCTCCATTTTCTTCTTCTGACAAGCTGCCAGAAGAACATAGTTCTTCCCTTTTCTCTTCCTAGCCACATATGCTTGAAAACCTCTTCTTCCTCACCTTAAACACTCCCTTTTCTCCCTGGGAAGCCATATTTCCTTTTTGGTGCTCAACTCATGCTAATTTTGCTCCCATGCCACAAGCCCCTCATGCCAAACTCAAAAGTTTATCTGTAAGCATGAAGAAATTACCTGTAAGCTGCCATTATTTTGGTTGGTGAAGATAACCAAAATACTTCCTAAGGCTCTACTGCCTTTTCGAGGTATTTTGGGGCTTAATTTTCGAACTCAGGCTCAAGGGGCAATTTCTTCCATTTTGCCCTTTACGGCAGTCAGGCCCGTAGTAGCTGCCGGAAGAAAAAAAAGCCCCTACAGAGGGATGGTAACACCAGTAACCCTTTTGTTAAGGTGCAAAACCCACAATGAAACAATGAAGGGCACACATATCTAACTTGGTCCCGCGAGATTTATTGGACATATGCCACACAACCAAAAATGCGCAAAGTGAGATTAAGATGGGAACAAACAGGAATATGAGCATCCAATGTCTGGAGTGGTCTTTTAAAATCCAAAACACATGAAGGCATACGATTAAGAAGGTAGATAACATACTAAATAGCTACAGTCCAAAGAGTTTGGGGAACACAGCCCTCAATAAAGAGAGCTCAAGCAGTCTCAAGCAATGTCTAAAATATCGATGACATTAGAAATATTGATAGTCCAAAAACATGAAAATTTCAATGGAAATATCGGGATATTATCTATATCGATAAAAATTGAATAAAAACCATGGAAATTGTATGACAAACTTGAAAATTTTTATTGAAACTTTGGACGATGTTTATTTAGTCAATTATTTATTAGTTTATCACAAAAAAATGGAAGTAAATATATTGCATGATAGGTTTCACTGATTTAAGTTGATTATATAGCGAGCTGACAAACACTGTGAGTGTATAAAATATGTAGTAATTAATGAAAGAAGATTAAACACACCATAATCATTTGTATATAATGATTTACTACAATATTTTACACTTTATAGATTGCATGATAACATACATGAGTGATTTAGTACCACATAGAGTTCCCATTTGCACATTATCACAAAAACAAAAGCAACAATGTGATTAAGGCATTGAAGGAGTGAAATGGCAAGGGTTCAAATCCCGTTTGCGTGTGTGCTTTGTGTTTTTTTTTCCTTTTTTCCATTACTTTGATATTTTCAATATTATAGCGATATTTTGACAAAATATTGCTGAAGTGTAAGCAAAATTATTGACTTAATATTTTCTGATATTATCGATATTTATACGATATGTGTATGAATACATTCCAAAATATCCGTGACCTGAAAAAACGATAATATCCTCGATATTTCATCAATATTATCGATATTTTAGACTATGGTATCAAGAATATGGCGATTTGCATTCAGCCACACCATTCTGTTTTGGAGTCTGCGGACACAAGTTTTATGGAGAAGAAGAAGTCAGCGAATATGTGGTTAACAAATTCCCCTTCATTATCTGAACGAATAATTTTAATCGAACAAGAATATTGAGTTTGAATCATCTGGTAAAAGTTATTGAATAAAGAACCAACTTCACTTTTATGCTTCATAACATAAAACCAAGTTATCCGAGTATAATCATCAATGAAGATCACAAACCACCAAACATCAAAGAGAGTAGTAATAGGAGATGGACCCCAAACATTTAAATGGATTAAATCAAGAAGAGATGTGTTTTTCTTCAAACTAGGTGGATAAAAAGTTTGGTGACTTTTTGCAAGAATACAAGTCTCACACTGAAAATTAGAAAATTTTACTCCACTAAATAGAGATGGAATCAAAGGCTGCAAATAACCAAAGGAAAGGAAACATGACCCAACTAATGATGCCATAACCAAATGTTCTTATACTTCTCACTGAAAACGCCTCAAACCTAATGAACACGACCGAGTGCAATGTCATCGACATAGTAAAGCCCATTTCCCATGCCCAATGATATCCCTGGTTTGAACATTCTTAAGCAAACAAAAGAAAGAGAACATGAGCATGCAACAATCTAACTTTCAGGAACTTGCTCAATAGATAATAAATTATGGGATAAAGGAGGAACAAGCAAAGTTTTATGTAAAGAGATGATAGGAGTAAGAGTGATGAAACCGAGTCCAGTGACTGAGTTAGATTTGTCATTGGCAGTAACCACCCTTATGTTGGTACAAGCAGTCATATAATGAAAAAATGATTTATCATAGGTCATATTGATGTAAGACAAAATATGGGTCAATTATGGCTTGAAAAACTAATTAAAATAAAGTGGCTCAAAGTTAAAAGGAAATCGTGTAAGAGAGGAAACTTCTAATTAAATGTCAATTGTGGTACTAGGGAAAAGAGGAAGGCGAATCGTTGGGATTTTCATATAGATTAAGGATGTTTGAAGCAATTATAATTTTGTTTAGATTTGTATTTAATTTAATGTTATGTTTTATATTTTTAAGAATAAGTTATCTATTAGGATATTATTTTCTTAATATGATTTTAGCTAGGATTTTTATTATTTTCTTGTTAGCTAAGTTTAGGAATATTCTAGAACCCAGGGTTTCCTACAGTTTTAGGGTTTCTTTGTTTTCTATTTAAGCCAACTCATGGTGTTGTATTTGGGAATTCAGTTTATTATCAATAAAATACCTTTGAGATTTACTTAATTTTTTGGTGGATTCCAGTTTGTTTGTGGATTCCAACATTATTACGTTAGGGTTATCATTCGATCTCTATATTCCCTTATATATCGCTTCATCAGTTGGGAAATGATAAGATTTTACCTTGTTGCTTCCTAGATTTTCACATATGATCCCACCAAGAAGCGACTTCATCTTCTAAACAGGACGCCACAATTTTCATCATATTCTCTTCTGGGATCGCTATTGAATCAAAGATTTCCTCCACATCTGCAACCCATTGGAGAAAGCCTTCGATGCAGTCACTCCCCATGAAGTATGGAACAACTACAACATCAAATTCTCTAAAAGTGATTGGTTCCTCATCTTCACGAGTCCTATCTTCTTCGTCTGGACCAGCCATTGGAGGCACCTCGAGTCAGGTAAAACCTGCTTTGATACCAACTGGCGCAACGAGATATAGGGGATTAGGGAGATCGAACAATAACCCTAACCCTAACATAATAATGTCGGAATCCACCAACAAACTAGAATTCACTAGAAAATTGAGTAAAACTCAAAGGTATTTGATTGATAATAAACTGAATTCCCAAATACAATGCCATGAGTTGGTTTAAAAGAAAACAAAGAAACCCTAAAATCGTAGGAAACCCTAGGTTCTAGAATATTCCTAAACTTAGTTAACAAGAAAATAATAAAAATCCTAGCTAAAATCATAGTAGGAAAATAATATCCTAATAGATAACTTATTTTAAAAATATAAAATAAAACATTGAATTAAATATAAATCTAGATGTAATCATAATTGCTTCAAACTTCCTTAATCAATCTAAAAATCCCAATGATATGTCTTCCCTCTTTCCCTATCGCCATAAGTTAATTGGAATTTTTCTCTCTTGTACGATTTCCTTCCAACTTTGAGCCACTTCATTTTATTTAATTTTTCACACCATAATTGACCCATATCTCATCCTACATCACATATCATCAATAGCACCCGAATTGATAATCCAACGTGTATCTCGTTGGTCAAAAAGTAACAAAGCTTTTCCCTGGTTACCTTCATAGTCAGCATGCTCTAGAATGGATAACTGAGAGAGAACAGTAAGAGAATCATCAACTGAAGGAGCTACACTGCTCCAACCATTCTTTTTCTTCGCATGCATCACCTTTCATTGCTTCTAGCATTCAAGGAACCACTGTGGAAACCCATTCTTATGAAAACATGTGGCCTCTGTAAGACAGTTCCCATTATAGTAAGTGCAATGCATGTTTTCTTTTTCCTCGGGAGTTGGACAGGGAAAAGGAAAAGAAAAACTAGCAGTAGGGTCTTTGAAACCATTACAATAGTGGATTCAGTCTTTCAATCCTTCTTGAGCATCGTCTCCCAGTGTTGGGCCTCTTTAAGAACAAAAGCAAACGACTCCTCTAGTTTTGGCAATAGACTCAACCATAACAAATCTCCTCTAATTTTATCAAACTCATCATCTAGACCTACAAGAAAATCATAAATACGGTCTTTCTATATATCAGCATGTCGAATCTTCACATCATCATGTCACTTCATGTTAATTGGACAACGACAGTCTAGTTCCAACCGAACGCTCTTGAGCTCAATGAAGTAGGATGCAATGTCACGACCTCCTTAAGTAATATGAGTTGCTTTACACCGTAATTCATAAATCTGCGACTCATCAAACACGTCATAATACATCTGGCCTTCACTCTCCCAAACATCTTTAGTTGTTGGTAGATCTCAGAACTATTCCACCAAATCAGGTTCCATGACTTTTATCAATCATCCTTAACAATGGAGTCCTCAATACACCATGAATCAAAGTCCGAAGTGTCCTTCTCCACTTGAGCCATTTTCCCTATAAGATAACCACTTTTTCCTTGGCCTGACACATGAAGCAACATCATATTCGACTAAGTGCTATAGTTCTTTAAATTCAACCATATGGAGAATGAGGCAGCGGAAGTATCATTACAAACTGTAACATTTGGTTGCGCCATGTTAAGAGTTTTGTGGGTTTCTGAAGCACTGGATTTTGCTGCGATGCAGGGGGCGTCTAGGGTATCTTCGAAAACCATGGAGAGAGAACAAGTTTGGATGGTAGGTTGTATCGGCTATGATCGGCGTTGTTTGTGGTTTTTAGGTTTCTTTTGTTGCACTTGGTTGTGAAACAAGAATGTTGCCCCCTGTTTTTGCCTTTGCTCTTTTTTTATTTTTTTTTTTTTTTTTTTTTTTTTTTTTTGGTTGGTGTTTGGTTACCGTCGGCTGTAGAGGTTGCCGATGGCTAGGGTTTTTGTATTTTTGTTTGAGAGACCGGGTTAGCCGGCTCTGATATCAACTCAAATTAAACACAGAAGGATTGAATAATTGTGAATGATATTATATTTCTCCAAGAGAATGATATATATATATATATATAAGAGTACAAATTGACTTTTCCTACAAGGAAAAGTAATTAGCTACTTAAGGAATCCTAACTAGGTAATTATTCTAATTAGGGAATGTGAATTACAACAGGAAATTAGAGATCATGAGAATGAGAGTGGAGATGAGATTGAGAAGGAAGATTAAGGGAGGATGAGAGGATGGGAGGGAGGAGTAACAAAAGTAAAAACTGAAATCTATTTGAAATTGTTTTCACTTTTGTTACTCCTCCCTCCCATCATCCCATCTCATTCTCTCTCTCTCAATCCCATCTCCACTCTCATTCTCACACTTATTTTCCTATATACTCTAGCACAAAAAATAAAATCTAAAATTGAACAGGCCTTCATAAACAAATTAAAATTGTAATGTCGCACTTTAAGCTAACTCTGATACATGCAATCCTTCACATTTGGTTTTAAGCATAAAAAAAACCTTTAAAATATAGTTGTATGTGAAATGTGTTTGGGCCTAAGAATTCCACACACCAGCCAAATTGAAAATCGGCCCATAACAGAAAAAACGGAAGAATGAGCCTTGTCTCCATAAAACAACCCAAACGACTTTGGAAGCCCATGTTTTTTGCAAAGGTGGTAGAGGTTTAAAAAACACGAAAATAACGAATAAGATTGCCATTTAATGGTAACTTAATACCAAGCAGGTTGAAAAACCTCTAAAAATTGGAATAAACCCAGCTTTTGAAAAATTCTCATCACTTGATCTCAACTCCAAAAAGCAAGTCAAAACAGATCTTTTCTTACTAAAAAAATGTTTACTCAAAAAAGCCCCACGTGATTTCCTGAATTTGAAAAGTCAAAATTTTCAACTATCACATAGGAGGTGATAGGGAGTTAATGAAGGCATGTCTTACAGGAGGACTTCTCCATTTTTGCAGCCAAAGAAAGAAGATCAAATCCCCTTTTCATATATAGAGAAACTTTGCACCAAAGTAGGTTGCCTTTTCAAGAGATAAGCAGGCTACGTTCTCAAGAGATAAGTAGGGAGCAATGGAGTTGTTCATCTGGAAAAGTAAACTGACCATCATGACAGATTGTGTTTTCTATAAGGAACAAACAATGAACAAAGAGAGTTGGTTTTCTTTCAGAAAAAGCAAGGAAAAGACCTCCATGAAAACTGATTTTTTATGGTTCTTTTTTTGCCAAAATAATGGCTTCCTTTTTTTATGACATTGAAAAAAGAAAAAATCTTTTTATAAAAATTATTAAAAAAAAAACACCACTTCAGCCCTATAAATATGAGAGGAGGTTAACAGATCAAAACATAGCCAACAAATCAATCAATCAAGACAAAAACTCTCAAAGTCACAACTGACAAACTCAAAAAGATTAACTCATCTCAAAAGCTTTTAGACCTTAAAGCAACCAAAGCTCTTTGATCCATAAGAAACAAATAAGCCAGAATTCAAATCTCTGGTTTCGGTTCAGTTTAGAGAAACAGTTTTACAAAGCGAGATTTCTCTCGTTACAAATTTGGTTAAGCACAAAGCCAAATTAAGCAGAGTTCAGGTTTTTCACAAATATAAAAACCTCAACAAATTTACAGAAAGCATTGGTCAAGCAGAACAAGCACCATAGCGCAGCTCCAGCTCAGTGACCATCAATCCAGTCACTTCTGTCCTTTTCAAACTATAGGGGCCTCAATTCTGCCTGTTCAGCAAGCCTTCCATGGCTCGAAATAAATTGAAGCTCTGCCAAACTCAAATGTTGGTATCGATTTTCAGCTGAAACTCATCAGTTGAAGGTGTTGACGATTCAATCCAGCATAGACACATCCAATCCAGCCCTGTTCAGAGGCAGCTACCCAGGTAGAAATCAAAGTCCAACATTCTGTTGTCTTTTTCGAAGTCGCCATTTCACTTTTTGAGTCATGTAATAGGCAATTCTACCTAAACAATTTGTCTTCTTTTTATTTATTCTGACCAGAACTACTAATTTTGTACTGTGAAAAATTGTAAAGTTCTCACCAGTCTGAGGCAAGAAAAGAACTTACTTGGGAGATATTCCTCATCCAAATTCAGAATCGTTTGTTTAGAATCAGTAACTTGGGGCACAAGTTATCTATTTTTCATAAGTTTGCTAGGATTTTTATTGCTAGCAGTGACATGCTCATACACAAAAGAAAGTTGACTTGTTGATCACGAATGGTTGTCAAGCCGATGGAGAACTTTACCCTACCATCACAGGATTAAAATCAAAATGGGTGAACAAAATGCATCTAACTATTTGCACAAAAGAATAAAGGGATTTTAGGTTCAATTGTCCCTAAACTTCAACCCAATTCGCATTTTGGTCATTCAATTTCCAAAATCGTTCTCATGGTCCTTTAACTTCACTTTTGTTAGTACAAATAGTCATGCCGTCAATTTTGTTATTTTTTCTGTTAAATGCAAGGGCAAATTTTTTTATTATTATTTTTTTTTAGGGTAAATTTCATAACTGTGTTAGCCCAATTTTCGTTTGGTGAGCATAACCCAATTTTCCTAACTGTATTAGCCAAATAAGCTTGGGAAATGGCCATCAGTGCCACCCATTTTATAATTTTTTGTCAAAATACCACATCTCCCCAAAATTTTTAAAACTACCACCTATAAATACATTTTTATTGTCCACTTATTGCCCACATAACACTTTTCTCTGAAATTGTGTTCTCTCTCTCTCTCTCTCTGAAACCCAGTTCTTCCTCTTCCTCTTTGTTTTCTTCTCTACCCAAATGAAGTCTTGCAGCAACAGTGAAAAGGAATCGGGTGAAATCCCCAATTTTTGAAGTTTCCCAACAAGGCAAAGAAGAACATGTTTACAATTGACAAAGTGGATTTGATAATCTCACCGGTGGGTTCATGGCCCAAACCCCAAATACATCTTAATCAAGACTCCTAACCAAACCCACATGAATGAGATTGTGAAATCTGATACAAGCAAACCAATCCTCCCCATTTTGCTCGCACAAAAATCACCAACGCTTACGCTTGGCCAGTGCCCATTCTATTTTTGGTCAACATGGAAGGACAAAGTAAACGAATCTTATTCATCATCAGCATCCCCTAGACCTAGGAACAAACAAAAAAAAAAAAAAAAAAAAAAAAAAAAAAAACTCTTATTCCTGCCCAAATCCTCTTTGTTTTCATTGTAAACCACAAGAACAACAATCATATTGTGATTTTATTGCGGTTGTATTGTAGTCGTATTGCTTTTGTATTGCTATGGTATTGCGGCTGTACTATTTTTGTAATACGACTACAATACAGCAATACCATAGCAATACAAAAGTAATACGACTACAATACAACCGCAATAAAATCACAATACGTTCTTAAAGACCGTAAACCCAGACTTCAAAACCCCCAAAATTGGACCAAAATGCTCAAACAATGGCCACCTAATGCCAACACATGCTGTCATATTCAGAAAAGATGGTTTTGTTTGGGTTTGTTTAGGTTGCAAAAGGGATTCGAAGAGATGTAGAAATTAGGGTTTGGATTTGGGTAGAGAAGAAAACAAAGAGGAAGAGGAAGAACTAGGTTTTGAGGGCAAAGCTGTGGGTTTTGTAGGTTGTTCTTGATCTTCTTCTTCGTGAGGAAGACGAAATTGGGGTTTGGATTTGGGTAGAGAAGAAAACAAAGAGGAAGAGGAAGAACTGGGTTTCAGAGAGAGAGAAAGAGAACTAAATTTCAGAAAAAGTGTTATGTGGGCAATAAGTGGGCAATAAAAATGTATTTATACGTGGTAGTTTTAAAAATTTTGGAGAAGTGTGGTATTTTGACAAAAAATTGTAAAATGGGTGGCACTGAGGGCCATTTCCCAATAAGCTTTGGCACCACAATTACTTGAGATAGTACCCATCGTAAAAAAAGTCAGCGTCGACCGCTCCAAGACCAAATTTGTTGACAACCTCAAGTGATTTCCTCTGAGTGTTGTCATCTTCAAGGATGGGAAGGAGTCGGACTCGTCGTCATTGAGCTCAAGTCCCTCCTCAAGGACTTGGGAGTAGTGGGTTACGGGAGCGATGTCAGGTTTGGGGGGGAGATGGTGGCTGAGTAGGTTCTCAAGCTGATGATGAGAGGGTTAGGCGGCGGCCATAGAGATGTCAAGATGAGGAAGCAAAAAATGATGATATGTTATTTTTTAAAATATAATTTTTATTTTTTTTTTTTATTATTAATTACTTTTTTTTTTTTTTTTTTTTTTTTTTTTTTTTTATAGTCCACATGGCTTTGTTGGAATATTCAAATAGTGGAAATTAAAAATAATACAAAAATATCATTTTTACCCCTTTATTTAACAGAAAAAATTAACAAAATTGACAGCATAACCATTTGGCCTAATGAAACTAAAGTTGAATGACCACGAGAACGATTTTGAAAATTGAGGGACCAAAATGCGAATTGAGTCAAAGTTCAAAGATCATTGAACTTAAAAACCCAAGAATAAATAAAGTGCCTTCGTGACACTAAAATAACTAGTTTTGTTTGGTTTTAGTATGGTTCCACGATCACTTTAAGCTTAAGTCTAAATCCCAACTTCCATACACGAATCTATCAACAATCCCAAAAAGAAACAACGAAAAACAGTAAATAACAGTGTTGAAGGCGTTAATGGAGGTTACGAGACCGCAAGGGAGATGAGGTGGGCAAAGAGTGGTGTGGATGAGGGGCGGAGAGGAGATGGGTAAAATAATAATAATAATAATAACAATAAATTAATTGATCAAACAAACTTTCAATGGCTTTTACATTACGTCAACAAACTCAGAATTTCCCAACCCGTATCTTTGGTTATTATCACATGGAGATGATGCACCATACAGGTTTGAAGAGAAACTAAGGGGTTGCTCAGCCAATGCAATCGAATTACAAGTCCCCAACCAAGAAGTATCTTCTTATTAGGGAATTTGGGAGAATTCTATTGGTACCGTGATTGGCCAAGCAACTAGAAACAATACCAAGAAATCCCACGTCGACATATTGCTAGAAGTGAGGACCTTCCCTCACCTATAAAAACACTCCCACTTTTGTACTCACTCTGAATCCCCCTTTTGGGATCTTAAAACACTCTTGTACACTCTGAATCCCCGTTTTGGGATCTTAGCTATGACGCATAAGCCAACTATTGCATTATGTAAACTACATGAACATAATGGCAACACAACATTATATCCCAAATTGGATTGCATTTATCTTCCTGCGTTTTTTCAATAATACCACCAGACTCAGAATTTCCATCATCATCATCAACATAACATTACTACATCCCATCAATTTGGTACAATTTGTCTACACCTAGAGAAGTACTAAATTGCCATTGATAGTATAAGGTCTACATATCCAAATACTTGAAATAACAGTAAATTTAAGGAGTTACTCCCTAACCCGAGATCCAAATTAATTGAACTGTCATTGAAAGAGAATATATACAAAATCTATCGCATGAACTCTTGCAGATATATAATTTCCTGCTGGTTGCTATGAGCAAACACCTACATATGGTCACTGATGATATCTGTCCACTCGCACCGTACCTCATCAAGTTCGGTCTGTGTGTAGGCATTTAACGTCTTCCCATTCCACTGGAACAAATTAAAGAACCATTTAGTAAATCATAAATTGTTATATATGCAACAAAGGGAAAAATATAGAACATGAAAGTACAAACAACTATGCTTCTGAACAAATATGGCCACGGTAGCCTCTGACTGCAATTGATAACTATCATATGATCATTACAAACAGAGCATAATAACTAGCAATTCACACCTCAGAAGATATACAGCAATCAATGCAAAAAGAAATAATACAAATACACAAATAAATAAATAAACTGAACATTGCAGAGGATAGAAGCACCTTGTTAAACCAGTACAATTCACACCCTAATGACAAACATTAGAATAGTTATTTGTACCTTTACTGCAAAGGAAAGGTTTTCATCTTCTACAATTTCTTTCATGTATCTCATCACATAATACCCACACTCCATATTCGATGGTTGTTTAGGACCCTACACACAATTCAATAAGTGTCACAGTTGCTATTTATTGCTTCAATACATCTTACTTGTTATTAGGTAAATGAATAATAATAACATACCGTTAGTACTTTCCATACGGGTGGCTTTCGGACTCCCCTGCCTGTTTGGATGTTGAACTGTCTAATCCCACTTCAGCACAGAAAAGATAGGTTACAATCTAATACAATTAGTATAATAATTTCATTTAAATAAGTTAAGCAGGGAAACCTAATTACTTGTTTACAATATATTTCCATTCTTCCTCACGCATGCTCCGCCGAAGAGAGTCCATGAAATATCGCTGAAGAGGGTCCATGAAGTAGCACACATCTTTGTCTTCACTGATAATGGTCAACATCCAATGATAACTACATATTGGACAAAAATTATTTAGCGATACATTTTACCCTGACAGTCAACTACTAGCTCGGTTCATCACACACAAAAAGGTTGGCATCAAATATACAAGGCTAGACTTACCCAGAATTGTAAGGAACCAAAAGTATTTGGTCAGCAGACCCTTTCTGTAACCGGCCTGCTATCACTCGTGATTTTTGGTCAGAATCGCCTGCCCCAACTGAGATGCTTGAAGGGTCAGTCAAACCAACCATATCAACCATGTTTGATTGGTTTAGCTTATCATAGAGGTGCCTGCAAAAACCATAAATGTGTAAGGATTAATTTAGTGGGTCTACACATACCATATCCCACATTTTTTTTACATGCTTTTATGCTGACATTTATGTTTATAAAAAAAATTACAGGGCTGTGACTCATCCCAAATTGAGCAGATGCCAAAGACCAAGGAGATGAAACCAACGTCAATACACACACATAACAGTTAAAAGGGTTAAATACCAAAATGGTCCAGGTGTTTTAGTCCTTTAGCCAATTTCATCAATGCATTTTAAATTTAGCCAATTTCGTCCCTGTGTTTTACTATGTTAGCTAATATTGTCCATTTAGGGAATTAATTGGCTACTTCTCTTGGATCCTACTTGCCTGCCAATAGAAGTTTGACATGTCCGTATACATTTTTCTTTTTATGTTTTTTATGATACATATGTGTCAAACTCTTATTTGCATGAAGGAGGAATGGCTCCTTCCAGGGAAGGAGCCAATCACTGTCCTATCCAAATTGCTGAGAAAAAGATTCATAAATATTTGTAAAATTAAATTTAAAAAACTCCAGTCATAAGAACTAAGTAAAAAAACAATTCAAATAAAGTAAAATAATAAAAAATTAACAAGAACTTAAAAACAAAACTAAAATGAGCAGTTTCCTCATGGCATATTATGCGGTGCATGAAGACCTTTCCAACTTATCCAAAAAAATAAAGAAAAAAAGAAATAAGCACTTCCATTCTACAGAAAATAAGAGTCATTGGTAGTACCAAATACTGAAGAAACTTAGATTCTCAATAGTACAGTAAATAAGAATAGAAAACCAAATAATGATTGTAATGATATAAGAGAAATATGAAATATAATTTGACAATGTAAGCTATAATGAGCATTTTCTACTTACCTATTGAAAAAATATATATCTTTTTTTATAAAATAAAAAAAATTGTATTTACCTCATGTAAACAATTATGCATGTGGCTGAGATTTCCTTCATTTCCATAAACTGCATTACATCTTCTTGGGAAATGTATACAGTCTTGGCAACACCAAATACTGCTTCCTCCATATCAATACTGATAGTTTCGCCATCCAGCATGGCACGCTCTGCATAACGATATAGGAGCTTGAGGGACTTGGGCAGGTTCATGTCTTGTTTTGGTAAATCTTGAGGTTTGGCAGCAGTCTTTCCACGTTTCTACAGTGTTTGGAAAACAGAAGTGAAGGCAGACGATAGTAGAAGACAAGAGAAGTCCATAAAGAACTGAAATGATACTGTTTGAAGGTAAGCACATCATAAAATGAACTCCACTGTTGAACAGTGACATATTATAACTATATCATGAGTTATTGATCTCCTCTAACGTTAACCTAACAAGCTCTGTTGATCAAGCCACATGAGACCCTACAGCTTGGCCAATGGTCACTTATTGCTCAGTAACTGGGATGGGAAGCAGCACTGCTTTATCAAGGGCAACATCAATAGGAACATTCATATTTCCCTCTGCCAATGGAACACCGTGGACTGTTTGGTTGGCTGCATTCATATTTGCAACGTGCATAGTTTCCCCTCAACAAACAGAACAACATGGAAAACACTGTATATACTTTTCCACCAAATTACGGGCGTTCGAACTGCCCCAATACGTACATTTCATATGAATAAAATACAGTAAGAATATATATATCAAACTAGTATAAATGAAGTTTTAAATTTTTACCTTGATGGTGTCTCTTTTACCCATAAATGTCAATTCCTCAAAATTAATTGCATTATCCTCCAAGACATTTTTTTTCTTCCCAGAACAGCTTGCCTTCTCGGAACGGTTGGGAACTGGAGTTGAAAGTGAGATAGGTGTGGTCCGGATATTACCATTGATCTTTGCCTCTAACTCAGCAATCTTTGCTTCATACCAGGCCCGCTGCTGCTCAATCATCTTCCTGACCTCATCCAGAATATCTTCCCTATCAAACTGAGCCTGTGGAACATTTGGCTTGAAAAAGCCTCCCACACCTCTAACCCTACCAGAATCTTCAGGAGCTCCCAACACCATTGTCAGGACATCATTATTTTTAGAGGAGAGACTGACATCAAAATGTTCAGAATGATCTGGATGCTCAGAATGTTCTGGATGTTCTGAATGCTCGGAATGTTCTGCATGTTCAGAAGGTTCTGCATGTTCAGACTGTTCTGTATGTTCAGACTGTTCTGTGTGCTCAGAATGTTCTCCATGTTCAGCATACTCTGCATGTTCAGAATGGTCAGAATGTTCAGAATGTTCTTTCATCAAAAGGTCCTGTGGCAAACAAATGCAAAACACATGAATCATTATTAGTTATAATAATATCATAGCCAATAGATTATACAAGATTTAGCACTCACAATTTTTGCAGCCTGCCCTTTTCTATCCTTACGTGCTTTCTTGCGAAGTAGAGACCCATCAAGTTCATCCTCAGGCATAGTTTTCCTCTGACCAAATCAAATGTATGGGTTACTGATTCTACCTCCAAAGTAGCCCTAGGAAAATGGAAAGTGATGGAAATTCTGGAATTCTATGAACTTACTGATTCTGCCTCCAAACCCACATATCCTTTTCGTGACATTCTATGAGGTTGCTGAAACTTTGCCCTTCTCTCTTTCTGTTCATTATGGAGTTTCTACAATAGGTATAAAATTTACAGAAAGTAAGTCATTTTATATATCAAGCATGGCTTTATGGAGTTTCTGGTCATTTTATGGAGTTTCTACAAGGGTTAAATACTTTTTTGGTCATTGGGTTTTACATGAAAATTCAATTTGATCACTGAGTAAAAAGTTCAGCCAAATTGGTCACTGTGTTTTCCAAAGTTTACAATTTATGGACATTTTTTTATCTTCAGTTCAGTGCAGTTTTTATTTTTATTTTTTTAGGAGGCACCTTCAGTCTTCTTCCTCAAACTCAACAAGTTAGGGTATATTGTGCTATTAGGGTTTAACAAATTGGGGGAAATCATGGGAAGAAGATAAAGAAATGTCTAAAAATTGTAAACTTTGGGAAACACGGGGACTAATTTGGCTCAAATCATTTCTCAGATTTTCGTGAAAAACCCATTGACCACAAAGGTATTTAACCTTTCTACAATAGGTATAAAATGGGACGACATACATACCTTGATTAATTCAATTTTAACCACTATGAATTCTGAGAATTATAGTTCATCTACCAGATTATATAACATAAATGAGAATATCATCAAATAAGCAATAACAGTACTCCATGCAATGAAAACTAAACCCAACCCATACTTTTCATTTCTTCCAAATTCTTTTCCTTCTCTCTTTTTTTTTTTTTTTTTTTTTTTTGGGACATTTATCTGGCTAGAAAAGAACAAGTTAGAAGTGCAGGTATTCAAGCAGTCAACTGAACATAAATCAGAAAGCAGTTTGCAAAATAGAACTTCCAGAATGGTGACATTTACATGATAATTGACTTGGACACATAACAGTTGGTTTAAGGGTCTGCTAAACTATGTAATTTTAGAGCAATTCAACACTTATATTCTGATCGTTTAAGAAAGCAGCAATCTGAAAGTCTAACTCTCAACAATTAAGATAAATTTCCAAATACATACTGCGCATAAACAACAAATATTCCAAAAGGAAGTCCAGCTATATTTGTGTTTAGTATCATGCAGTATGCATTTGACCAGAATCTCGCTTTATGTGGTATATATATGACCAGAAAGTAAGTCATTTTATAAATCAAGCACACAGAGTTATTATCATGCACTGCGAGAGGAGCGTGCTACCTAGCACTAGTGTGGCGTGGACCGTTTCCTTCCCAAGCCATTGGACACTTTTAATAGGCAAATGAACTGAAAAAGGAATGAAGAAAGGTAGAAATATAAGGAACTGGTGTGGACCTCTTCCTTTACTAGCAAGTCCTATCATGCACTGCAAAACAAATAAGGAAATAGCTAGGAACAAAATGGAATTCCCTCATTGTACCTGAAATTCTTTGGTTAAACGGCCATTTACAAATTGCTGCCAATGTTGTTGCTTAATGAAACCATAGTCTTCTGGTGGGTTTTTCAAGGCTTCAGCCTCATCTTTAAATGGCATAATATATTTTCTTGTTAGGTCACTCTTGAATTGCCTCCATCTATTGGATGCAGAGGTCAACACCATTTTTCTGCTTTTAGGGGCTAAGACAAATGCCGCCTACAAAGTAATGGAGTGAGCAGATAAGTTATCAAAGAAAAGATTTGAAGAACATGAGCTTAAGTCAACTACATACCTCTACGGATTCCCAAATTTTATTTTTCAAATCCTTTTCCACCTTAGGCCAGCTTTCAACACTGATGGGGACTGTGGTACGTGCCAGCACCCCAATGTAAGAAGCCAGTTCTGATGCTACCTTCCCATATGGTTTGCCCTTTGGGGTATACTCCACTACTAATTTCTTACCAGTATTTTTATTCTTCACTATGCGATGCATACTCGTTATCCCACGTTTCCTCTTTACCCCACTTGAGGTAGCGTCCATAGTCTCCTTTGAAGTAGAGGCCTCATTGGGTTTGGGTAAACCCATAGCTGAATCTTCCAAGCTGCAAAAATGAGCACGGGTTGATGTATTACATACATGCATACATTAAGGGTAAAAAACATTTTAATCAGTGAATTACAACACTTACACAAAACTGTGAATACATGTAAAAGTACTTAAAGTACTCTGGAAATTAATTAGTAAGGCAAAATTGCTTTAGGTCCTAGCAATGCTCAAATAAACTGGAACACATGCAACAAATTGAAATTATAAAAATTCATGCATAACAATAGTCGAAATTAAAAAGAAAAAAAAAACAATATAAGTAAGGCCATGGGACTTATGATTGATCCACTCAACAGTGGGTTTGTCTGGTCATGGTTTGGTGGTCCTCTCATGTCATCGGATCTCTATTAACAATTTGTTTAAGGCATTTAGCAGTATGTGTGAAATGAATGAACATAGACAGATGGAAATTATACATAGATGAAAGAATAATCCATTTTCCGACAGAAAGAAGTTAAAGTCACAGTTTTGAAATAAGGCAAACCAAAACAAACTCTCAATTACTAACCATTACCACCAATTGAAATGTGGCATATATATATAAACATTCTCCACAAGAAACGAGAGTAAGTAGACAAAAGAACATAAACAACTGTCCAAAACCCAAATCAGACAATAGTCAGATCCAAATCATACACATATATAGAAAAACGGAAGAAAAAAAAACAGCATACCCTAGAATCCCAAGGCAAGATGACACCCAATTGGTACTTCCACAGAGAGAGAGAGAGAGAGAGAGAGAGAGAGAGAGAGAGAGAGAAACCAAAATCGGTACTTTAGGCTGGAACTTCACTGAGAAAGAGAGAGAAAGCAAGGGCTTCCGTTGGTCTGAAATAAAGTGTAGAAAAATTAAAACTTTATAAATAAACAAAAACCCAAAATCAGTACATACATATGTACACTGAATTCGATTCGAAAATGTTCATGAGAGATTATACCTGATCACACGACGACTTCGACAGTCGCTGAGATTTGAAGGAAATGTTAGGATTAGAATAGTGGCAACGGCTCGGTGGAGAAGAAAAACAAAAGAGAGAGGGAAAAGAGCATATCGTCCGCGGGCGGATGAAGTGAAGAGGACAGCAAAAGAGACAACAGCACATTTTAGACAACAGGGAATTCAATCACAATGGCTTTTTGTTTTGCTTTTTTTTTTATCCTTTTTTTTTTTTTTTTTTTTTAATGTAAAATTTAAGTTTTTTTGTTTTATATTATGTCGTTTTATTTGGTGTTGTGTAAAGTAGAAATATGTGCTTCTCTTTTTTTAAAGACGTGTCTTCTTTTTTTTATATACCAAAAAACAAAATGTTAAATTTTATTGCCACCTTGCAATTTATGGGGCACTCCTGATTTTTTTTATTTTTTTATTTAGTACAAGTGATAGTCTAAAGTAGAGGGTAGGAGGATTTTTCACACACACATATAATGTTATGGGTGTTCGAACCTGACACCTCTTGTCTGTACGTCAAGGCTCTTTTCCACTTGACTCTTTTAATGTAAAAGTTACTCTAACATGAAATGGTTATTGAGATTAAAGAATTTTTCAAGTTACAATTTATATTATGACTACATCCCATGTTTAATAACACCAAAATGTTTTTAAAAATGAGTGTTTTTTTGTCCTGCAATGCGATGTGTAAAGTTTGAAGCATTGAGATGTAAATTTTTCAGTACATGATTTATTTTAACAATATATATAAATAATACAATTAAATTGAATTGAATTACAAATTATTATTAAAGCATAATAATCAGATACAAGTATTAATTGTCCTTCAAGCTAGTATCTTTAGGTATAAACATCAAAGCAAGCATCTGGGATGAAGTAGTTAAGCCATAATGAAAAGTGAAAACATGCTTGTATAGTCGAGCACATTGCTGCCTAAAATAAGTAATAACAAACAGATATAGAGTTCAAATTTATCCCAAGAGAAGAGTTAGAAACTAATACAAGAGTTGCTTATTCAGGGAGAGCAATGCTTCAACCGGGGTTATAAGTCAAGTGGTTAAAAGTGTTTATCCCCGCATTCGAGGTCTTAGGTTCGATTCCTCTTCTCCCAATATCGCTTGTATAATTTGAAGAGAATCCTTTAAAATAATAATAAATAAATAAAAACCACACGTGCTCTTCTTTCTCTTGTAGATGGACGCCTCATAGACCGAAAAGTGTTGCCTCATAGACGAAAAGTGTTGCCTCACTATGCCTTGCCATAGATGTACACGAAATGTATAAGTTGCAAAACTCTCCTATGCCTAAGGCAATCCACCACCACCTTATCTCAACACGCACTAGGTAATTTTCGAAATTTTTTTGAGATCCAATTATTTAGTGCATAAATTTGATGTCCATAGCATTATTGTTGTTATAATTTTTACCTTTCTTGGAGTTAGCATCCCCACAGATCAAGCAGCTAGCTAATTTGCTATTTGAAGTTGGGTTTGTTATCCATTCATACAAAAATGATTAATACAAGAAATGCACCAAACATGCAGTACTGATGCAGACCATGCTTGTCAACGACACCAATGAGTATGTCCTGCCCCATACTCAATCACCATGCAAGCTGAGCAAGTCTTCCAAATAGCCAATGATGTCAACATTCTCCTTCTCTACCAATCTTGGTTTTCGATTACCCAACGATTAGGAGTTAAAGTATCCTGACAGTCATCAGTTGATATATAATTATAGGTCATGCTGGGTTTATTTTTTCCCCAGGCCTTGGCCCCATGGCTCATATAGTCTTGATCAAGATTTCTACTTTCCCATACTTTTTTACTCAGCCTTTGGACAGCACTTGCAAGTAAGAAAAAGAAAGCCAAAAAGAAAGTTGCCTACCATTAGGGGGTCTACACTCTACAAAGCCACCCACCAAACCAAATTATACATTTTATACCTTTAATAATTTTTTTCTCTGTGTTCTTTTGTTTTACCTTGTGTAAGATTCTGAGCACACTAGCTCATTCATGATTAAACCATAGGGCCTTAGGGACTAGGAGGAGGCACCCCCAAAACAAAGAGAATGGCGTACATGTTAGGTGGATAACACTGTTAAACTCTCTTCCTTTTCTGCTCTCTAAAGCTTGAGAACCCATAGACTGTTCTCTGTTCATCTTTGAAACATCAATTTAAAAGCCATGTGATCACCAACAAATTAATTAATGAATATATATTAATTAACACAGTCCACGCATATATATATATATATATATATATACAATTGTCATCACAAGCATCATTCTGTACTGAATGGCTCGGGAGATTAGGCACAGTACTATTTGCTCCAGTACGATTGCGATTATGTTGTAGGCCTAGTCTAGCTGTCTTCCAATGCAAAAAGACTAGAAAGTTGGAACCATATGAAGCTATAGATTATAAAGGCCACAATTAAAAATAAAATTAGTGATAAAGAAAGAGCATATATGTCTTAAGTCCCGACATTCTGCCCCATCTTTTGAAAGAACATTTTAGGTTAGATATTGTATTCTAAATTGAAACACATCATTAGCAGGTCAAATCTCACGAATTTGGCAGTTTGACCTTCAATTTTGTTTCCCCATATGCTTAAAAAAAACTAAGCTAGAGAAAAATGATCAAATCCCTTTTGTTTTGAGCACTTTGGGGGAGTAATGAGAAGAGGGTTGAGAATTTCTTGACCTGGCCATTCGTGGCTTAATTGATAGGTCCAAGACTTGAAGTTGCATCATTCAAATTTCAACAAGCAATCTTTCCTTTTTGTATCTTTCTTGGGGGTTATGATGACCCAAATCTAGCGGTGTGCTCATTATCCATTTTCATACAAATATGAAATGATGGATCAAAGAAATGTACGTGCCAGCACATATATGTGGTGCAGAAACAGAAGATTGTGATTGTCAACGACACCAATAAATATGTCCCCGCCCATACTCAATCACCATGCAACCTGCCCAAGGCCAATATTCTTTTCTTTATTTGAGCCCTACTTTACTACTACCAATCTTGATTTCGAGATTATGAGACGAAAGAGATAGATATATATATATATGATATTCTTTATACATATATATAACACAATAGAGAGTATGAATGTCTAGATAATTTCTGATATGGGTTATAACTCTAAAAAATTAGAAGGATAAGATTGTTTTTTCTTAAAGTGTTAGATTGAATTTTGATTTGTGCTTTAATTAGATACATTATTATGAATATAAATATATATATGTATATATATGTAGGTAGATTAGTATAACTACGAATATAATCTGTATCTACAAAGTCGTACCTACGTATATACTTAACCAGATGAAGAAAACCAAAATCTATAATTTAACATCCATGTTTCTTGTAAAACTAAATCTGCATGGACTGTTCATTTTAGATAATTTGAACTGTACAATTATAAATAGTATTATTATTATGATGTGTGGGCGTGGGTTTATATATAGAGTCCATTTTTATTGAGAGATTTTAAAAATAATTTTATTTGAGGGGACACCCTTTAGGATCTCCTATAAAAAAAATTTCAACAATCCAAACTATCTATTTTTTTAAGTTTATATTCATAGATCATCCTTAAAAAAAATTAGACAAATCGGAAATCATTTCGATATCTAATTGTGTCCTATAAAATTAATGCACACGGTGCTTCAAGAAAATACTAAAATTTTAATAATTCAATTGAGTGGTCAAATAAAATCGGATTGAAATGATTTTTTTTGTAGAGATGATGTTTGAATAAATATCTACAAAATAGATTGTTTGGATTAGTGAAATATAATACAGAATGGACCCTAAAAAAGTGTTTTTATTTGAAGAATCCCTCAATAAAAACTCAATATATATATATATATATATATCTTGAATACATAGGGCCTCTTGAACTTTAACTTGTTGTGCAGGTTTTGTGATTTTCCACTTGCCCACAACTCATGCATCTGGTTTCCTTTTCTGTGTGGGGTTATATATGTTGAAACTTGGGAACCCAAGTCCACCCGTGTTGTTGTCTTCAGAAATAATGCAACGGGTCCACCTTTTGCCTCTTGTAGCAAACCAATTATCATGCTGGTGGGCTCTCATCTGTATGTATATGACGATCGTTGTACAGCTAAAATCCCACTTGTGCTTGCTTTGCTTTGCCTGCTACTTATCACTGTTTTTAGCAGTGCTTATATAAGGATTGTACATATTACATCCTTGAAAATTAATTATTTTTTCTGTTCAATAAAATTATATTATATATGCAATTGGATAATGGTAGTTGTGTATATAATATTTATTTACCACATTCCTAACTACCTTTCTAATAAAAAGTGAATCTTTATCTGCGTCAGTCTCATCTCTATCCGATGCGAAAAACTCTTGTAAGAGGGTCTCATCTCATGAGTTAGCTTTTCGTGCTATCACAAAGACACAATCTTAGAAATGTGACAGATATTCAGCAGTCTAGTCATATAATTAAATTGACTATACATGATAATGTTGTGGCATAAAGCTAAGCTCTTCTATACCACAAGCTTTAGGCAGACTGCATGGGTCGTATGTCTGCTCTTATTATAATACGTACTGCTCTACATATGCTCTTGTGAAAATTAATGTAACACGTCGTTGAGGATAAGTCAACAATCCGGGGTGGCTGTGAAATCATATAAAACCATGTTTTGAAGCAGATTGTGTAGAGGTTAAATCCTCTCCTTGGATCAATTTGGTTAGTTTGAGTTCAAGGCCGTTTTGTGTATGGGAATTAATCTATTTGAAAATTGTGGGCAGTGATTCTGGCTATAGCTTTTACGCCTATAAGTCTAGGTGGGTCAAGATTGCTGGGCCTAAGTCTTGGCTTCACGCCACAATTGGTGCAACTTCATCATTGTATTCCTCGTGACACAACAAGTGCAGCATTAACGTGAAATCTTTGCTAGTATGAAAGAATGTTCCATATATGTTGTTTTGGCGATATTGAAGAAAGGAAGGAAAGCATGCAATCATGCATGTCCTATATCCTCGTTGTGCTTGTCAACTGAGCAGAAAAAGTCGAAACAAGGTTGTAACTTATAGGTAGCCCAAAAAGAGAAGTTCAATATTTTTTTAGAATGGGGGATTCTCTAATATGGATGTGTTGGTAGATTTAATATGCAACATATATGCAATCCAATAATGATCGAGATTAAAAATATATAACCAATCCTTAATATAAAATATTTATTGAAGAATTTTCCTGGAGTTCATTTGCATTATATTTATGTACTTATTTATTTTTGCTTTTAAATGTTGATATATTTGTCAGAAGTTCAATACCATGAGGTCATTGATCGTCTGTGGAGTTTATCCACTCGTCCTCCAAAGTTGACAGGTAATCATGAGATGAGGATGAGAATATTATATCAGTGAACAGGAATCTTAAACCCAAGAAAAAGTTGTGGAAATAAGCGGACTAAAACAAGTCCCACAAGAAAACCTTTCTTTCTTTCGAACCTTTCAAACTTAGATGATAGTACATTAGTACTCATTTACAGGAATCCAAGCACAGTAAAACCTTTTTCTCTTATTATTTTTTCAAGCTGCTCTTTCTTTTCTTTTGGTGTTTTTTCCCTTGTTTCCTTTTGTTATAGCGGATCAAAATTGGTGGTGTGTCAGTCGGCTTCTGTTTGCTCTAGCATCATGTTGAATGCTCAAGCACAGTAGCCCAATAAAATGAGAAATTATATTATAATATGTGTATAAGATGTTACCTAATTTGGCTTTTCACCTTCAAATAATTTTTTCCTCACATCCAGCCTATCATCTTATTTTTCAATAAATAAAATCTAATTTTTATAGTTAAAAACTCATGACTAGGATCTAACTCAACATGTTACCTAATTAAGCTCAAAATCTGATTTATTGTAACTTTCAAATTCCAAAAGTTAATTTACGTCAAATTTGGAAAAATTATGTACATTTCTCTCTATAAAATATGATTGTAATTGATGTAGATATTAATTTGAAAAGTTTTTTAATTTCAACATTAAATTTCATATTTATACCGACATCGATTACACATAATTTAAAAAGGAATGAGTTGGAGAGAAAAATCCCTAGCTGCTCTCTCACTCTATGAGTCATAAAGGAAAACTCTATAGAGGGGGAAGGAGGAAGAAGCATCACTACTCCTCCTCCCCCTCATCTCTTCTCGTCTTTTTCTTTTAAGTTAGTGAATAAGTCCACTCAATGTTCTGAATAAAAAGTCTCTTATGGTGATTTTTTCTGAGTCATGCTTAGATTAAAATTCCTCATCACCCCTTTTGGTTTATATTCTCAATCAAATCATTCTTCCAAAACACACTCTCTAACACCTCTCATGTTCTCCAAATTTGATTCTACATCATCTTTGACATGAGTTGCTGCAAATCACCTCATTGTTCTTTGGCATGGTTGTTGTTTTTGTTTATTTGTTCGCTCTTATACGCATGTAGATTGCTGAAAATCATATTTTCCCCATATGTGGTGGTGGGTGTGGTCGCAACGGCACTTCTTCAGGTGGTAGTGGTAAGGTTCGTTTAGTCTCATAGGTTGTTTTAGGGTTTTGGTTATATTGGGTTTGTGCGCTTTGTTTGGACTTTTGTTCGCTTTAGTTTTGTTTTTTGCATGTTAGTTTGTTGCCCTCTTGGGATTAGTATTTTAGATGTCTTGTTGAAGTTTATCTAATTAAGTTTTTTAAAATGCTATTTTCTTTAATGAAAATAATGTCAACTTTTTCTTTGTGTGAATTATAGGTGATTTTAAGAAACTTTTCTACTTTTTTATTAGAAGAAGATTTCATTCATAAGCCAAAACGACATACAAAGATTGGCATGAATATAGTAGCCTCATTAAAACCATTATAGGAAAACAATTTGGGACAAATCCTAGGGTAGGAAAGAGTACCACAAATGCCAAGGACTAACAAAAGAGTCCAACCCATACCACAAAAGGCTGTTACAAGAACAAAACAAAAAATCAACTAAACATCAATATAGTAAACCCATAAAGAGAATCGCATCGCATCCCAAATCTCAAAAGAAGCCTTCTATGAGAAAATTTCATAGTCCTTTAATTGCCCATGAGAGCACACATATGAAGAGTACAAAAACAATAACAAGAGAATCCTCTCAAAAGCACCACAACTCAACTTAGAACCTGACAAAGAAACTCCTACGATAAAATATAGGTCTTCGAGCGACGCAAAGCATAGACAAGCTGCAAATGAGCAACAAAACAATGGAAAATGACAACAAAACATACACTAAAATCAAAGATGAAACCCCTCATAGGGCACACAACCATATCCCAACACTACCACCAACGTCTCTGCTGCCGCCATTATCAAAACAGAGACAAAACATCAACCACCAGGTATCATAACTATCCCGAAGAGAGACCCAATCCAACATCACTAATGTCGCTGTCACCGAGACATAGACAACCCTACAAAATTATAAGGTTTGAGACAATTAAAAATCAAGAAACATGAAGGGTGTGAGGGTTTTTTGAGGAAGTTCATCAAGTCTTTGAAAGGAGTAGGAATTTCATATCGACTGGTGCACTTGATTCTCAAGGCTATAAGGTTATTATCAACTTGGAGCTTTGAGAGTCATCAATGAATATCAAGTAGTAATGAAAGGTGAGAAATTCAAAAACTTGTAGGTGAGAAATTCAAGAACTTGTACTTTCTTATAGGGAACACTTTTCAAGGTGGAGCAATAGGCTTCTAAAATTGAAAAGATTGGCAATCTTGGTTCTTATAGGCATTGCTTAGGGATGGACATCTACAAATGTGGATTAACAAAATTTGCCTCAAGATTTGTGTTTCCTTATTCCAATAAATTTGAGTGATTTAATCTAGTGCAATTAGGGTTTTTATGGGAACCTATAAATATATCATATAGCGTGTTAGCCTTTTAGTCTAGTGGATGCGGAAATCTCTATTGAAAACGGTTGAGATAAGTGACATTACTTAAGAGTGTGTGATTAAAAAGACTATTTACTCTTTGTTGTGGTTCATTGATTATCAAACTTGTTTTATTTTGTTTTGAAGTTTATTCACACAGTCAGTCGTGAGATTTTGAAGGCCCTATGCTAAACTTAAACTGGAACCCTCACATCATCCAAAATAAAACTTTTTTTGTTGTTGTTTTGAGTGGGAGAAAACTATCACATCCCGGATCGGCTCCGTCGTAGCACGATATTGTCGGCTTTGGGCCCCCTTCTTTGCCCTTACAGTTTTGTTTCTGGGAACTCACGAGCAACTTCCTAATGGGTCACCCATCCTGAGATTTCTTTAGCCCCAACTCGCTTAAGTTTGGAGTTTCCATGACTCTGAAGCCAGTGAGCTCCCAAAAGGCATCGTGCTAGATGGAGATAGACATGTACATATAAGGAACATCACCCCCTCTCCGTTGGTTGATGTGGGATGTTACAATCCACCCTCTTAGGGGCCCAACGTCCTCGTCGGCACACTCGCACCACACGACAAAGTGGCTCTGATACCAAATTGTCACATCTCGGATCGGCTTCTCCGTAGCAGGATATTGTCCGCTTTGGGCCCCCCTCTCTGCCCTCACGGTTTTGTTTCTGGGAACTCATGAGCAACTTCCCAGTGGGTCACCCATCCTGGGATTGCTCTAGCCCCAACTTGCTAAACTTCGGAGTTCCCATGACTCTAAAGCCAGTGAGCTCCCAAAAGGCCTCGTGCTAGATGGAGGTGGGCATGTACATATAAGGCACATCACCCCTCTTCGTTGGTCAATGTAGAATGTTACAAAAACACTCTAGATTTGAGATTGATAAATAGAGTTGTAGTGTGTGTATAGTTGTTTTTTTTAAGGTTGTGTTTTTTGTTTTTTTTTTTTTTTTTTTTTTTTTTTTGGTGGTACAAACTTACAGCTATAAACATAATAAGCACAACAATGTTTATCGAAAACATGACTAGTTTAGTGGTATGATGTGGTAATGTTGTCTAATTGGTCATGGTTTCAACACTCATTATGGTTATTCTATGAAGAATTCTTTGTTACTTTGAGAAAACAAGTAAAAAGAAAACTATTGAAGTATATAAGTGAGAATCAAACTGTGTCCTAACAAAGCAACTTCACTAGACATATAATTGTGCAAACATATTGTGTATGTATGTATATATATATATATAATATACATCTATATAATATAATATAACATATACGTAAAAAAATTCAAGACGGAAAAAAGATTCAGGGGCCTTAAAAAATTAAGGTCCTTGTGTGGTGATGCCACTTGCACTATGCTAGAGCCGCCCATGTTCCTTCATGCATTAATTTGGATTATTTATTTGAAGATTGTAATATTTTTTTTCTTTAAATACAATCGGTAGTCTAAGGGTTTGTTTGTGAGTGATTCTAGATAGGCAAATAATCACTTTTATGGAGATTCACTTATCTAAATAATGAGTTTAAGTGATTTTATGGAGAAACACATGAGAGGTGCTTGATGTGCTTCTCCCCAAAAGTAATTATGGCCTATCAAGAATTACTTCCAAATGAACTCTAAATTACTCTAAATTAATCTAATCTATAGGGAAGGGAATTCAAACTTCGATGCAAGATGGACGGACTCACTGCCCTGACCAACTGGCCTAACTTATGTATGCAAAGATTGTAACATTTCTTAACAAACAATAAAAGGTTATCGTCCTTGAGCATAAACTAAAAAAAAAGTGTTTTTACTAGAAGATTCAAAGTTTTGTTATTATTTGTATACAAGTGATATTTAAAACGAAATTGAACGGAAACCTCACTAGTGTTTTTAGTTGAATTACGAAGTCCTTCCCGCAATATCTCTTTTGAATACAATGCTAAAATGTAAACAGAACTAATACAAAATCATTTACCATGTATTCTTTATTTTTATGAACGGTTTAATCTCGTGTTTTTTATTCACTTAAATTACAAGAATTACTCATCTCGGCCCAAATACTATTTATGATTACAGCTACTGCAGTGATGAAAGGGGGTAAAAAGAAATAAAAACCAAAGCGGTGGACCATTTTCTGTGGCCGATGAATCGCACCGACCATGCCGTAGTGATGGCCCATGATACGCTGACGCCAGCCAAATCTGGCTCCAGCTAAAAGAAAGCTGAGCCGCCAGACGCCGAGCCATACCACCTTAATAGCAAAGCAGACTTACAGACTTTCCACTATCCGCAAGCAACGGTAATATCTCTCCCTCTGCACTATTTATTAACACCAAAAAATAAAAAATAAAATAAATAAAATAAAAATATCTCCCCTAAACCGGAAAGGCTACAGGCTATAGCAGGTGAAAGAAGAAAACTGCATTTGGATTGAATTTGCGTTCATTTCATTTGCAACTGCAGCTGTGTAAATGTACCTAACCCTAGTCAGAATTTAACCCAACATCTGACCCAAGTTGGTTTTATTTAAAGAGAGAGAGAGTGTAAGGCCTGCTGGGTTGTGAACTGGTTCACTAACCTTCCCCTTTCTCCATCCAAGACCCTCTCACCCCCCCCCTCCTTCTCACTCTCTCTCCACCTCTGAAATTCCCATTTTAGATGAACAGTCATAGACTATACAGTCCTCACAACCATGCTGAATTGATTGAGTAATGATGTAGAGAGAGAGAGAGAGGTGTGAGAAAGAGAGAGTCTTTGGTTAATTTACTTCATTGTGTTGTTTTAAAAAATTTGCTTGCTTGTTGGGTTTTGTTTTGTGGGTTGGGATTTTGCTTTCCTTAGTTTTGATGGGTACTGAGGGATCAGAAGAAGTATTGAGAAAGAAGAAACATGAGGGAGCAGAGAGAGGAAATAGGTTGTTGCACAGTAGTTGTATACACCACTATACAAGTTGGTCTACTTGTTTCAGACAGAGCACTTGCGCTTCTTCTTCCATTGCTTCCTTTAAGTAAACATATCTTGCTCTGAACACTGCCTTGAGCTGTTAAAAGATTCACTGGAAACATATAAAAAAACAAAAACAACCAAGATTTTGAAAAGGATAAAAAGGAAGGAGCTTGCTTGATCTATTAAGATCTGATATCAAAAGTGCCTTTCCCCCAAGCTCAGTAGTAGTCATCATGAAGAGGCTTGGAAGCTCAGATTCATTGGGTGCTATGATTTCCATCTGCCCATCAACAGGTTAATTTTAATAAACAATCCATTTTATATATAATTGCCCTTTTTCTATTGGTGTTTCCCCAAGATTCAGACATATCATGTTTGTGTTTTTTTTGTTTGTTACCTTTTTCATGATCAATCACAAAGAAAAACATGGCCATGAGATCATGACACTTTTTTATGATTCAAATTCATCATACTGAATTGAATCCATGTGTTCTTTCTTTCCTGTTTTGGTACTTTAATTTCAAGTCTATACATCCACTGTTTTTCCTTTCTTATTCAGTTATTTGGTCCTGTTTCTGATCTAGCTCATAGTTGTTAATTATGTGGACAGGCTTAAGATTGATTCACTAAATTGTCTCTCGTGTTTTCATAATTGGTTTTAGCAGAGGAACACAGTCCAAGAAACAACCATGTTTACCGGAGAGATTTGCAGTCCATGTTGGATGGCTTAGATGAAGAAGGGTGCGTGGAAGAGGGTGGCCATGTTTCCGAGAAGAAGAGAAGATTAAGCGTTGAACAAGTGAAGGCCTTGGAGAAAAATTTCGAGGTGGAGAACAAGCTTGAACCAGAAAGAAAAGTGAAGCTTGCCCAAGAACTTGGCCTCCAGCCAAGACAAGTTGCTGTGTGGTTCCAAAACCGCCGTGCTCGTTGGAAGACCAAGCAATTGGAACGTGACTTTGGCGTTCTCAAGGCCAATTATGACTCTCTCAAGCTCAATTATGACAACCTCCAACATGACAATGAAGCTCTTGTGAAGGAGGTATATATGATCCGGAGTCTCATTGAAATAAATGTTCTCTTGTTTAACAGTCTGATAAATGTTTTATTACGTATGTTCTTAATTGAGTGGGTCGTGTTAGATCTATAGTTTGACAACATAACATAGTATGTCACGACGCTTTAATTAATTAAGTTGGATATGATCTAAATTTTTGGATTAACTTGTTCCACTGCAGATAAAGCAATTGAAATCAAAGTTGCAAGAGGAAAACACAGAGAGCAATAATCTGTCAGTGAAAGAAGAGCAAATGGTGGCAAAAGATCAATCCAATTACAAAGTGGTTGATCATGAGAAGAGCAAATCCCCACCACCACCACCTCCTGGTTCCTCTGTTCCAGCAACAGAGTCCAAAGAGCTCAACTTTGAGAGCTTCAACAACACCAACAATGGAGCAGTGGGCTTAGAAGCTGTCTCATTGTTCCCAGATTTCAAAGACGGGTCATCAGACAGTGACTCAAGTGCAATCTTGAACGAAGACAACAGTCCGAACTTGACCATTTCTTCATCTGGGATGCTCCAAAACCACCAGCTCATGAAGTCTCCGGCTTCCACTTCACTCAAATTCAACTGCTCCTCCTCCTCCTCACCTTCCTCATCATCCATGAATTGCTTCCAGTTTCAGAAGACCTATCATCCTCAGTTTGTGAAGATAGAGGAGCACAATTTCTTCAGCAGTGAGGAGGCTTGCAGCTTCTTCTCAGATGAGCAAGCACCTACACTTCAGTGGTGCTGCCCAGATCAATGGAACTAAATCATAACACACCCACACTCCATCCAAAAAAAAAAAAAAAAAAAAAAAAAAAAAAAAAGGAAAAAAACAAAAAAGGGATCCAAGAAAGACCCTGAATTTTATTGAATGGGAAGTGGGGTTGTGTATAAATTAATGTACTTTGATCTCCATTGTGCAAAAGTGAAAGTTGGAGAGCAACTGCAGAATGAAGCAGCAGAGAGAGGAGGGAGAGAGAGAGGTTCACGTGGGGGGTTGGGTTGGGTCATGCTCATGGGTGGAAGATGACGACCAAGGTATTTTCCCTTGCCAAGCCGTGCGGGGGAATATGATTGTGTCGTAATTAAATTCTCAGCTGTAAAAATGAAATCTTGGAAAAACTTTAGGGGGTAGAATTTCCTGTAATGGAGAAAATAATCATTGTGCCTCACTTTTTTCC
Organism: Prunus armeniaca; assembly: GCA_903112645.1. Taxonomy (NCBI): domain Eukaryota; kingdom Viridiplantae; phylum Streptophyta; class Magnoliopsida; order Rosales; family Rosaceae; genus Prunus; species Prunus armeniaca. Next base: position 16,557,575 of record CAEKDK010000006.1, read on the forward strand.
TTCCATCCATGCTTCGCTTTTTTTAAATTTAAAAGTTCGGTGGACAATTTATTTCTTTTCCCATGGTAGTGACGTCTTTTGAGAAGAGAATATTTATTCTTGTATAAGTTAGTTTATAAAAATTATTTACGAAAACCTTTTAACATTTTTTTCTTCTTCTAAATTAACATAACTGTTCATAGATTTTGAACTCATGACATCTTTCAACAAAATAAAAATTGTGGGACACTAGAATTGATATCCGAGAGGGACCTCGTTTTAAAAATTCCTATGTGCTGGAATCCTAAAAAACAAAATTAGGATTTACATATAAATAAATGTTGAAATCATGTACGATCAAAATTTTCAATGTTGATTTATAGAGATTATCTGTACTAATTGGAAAATTGTGGTTTGCTATAATTTGCACATGATTATGGGACCTATTTGGTTCAAGTTTTCTTAGGTTAAGTTGTAAATGTTTGACCAAAAACAACTTGTGCATGTTAGCTGAAAACATGCAAGGGGTTACTTTTTGCTAGGCAATTGAGGGAACATCATCTGAGTAATTGAGTTGAACTCCAAGACCAAGTCCTTAGAAAGGTACATGGATTTATTTTCCCGAATTTGATTTATCCAAAGCATATATATATATATATATATATATGCCTTTTGTAAAGATGGAGGAGTGTGGAACCTTTCTACACATTTATGCTTCACTTAAGGAGTAGGGATGGCCAAGGGGCGCACCGGGTCGATTTGCCGTTACCGTGCTCACGTGGTTTGTCGTTACCGTGCTCGTGTGGTTTGTTGTTATCGTGCTCGTGTGGTTTGTCGTTACCGTAAACGGGATTGCCTTAATCATAAAAATGTTAAATAATGAAATAAAACTCTCAAATTTGAAAGACAAATATAAACAAAAACTTATATTAAAAAAACATATAAAACTATATTTGTTAATAATTTATTTTTAAATTATTAAACGGGTATATAGGCGAACAATGCTAATTTTTATACATGCATAGTTTGTCCAAGAATCAAACGTGCACTTATTCCAACACTTATGACAAGAGTTTGACTTTCATCTTATGTTTGAATATTTTCATCGTCATTACAATTAGGCATCATTGTGACGAGTGACCGCATACTAATGAACAAAGAGGATGATAAATTAGAAGAAGAGATAAAGCAAATCATGAAGATTAAGCATATCTCAGCCTAAAACCCTATAAAAATGATGCTCCAAGAACTCTTGAATTCAGTCTTTAAGGAATTTTTTTTTTAATTGAGAAATTATAGGATTTCATTCATTATTAAGCCAAAAAAAAGTCACTAATTATGCCATAAACGAGCTAAAGAAACATAGAGGGACACGATGCGGGAGGGGGAAGCAAAGAGGATGGAAAAGGGAGGAGGTGGAGATGAAAGAAAAAAGAGAGAATGATGTAACAAAAAGCATGATAGTCACCACTCAAAAAAGGGTGGAGAGTAGGGTTTTCTCTCTTAGATTTTTTTTTTTTTTTGTTTGTTGATCTTGAAGCTAACTCTTGAAGGAACTTAAACATTCTTGAGGAAAAAAAAAAAAAAAAAAAAAAAAAAAAAAAAAAAACACCACCATAGTTTTATCATAACAATAGAGAATTTTATTTATTTTTTCATGCCAAAATCAAGGTAACAAAAACTAAAAAGAGCTTTCTGTGTATGGGAGGAGAACTCGAACCCCACAAGAAATCCAAAAGAGCACTGAAATCCCATAAACAAAAACTTTGATTTAAAACTTCAAGAAAGTTGAAATGAAATGGATCGTACCACATACACATAATCGGCAGCTTTAGCATTCCTTTAACCCAAAATCAAATCAAAAATGCCAAAAAGGAAAAGAAAAAGATGATTAAATAGGGCCCCTAAAAAGATGCGCCACATGATTGGATCCCAAAAATATACGTGTCCTTCCTTCTTTTGCCAGCCGCAGCTTTTGTGTTTTGCACCCTAACATCCGCAACTTTTATGTCTCAAATTAAAATTTAACACACAACCACTAAATAGGACAAAAGAGAAGGAAGTATTTTTGCTCATTATTTTAACCCAACACATATTCTTATGAACTTTTTTTTTCATACTTGACATGTGTTTATAGGCATAATCATGGTTAAATTTTTACGTTGTATTTATGGAACCACTATTATGTATATAGATACGTGTCAAGTATTAAAAAGGTGATAAGAATACACATTGAGTTAAAGTGATGAGCATAAATGCTCTCCAAAAGACAAATAAAGGTAATGAAGTATAATGTAACAAATTGGGTGAATTACAGCTAACAAGATCGTATAAAGAGTCACCTAAATCGTAAATCATTTAGTGATTTATTTCATTATTATCATAATTATTTCATTATTTACCGAAATTATTGCATTTGTCTATTTATTTATTTAAAATTAAATAACTGAACGATTTTTCATTTGAGTACATTTTTGCATGATTGATCTTTGAATAAGAATCTGTAAAATACACGATTCTAACCGTGATATACATTGTGGAGTGAGCCTGAGTAGTTAACGGCTATACAAAAATATTTAGATTATCAAACTTATGGATGAATACATATTCAGTATTTGTGTAGGCTTGATGAGAGAGTAGATTGTAATAATATATATATATTTTTTTCCTGAAGAAAAGTCCAGGAAGCACATCACTAGAAAGTAGGAAGAGGGTGCCACGTCGAAGGCTTCAATCAGTTTTCTTCCCTGTAAAAAGCAGAGAGTCTTTTTCTTTTTGTAACTTTTATAAATTTGGATTCCAGCAATGACTTTTCCATCTTTCTTTCATCTCTTTTGGGGCGTACGGCTTTGGCAAATAGCGCAAAACTCGCTTCCTTCTGATTTTGAGTGCCAGACGTGCACATGGCGTTTCGCGCCTCTCTCTCTCTCTGTCGCTCATATTCTGCTGCTCTATCTTTTGGGATTGTGCGTACGAGCTATCCATCTGGACTTATTATCTACACGTGAACGGCGATTGGGGCCAGTAGTACCCATCTATCTGCTGCTGCAAAATCGAACAAAACTGATATTTTCATTATCCAAATTGAGATATTTAATAGCTAAGTACTTCACAAAGTTAGTAAAGTTAGCTAAGAAATCAATGCATTTACATATTTGTCAATAGGGTCTTACCTCAGTGGTAGAGATGTTGGCATGCAGGTTAGTAGTGGTTTGCGGTTCGAACATTCATGACACCGTGGTTCGTGTGTGTAAAACTATCCTGTTCTTTTTCTAATTGTGATTAAAAACATTATATATATATATAATATGTCAAGTTTTAACATTAGATTTTCTTGTTTTGATAAGGGTGATATTTTGAACTACTTTAATGCGCAGAGTAAAGAATCAAACTTGAACGCGAAGGGTCGGACACATTGCTTTAGGTGTAAAGAGGCGATATTCTAAATTATTTCAATATTTAGATTTTTCTAGTTGTGGATTATTCTGACATTAAATTATTGAAATTTGACTCCATAGAGTTGTCATGTACAAACAGATGTTCATGTCATTATATTCGAAGGATGTTTTGATTCTTCCTTGTTTACCACCCACAGTTTGTTGAGCTATGAACACCCAATTAGGGTTTAGCAGAGAGCTTTGTACTCTGTATTCTTACAATTATGAAAATTCGAATATGCGTAGGCTGTGGGAAACAGAAGAGATTCCAGTTCAGCTTTGCTCTCATTTTCCTCCTCTAATAGAATATAAGACTTAAACTAATGGGGCTTAGCTGTGCTACCACCTAAAGTAGAGGTATCCCACATTTTGTGGGGCCCTCTCTTCCTTTCACTTTCACAAGGGTATTGGTATAGCCATGTGATGTGGGACCCATGATGTATCCAGCTTGTCATTTTCATCCAATCTTAATCACATAGAAATTGCAAGCTAGAGAGCTGGAGGATCCAATTGGTGACAGCCCATCTTGCTGTAAAATCTTGCACATGATGCAATTGTAGGGAATTACAAGCACAGATTTATAGCAAATGACAAATTAGTAATTGTCCTATTAATCCCTCAAATCTCGCCTTCCCCATCCTTCAAAACCCTAAAGATTGCTGCATTCATAGAAGTGTAATTGCTGGAAATTTTGTAGACGTGTTTGAGTCGTGTATGAAAGAGGAGACCAAAGTTATGGTTTACATGCGACAATATTAAGGTTTCTTGCACTTCAAGAAACATGAATACTTGCCTTCAATCAACTTCCACAAACCATGACCTAATAGAAATATCTCTTGGCTCAAATTTACCTCATATTTACGTATACAGATATTGGAACCACCTGATTTTTCAATGGAATATTCTGAACAAAATTGCTAATAGCAAAAGCACTGTTAAGAAAAGCATTAATGAAAAAGGCTTCATGCATGGAGAAGCACTCTTAAACATTCAATGAGCTTAATAGTTTATAGCCAGTCAGTGACGTGGTCATCTTTTTTATTGTACCCGGGATCGATGGGAGGTTGTATTTTGCGATCGAACCTGGCTGTACAACATCTGGGCACAAACATTGAAAATTCAAAAGTCAGAATCACTTTGTTGCCTCTTTTTCCCACTTCAGGTGTTTCACGTTGGCTTTTTTTAATAGTGCTTTTGATATTTCTACCACCACTGACTCTTTTTTTAATTTTAATTTTATTTTATATATATATGCCTACTTTCTTAACCTCTAATTTTCTTAATTGTTAATCATCATTATTCCCAACTTTATCAACTATGTTTTTGGTTTTGTCCTCGGGAGCTTACAAATAGAGTGGCATGCTCCACTTTGTTATCACCAAAGAATATCACGTCTGGGCACTTCATACAAAACCAAAAAGCACCCATTGTTTTGTTCTCTCTCATTGTTTTTGTTATAAGGAGAACTTCATTCAAATTGTTGACACCATTCAATAGATTTTTTTAATTAGAATATTGCATGCATATAGGTGGGAATCTTTCATATTTCGATTGAATATTAGACTAGCCTTACGGATGGAACAAAAATTTGCCGCGGCCAAAAGTTAATGGCAACACAATTATGAAACGGATCGTTTGTGGCAAACATAAATATAGACCACGGATTGTCTGTGGCTTATAATGAGATTTTCTAGTAGTGAATTATTGTTGCATTTCAAGCTTAACGTTGGGAGATATGCAAAAAAAGTCATAATTTCGATAACTAGCACAATATTTACAAAACCTCCAAATTTATGGCAAAGAGAGGAAGCTTTTCAATGCTTCCAAACTTATTATTTGATGGAGACATGAGATGGGTATCGTCAAAATAATATACTTAGGAAGATAACCACCAAATGGACCCTATGTATATCTCATCCATGACATGGTCCTCAACATCCTTCACAACTTTCCCGGAAGATATAAATATGGATAGAGTGTGTTTCAAAAATTAATGATGCGCAAATGGTCAACAAATAGTAAGTGATTTAGATGCTAATTAAGAAAACAAATGCACATATAATTAACAACAATTTTATACGTGGTTTGTGTACATAAAGTCACATAAGCATCACTATCTCATTTATAATGACCCAATTAACAATTGGGTTTGATTATGAAGGGGTTGAATGACATATATAGGAGTCTGGTGGGAGGTGTTTTCCTTTATAATTAATTAGAAAAATTAAGGATTTGATGTTGTCATTAGGGAATTGGGCATCCGATTTCCTAAGATATGCTCTAGCTACCTATAAGTTTGGGGTAAAATCAATACCTTTAAGGCGAATACGCCATTATCAATCCACGTATACCTTTCTAGATCATCCCTATGAGCAATATTTGGTTTTTGTATATTTTATGCTCAATGTTTATTAGTTTAGAAGATTGAGAATCTTTCTAAACCTTTTCTTTAATACCTTGAGGTATGTGTGTGTGTGTGTGTGTGTGAGAGAGAGAGAGAGAGAGAGAGAGAGAGAGAGAGAGAGAGTGGGCTTGCATGGTTTGACAACCCGACTGGGACGGTAAACACCATCAAGATAATAGTCATTAGCAAGAAAACTATTCTACAAGATATTTGTTTCCCAAAGTTCGATTTTGTTTCCTACCGTTCTTTTACGATTCTTCTATGAAGTTACTTGTTCAACCTTCTTTTGGGACATACTGAACCATTTTTTTTTTAACTTGCAATTCTGCAACTGGAGGTTATGAAGGAAAACCCTTGGATTGGATTTAATTGTTGGTAGAAGAGAAGCACAGTAGTCTTACCAAAAGGTTTTGGCAATAGGTTGCTTAACTTGTTCAAGGAGATCGTTGGGTTACATATGCACCAAAGTAATTGTGGAGACAAATTCCTTGAAATTGGTAACACCTCGATCCTAGGAGAGGTAGTTCGTCATATATTGCAATCTAGGCCTCATCATTTGGTCCGCAGGCTCATGGGCCGATGGGGGCCCGCCCGGCCCATTGGAAAAAAGTCCGGCCCGGCCCGTTATGGGCTTTGAGATGGCCCGGCTAGCCTTGGGCCGGGCTAGCCTTGGGCTTGGGTGTTTGAAGCCCAGCCCGGCCCATAGGCCCGGCCTGATTAAGCCCAAAAAAGCCCGGCTCGGCCCGCTCACAAAAGCCCGGCCCATTAGGCCTGCATACATATATAATTATGTATAAATAAGAGTTTAGGATTAGGATTATATCACTTAAATCACATATATAATTTGTTTCATTTTATTTACTTTTCTTTACTCATTCCTAGTTTATAATTGGATGATTAGCACATTAATTTGTGTCAATTATTAATACAACAATTATATATATATATATAAATAAGATGAACAATATATCATATCACTAAATATAATCATATCACGAAGTATAATCGTACCACCAAATATAATCATGTTTTTCTTGAACACATCACCAAACATTTACATATTTATTTATACCATCCTTTAAAAAAAAATCTTTTTTATACTTATTATTTTTTAAAATTATTTCTTAAAACGGTCTAATTATGTAATAACCTCAAAAATAATACTTTGTTTTATTATTTTTGTGGAAAATCTTATTAAGTTGTGTGACTTTATTGGGTATTTTATGAATTTGGTTTGATGTGAAAATATTGGAATTAAGTGAGTTTAATCTCAAATTTATACTAAAATGCCCTTATGATTAAGTTTATGATTTTTTTCGAATGAAGTAGGCCCGTTTCGGCCCGATATTTTCTCTCTCTTCTTTAAAGCCCGGCCTGGCTCAACCCAAGCTCGTTAAATTTGGGCCGGGCTAGCCTGGCCCGGCCCATTGACGAGCCCTACTACAATCTCATATGATCTGTAAAGATATTTATTTCCATTTGGAGGTAATTATCTCCAGTTGGTTTAGACACTATTGTTTGTATTAAAACAAAAACTTGTGAATGCACATTTACTATATATGTGTCTTTGCAATCTAAGGAGATTTTTCATATTGCTATGTCGTTTCATACCGTATCATTGTAGCCGGTCCATTGATTTTGGAGGCCTTGTGCAAATATGGATGTCGAGGCTCTATATAAGTTGGAAAAAAAAAATTCCATATAAAAACAAAAATTTCTGACACGGGAAGAACACATTCGGAAAGAGCTTCCCAAAATTTTTTTTAGTAAATTTGGCTTACACCCTTCAAATTCAATTTGCCGTACCTAAAACCCTTCACTTTTTGTTCCTATAAATAATACCCAATTTGTATAAGTAAAAACCCATGACTAGGATTCAACTCAGCAAGTTACCTAATTAAGCATAAAATTTGATTTATTGTACTTTTTAGATTCCAAAAATACCCCCAACTAAGCCATTATTGCATTTTGTATATTAATGTAAGAATCAATATGGAAACAGTTTTTAATTGGATTGTATATAATGACAGATGTTGAATTTGGAAAAATCTCCAAATGGTTGTAATGGATGTAGGAATTAATTTTGAAACATTTTTAAAAAAAATTTAACAATAAATTCAAATTTGGGTAATCGGTTTGTTTAATAAAATGTTTATGTTATTTTCTTTTTATGAATTATACATGACTAATAATCCACTTTATAATTGTTTATGAATAAAACTATACATACTATGTTGAAAAAATAATGTACCTATTACTTGTTTGTTTTATGAAAAATATAATTTACCTAGTATGAAAAGTGTACATAACTATCTATTCCAATATACCTACATTATACGACATCCAATATACCTACATTAATTTTAATGTACTTACAATGTCATCCAATGTACCTACCATTTGAATAATATACCTACTACGAATAAAGTACCTATTATTTATCTAAATAATGTACCTATTTTTATCTAAATAATGTAATTTATTTTTTTCTATAAATAATATAGCCTTTTTTCTCTGAATAAAGTACCTATTATTTGTTTTATTAAAAGTAATTTTTTTAAATGAACCTATTTTCTCTCTCCAAATAACTTACCTATTTTTTTCCTCTAATAATGTACCTATTTTTCATAGGTACATTATTGGATATGTAATTTATTGGATACCTATATTTTATATGTATATATTTATATTATAATTTTCATAAGTACATTATTGGATATGTAATTTACAGATTTTTTTTTTGTTTGCAATTTTAGGGGGCGAGATGTGAGAGGGAATGACAACTATAAGAAATGGGGTGATTGATATGCTATTAATAGGGAGTATATTAATTACAATTATGACAGTTAATGAAATGCTTGAAATAAATTATAAATAAAATATGAAGTTTAGTGGCAACGATGTAAAAACATAGAAATAATACGACCTCTTATATTCTACTGGTCATTTAAATTGAAATTGGGTTTTACACATAGATTTATAGAGTGATGGGTATATGTCTAGGAAATAGAAAATGTATGGATCTATATTGGACAAGCCCAATTTTTTTTTAGTCACCCTTCCAAATCACAAAGTTAATAAATTGATTTACCAATTTCAATGCTTGGTGAATTCTTATGTGAATAAAGGGAGGGGGGGGGGGGGGGGGGGGAGAGAGAGAGAGAGAAAAGAACTGTGATTTTGGGGAAAGGGCTAAAGCTTGGATTTTTACAATCCAAAATTTGATGGAAAAGGGTGGTACACTGGTACTGAAGAGAAATGGCTTTATTTTGATGGAGGAGAGTGAGAAAGATGGTTTTGTAGCTTGAGAGTTGAGGAGAGGAAAACACAGGTTTCAAACCATAATAAATAAATAAAAAGAAAAGTTGCAGCATGAGAGTTGGGAAGAGGAAAATGAATTAAATTAGGGCCTCTACTCTCTAGTCGTAGAATTTGTTGATAATTAATATTTAATTCAATTTTGATTTTGGTGCCTTGCATGTGGTGTTGGGGGGTGATATTTAATAGGGAGTTTCACTAAAACACCCAAAATGGGGGTTGAAATTATAAAAAAAACTCAAGCACTATTTAAACATATAAACACACCCAAAACCCATCATTACACACACTCAAAACTCATTTATAAACACACCCAAAAAATTGACTTTGGGATTGATTTTGGGTGTGTTTCTATATTTAAATAGTGCTTGGGTTTTTTTATAAATACATGTCTAGAATTGGGTTTATTTATAAATTTGTATATTTAATATTTCATTTTTATTTTCATGTTTTAGTTAATTTAATGGGTTGACATGGAAAATTTGAAGGCTCCTAAATTTTGGGAGCCCTGTGCAGTCGCACACCTCATGGGCCGCCTCTAATTGTATCCGTGCTTCGTAGGGTAGAGGCCAACAAAAATTCCTTTTGTGTGCTTATCTCGCCCCTGCAAAGAAAAAATTATGAATCCAATAGTATTCAAATGGATATAAATCTTATATATTCCACGATTAAAATGAATTACATGCTAATGTCGGGGCATACAACCACGTTTTTGAAGGACTTTTCATTCATTGATTTTGGAACAACAAAGTACAATCGCATCATCCTGAAGAAATTTGCACCGACTTATCAGATCATGCTGGCAAATACGACATTGGTTTCCCTTAACCCTTGGTAAGTTTTTCTTTGACTTTATGTTGATAGATAACATGCTAAAATCTTAAATCTTTTTTCAGGTCAGGATGAAATCTTAAATCTTTAGTTTTCGGAAATAAATACATCTCCAGGTAAGGAAAATATATGAGCAGCAAAACATGACAACCTTTTTTTGTTTTTTATATGTATCGAAGTTAGGAAGGAGGAGAAAGATTTTCTCACAGACACTACCAAAATTACGTTCACTACATCAATTTGGGATGTCTAAAATTTGGAAGAAAGAAACGCCGCCTATTGTGTTATTTTCCTTGATTCACTTATCTGTCCAATCTTTTGGATAAAAGTTACTCACTGATCAAACTGTCACATAATTAAACTTGGAAAGTTCAACATTGCTGCAGAACCAGACTAAAAAACCAGTGGGCAGTAGCACCTGGTAACCCCGAGTCCAATTCACGTAGACGACTAGATGGGCACAAAACAAAACAAAAGAGGCCAAATAAATCAACGGTCAATTTTCAAAACAGGGTGGTGGCGTGGAAGGACATGCAACCTCGGATAGCGACAGTATGCTAGATCGATTCGGAAAGTTGAATGAGACGTCGCCGTTCAGGACAAAACCCTAGAGTGACTGAAACTGCTTTCCATTAACAAATATTCAACAAGAAGATAAAGAAAGAGGATTTTAAAATGAAATAGCGTTGTACAGTGTTATTAATTTACGTGTTATAATATGAGAAGATGATAAATATGTTGATTTATGTCTTACGTGTTGATAAAACTAGTGTTCACATGGAAATGTTGTGATGCGAGCATGGTCAATTTCTTTGACTTTATAAGCATCTTTTTGCGGGACCAATCTGTTAATTATGACCTAGATAGATGAGTTTTTGGGGACCATTCATGCACATGGTCGGAATTTCTCATCCGTGGATGATATTAGATTTTTTTTCTTCTTCTAAAGCCAATGTTTTTCTTAATTAGTCTTTATAAATCTTTACTTTTTGAATCAACATACTTACCAATTAGACAGACATTCCTCTTTCTATCTCATCTCTCTATGTATATGCCGTTGCACCTCTTTCTCTTATTAGCTTTTTTTTCAGTGATCTTTCTTGATAAAATTTCCGACTTTACCACTTATCACACGCTTTATGTCGTGGTGTGAGTAAATGAAAAAATGAGTTATGACTATGTTAAGTTTGGCTTCGCTTCCTTCAGAAAAAAGAATATTGTATTCGAAGGAGATTTTAAGATTGTTACAAAGAAACATTATTTCTTTTTGGGAAAATTAATTTTCAAGGAGCTGAACCTAGCTTTATTCTGTATTTTTTTATTTTATCTCCTTAAAAGAAACAGGGTAGGCGGCCATATTTAAATTAGTGACAGTATCGTAGTGGGCACTATTTATTTTTGTCTTAAGCTCCAACAAAAAGAAATGGAAAGTTAGCTATAGAGCTTTAGGCTATCCAAGTAAGCAAAAGATGTTCTTTCGCTGAACCTGATACAATAAAATTGAACATTCTTTATCAGAAGGAGCTTTACTGGAACAGCCTTCAATCAGAAACATTTTAACTTTCATTATAAACTATTGGCTTCGCGTGGTGTATAACATTCGTCGGTTTCGCCTACCCTTGATTGATACTTTAATATTGTGGATTTTGAAATGGATTTTATATAAAAGGCAGACGTACTTATTATATGAAGCAGTAAATATGAAAGCTCATTATCAATTGAAGACATGTAGCCATGGATTAGTACTGTATGAAACTCATTTTGATCTCTTTTAGCCACTCGCCTTTTACGAATGGTTGAGTGGTATTCATCTTACGTTCACGTGCAGATCTGAAGTGATCACGACCCTTCACTTATAAGTTATATCATAAGTGAAGTGGTTGTAACAGACCTGCACGTAACTCTCGTATACTTAAAAACATTTCTAGTATTTTATAGAAGAATTCTTGACATCTCCAAAAATTGTTTTCTAGCTCCTGCTGATAAGGGGTCAACGGGAAGAAATGTCCGAAATGATAAGCAAACAAGTTGTCTGCTGAAATTGCTTTTCTGAACATATCAGCGATTTGCTTGAGCTGAAAATAAGGAGTGCAAATTGACATGCGTGCATGTTCAGAAAGTTCATTTGGTCAAAAAAGACTGCAATCTATCCAGCTGCCATTCAGAACTCTATTCTTTTGGCGGCCCTCTCTGCATGCCGTCGGCTTTTATGGCAACTAGTGCCTTTTCATGGAAGCAAGTTTATTCCTAATAAGTTAAGACAATTACTTGAAAATCAAAATCCAAGCTCAGTAAAAGTTTTGTAGGGTAACACAAGAGCCTACCACTACAGCTTTTTGGAAGAGGGATTCGAACTTAGTGTAGAGCAGAGAGCATATCTGCTCTAACTAACTTTGGCTAAGTCCATATCTACTTTGAAATTGGTATTTATTAGACTACAAACTGTTTAAATCTTAAGCCATATCTTAACAACTTGAACTTTTATTAATACTTCCATGACAAATTAATCCTGAAATTGAGGGGGAAAAAATCCTAGTCAAATGTCTAATAATATACAACAATTATGTTTCTTTCTTCACACATTCTCGATTTTGTCATATATAGATTACCACGTCATGGAGATTGGTACAACAAAATTAACATAAGAAAGAAAAAAAAACACTATTAACTTGTCATTGGTGGAGCCCTGGATAATTAGTGGTCTAGCTGGACAAAATTTTGGAAAAATTTTATATGTCAAACTATTTTGGGTTGGATATCGAGGAGGTACTCTCCTTCCATGCGCATTATAATTTGACACATATATAAAAATAAAAAAATAAAAAATTCTGCACACATGTCACATTACTATTAACAGAAATGTAAGAGTTCCTACTTATATGACAAAGAGCAAAATATTTTCTTTTTGGGTTTAAAAATGTAAACTACCATTTTATTTTTCCTGGTTTTGGATTCATCGAAGAGCTTCCAGAATGAAAACGGGTGAAAGGGATATCTTTCTTAGAGGCCCTTTTTTTAATAAAATAAGTTGGGGTGGGGGACATGACAATGAAAGGCCATGGCTTTATGCAAATATAAAAAAAGGATTTTAAAAGCTAGGTTTGAAAAAATGGGATTTCTAATGACTTAAGAAAGGATCACTTAGGTCACCATCCAAGCTGTCTTACATCAACCAAGCAATAGGCTCCATCGGATTCGGCTCATTAAGCGGCTTCTTAAGCCGCTGATCTGGTTAGTTTTAACTTAAAGTAGTAATTTTGAAAAGCTTACTGCAGCTTCTACTTAAGACTAGGAGTGTGCATGGGGAGGTTGGTTAGAACTTGTCCGTGCTTGTTCAAATTAGTTATTCAAGCTTCTATTTTTCTTTTAAACAAAAAGAAAATTATAAGAAGGAAGGATTCGCCTCGGATTCCTAAATGATTCCTAAATTCCACACATCATACTTAATTTTACAAGCCATAGAAATTGAAAATTTTGATCACTGCTTATACCATTGATCGGTTAGTTATTCCGCGACACGTGTATAACGGAACTTACCGAAGGGCCCACAGAGCTTAGTTAAAAGCACTGAACTATTTAGTTGACCATCGGTAGAGTAACCCTTCGACAACCCTACCATGTGCAGACAATTAGCAGGTGAGCCTTCAGCAACACACCTGTCGATCCAGCTCAAAGAAGGCGCATGTTTCTGGATAGAGGACATGTAGCGGCCTTTTAGGCAATGCTCAGAGTCCTACATCGAAATCCGACTCACGATGCACACCTCCCAAAGTTAATAAATAGGGCCACAAGTCCCCCAGAATGAGGTAATGGTTTCATTCGACTACTTAATCCTTACTCTGTCCAAATTGTTATTTACTCCGTTTTTGAGTTAACTTAAACATTAGAGAGCTTTTGGCGGGTACCACACTGGTAGGTCTCACTGTTTCTATTTGTCTTGCAGGTTCTCTTCATATGCTGAAGAGCCAAAGGAGCCGAAGGTGACACAATATCTCTAAGTTGGATCCAAAAGTGCTGGACTATTTTTGTGCATCAACAATAACCAAATAGATGGTTGAGATGTATGTCATAGATTTCCCTTTTTTTCTTTTTTTCTTTTTTATTTATTTAAAAAAAACAGGAAATTACAAAGAAGATCCTCAAGGGATCTTTAAACCAAACTTATCAAAATACAACAGATGTAAAACATCAGAAGGAATATGATCAATTGTTTTCCCTAAAACTAAACATATAGAGGATGCAACTTACAGGTGACGTAGGCGGTCTAAGGACCAAGTGAGCCCTTGGTGCGAGCACGTTCTTCCTTGGGACACGATGCTTAGAGCTAGGCTAAGAAGAGAAAACAACAAATGAGGTCTAGAGCACCAGTGTGGTACCAGCCGAAGACCCTCCGATGCCAAAGTAAGTTTGAGGAATAGCTTAGTTGTTTTACAAATGCTAGGGCATGAGAATCAAGCTGAAAATCTTACCCTTTGTTTAGGGCAAATGGCCCTATTTATATAGAGTATTTGGGATGCTCTTAGTACTTAGTTTTGATGTGAGACTCTTGGGAGTGCCCTCTGAGGTCTACACGAGTCCGCAAAATATCAGTGGAGGGGGGTCTCGAGTTCGTCTCACCTAATCGGCATGGCTCACCAATCGTTATGTCCGAAAAGCTTCCGGGAACGCTTGCCGATTGGCGGGGGCGACGGCTATGCTTTGTGATGAATTGGTCGCAAACGCCGATTCATACTTAACTAGTCTATTAGTGAGCCATAGTGTTTCCTAGCTTCGTACTCTTTCCGCGTGTCATGATGCGAGTGGAAGGGTCAACTGTGGTACAAACATCAACCATAGAGCATTCTTTGCCAATATGTCAGCACCTTGATTAGCTTCTCTATACAAGCCCTGGATTTCCTATAGCATTTGCTGCTAAGTTTAATTTTCGAAAAAATGTGTTCGATTCTTCGAGCTTCTCATACTTTTGAAGTTATGGCATCTTGAACGGGTTGAGAAAAAAAAATGACAGTAAACTTTCAAAACAACCATGGCCTTCAAACTCTCTAAGTCAAGACTCTTTCCACTGGGTTAGATCTCGTTGACTTTAAAACAACTATTTTAAACAAATCTAAGTTGAAAAACCATGAAATAGGTATTATTTAGATGGAACATCTTAGAAATAATTTTTCTTAGACGAAAACAGCAACAGCCTTTTTTTTCTTTTTTCTTTTTCCTAATTAAGCCTTTTGGCTAGATTAATCTTCATTATTAAGTTATGTAGGCATAGGAATTTTCTAAGTTTTAAGTTAAAAAAAAATTATTTAGAAGGGTAAATTGGATCCTTTAAAAAATAATAATAAATAAAATTGCTGGGTAAGCCCTGAACCCAGGTGTCCTATTAAATTGGTGGATCTAAATAGTCACACTCTTGATAAAATTCAAAACCATCGATTTAAATCCCGCCGGCCCTGAACCCAGGTGTCCTAGTTATTCATTGTATGTGCTTTATACTAGCTAATCATCCAAGATTAAGAGGTCAATTTATTTATTTCTATTGGAGAAGATTCCAAGAACTAACATAATAATAATAACTTGACCAAAAAAAAACATAATAATAATAATAAACAAGATCACATCTAGATTTGATCACATATATTTTTATATCTTCTGCTGAGAATTTCTATAAACATTAATCCATTTGTCGTGCATGGTATTGAATCCCATGTGCAGGCGTTTCATCTATGTCTGTTGTTGATCAGCAGCAGATAGGCAAATCTTCATTATAAAATCAATGCCATGATGCAATGCAAGCTATTAATTTTTCTTTTCTTTTAGTAATGTGCAGAAAAAAAAGGAAAGAAAAAAAACTCGCACATCGATTGGCGTCCAAAAATTAGTGTTCTAATATTTTTAATTTCAATTGGGAACCTTCGTAATATTTATTCAGGTACCGGACAAACTCATCTGAGAATATGATGGCGTCTGATCCTAGGTTTATTCTCAATGTTTTATTTTCTTTTTGTTTTCCCTTCTCTTTCTGACACACTTCATCTGGTGGCTCTTGTTTAGTATAATATGGCTAATTAATGTCAAGATTCTGAATTAGGGTTGCAGGTTGATTATTAATTATATATAATCTTAATTAGGTAAGAACAAAGAGAATAACAATTTATTTAATGGTGTTGAAGCTTGTGCCAATGGCTACGTCCTCGATGACATCCTGGGGGTGTTTGATTCTTCACGAGTTTATTCTCATAATTTTGACATTCAGAAAAATTAAAGTGCAGGTCTTACATGTACATTTGTTCATTGGGTGGAATCCTATTTATCCCACTGACAGAATCTATGTATGTAGTTTGGGTTTGCTATTGTTGTACCTAGAGGGTGTAAGTAAATTATTGATTTAAAAAAAAAAAAAAAAGGAAGAGTAGCCTGCAAATTCTGAACGAACGACATGCCCGAATCAGTTTGAAAAATTACTTTGGATATAAAAAAAATTTGTAACCAATGGTTGTAAGTGCAAATGTCGTTGTTCACGGGTTAGATTTAAATGTTGTTTTATAATTTTTGGTTATAACACTAACCACTGCAGTAACACGCCAGCTTGTGATTTAAACGTATACTAAATCTATTTAATGACTTTTAATGCTAGTCTTTATAAGTGAAAGAGTCAAAACCCTAACTGATCTCATCTTTATTCCATCTTTATAGTCTTATAGCATTTGCGTCGTTATCCTCTTTGGTGCATTTTCCCTCTCTCTCTCTCTCTCTCTCTCTCTCTCTCTCTCTCTCTCTCTCTTTTTCTCAATGGCGCTTCATTGCCTTCCTCTCTCCGTCTTTTCCTCTCCCCTCTATCTCAGTCATGCCAACCCTACTTCCTCCCTATTTTGCCGCTTAGATCTAGCATGCTTTGCTGCTTAGCAACCGCACAGCCTTGCAGAGTTCTCAAGTACTTGAAGGGAATCAAGAAGTCGATTCTCTAGTACTTGAAGGGAATCAAGAAGTTTATGATCTTGTTTGAAAGACAACAATGAATGGCATGTGTGTCGGGATATGTGGATTCAAATTATGCGAGAACCTTAGACAATATAAGATATACTACATGGTATGTCTTCACTTATGGTGGATATCCGATAGTTGGAGAGCGGTGCTATAATCAGTATGTGCCTTATTTACTACAGAAGCAAAGTATATGACGTTAATTGAGGCTTCTAAGGAAGCAATATGGCTTAAAGAATTGGCGAATGAGTTTGGGATAAGCCAAGGTACTGTGGTGGTGTGAAGTGACAGTCAAAGTGTCATATGCCTAGTCAAGAATCAAGTGTTTCATGGGAGGTCTAAGCATATCAAGGTACGCTATCATCGGATATGGGATTGGTTGAATTTCGAGGGTCGTTGCAATTTAGAAAGTTCATATAGCGAAGAATGCTTATGACTGCTTGACAAAGCCAGTCACAGCTGAATAGTTCAAATATTGTTTGAGCTTGCTCAATCTTATTGCATGCTAAAGATTGAGGTGGAGCTTTTGAGAATTATCAAGACGCTTTCCAAGAGGCATTATATAGATTTTGGGGGACGATAATTTTCACATTGTGTTTTAGGCTCGGGAAGGTGGAGATTGTTGATCTCACCTAAAGAATGTGGAAGGAATGGGGGAAACAGCCCGTCAAGAGGTTGCAGACCCAATGACTGGGTTCTGCAGCTCGAGTGATAGCAAGGCACGCTCGAGCGGCAGTTCTCAGACTCAGGCGAAAAAGAATACCCGCTCGAGCGGCAATCTCATACTCGAGTAGACACATGCACTCTAGCATACCTAAGGCGTGTGATGAGCGGCAGTCGCGTAACCAAAGTTATTCATATTACTAGCAAATTTCTTGGGGCGATCACTAAAAGGACATAGGCAAAACGCCAAACATAAATTTTTGTGTTCTCTGGTTGTTTGCTTTACTTTCGGCTGTGTATGTGCTTTCAGTGGCGGAGCTAGAAAATTTTCACATAAGGGGCACCTCATATATTGAAATATAATTTTCTTTATGGTGACAATGTAACTAATATTTTACTTGATACAAAATCCCTAATTTTTTACTCCATTATTTTTACATATTATATTAACTATCTACTCCACATCAATCATAAGAAAAAAAGAAATCAAATGAAATGTAATTTATTAAAAATACACACTAAGAAAATTTGAACAGTAATTTATTACTACAAATCGAAGTACAACAAAGTAGCAATGATAGTGAGAAAAAGGAAAATTGGAAAAATACAAAGAGAGAAATACATGGGCACTTCAAAATTTGGTTAGAAAAGTATGATTATATTAATAATACAATAGCCTAAAATAAAATTTGAGAGGGGGCACATGCCCACACTAGGCCTTAGCTCCCTCGGCCACTGTGTACTTCTACTCTTAAGTGATTTATATGTGTGCTCGTTTAGGGACGGACCTAGGATTTCAAAATGACGTGGGCTAAAATTACTTTACATACAAACCTATTGAAAACTCAACGGTACGAGTAAATTTCATTGATAACAAAAAAATGCACGAAAGACATTATGAGTCTTACCCCTCAAATAACACTTATATAAGTTGCGCCATTCAAGTCTTCACAGCATTAAAATCACTAATTATTGATTCATTATCCATATTATCAGCAAATTCTCTTTCAATATGAAGTAGCATACAATTAGCAAGAAACTCATCACCTATCTTATTCCAAAGTCGATTTTTAATAAGTCTCATACATGAAAATGCTCATCCTGTTGTTGTTGTAGACATAGGAAGAGTTAGCACCAAACGAATCAATCTATCAAATAAGTAGAATGTTTATGCTAATTTTGTTCTTTTTATTTATTTGTTGGTCCGCCTAGTCCTAATAGGATTAGTTAATAATATTTTATTTAGGTGGTTAGCCTAGTCCTAATAGGATTAATTAATAATATTTTATTAGTATATTTAGGTGACTTAGGCTAGAATATTAATTTAGTCTATAAGAAAACAAGCTGCCTGGGCTTTAGCCCAAGTTAGCATGTTAGTAGGTACGTGCCTGTACTCGTTGCGTAGTCCATCAACGACATCATCTTAAATTGTTTCCACACAGAAAGACCCCTCAAGATGGAACGGTAACTATCAAAGGTCCTTCGCTACTGAAGTTGAATTTGAGTTGACTTGAGTTGTTTTACCGTAAGAAAAATTGTCACTCCTACGTTTTCTTTCGTTTTTTAATCCACTCCTATATTTTCTTTCCTGAGCTGATGATTTTGAGCTTGAGCTGTGAGGATGGTGTTCAAAAAAGGACAGCTTTGGGCTAGGACCCACATAGAAAGTTGCTATTTTCCAATGGGGCCCACGTGTGGACCAGACCCAAGAGACTGTACATGAGAACTGTAACAAGTTCTGTGTCCACAAGACAAGTAAAGTTGAGCGCGTGCACACACACACCCATGGGCCATGGCCTACGTAGGAAGAAAGAATGGATGGGGCCTGTAAACTCACATGGTTGGTGGGTAGTAGTGAGGGCCCCATGTCCACAGGGGCCCACCAGCACTCACGGATCACGTCACATCAAAACAGCAACATTAACATCTCGTCGTGCGTCGCAGAGCATACCAAAAAACAAGAACAAATAAATTTAGAAAACAAAACAATGTTTTTGAATTCATCCAATGGCTTCTTTCTCCAGCTTTCAGCATTCTAATTTTTTCGTTTTTATCGAAGAAGAAAATAATAATAATCACTATTATTTCCGCACGCATTTCTCCGCCTGCGATAAGCTTTTTTAAAAAAATTTAAATTTATTTTAGAATTAAAAAAAATAATGAGTAGTTGTATTCTATAAAAATAAGATCAATTATCTTATTTTTCTTTTAATTTTATATATTTTTAATATGAAAAAGTATGAATTTATCATATTATCTTTATTTAATTAATAATTTCAAATTTTAATATACAAATTTATAAATAAACCAAATCCTAAACATGTATTTATAAAAAAACTCAAGCACTACTTAAACATAGAAACACACCCAAAATCAACCCCAAAATAAACAATTGTATATTTTTTGGGTGTGTTTATAAATGAGTTTTGAGTGTGCGTAATTATGGATTTTGGGTGTGTTTATAAAGTGTTTTGGGTGTTGGGTTTTTTTATAATTTCAGCCCTCATTTTGGGTGTTTTAGTGAAACTCCCTTTTTAATATTTACATTCATAAATGACATTTTCTAGTATTTTGAATGTTTTACTATTCTTTCTTTTGTATTTTGCTTTATATATATAAATAAATGAAATTAAGTTAAATATAAATAATATTTTGTTTTCTTGTGTCTTATTCATATGGTGTCAGTCAGAGGGACCCACAGAACACTGTTTCTGACATTTGCTTTATTTGGTTGAGAATTGAGAGAGAGACATTAGGGGACGGGAAATCAGAGAGCCGGGCCCCACTTTCAGACTCACTCAAGTCTTTTGCTTCTTGTGGGTTGTGGGGGCCCACTTACAACGTCAGCCATCTTTGACTATGTGGCCTCTCTCTCCTCCACCTCCTGCTGAGAGAATCCTGAGTGCTGGCCTCTTCTCTTCCCTTCTCTTCTCTTTTCATTTGTTTTCGCTTTCAGCACAGATCCCGAGAAGCATCTCATCTGATCAGATCTAGGTTTCTGCGCGCCTTGTTGGGGTTATGGGGTTCATACAAGTTGCTTTGGCCCATTGGACATGCATCATGTTCCTGATGTGAGTTATCTATCAACCAGAAAATTAAACAAAACTAAACTCTTCTCACATGCTTCTCTACTTACGAGAGATTTTATTAAATAAAAACTTTAAATTTATTTTAGAATTAAAAAAAATAATGAATAGTTGTGTTCTATAAAAAGAAGATTCATTATCTGATTTTTTTTAATATGAAAAAGTGAGAATTTTATCATATTATTCTTATTTAATTATTAATATTTGAATTAACCTAAGGTATTTTCTGATATTTTGAATATTTTATTATTCTCTGTCTTTTGCTTTATATATATTGATAAAATATTTTGTGTTATTAATAATTTATTTTTAAAAATAAACTTTTTTTCTGAATTTATTTCACAAATTGGAAGCCCACTAAAAATGATGGGTTTTGGCTCAAAGGCTAAGCCAAGCCGGAAAGCCGGCCCATCAGCTAGGAAGAAAAAGGCTCCTCTCCAATTTGCAAGTCTTCCCAGTTGCTTTAACTGGACATGTCAACCGTGGGATCGCTGCCACAAAAATGGGTAATGCCACAGTGCCATTAATTACCCGAAGGATTTCTGATCTCACCAATGCATTGGCCCTAGACATTTAGGGACACCTTACATTATAGAGTCATTTTCTAGTTTTTGTAGACATCTTCCACTTTTCTAATTAATATAGTGTGCGTGACCACAACATGAGTATCTATTATCTATACCACCTATGCTTGAGATATATGTGAGGCTCAACGGCCATACATGCTTCATGTCATTTAATATGTTGTCTATGTGTTAGGCATGAAAGTTTGCCGTATATGAGGGGGCGTGTGAGGATGTGAAGAAATGTCTCCAATTGGAAAGTTAAGAGACCTAACACGTGCCATTAGATACTATTGACCGCTGCTAATTGATTATGGGTGAAATCTCAACTTCCTTTTTTTTTGTTCCTGCAAATTTCTGAAATTCTATTGTCGGCCATTGAATGTCGGAAACTGTGTGGCCACATGACTGAATTACACATTGCAAGTTTTGATAGGTACAAAAGGGATGTTGATGTTCTTGAGGTTGAGGTGGGTTTTTGTGGTGTGGTAGGTTATGTGCACATGTAGAAATTAATAAGGTGTTCTTTCAGTCAAACGATCAAACCCAAGTGTCATGTAACTAGTGCCCACCCAGCACCGTCCCCCCTAATAAGGGGGCTTTCAGTCTTATTTTCAGTCCCCCGTACTAATTGCATTGCTGTTTGTTTGTACATCAAGACTCAACAGTCCATATCTTATCTGACTGACCTAATGAATTTGCAACTTTAATTTGGTATATCGATCTGACGAGAGAGAGAGAGATGGGGGGTTGAAGTTGTGGGACAATATACAATAGAGAATTGGAGCTGAATTCCATTAGCTTAATTATAATTTGCTTTATGCTAACTTCTTGTTTTGTTTTGGTGGGCTAATTAGAATCGTTCTAACATTCAAATATGTAAAAGTTGAAGAGAGCTACATTTCTTGGGGTTGAAGCTATTTGTTTCAGAGCAACGACCTCCCGCAAAAGAGGTTCATGTGTATTTCTTCAGTAGGGGAGATTTTATGATGGTCAAATTCAGCAGTACACTCTATTGTTTGCTTTTGTTTGTGCGTGGACATGTGGAAAGGGCCCAAGCCGTTGCTTGCATTAACGGCTCTCTCCATCATTTTGTATCTATTTCATTAGGTTTAACTCAAGATAATCTTTAATAATTAGAATATGATAAATGGACTATTTTACTTTTGGGCTAGCTCAATTAGGTCTATACTTTTGTTGGTTATAGGTCAATGAGTAAGCCCATGTGTTATGGGCCTGCATGATATGGGAGTTACATTTACATTACACGAAGTAGCACCTAACCAACCAAGCTAGGCTTTACTTACTACTTATCGTGAGTTTTTCTATTATTTATATTATATGGGGTGTTACTTGGATTGACTCAGGTATTCGGTGTGCTTCTAAGTGGTCCTAGGTGCCTCTATGGTATCTGTGTGTGCAGTGACGGGGCCATAATTTCATATGTATGTGGGGACCTCTTAGAAATTATATAATAAAAAAATCGATGTCACAATTCATTTCTAAGTAACCAAAAAGACCAAACCATCATACATAATACATATATAAAGAAATCTATACAATTTTTTTCTTTTGGTAATTGACACATAAATTGAAATGCCCATTAAACTTAATAAATAATAAATCGAATTTTCACAAATCCTAACAAACCATAGGCAAAGAAAAAGAAAGTAGCATTTAATTTGTCAATATAATTGTAAAATAATAAACATCGATATAATAGTAACTAAACTTAAAATTACCAATATAAGAGTAACATAAAAATACCAACCCATATAGACATTGTATTGCAATTTCGATTCTATAAACCTAAAATTACCAATATAATAGCAACATTTTATACACACTATGTTGCAGTTTCTATTATATGAGTCTTAATTATACAGATATAAGAGTAACATAAAAATACACAGTGAGTTTTAGTTTCTATTCTATAAACCTAAAAAATACCAATATAAGAGTAACATAAAAATAGACAATATGTTGCAACTTCTATTCTATAAACATAAAAAAGACCAATATAAGAGTAACATATACACACTATGTTGCAGTTTCTATTCTAAAAACCTTAAAAAACTAATATACGGGTAACATAAAGATATACACTGTATCACAATTTCTAATCTATAAACCTACGCCAACGTGATTGTTGTACATGGTTTTATTTGTTTGAAATTAATTTTTGTTGTGGTTTAAAATACCGATGAGACTCATAAACAAATGACAATAATGACGATATTTGTGTGTTTCCAAAGCCAAATAATAAAACACAATCAAGTCACAAACTTAAGAAAAATTGTGATTGTCGCGCATTGTTAGCTTTGTATGTGTATGTGTGTGTGTATATATATATATATTGTTTTTAAGGGTTTCAAACTTGTAAATTTTATAAAATTAAATAGACCTATTAACCCTCTACTTTTAATTTAAATATTATTCAACTTAGTAAATATCTCAAAAATAAGGATTTCTATTGCACAAGGTTTTACTATGAGTTATGTTTTACCTCTCAATCATATCATGGGATGGGCTTTTCAAGGGTCCAAATTCCCACAATATCTTGGGCTTCATATTATCGGAAAGAGTGCTACTATTTCCATCCATATGTCATATTTTCCCACCCACCTTATAAACAAAGTTTTAAAGATAAATTTACCCATTTGTAAAATTACTTTTAAGGACTTGGGGGAAAAAAACCTCAAACTCTCCTTAAAATAAAATAAAATAAAATAATAAAATAAGATTTTCTTTATGAAAACAAATTCTCTCTCCCTATGTCTCCTCCTCCCGAGCCACCCCCAACCCATCTTTGGAATCTCTACAGCCCCCTAAACAACCCTAGCCACCATTCCCTTGCAGCACTTATTTACAACTCTTGTTCAATAGACTAGGAAACATTTAAGATTGTTGGGGCTTTTGGTATCTGAACCAAATCTTGAAGGAAAGCTTAAGATGATGTTGCCGCCATGCAAGCTTGAAACTTTACTCGATTCTTAAACAAGACCAAGTCAGGGCACACATAAATATAACAAGTAGTAAAAGAAAGAAATTTTCATTTTTCTCTTTTCCTTCATGAAGAAAAAATTTCCCACAATTTGAATTTTTTGAGAAAAATTGAAGCTCACTCTTCCAGAATCCAAATTCCTAAGAGGAGGAAGACAATGGAGGCTCTGGTTTGCAGAAAATTGGAGGACCCAACAATACCCATTTCAAAAGGAGCAGAGACAGCAATAGTTATAGAGAATAGTTATCTAATGCGTGTAAAGAGATGGAATTATAGAGGCTGAACGGGGTGGGGGAGGGAATGATGGCTAGGGTTGAGGGCTTTAGGGGTTGGGGTAGGTCGGGAAGGTGGGGAGAGAAGGAGAGAGACTTGTTTATATTTTATTTCTCTGTTATTTATTATTAATACTTTACTTTATTTTGGTTGAATTAATAATTATATGGCATTTTAGGAATAATGGTGGGTGGAAAAATAGGACTGTATTTTTTCAAATTTACATGGTGGGTGGGAAGATAAGGTGAGTGAGAAAATAAGACAGAGGAGTGGAAATAGCACTTGTTTTTTTTTTTTTTTTTTTTTATCAAGAGTAAGAAACTTTCATTCCAACCAACAACCATACAATTTGCAATCAAAGCATGGATGCAACAAGAGGTGGCCTCATTAAAACCTTACCATAAAAACCTCCAAAGGAGAAAATCCGATCAAGGAAAAAGAGTGCCACAGCATCCGAAACCGAAAACCCAAACAACTACCCACCCTCCATGTCTATTACCAACAGTGAAACAAGCCAGTCAAGAGCAAGACCAGCCCAGAACGAATGATGCTGTTCTCGTAGCCCAAACTGTGCCAAAGAGTGAGCTACCCGATTACCCGAACGCGGCTGAAAAATAACATCATTAACACACAGTTCTGCTAGCAACCTTCTAATGTCATCCATAATATTACCCAAATTACTCCAGAGCTCTCCACTTCCTTTCAGCAAAACCACAACTTCCTGCGTATCTGATGCTACCAAAAAATCAGAGACTCCCAACTCAGCAGCCTTCAATAATCCCATGTGTAAAGCAGCACATTCAGTAGCCAAAACGTCCAAACCTGCTGGGCCTTGATCGGCAAACCCCCAAATAAAGTTACCTGCGGAGTCTCTTAAGACACCACCCACCCCTCTATTACAACCAGCTTGTCTAGTCACCCCATCACAATTCAATAATAAAGAAGAAGAGGGAGGTTTAATCCATCTAATAAATCGCGGCACCCTTGCTGGCTCGGTGCGGGTATTATGTATTTTAAACTGCTCCAAAAACTCCATGGTCCACTCTATCATCTTAGGGAGCCCATCAATGGTCTTTCCATAGAACACCTCATTACGAAGCTTCCAAACTCTCCAGCAACAACACACAAAACGTTCTAAGTCACCATCTGACATAGTAAGGAACATAACCTCCAAAAAATCAGCAAAAGAGCCTTGTCGGACCGCCGAATCAATGTTGAAGGAAGTTAGTGCCCAAAACCGTATGCTGCGTTTACAGCCCCAAAAAGCATGGATAACATCCTCCGTCGCCGTCCTACAACCAGAACAATAAGCAGAAACTAATACCTTCCTCTGAACCAGGTTTAATGCTGTAGGCAAAATATTTAAACTTGCCCTCCAAAGCAGGATTTTAACCTTATTTGGGACTTCCAAGTGCCAAAGTTTTTTTCCAAAAAGCGCGCTGAGTTCCAGAGTTAGAACCTCCAAACTCCCCATTGACCTCTCTATCACAAAGTCTTAAAGCAAGGCGGTAGCCAGTCTTCACCGAATATTTACCATTTTTTGAAAAAAACCAAAAGTAAGTATCTTCAAGAGATCCCACTGATGGCAAAGGAATACTCAAAATTGCCGAACAGTCTTCGTCACAAAAAGAATGATCCAGGAGAGTCCTATTCCACCTACCCGACGCCGTAATTAGATCAGAAACTTTGGCCTCTAGAGAAAGACCTCTATTCATAAGGGGCGAAAAGGTATAAGGTTTTGGAATCCATTTATCATAAAAAAAACTCTCACAGAAGTCCCACCACCAATGCGCCAAATAAGGCCCTGTTCAATAACTTATCTACCCCACAGAATTGAACGCCAGATTAAAGACGGCGACTACCCATACCTAGCTGTAAGAAAATCACCATTTGGAAAATAACGAGCTCGAAGGATTCGGCCAACCAAAGAGGAAGGGTTCTTTAACAGCCGCCATGTTTGTTTGGTTACCATGGCCTGGTTAAAAGCCTCAAAATTTTTTAACCCCAGTCTTCCTAAGAATTTTGGCCGACACAAATTCCGCCAACTTTTCCAATGTATGCTCCGTTTACCTGACTTCCCCACCAAAATCTCGCCACCATTGTTGATAATTCCTGACATAAACTTTTTGGCAGTTGAAACACCCCCATTGTGTATGTTGGGAGCACCTGAGCCACTGCTTTAATAAGAACTTCTTTCTCTGCCGTTGACAACAGTTTAGCATTCCACATATGAAGCTTGTTCCACAACATATCCCTCACATAATTAAACAAGCGATGTTTACTCTGTCCAGTAATAGTAGGTAACCCTAGATAGCGTGTATGACAATCCACAATACGTATTCCCAACATGGATGAAATAAGACACTTCATGATTGGATCTGTTTTACGACTAAAGCTCGCTGCAGACTTCGCAAAATTAAATTTTTGGCCTGACGCACGCTCGTAAACTCTGAGAAGAAGCATCAAATTATAACAGTCAGATAAATGGGCATTGCAGAATAATAAACTATCATCCGCAAAAAATAAATGAGACAACGTAGGAGCGCCTTGGGCCACTACAACACTACGAATTTGCTTAGCACTTTGAGCCTGAGACAACAAAGCTGAAAGACCTTCTGCACAAATGAGAAAGAGATAAGGTAAAAGAGGATCCCCTTGTCTTAATCCCTTAGAAGGAGTAATGAAACCCATTGCCGCCCCCCGCACTTTCACCGAGAAGGATACAGTAGAAATACAATCCATAATTAAATCCACCCATCTGTTATTGAACCCCAATTTCCTCATCATACAGCTCAGAAAATTCCATTCCACTCTATCGTAGGCTTTTGACATATCAAGCTTTAATATCAATTTTTTCAGAGCACTTCCCCCCTTCTTTGGATGGCGTGAATGTTTTCGAATGCCGCAACAATGTTGTCAGTAATCAACCGAGAAGGAACAAAGGCACTTTGGTACTCTGAGATGACATCCTGCATAATACCCTTCATTCTGTTCACCAGTGTTTTTGATATCAATTTATAGAGAACCAAGCATAGACTTATTGGCCGGTACTCAGTAACTCGTGTGGGATTGTCCACCTTTGGGATAAGAGTAATAAGAGTATGGTTGATCTCTCGTACACTAGCCCCGCCATTTAACACATTTAGGCAAAAACTCACCACATCATTTCCAATTACATGCCAGTACCGCTGGTAAAACAAAGTTGACATCCCATCAAGACCTGGAGATTTAGTGGGAAACATTTTTTAGAGCACATCCTCCAATTCGACTCTAGTAAAAGGCTGGCTCAATCTTTCATTGTGTTCACTGGTCACTTTAGGTTGCACTGCAGCCAATACAATGCTAAAATCATTCTCACCACTAGTGGTGAATAGCTTCTTGAAATACTCACAAAAAATAGAGCCAACGCCTTCATTGGAAGTATTCCACACATTATGCTCATTCAAAATACCTTGCATGAAATTTCTTCGTCCCCTTTGTTTGGCTTGTGCGTGAAACAATTTTGTATTCCGGTCCCCATATTTAAGCCAAGAGACTTGAGACCTTTGTTGCCAGATCATCTCCTCCTTCGCAAGTAGTATATCCAACTCACTAGCCAGCCTGCGTTGACACTGCACCACATCATCTGTTTGCGGTTTCTTTTTGAATCCGTCAAGTTGCCCTTGAATCTGTCATATCTGCATGGGAATATGGCCCACCTTGGATTTATTCCAATCCAATAAGGACTGTTGGCAAGCTTTTAACTTAGTAACCACATCACCTTGTCCCTCTCCCCAAGCTTGAACAACTGTCTCCGTTCACCCATCAACTTCAGTCCACATTTCTTCAAACATAAATCTTCGAGCCCACCCCACCGAATCTGAGCCCCCAAAATGTATAAAAACAGGAAGATGGTCTGAAACCAAAGAGTTCACATGATGTACTATCGCCCCCGGAAAAGCTTGAAAAAACGTAGCATTCGCCACTCCCCTGTCGAACCGAAGTTGGACTCTGTCATCCCCATTTCGATTGTTTGTCCAAGTAAACTTGTAACCCTTATACTTCATTGATGTCAAACCACAATCCTCAAGAGCCACGCAAAAATCCCGCATTTGTGACGCTGGTCTATAACGTCTACCCAAATACTCATTAAGCTCCAGTACTTCATTAAAATAACCTCCCACTACCCATGGACCAGAATATCCATCTGCCAAATGACATAACAATTCCCAAGAGTGTTTCCGCGATGCGAGTTTTGGGTTACCATAGAAACTTGTAAAACGGAAACAAGTTTGTGCCACACCTTCAATCATAACATCAATATGCCCTGACGAAAAAGAACGAATAGAAACCTTCACCCCGTGCTGCCACAATAACACCAATCCACCAGCACGACCATTTCAACTCACACTAAAATGACCCATTCCTCCTAGCTGTGCGCTAACCCCTGCCATTTGTTGTATCGTCTTCTTGGTTTCTGATAAGAAGATGACACTGGGCTTTTTGTCTCTGAGTAAGTACCTCAGAGCACGAAATGTTCGTGGATTACCCAGACCACGAACATTCCAGCATAATATTGTCATTTCTCGTGATGGGCCCATTCACCGGAACCCATCACGGATTTGCCAGTAGAACCAGTGGTCTTTCGCAAACTCACATCCTCCACACTTTCCAATGCACTAGGTTTTGGGAGACTGCCCCGACCACGCTGACCCCCAACCTTGACACCCTTTCTCTTACCCACAGCAACCTACCCGTTGGAACCAGACATCAAGGAGGATTTAGGACCACCCCCCCCTCATTCTCTATAAGAACCGAAGGAAAACTCCCTCCACAGTGCAACCCTTTAAGGCTAGAGCTACCAAAGTCAAAACAAGTCGTTACCGAAACTTCACAAAACTGTTGATCTGCGTGGGGCTTAGGTTTTGGAATATTCTGATCATCAGCTTCTTTTCCCATAAATCTGCATTTCTTTGAGACCCCCAACTCCCAACAAAAACGTTGTCTCATGCTCCTCTTCCATTGACGTCACCCCACCTTCAGAGGCCCCGAAAGCTTTCCTAAATGACCGAACCACACCAGACAATGGCTCCCTTTGAGGTTTTTCTTGAGCTTGTAGCCGGCTACAAGGTCCCAGTCCAAACACTTTACACTTAAGGCCACTGACCACCCTGATATTAAAAACATCCTTTATCTGTGTTTTCCATTGTCCATATTGCTTCGTAACAACTTCACCTGACATTTTCAAAGCACAACTCAACCGAACATGATCAAGTCGGCCACAAAACAAACAAATATAGGGTAAGCGTTCATATTCGATGTCATATTGCTTTGCCGGTTCGTCCGGATTCAACCGTAGAGTGATACATCGCTTTAACGGTGCATTGATCGCACACATAGAAAACTCCCTAAGCAATCCCCATTCATCCCTTTATCAATCGCCACAAATCTGCCAATATAATTACCAATATTTTCACCCAAAGCCGGAGTTAAGAAAATTGGTGGGATACGTCTGATTCGAACCCAGAAGTTTTGTATCTCCAACGGGACTGTCATGGGATCCACGTTGCCATCAGTGAATGCCAAAACCAAAAGGGATCGGTCAAAAGTCCATGGAGCACCCTTCATTACTTTGCTTCGATCGTAATCATTCTGGAAAGAGAAAAGCATACAGTAAGGGTCATCAAGAGGCACGACTGTAAACCTTTCACGCGTATGCCAAATCGACTTTATGGTCCCAACCAAGGAATCCTGATGAAAGGCCTTTGGCGTGAGCAAATGACCCACCAGCAAGAACCGCTCGACTCGCAAACTGTCTAGATCTTCCAAACTCACAATCTCAATGGCCTCCTCTTCTGAAATCACCAAGGCATTAGAGAAGCCTTGCGCAATCTCATCTACAGAATCCATCAATGTTATTAAGGAACTCGCACACACCACAGAAAACTGATACCACACTTCCCCAAGTACTTGCAGACCGTCGAACCAGTCCCACATAGACTAGGAGAGCAAGAAGGAAGCTTGTCGTAGCGTGGAAGCAAAGACGGCTCACAAAAACCCTAACCTGTTTTACAAAACCCTAACCTAGAGTGGAAGGGACCCAGAAGAGAGTTGTGTATCCTTAACGTAGCACTCTATTAGAAATGCTATAATGAGAAGGGGGTTCAATATGAAGTTTCATCCCACCATCCAACAAGAGAGAGAAAGTGTTGGAGTTCAAACTTTTTAAATGAATGAATGGTGCGATGGAACCCCACATTAAAACCCCTCACCAAAATCCCCCTCATTATAGAAGCTTCCTCGTTTTATTGTCTTTAAGAATTTTAATCCCTTCATATGAAAAAAGTGTTAAATAATAATAATAATAATAATAATAATAATAATAAAGGAAATATTATTGACACACTATAAAAGTCATTGTGTATGTACTCTTCTCTGAAAATAATTAAGCAAAGAATTTGGCTTTAAAACTCATTTGTGTATGTCTGCATCAGAATCACACCTATTATTATATATTTTCCTACACTCGTGAATACCAATTTGACATTATTTATGAATCAAAGTTGGCAGGCTCGGTTTAATAAGAAAACAACCACATCATAGAAACTTAGAGAGTGATGTCTCATGTCATGCGCGTCTAATTTAATTTCTGAGTAACATTTCAACCATAAGACTGCCCAACAAATTCTTTAAATTTTTAGTCTCTTGACAAAGTGCTTCCATGCATGTCATTTTCCTATTTCTTTTATTTTCTAATTCCCTTTTTTTTTATTGTCAAGTACATGAATGATGGATTTGTAGGCGAAGAATCTGATAACTTCAAAACATTTGGGTTGCGTTTATTTATTTATTTGAAAAAGACATTCATTATTTAAATCGTGAGTCAAAATTCAAAACCATGCATTTCATGCTAAAATGACATGAAAGCGTTAAAAGTCACCTCTTATTTAATTAAACAAGAGGACAAAGACCGGGTTATTCCAATCATTTTTTGATACAAGCGATATTGAAAGATGATTCAAGAAACTCGGATACATGGCTTTCTTTCGGCCATTTTTATTCTTTTACCATGACTGAATCAACCTGGCCCAATCCATGGATGCCGTTGATCCTGATCTGGTTGGTGTTTGAAGTAGTTGGAATAGGATTTGCCCATACGCCACGTGGCCTCATATCTTATTCTCCTATGCAATTTCCATTTTCCCACCAACAACCGAACGAATGTGCAGCTACGCCTCCTCAATGTGCACGCAAAAACGAATTCCATTATTTATTTATTTTTGGCACGTGGCTCGAGAGAAGAAGCGTGCATTCTCTTTCACGTGCACCGCCGCCCCACAATTAAAACGCCCACCACACGGTTGGTTGTTTGTTTATATGATCTATCTTGCCCACGGACACGTAGCAGCCAATCACGGCAGATATAGTCTTGACTCTTGCGAACTGGTATTCTATTCCAGCCAAAAATGGGTCCCACGTTTTTGTATTTATTGGCATCACGACCGTCCATCTGTCCTCACGCAACAACCAACAGTACATTATTGAATTTCCCATTGTACCACAATTATAAAAAAAAACAGAATTATTTCATTTGATGGGTTGTGACGATTTAGGATCACAGCCCAACCAGTACCTTGGATTAATAGAATTAGTTGCTCTTTTTGTACTAGTCATTCTTCATCACATATGCATTGTAGTTTCACATGTGTTCTTTAGCAAGGCTGCGTTTAGTTTGCGGAAAGATATTTATGGGAATTTAGTTTCGTGTCTTTTCTAAGGGAAAGATTCATTTCTCATGAATTGGAACTGAAGCTTGATGGAGGATTTCATTTCCGGCCTCATTTTTTCATGAAGCATGGACTATTTTTTTCAAACTTGAACTTACCAAACATAAGAAACAAAATGATTTTTCAATTCCAAGCTTCTTTTACCGTGAACCAAACGCTTTCGAAGAAATAACGACTCCCTCGTAGCAAGTAAAAAGTCAAGTAGTGTTGTTGTCATGAAAATAGTTCCCACGTGTGGGCTGTGATATTGATGACAGCACCTAGCTGTAATGGTAGAGCGGAGAGCCGAGTCGTAATTAAAATGAACCTTCGTAGGAAAAGTCTATGTGCGTGTGTGCGTCTTCTCTTGATGTAAACAAACCAATGAAGTAACCAGTAAGCAACCAAATCCTCTCTCTCTCTCTCTCTCTCTCTCTATATATATATATATATATACATATATATATATAAGCTCACAGAAGCTCAAATCAAGCGGCAAATTCATAAGAAATATATTCAGAGAAAAAGAAAAGATGGGTTGGTCTGAATCAGGGAGAGGATGCAAGAAGCACCAGCTGTTTGGAGGCGACGACATGATGATGAAGCAATATTCATCGCCAGGTGTTTGTTCATCTTGTCTTAGTGAGAGGCTCTCTGAGCTCTATGCCCCCTCCTCAACTTTCTTCAGTGAGAGACTTGCTCGTACTGTTTCTTCTCCCCGTAATCAATCTAATTCCTCGTCTTCTTCTGTTTCCTCCTCCGCGGGCTCTCCTCCTGTTAAAAATTATTATTATTCTACAAGCTTCAGCGGCCGAGGCCCTCAGCGTCATCATCGGCGTCATGCTTCGGAAATATTGGGTTCGGTTTCTTTCATGACAAGGAGTAGCACGAGTACTGGTGGTGGGTATGGCCGCGGCGGCCATGATGATTATGATGATGGGGTGATGAAGAAGAGCAGATCGGTTGTTTCGAAGACAAATCATCATCGTTTCGGAGATCAGAAGGCTAGTAGTGGTGGTGGGAAGCAGAAGAAGAAAAAAAGAGGGTTTTGGTCGAAGCTGCTTCGGACAACGGGGAGCAAAACCAAGGAGGTTTTGAAGCACTAAAAGAGTAGTCTAGGATAAATATTTTTATTTATTATTTTGTATCTCTTTCTGTACCACAAGTAACAAGTTAGGATGTGAAGTTTGTAATTTGATTATGCAATCAATCGTGATAAGGTCTTGCTTGTTCATGTTAATCAAACAATTAGCGTTTTTTTCTATGGGAGGTGGACTAACTAATTGCTGGTTATGGATTGATTTGAGTTTATGCCAAAATTTAATCCATATTGGATGCCAAATTCAAATGTTGCATAAAAGAAATTTTGCAGAACATTTGTGATGATATAGTGTTTTACAAGTTAGACTGCAGTTGACATCCTTACCCTTTTTTGCCTCGTTGCATCAAAATTTCTTCCAAGTTTCACAACAATTGTGATTGGGAAATGTGACAGTTTGACTTGAAAGGGCCTTTGTGGTTGACCACGTGCATGACATGTTTTGATATATTATTCTTTGGTCTCATCCAGTTAATTGATTTGAATTGATATGGAAGTTGCATGGCTTGAATTGTTTTCATATGATTTGCTTCTTTTACCAAAATTTCAAAGAAACTGTTGAAGCTCCTCTGTTAGGTCAACTGTTAAACGTGGTCTTTATAATTTGTTTGGCTAAAATAGATCCAGTTCTTTTTACCTGATCAAATAGGTCTGTTTTTTTTAACTCTTCCCTTAAAATAATCATCGTCACTGGGTGAAGCATTCTTAACAGATATCATCACAAGCAGCTCTATGAAAGAATGTCAAAGAAAGAATCGCATGTCAAATGAAAATGAGTTGAATCTGGATCGGGTAATTTTTTGAGAGTCGACCACTAGGTTACATTGCAGAGGAGAAACAAAATGGTGACATTCTTTTACAAATACACGTATAATTCAAATACAACATGAGTCCCCACTCACTTTTTTTTTTTTTTTTTTTTTTTTTTTTTTTTAACTGAAATTTTCCTATCTTTCCTGTCAAATACTGAAAATGTAGTTTCAGTATCGCAAAATATCTTCCCAGGCTGGACTAATCTTTGCGGTCAAAATCGTAGCAAGCAAATGGTATCAGCCCTCACCACATGAGCTATACATTTTATGGGCTTAATATTCCCAATTCTAGAATGGTAACAAGTTCATTACCTAAAACAGATTATAAACATTATCTGCTAGGACCAGACTTTCCCTCCCTGTCATCTTCATCCTCGTCAACATAGCTCACATGATCTACAGATGGCCGTTTCAATCTCTGAAATATCTCGTCGAGGGACTCATTAGAAGAAGCACGAGATAGGTCTATAGTATCTTGAACTTGGCGTATGGGAATAAATTTTTTGGCTGCTATGTTTGCCTTGAAATTTTGGAAACCATTTTTCATTGATTCCCACTTTGAGGACAAGCCAGTAGGTGACCCTCCTGATGTGTTATCAGGGTTAGAGTTGTCTCCATCAAGCAAGGAGACCTTGGCAGCAGAAATATTCTTCTCCACTGGATTTGTGTTGAAAGAAGCTTGTCTGCTCTGTTCTCTAATGGCAGCATACTTGTTGCTGATGGCTTCTTTACTTGAGCTATATCTGCGATCTTCTTTCGAAGATTTTGAGGGAGTTCCATTTGCCCCCTCAGCGCTTAGACTGCTTGTTGCTTTCATTTCAACAAGAGTCCTATCCTGAAAATTCCACCATTATTAGGAAATGATCTATTATCCAATATACCAGCAGAGCATGAAGAAGAAAAAAGACAAAACAAAAAAAAACTAACTAGAAAAGAAAATCACAGATTAGGATGAATACAGTATGCCAGATAATTTATTCAGTAAATCTAAGCAGTATGCTAAATGTTAGTGTACCATGTTGCTGCTGCCAGTCTCAACATCCGTGCTGTTGAAATTCCTAGCTAATGGGATAACATGTTCACCGACTTTGAGACCTTGTTCAATCCAAGATCGCTCTGAAAAAAACAGGACAATTAAGTTCAAGCACGCCTCTTTATTTATACGCGCTCACAAAACCTGTGGTTTTGAAATTTGTAATAAAAAAGAGAATGTAAAGGATCTGTGATATTCACAGATGGCCCGTGCCAAGTGAATAGTAGTAGTCTAAGCCTTCTAAAAAGAGAAGATCACGAAATATGCCTACCCTTTTGTAAGATAATTAACCCAGACGGATCAAAACCATCCATATCGTCAGCCTCAGTTTGAAATCTAAATCGTTTCCATCTCCCAAAAAAATTAATTATGCGGTCAAAAAAGTTGCAAGCAACCAACAGGGTGTACACAACCATGATAAGTGGATAGATTCTGTTAAACTCACTCCCAAAGAAAGGGACAGCTTGATCAATGTTTCCCATTCGCTGCAATTCACATTTACAAAGGTAAAATAGTCAAAATCATTAACTAGAGGGAGGAGGGAAGTTCTACAGTTAAACATACCAGCCAAAACTAAGAACAGAAAACAATAATATTAGATTATATGAAATGCCAAACCCAAAAACTACACTGGGAAAAAAAAGACATTATAGCAATGTTTGAAAAGGAATTTACAGTTAATGAGAAAACTTTTTTTTTTCCGTCAATAATCTACAATTGATGAGAAAAACCCAAAACGGGAAAAGAAAGGGAAAAAAAAGAAGAAAAGATTTTACTGAAGAAAGTTAGAAAAATCATCACTTGTAAAACAAGCAAATCCGCATGCTACCCAAGATTAATTTTCTTTTTGGTTACCGTTGCCCAAGAGTATTTAGATTTATACTAAAATCATGAAGAAAAAAATTGTTTGAAAAGCTTTTAAATTGGCTTCCGCTACAAGAATCCCATGTAACTATAAATAGAAAGACCTATTAACACATTCCATTTTACTTTCAGCTAGGGCAAGACATAGATCAGTAAGAGGACAGATGAGATGGATGAGATAAATACCTTTTCAAATATAGTTTTATGTTCACCGAGACGAATGAGATTGAGAAAGTTGTATGAAACTGGAGGAGCATAACGAGCGACCATCCTGGAAGATATGAAAGAAATAGAGCGTGAGTAATTTTGTAACAAAAGATGAGTCGGTTAATAGCTAGAGTTAAGATCAAAACTTACGAGCATATCATAAGCAAGTTGACTGAACTTGTTTGCCTGGGCGTTAATGAGTAAAACATCAACATACCGATTTTGAACAAGGAGTAATACGTGCAGACGCACATATACATCAAAGGAACAAAGGCAAATACCTGGGGTAAAGTTGAGTCAAAAAATTTACATCAGCAACCAGTAGAGTAATAAAAAGAAAGTAAGAGCATGCTTTCAAATATGGAGACCCATTTACATAAAAAGATCAATGCACATCTAATCATTTATATGTGCAACTATTCACAGGGATGTGGACTCATATGGATCCAATGAACATAATGCAGATAGCTTTGTTCAATTTTTCCTTTTAAACAATATGTTGGCGTCAGCAATAAAACCTGGGTGAGAAATATCAACCTTCACAAACTGACAGAGCTTTTCCTCATACACCGATTGCAAAATGCCCAAAAAACATAAAGACTACAACTTACTAAAATAACTATGACCCACCTGCACAAGAACTTCTTGCTTAGAAACAGAATTTATGAGAATTGAAAAGAGAGATAGGTCAACTCGAGGAAGCAGAGTTGCCTCTGCTAAAAGAATAGCAGCTGAAATGATCCCAAGTATGACAGCCAAAAGTTTTTCAACTTCTTTTCTTAGTATGCAGCGCCAAAAGAATTCTGCAAAGGGCAAGAATTAATTTTCATGTCAGTTTAGGTCTCAAATTTTAATATTCACAGAAAATCAAGCTACAATCTAAGATTAAAGTTTAATTATCAATACTATAACGTTGAGTTTTGAGAAGCCATATATAAATTAACACATCATGCTCATACTTCCTCAGTACAATAAAACATTGTGTGTCTATCTAAAGTGTGCTTTTATAGACCAATAGAAGACAAAGTAAAGTGTTGTCTTCAGATACGATTTAGGTGAAAGCATACAGGCCCCTCAATGCAACTAAACAAAACAACCTGACATTTATAGGACAGAAGTGCAAACTGCTAAGTACTCAAAATTTAAATACAAGTGAATTTATAGATCTGAATTTTACCTATTGTATCAAGGATAGATCCTAATCTGCCAGTTCGAGAAGGTCTGAAGGTTGAAACATATTTCCTGAAATGGTATAATGTAGTTTAAAGGTGAAGGGGTGGCGGCTAGAGATGTATGTGTGTATACATACAAATAAACATGGAAGGACTGGAATAAGAATGATGGAGAATGGCAGAATCAGAGGCTTACCATCCAGTAGAATTCCGGCGTTCGTAATTTTTTATAGTATCTTCAAGTTCTAGGGCCTCCATAACATAGGTCATATACTCACTGCAAAACTAATGGTAAATTTTAGATACTACAAACCAAACCATCATAATTACAAACCCAGAAAAATACTAAATGTGAAGGTGAAAATAGTATTTCAATGTGGATCCCATAATCATAATCAAAACTTAAATCCCATAGTATTATTAGAAAAATCATACACGTTTAGCTGACACAGTAAACAGTAATCAGTCTATATAAATTACCAGTAATAAGCAATTATATAGAC
Source organism: Prunus armeniaca (assembly GCA_903112645.1). Lineage (NCBI taxonomy): Eukaryota > Viridiplantae > Streptophyta > Magnoliopsida > Rosales > Rosaceae > Prunus > Prunus armeniaca. Next base: position 16,595,546 of record CAEKDK010000006.1, read on the forward strand.
TGATTCCATGAACGTACATCCAACAGAAAACAGTACACAAACGTTCATTTACTTCTCGATTTATAACACAAAACTTCAACATGGAAGCATTAACAACAGAGCAGCACTAGAAAGGATAAATTAGAGAAAACAAAAATTTCTTCCCTTAGTTAGCAACCTCATTGATTAGGCATTGCCGCATAGACTGAATTAAAATGAATCAAATGATTCAAACAAATAGTTTTACCATTAATTTAGAACTAAATCAAGCCAAAAGTTAAGTTCTAATACAATATGTTCACACAAACTGACACACATAAGAAAGTTATGTTCTAATACTATATGCAAATAACATACATTTTTAAAGGTCAACTAGGAGGATAAACCATAGAGTATTATTCAAGCATCAACAAACACCCATCCAAAGGGAATTTGCAACCTATGGTAGCATGTAGTTCCTGATCACTTAAAAAGATAATCCAGAGCCAAGACCACAGATACAGAAAATACAAAATGCCTACAGCGCAAATAATATTTAGGCATGAATAAATGCAAAAAAATTTCAGTGAATAGAATGCATATGATGAACATATAGGCAATGCATTCAACTAAGAAGTTTACCTTTTGTACCGATAATACTCTTCCCGGGCACCTCGAAGATGACGCCTAAGCGTTGCCATTGATTTTTCATCAGTATCATAGTCCATATCATTTTCACCTAATCGGCCCCCTTGGGGTTTGAAGGATGGATCCTCCTTGAACTGGTATAAGAGAAGATTCAATATATTACCAAGAGAACCATTACAGAACTAGTTAAGATCAATTATTTTTCTTTCAATTCTTTAAATCAGTAAACAAATACCATTTGAGCTAACAAATTGTCTATAATATCCATGTAGGGTCTCAAAGGATCACGCTTGGACATCTGAGTGGATGTTGCTTGGGCGACCTAATGAAGAAACCAAAATGTATAAATATAAATAAATAATACATAAAACAAGTTAGATACAAGTACAACCATGCTGTCAGACAAGGATGAAAATATCGGCAATACAGATATTATCGGGCCTTAAATTTACAGATATTTCGGGGGATATATCGATGTCGTTTTAGGTATCAGGGAAAATTGACAAAAAAGAAAGATATTGGCTTAAAAACACTGAATTTTGAAGTGAAACTTTCATAGATGTTAAGCACATTATTAATGAATGTATTGAACAAATAAAATTCAAAATATACTAAGTATAAGATATCCTATGATGAAATCTACGTGTACATAATGTGCAATGAAATCCACGTGTATATAATGTGCGATGAAAATCCTGAAAATAAATACAATTAGACTTAACACAACAAAGACAACATTATTCAAACATAACCCAACCCAACCGATTAGTACATAACCCAACATTATATTACAAGAGTTAGACTTAATGACAAAGGAAATGAGAGATAGAAAATTAGGTGAAAAATAAAATCAAACACACAAGAAACCGAGCAACCAGAGAGAGGAGAGGAAGAGCCAAAGATAGCCGAAATGACTGAGGAGAGAAGAAAGGAGAAGCTACTAAGTATTAGAGCTTGGTTTTTGACATTGATTCAGTGGCTGGGACCTATGATTACTTTCAAAACTGAAGACAGATTTCTAGTTTATTTGTCTGGTATCGGGAAATATCGGGAAATATCTGTAAATATCGAGGATATTGGGGATATATCGCCAATAAGGGGGAAGAAAGAGGCTTACCCCTCTGTATCTGTATCGACACCTAAAAAATATCGGGATATCGGCCAATATTTTCATCCTTGCTGTGAGAAAGTGCAAAAGATAGTTCATGCTTGGTAGATGTAGAAGAAAAAAGACATTGAAGTTCATTCGAGTTTATAAGAAACATGATACAAATAAATTATAATAACTTTTCTGAAGCGAAGTAACCAAATACACACAGCCACAAAGGAAACAAGGCAAACCATGCAGCTTGTTTCCAAGTAAAGCACAAAGACATTATCAATATTGCATACATTCCCTGTGGTCATAGAGACATCATATGCTGGACATTCGAGCTCACACATTGCAAAAATGTCACTGTAAGTAACAACATACCCATTACTTCCTCTCCCCCAACCCCAATCTGAAAACGATCTTAAATAATCAGGTGGTGATTTTTCATGACTAAAGACTGACCGTGCCCCATTAAAAACCAAGCCAAGCCAACCCACCCACCAAAAGTTGGGTCAGGTTGAGTTGGAAATCAGGTTTAGTAAAACTTAAACTTCAAAACAAATTCTAAATGGCCCAAAATATTACAAACTTAGTAGGCCTGAAAAAAAATGCATGGCGAACACAAGCTCAAGCCAATTTTCTAGAACTGAGAGCCTTTGAGAGAGATTTGCACGACATTGATCAAGAAAATAAAAGGTTGAGTCTTCGTTTTTTAGGTGATGTGTTATCTGCTTGTAAAATTTGGCATTCAAAAAATGAGAACAAGATATCCCAGGAGAGGAAGAGAATAGTTCGGCAAAGGGAAAGTTTGAGCATAAGCAAAGTTACAGAGGAACAGTTCTGCCTTTCTCACCACCTCTTCCCAGCCCAAATGTCTCTCGTCTCAGTATGTTCCTTAAGGCAGAAACGAAGTTACAGAGATAAAGACAACTTGCAGTCATTTTCTTATCATTCTTTTAAATAGATTAAACATGTCACATCACACGTCATACTGATTGGACTGATACATTGATATCTCTTTCTTTTCCTCGTTTTGGGAAAAAAAAAATTCCTGGCCACCAATCTTTATAGGGTCGTGTGCTCTCTTATCTCAGTCTACTTCAAGATTAAGCATATAAAAGATGGATCACTTTGTTTGCCACACAAGTTTCATTCCAGGCAATTATTTTAATTCTTTGCATCTCATGTTATTTGATTATGGGAGTGATTTAATCAATGTAGAATGAATGGAAAAATGAAAAGCTACAGTCTGCTGCAAGGAAAAACAAAAGGCCAAGCACTTGGCCAAGTCAGCTTTGGAAGAAATTCAAAAGATTATTTGAATTTGGTCATTCGCATTATGTACAATATTATCAGAAAAACAAGTTTAGCACAATGGTTGATGCATTTGTGTTAATGCAACATGTGGTGATTCAAATACTGACCGAATACGAACGCCTCAAAATTTTACTTAATTCAAATTGGGTGGAGTTGGAACTTTCGGGTCAAGAAGTATTTAAAACAACACTGAACCTGTTTTATCAGGTTGAAATGGAATTGACTCGATTTCATCCAAAAATGGAAAGAAAACTGGGGCAACTGGGTCAGGTTGGCCGAAAAAATGCCTACCATCGTACTTAGATCCAAGTTACAACAAGATAAACAAACAATGAACACCAATCAGAATTTCAGAATGGACATGCAGATAGAGAAATTTTCTGCACCTTAGAAAACAAAACATGGATATCTTAAAATTGGAAATTGAAAGAGAATACTTACCACAATAGCATTTGAAAGATCTTGATGAGCGTCATCAAGTTTCACAGCCATTTTGGCAATTTTATGAGAAAGAACTTTTTGGCGGATAGTCCAATCTGAATTCTTCCAAAGGCCCTTAGGGATTTCACTCAAACCAAATCCAAGAAGAAATGCACCAGTAACAAGTCCAAAAGTATTCGAGCAGCCCATGGCAAATCCTAGAACACCTCCACCCCTGTTATTTAAGCCAAAAAAAAGAAGAAAAAAATGAGGAATGAATAGAATAGCTCAATAGCCAGGGAAAAACATAAAGTAAAAAGAATGAGCCCCTGTTAGACTGGTAGTGATATATCATCTTCCTAGCCTTCTCTACTGTGCCCATACTTAAACAGTGATGTAAGCATCCAACCTAAAGCCAATTGGCAATTGGTGGAGAGGGCCCAAAATCTTTTAAGCTCTCACGTTAGACTTCCATCTTTGTGAGATACTCTCAAGACCTTTTTCACATCTAATTGCACTACATATTGATTCCTTTTCAATTTCATCTATTGTAGCAAGAAATGATTATTTCAAAGGTTATTGGGAACAAAGAAAGACAACCCCCCTCTGGCTACCATAAAATTTGCAGAAGCTGAACACAAAGCTAGGGATCATAAGGGAAGATACAAAAACAAAGATCAGCAAGAAACTGCCAAATCTCTGAAATTCTTTCATGCATGCGAAAGACTGGGAATTAGAGCCTGGCAATGCTTTCACGCATGCTAAACACACACGGACATGTCTTGAATGTGTCAGTCCAAAGTGCGTTCTTACGTTAGACTGCGACCACATCTAATTGCTTTTATTATGCAGCATCCACTGTTTACGATCAAATCTTTATCGCATAACAGGGAGGCAGTGCCACTCAAAATAAGAATATAACAACTTATGTAATATCTCTGGACTCCTTGAAGGCAAACCTAAGAAGATACTAATATCCACATCAATATAAATCATCTTTGCAAGAGAAGGAACAAACCAATTCTTGTGCATCATGATGAGAAGAACCAATCCAAAAACGCCAATAGCTCCCAGAATTAGATAGAAAAGTAAGTTAACATGTACACTAGTCTTCAATCTCTCTGTCACAGTGAAGTCCCCAGCATCTTCAAAACCCTGAATAAGGGGCACCACAGTCCTGCTTAGAGATAACTTAGAAATATGAGAAGATTTACAAGTTAGCTGTAATATCTACACCACATTAATTTTATATCCAATCAACAGTAAATTGGAAAGGGCAGATAAACATATAATCATCATTTCACAGCTAAAAACTTAGAAATGGCGCAGCATTAATACTTCAAAACTCATTAAACAAACTCAACAAAACGGTATAATATTCACTAAGATTCCTATTTTATATATAAATATCTTCTCAAATAGAAAAACACCAGTCAGGATGGATAGAACAATTAAAAACAGAAAAGTCATTTAATGGAACTTATTCGACCAAATTTTGTTGAGCAATTGCATGCATAATACATGACTCCAATGACTAAAAATAAGGGCCTTGACGGTAATGTTAATTACCAAACTAAGATAGAGGATGATAACAGTCGGATGATATAATAACTGGAAATCTTGACATTCATGTGACGCAGCTATATACAAATATAGAAGGGGCAACTAAAAGAGTCCATGAAGTTCCATGTTGATTACCAAGTTAGTAAAAATGTACTCCAATATGACCAGCTCCAAAAGAATGAGATTCCTCCACTCTCAATATGATTTATCGTCTGCAAATGTAATAAAAGAAAAGAATCGGCAACAATCGTGAAACCAGTAATTGTTGCATGGACAAATGATTATGAACATAACAACTGGAGCTAGTAAATAAACATAACAGATAGTCTTACAGCTGATAAACATAGAAGTGGCATGTCAAACAAACAATTGTCATACTGTGTCCAATCAATGAAACTAGTTGTTCTTTTATGCCATATAAACAGAGCATTACATTATTTCAATGTTAAGAGATTAGATGCATGCCATTAACATAAAATTTAAGTCCATTTTCGGCTTACTTTCTTGTTCGAACCCAATGATACAATTTTTAACTGAAATAAAATCAGCTACCCAAATCACAAATAATAGCGGTTTTGCATTATGAGAGAAAAAAATCCCAAAAAAACTTTGGTGAGCACAACTGAGCAGCAGAGAAAATGTCCCGGTAGACGTAAACAAGCAGTTGCAAAAGTTTCTAACAATGCACCCATGAGAGAAACTGAAACAGATTACATTGTTTAAAAACTTTTTTAATTCAAAACAAAACAAAACCCTAATCGAATCAAATTCACACAACCATAAACTGAATGAAATGGCAAAAATTGTTGAAATTGCAAATGAAAAGTACCGTCCAGATGTCAGCGGGCACAATGACGATGATGGAGAGAGAACAGAACCAGGTGTACCCAACGGTGAGCAAAACATAGCGAGGGACCTCCGGGCCTGCGAAGTACTTGAGCGTAAAAAGGACCATGCCCAAGGTCAGGGGCAACGAGATCAGGTAGAAGACCCACATCTCTTGGTCTATCTAAAAAAGACGCAGTTTTGAAACGGGTCAAGCGGATCCGACGACCCGATCGCTGCAAATGGGAAGTTCGGTGAGCCACCGGGTTTGGCTTGCGCTCCGTGGCATGCGCTCAGAGAACGTTGTTGTTGTTGTTGTTCTAGTCGGAGGTCGGAGAAAGACTTGACAGAAACGCGTAAACGTGTAATTATAAGCATTTTATTTGTTTTGGGCTTTTTCGGGCTTTTTGTAGGGGCCCAGAGACAAAGTGAGACAAACGAGTTTTGTAAGAAGAATTGAGAGATGTTATGTTTTGGTCCACAATCAAGGTCTGGATTTGAGAGACTTGAGAGAGTTTTTACACTTGCATCTTAGGGGTGTATTCAATTAGGATTTTTAAAAGATTATTTAGTTCAATTAGGATTTTTAAAAGATTATTTTGGACTAAATAAGTTATGTAGAATTCAATTAAGACTTTTAACTAATCTAAACAAATCTTGTGGTATTCCATTAAGACTATTAAGATTTTTAAAAGAGAGTTGCTAAATCTAGTGGTATTCAATCAAAAATTTAGACAAGTAACAAGAAGTTTTATGTTACTCAAAAACTTGATAATTTTGAAGGATTGTTTTAAATTTGAAATTGTGTGGAACTTTTTAGTATGAGGTATAAATATCAAACCCTATTTCAAATCTCACCCTAACCCATTAGATTTCACATGAGATTTTTTTTCTTCTTCTTGCTTTGTAGCCTGGATCGAGACAAGGGTCCTGAGTGATGATACTGAACCTAGTTTTGAACACAAAGGCTATTTCCACTGTGGCTACCAGTAGGTACGTAAGTCCAATAGCTTTCAAAATCTAAACCAATCTTTGCCTGGTTAGAGAGTAGAAGGTGTCGAATTTGTCCAATTTGGCCCTCCTCATCCCCAATCTTATGAAAAATCAAAATCCCAGAAGATAGGGGTGTACAAGATCTAATCCAATCCATCCAAACTGACCAATCCAATCCAATTATAATCGGTTTCTAAAATTTGACGGATTGGATTGGATCCGTAATTTTCAAAACCAACATGATTGGATCGGATAACGGATTTGCTTATGAGAATTCAATCTAGTTAATTTTATGCTTATTTTGCTCTTGTAGGTATTTGTCGTTGAAAATGTTATGAATATTTTAAGTCATTTAATGGAGTTATGTTTAATATATTATATAATCAAAACAATTTTCTCTAATATTTCATTTATATTTTAAATTTATGTCTATTAATATGTTTGATTATATTAAACATAAGGATAAAATGTTTAATATTTCATTATTGTATTTTTCTATTACAAAAACCGACCATCCAATCCAATCCTATTCAATCTAATATCAATTAGATTGGATCAGATTGGATTTAAACAACTAATATGATTGGATCAGAGTGAAAAAATCATAATCCAATCTATATTGGGTCGAATACGAATTGACGAAATTGTATTGAGCCCTTAAATATATATATATATATATGCCAAAATTTCAAACTCTAATCCCATGTATATGCCAATTGTTAATATTAATTTCTGTTGGAAACGTTATCCTGGGCACTAGGAGAGCTCTTGAGTACCACAACATTGCTCAAACTCTAATCCCATATATATATGCCAATTGTTCTGTTTATAAACATAATAAATCATTTCTGATTACCTACTCTCTTTTTTTTCCAGCTATTTTGATCACCTACTCATCGCTAGCAACTATGTTCTCTTAAAGCACCTCCACCCCAAAAAGTAAGGGCAAGGCAGATACTATTCATGTGAATAGTGTCAGCCTTGCCTTTTTTGGTTCCACCCCAAAGGGCTAGGGCAAGGGCAAACACTATTCCCTTTACTTTATTTTCAATTTTTTTTTCTATACTTAACTATTAATTTTGATAGCTTTTCAGATAATATTTTCGGTTACCACGTATCACTATTTATTATAAAATTCTCACCAAAAATTTCAGATTAAATTTTCAGATTAAATTTTTGAATTAAATTTCGGATAAAATGGCAATTATAAATATTTTACCTCATCAAAAAGATTTTGACCGCTTCGAATGTTCTTCCTTGCTTTTGTCAAGGCATTTCTTCATTTCCCTAACTCTCTATTCATAATTTTCCATCTACTAGACAAGGCCATTTCGGTCCGAATCAAACCCGATCTTTCACAAAATTCTCCATGAATTTTGCTCCACATATGAGTGAACTTCATCTCATTGCCCGTGACAGGGCAATGACTAACTTTCACCCAACACTGACACAACACAATATCTTCCTGAGTTGTCCATGTGCCTTCAGCTTTGACAGAAGAGGTCATTTGTTTTTTTTATACAAATGGAAAGTAGAAGAAAAATGTGAGTGGAAAGTAAAAAATATTGGAAGGAGAAGAGTTTGTATGAAGATTTAGTGTGGAAAGTGAATGATGTGAGTGGAAAGTAAAAAATATTGGAATGAGAAGAGTTTGTATGAAGATTTAGTGTGGAAAGTGAATAAAATTGTTAGGTATTTATAGGGAATTTTTTGGTATTTTTTTTAAAAAATTCATAAGTTTTTCGAATTTTTTTGTGACCGTCGGATTTCTGGAAAAAAAACCATCGCAACATCCAGGAAGCGCCATGTGGCGTTTTCCCGTTGAGTTCTGTCAGGGTTGCGCTCGCTGATGTCAGAACGACGTCACTGCTAGCGTCAGCGCCTTCAAGCTTGAGCCCAAGCAGGATTTGCCTGTGGGCTTGCCCTAGCTAGTGGGATCCAGGGCTTGCCCGAGCTGGATTCCTTGCGCTGGAGTCAAATTTGGGCTGGGGGAGGCATGTTGCCCTGGCAGGGCTTGTGTGCTGCACTTGCCCTTACTCATCATTTTTTTGCTAGCAACGAGTTGGTAATCGAAATTGCTTTTACATATGATGAGTGACTTAATTTTACTTATATGTAATTACATAAAGATATATCCAAGGCCAGTCATAAGCAGTCTAAGGCCCAGAGCCAAATTCTAAATTGTGCCCCTCTATAGACACACGCAACAATAAATATGTAATTTTTTAATAGAAAAGGAAGAACACTTTTGGGCTTAAACAATATCATACATTCATTTGAATCCTAGTAAATAATTTAAAAGAATATAGCATATAATTTTTCCAAATACTAGGACTAAAGACAAGAATCCACAAACCAAACGTCCAAAAGGTACAAAAATAAATTGTATACACAATAAAGAAGCTGTGAAATGCATGTAGAACTAGAAAAAAGTGAAAAAGAAAGGGCAACAAACAAAATATATAGAAAAAAAGGATAAAGCATGGATGCAAAATTTCTTTAATTTCTATTAATCATCCTCTACAATTATTATTTATATCAAAATCTCCAATGCTTACCAGAACCAAGATCAACAAAAAAGTGAAAATCAAGAATAGATAAATAATAAAATAAAATAAAAAGATGGATGGTGAATTACCAACTTCATTAAGGTATGAACTTCAGTATATGTATGTTTCTTCTACAACTATTTCACTAATTACTAAGGGCCAGTTTGGCATTGCTGTGCTGTAAAAATAATTGCTGTCAGATTTGCTGTAAGAGAAATCAGCTGTGAGAGAAAGCAGTTTGGCGTTTGGTAAAATTTTTGTTAAAATATTGTTGGTATTTATTTTATGCATAATCAAGAAATGATTGCCGCACAATTATTAAACCCAACGCCTCTTCGAAACTGATTTCTGCATAATCAGAAAATGAAAGCACCTCATTAGCTGCTTTCCCTTATAGCTTTCTCTCACAGCAATTTTTAACAATAAGTGATTTTCTCATAGTTTACCAAACGGATTGGGCTCCTCAAAATTTTTAAAAAATCACTTATCACCCCAAATAAGCAATGCCAAACTTTCACTAAGTTAATGATGAAACAAACATATTTGAATTTTTTTTTAAAAGATAGGAGAACATAGTTAACTGGTTATGAGTCTTTTAGTATTGCGAGATACACCTGTTTTTTGAGTCAAAATAAATTATTATTTTTTCATTAGAATATCCTCCTTTTACATAACTTTTTTTAGATCAAAATATCCTTCTTTACATTTTGTTTTGGGAGCCCAGAACGAACTACCCTCTCTTTCTTTCTTGCATATTTCTTCTATTCCTTCTTTTTCTTCTTGTTGTTGTCTTCTTCTTCATTCCCCTATGTGTAGTTACTAGCATCAACTTGCACCAGCTTGAGCTTCACTTTCTTTGATTGTTGCTGCATCTCTTTCTTCTTCATAGCATCTCTCATTGGCTTGTTGTTTATGCCAAAAGAAATGGTATAGGTATTAGAACATTCCTTCTACTTGCCTTTCTTGGAAAGTTGGAAGAAGGAGGTGAGATCATCTTTAGAGGAAATGAAGAACTTCTTGCATGATAGTGCTGCACGTGTGGCCTCATTGAGGTTTTCCTCAGTAATAAGCTGTTCAGTTTTTATCTCTTCGTAATTTGAGATGGCGATTTGGGATGGAAATATCTTCTTTTTTCCTAGGTAAAGGGGTGGTGAGAAGGCTAGCTAAAACACCTACCTATCGCAAGAAATTTTGGTCGCCTACTCATAAATATTTTTGCTTACGATGAATAGGTGATCAAAATTTCATATATCTAAGGCGAGCCCTGGCCTAGGTCAAGTAAGGTAGGAGCCCAGGTCCTAACAAGTAAGGGGGCACAAAAAAAAAAATCATATATTTAGAAGAAAAAAAAACCCTAAATGAGGGAAGAGGTACTTTAATGTTGCATTAAGTGTGTCTCGCAAAACAAAATGACATTTTACACTACTCTGGCTCTTTGAGCTTCACTTTCTTTGCTTTTTGCTGCATCACTTTCTTTTCCATAAGATCTCTCATCCTCTTGTTATTTATGTCAAAAGAAATGGTGTGGGTTACATAATCTTTCTTCCACTTGCCTTTATTGGTAAGTTGGAATAGGAAGATGAGATCATCTTCAGAGGAAATGAACAAATTCTTGCATGACAATGCTGCATGTATGGCCTGATTGAGGTTCTCCTTAGCAATAAGTTGTTCAGTTTTTGCCTAAATGTAATTTGAGAGGGCGATTTAGGATGAAAATATCTTTTTTTTTTGGTAAATGGGTGATGAGAAGACTAGCTGAAACACCTACCTATTGCAAACAAATTTGGTCACATACTCATCGCAAGCAATTTTGGTCACCTCCTTGTAATTTTTTTTTTGCTAACGATGAATAGGTGATCAAAATTGCATATATATATGGGAGATTCACTAATATACCCAATATAGGAGCCCAAATTATAAAAAAACCCTATATGAAATGGAATTTATAAATACACCCAAAGCTCATTTATAACATAACAAAAAGGCTTTTAACTTCTTTTAAATTACAAAATTGCCATTGATTTCTTAAAACAAACCCAACCCAAAATTTCATAAAAAAACTCAAAACACTCAATAGGGTATCAAAGTAATTTAATAATTAAAATTAAATTTAATAGTACCATTTGTCATTTTTTGGGTTTTTTTTGGGTATGTTTATAAAAATGAAATGATGTAGGGTTTATTTATAGTTTTAGTGCTAAGAATGGGTATATTACTAAATATCTCTATATATATAAGGTCGGCCCTTGCTTAGGTTGGGTAGGGCCCAGGACCCAACAATAAGTAACCCAGGGGGGGGGGCAAAGGCCAAAAAAAAAAAAAAAAAAAAAAAAAAAAAAAGGAGGAAAAAAAAATGGGGAAGAGGTACTTTAATGTTACATTAAGTGTGTCTCGCAAAACGAAATGACATTTTATGTTGCTCTAGCTCTATGAGCTTCACTTTCTTTGCTTTTATTGCATCTCATTCTTCTCCATAGCATCTCTCAACCTCTTGTTGTTTATGTCAAAAGAAATGGTGTGGGTTCCATAACCTCTTCCTTTCACTTGCCTTTCTTGGCAAGTTGGAAGAGAAAGGTGAGATCATGTTAAGAGGAAACGAAAAACTTATTGCATGACAGTGTTGCATGCGTGGCCTCATTGTTATAACAATAGTATGATTCATATCCTAATTCGGAGATAATCCCTATTTTCGAATCACATCTCTGTAATTTGAGAGGCGATTTGGGATGAAAGGCTTAAGGATGATGGTTTCATAAGGGGGCACTTTGACCGACTCTTAGGTAAGTTGACAACCTTAAGGCTGGTTAGGACGACTATTGAAAGCAAAAAGAACAAGTGGAGCCATAGATTTTTCATCATGGGAGATGTTGTTGGACTTGTTGAAATAAATAATACCAAGAATAGGTCAAGAATGAGTTATAGTCTAACCCAACCTTAGTTATCAAAATTGCTAGCAAAAAAATAATGAGTAGGTGACCAAAATTACTTGTGATGAGTAGGGCTGTCATTTTAGACCGAAAAACTGCAAATACCGACCAAGGTTTTACTGCATCTAAATCGACCTATCAAGAAAACCGACCACAACATGCGATTAATAAAACTGATCATGATATGCGGTTGCGGTTGTGGTTCCGCATATCCAAATAATGTGGTATACCGCAAACCACAATATAATTTAATTAATTATTAAAATAAGTACTTATAATTATTTTATATTAACTAACAAAGGCTAGGACTTCATCATTTAGATGAATCTCTCTCTCTCTCTCTCTCTCTCTCTCATCTTCTTCCTTTCTGTGGGACTCACCTAGGCTTTGAATGTATTAGTAATGAAGTGTATTCTCTGTCAATCTCTTGAAGTTCCCTCTATTATTGTTCTTTTTTTAAATCTCAGCCTTGAAGAAATATCAATTGAATATTTAGTGAATTAATATAACTTAATTAATAAATAATCAAACTTTTATCTAGTAAGAACTTGGATTTCAATTAGTATTGCAAACTCATTAGTTGTGTTGGTAATTTTGTTAGGTTGTTATTAGTGTATTAGTCGAGATAATCTCTAGCTTGCAATAAACTATTTAGTTTATTAATTGTGCATTAACAAGATTGTGGATTGTACTGGTTTTTAATAATAAAGTTGATTATCTCCACATATGAGTTAAAGAATCATTGTCAATGATAGAAAGTTCTACTTATTTCAGCAGTATTTTTAAGCATGAGCATACTCTTTTTTTGTTGATAGAAAGTTCTGTAATGTTAAGTTGTTTTCTATACCGAAAATTGTAGTATACCAACTGCAATATACTGACAATTGCGGTATACCGCAAAATGTCAGTCGATTCATGGTTTCATTGAAAAGTTGCAGTGACCAAACCGCAAGTGATGAGTATGTGATACAAGTAAGCATATTTCTTGTATAATCTATCTTTTGACTTTCTTTTTATCTTTGGATAATCTATTCTATTTTACTATAATCAATTTCTCATTGAAACACTAGAGCAATTATAGGCATTCTCAGCCACAACTTGTGTTGAGGCCCTTTATAGGTTATTAATTAATTATTCAAATTTTCAAACATAGTATTTTGTTCAATGTCCCATCGAAAGAGAAATAGACGAAGGAAGCGCTAGTGGGGGATGACTTTTCTTATATCGAAGTATTCAACGTGACAATGCAGAAGTCACTTTACAAGGCTGGAGTAAACAATAAAACGGGCCTCCTGACTAAGACGATCTATGGGCTTTTGTCCTTAGGAGTAAGGATCACATTTAGCCCGAGACCCGATGAGCTAAAGCCTGGTCCGGCCTGATGGGCTAAAGCTTGGTCTGGCCTGATGGTTAGGCCCACTAAGCCTGGCCTATTCTAAGGTTAGGTATGGCTTGGGTTTAGGATTTGAAACTCATGGCTCAGCCCAATAAGACCTGCTTATGGCCTGACTCGACTCAAGTAAGCTCGCCCATTGTCTTGTCTTTCTACTTTAATTTATTTTTATATTACTCCATTTACTTAAGTTTATAATGTAAATAAGGAACTACTCCCCCCCCCCCCCCCCCCCCCCCCCCACCCCACCCATTAAAAATACTAGAAAATTAAATTCCCAACAAATCAAAATATGAAAATCCAGTTTTAGTATAAGATAAAATTTATACCAATATTGATAAAGTCAATGTATACTTTATACTAAAATCTCATAAAATAGTATTTAATTATTTAAGATGTAACAAATATAAACTACCAAAAATATCATTGAAAACATTAGGGCCCGTTCGGTAATGTTTTCGAAGAATGTTTTATAAGAATGAAAACGAGAAAACGAATTTGTATTTTCAGGATTCGAAAATGCTTCTGGTAGATTAATTGGAAAACATATTCAGAAAATTAAAATAATGAAAACATGTATGGTAGGACAATTTGAGAATAATAATATTTCAAGTATTTTTTGCTAATTTCTCTCCTAATTTTTTTTAAAAAAATTCTGATATTTTAAAGGCTAAAATTATTACAAATAACGAAAAATGTATACTTTGACAATAATAATGTATAATTAAAATAATAATAAAATTCTAATTTTAGAAAAACCTAGATAATAAAATAAAATTAACTTTAGTTTAAAATAAATACAAAATTGAATAATATATGATGGTTTTATCATAAAAAATAATATACAGTAGTGTAGCAAAATAAAATAATGAAATGGAACGAAAAAACTGAAAATTGAAAAGAAGAAAAAAAAGACAAATTAAAAAATTAAAAAATTAGAAAAAGAAAAGAAAAATCAGACCAACCAAAAAAAAGAAAAAAAAGAAAGCAATGAGATCAATACATTGGGTAGAAAATGAAAACCGAAAATAAAAACGGGGCCTTGAAAACGTTACCGAATAGAGAAATTTTTGGGTGTTCTGAATACACCATGTGACTGGTGTACTATTCAATAGATGGAAGACATATGGAATATTTGCAATGCAACCGCCACATGTTATAAAAAGAAATGCAGTAAGTTAGACAATAATTCCACATGTCCTATGTTTATTGGATGGTACACTAGCCACGTAGTGTACCCGGAACATATAAAAATTTCTCTATTGAACGGCCCTTAATATTTCAAAAGTCTATTTTTCATACTTAATCAAATTTTGAGAGAAAACCGTTTAATGCTACTTTTTTGGATTTTCTTATTGGCTACATAAACAGATGTTGCGCTGTGATGAAATCATGGGATTTTATGCTATAATTTCCTCGGACCACACTTGAAAGACATTTTCTATGTTTAGACACAATTCCACTTGCAGCAGCCAACAACCTGAAATCCATGCCAGTGTCCTATTTGAAACATAAAACAAAATATCAGGCGGCACTGGTCCACAGGTGATGAAGCTGATCAGAGCAAACCAACCCACTCAAAAAAAAATGTCCAAATTTTGATTCTCTTCCTTCCCTCTCTCTTTCATCATTATGAGTTTCCTTTTATTCTCGGGCTTTTGAGATCACTTCCTCTTTTAAGCCTCTGCAGATAGCTAGCTTTAGAAGATTCTCGAGCAGCATACTGAAAAAAGCTTGAGTTGATTTTGAATTTTGTTGCTTTTTATTGACATGGATGGCCTTCCTTTGCCTTTAGCCTCTTTTCCAAAGCCATATGTACGTACTCAATGCCAATGGTGGAAGTGGAACTATATATTTCTTCATTGGTAGGGTTCACAGCACTCGTGCCTGCCTCTGACTTTAACAATTAACTTATTTATTTATTTATTTATAATGTTTAGCTTTTTACCTACTCACTACAAGTTAATCATTTCTCTAATTAATTAATTAAGTATATATTTTTTAGGGTTTCTTTTTCTTTTTTTTTCACTGATGTGGAGTATGTGATGGACCTTCCAAGGTTCCAAACATGCATGCCCAAATATATATTTTATAATAGGAGAAGTTGAGATGTCATCCTTTTCATTCACTTATTAACATTCTTTATTTCATTTATCTATAATTTTATTTCGTTTTATATATACTAGCCTCTTCGCACGCGTTTGTGAGCTTGCGAGAAGCTTTTTTTTTATTTTTAAATTTATTTTAGAATTAAAAAAGATAATGAACAGTTGTGTTCCATAAAAAAAAATTCATTATTTGATTTTTCTTTTAATTTTAATTTTTTTAATATAAAAAATGTGAATTCATTATTTCAGGAAAGAGTGAACGGAATTGCAAGGCCCCACTAATAAAGTTCAAGGATTTCAACTGCCCGTGAATGATTGATTCATCTAATTGTGTAAATGATCCATTCATCTAATGGCTAAATAGCTTTTAGTTTGATTTTTTGTTTTGTTTATAAATATTATTTTAAAAGGTACCCAATTAAACTCCACTCGATGGGTCGAAGAGTGCCAACAATGTCGTCTCTTTTCTTACAAAGTGAATCGCCCTTTAAAAAGAACACAAAATGACTTGTCTTTCGGTGCTTGTGTTTTAGATAATGTTGTTTTAACTTTCAGAATCAAAAATTATATTTGATCTAACCATTGAGAAAAAATTACCTCATTCATTAGAAACAAAAATTATATATAAGTAAAGTATATAGTTTATCATCAGGGGTATATAATATCAAAACATCAAATTAAATGAAAGCTCTGCTGCCTTATTGCATGACAAGATACGTCCCAAGAAACTTTAATGATCCAGCGTTAGTGACAGTGAGTGAGGAAATCTCTAGCCTCCACCTAATAAAGCAAACGAAAATGACTCCCATTGAAAATTGGAAAAGGGCATGCGTAAAGTCGTGCAGTGAGCCCTAAACTGAAGAGTAAAGAAGGAGAGATGATTCGTACTCGGGTGCAGAGTGCAACACGTCTGCTCAAGTCAAGTTAAGCCAATGTTTGCATATACTCTTTAATTTTAAAATAAAAAACATCTTTCTGAAATTTTGAAGTTCAAAACATCTTCAAAATTCAAAAGAATATTTCATCAATCATTCAATTGTTGTTTTATACGAAAGCCGACACACCACGCCAATCCACTTTAATTTAGAAATCTGAATTCTATTGTTGTTGTTGTAGTTAGCTTAGTGAAAATAGCAACGATACCTAATTAACAAGTCAATTAAAAATATTTCACTACATATTCAAAGTAAAGAGCCTTACCATAATAGAAATAAAGAGAAAAACGACATGAGGGATTGGAAAAGAAAAATACATATCCAATACTATTAGTAGAACTATGTTTAGTAAATACTATGTTATGAATTAAGGACATTGTTTGTCTCCATTAGAAGGATATATTCCTCCTACAAATCATAGTTTGACACTTATACAAAAATAATTCATTAAAAACGCAAAAATAAAAATTTATGTACACATATCAAACTATGATTGACATGAAAATAGAAGTTCGTACTTACATTAGAAGGAGACAAGTAGTTTCCATGAATTATGACAAAACAACAACTTATGCTTTGTTTATGAGGTCCCTGCATATTTTATTTTGGATGTCCTCTCTTTTTCCAAGTTTTTTTTTAATGATATAATATATTTTAAAACCCTGGTCGCTAAGAGAGAGAGAGAGAGATATATATATATATATATAGAGTCGAATCATCTGTGTTCTTCGTCTTTTGGTGGACTTATGTCGATCTATTCTTCCTTTGGCAGATTTATTGTCTCAAATCTTGGCGAATTTGCTCTTTGAGGTGTTACAGTTTGGTCATGGTTAGATCTGCTGCTTATTGGTGTGTTGAGGTCCTGGAGTAACTAGGTGATGCTCTATATGTCATGTCCTAGAGGAAATTGGCGGCGATGTGGTTTTCCTTTTGCCGGCGTTGTTTTAACTTTTTAGTTTTGGTTTAGTTTGTTCAATAAAGTCCAAAAACTCTATGAGTTGTTTGTGTTGTTTTTCTTTCATAATTCTAAAAACTTTGTTGAGTTTGTTGTGTTTCATAGTATTTTAAGGAGAGCCATGCCAGTTAGCGGCTGGTTTTGTCCTTAATGTAATTGGACTAGATTCGAGGCAACTATGGAGGTAGATAAGAGTTTTAGAAAAGTTATTTTTTGGAAGTGATTCTCTCTAAATCGTTTCAGCTTTTTAGCTGTCTCAAGTCACTAGGGAAAGTTTTGCGCATGTTCACCGTACTGCTATTGGGACGACTCCCTTTATAATCTTTTTCTTTTGTACTCATTTTATATGTTTGATCAAATAAACTTCAATTTTTAATCTATAAAAAAAGGCCATGTATATTAGTCTAACCATATCTTACCTAACCTTAAAAAATGTTCTAAGTTTGAATTTAAAAAGAAAATTCTTGTATATATATTATACTCGAAATCTCCCATATGAAAGCAAAATGGGGCAGTCTAGCTAAATAGCTTATGAAGATAGTCAACCTAGGCACATATATCGTTGAAGATAGATCCACATATTATTTACATATTTAGCATCTTATAATAAGTTTAAATGCAAGGTCACGTCAGAGGGACAACGATACTTTAGACCATATTTTCTGTTTGGTTTGATTTTTCGGACGCACGTCAAATAACTTTTCCATGAGAATTTGAGTAAATAATTTTTTTTTAATAAATTCCATAAAGTGTCACCGACATTATTGATAAATATGAGTATTTTTGCTCAACATTTTAATTCAAGATGTACTATCATTATATTTTTTTAATATTTGACACGTGTTTATTGACATAATCATGGTTCCATAAATACAAAGCAAATGATTAATTATGGTTATATCAATGGACACGTGTCAAGTGTTGAAAGTATACCTTAAGTTAAAGTGGTGAGCAAAAATATTTCTATAACATAAAAAGAAAATTTAAGAATGAAAAAAAAAGAACACGAAGACTAATCAAATTAAACACACGATTGTTTTTGTTAATCTTTTCGATCTTTTGTAATGTACTCCCATATGAACAACTTGTGGAATTTCTATGTTTGTTCAACAACTAAGTCTCCCTTTCTGGTCCATGCAGCGGTAGGTCACATAAAGGGTGGTCCTAATTATTAAATGAGAACAAGAACAACCAAAACTTTGACAGCAAACCACAATTAAGTCATGCTTAAGTTTTCCCTTCACAAATCTCCGTATTGAGGGGTGTAACTGTTGATTTTGTAGATCTACTATCAATTGGTGCTTTGGGTTTAGGGGTGTTTGTGAGATTGCTGGAAGTTGAGCGGGATTTGCTTTTCTACTTGTACGTGTTTCCTATTCCCAACTCCCAAATTGATAAAGAGTTATCATCTTTAATATGATTTTCTTACGGAACCGGTTGCAGTGACTTTATGAATTCTCTTATGTTTTTAGTTTCCAATGAGTTGGGTTTTCAAGATGTAAAATTATTTTTGCTCATTGTCTTGCAATAATTGTGGTTATTGTTTGTATCTTTCATTGTTTGCAAGAGCTTTTTGTGGGGCTATGATCATATAATGTTCATTTATTAATGAAATTGTTGTGACTATAAAAATAAAAATAAAAAGTATATCCTTCGCAGGAATTTTTTATATTACTTTTTATATATATTCATTTTCAGAGTAGGTAGGATAATGTCCCCTCAAAAGATTGAACAAAACAATGTGGCTCATAGCTTGAGTGAAGAGAAAAGGATAATTAAATGGACAGCACAAATATACACAAGAAAAGGGTAAAGAAATTAATGGAGTGACCTGAGGGCCAAATTATTAGCCAAAGTGAAAGTCCAATTATTAGCCAATTTATTATGGTGTAATCATCAGGAAACAGCCTGTGGATTAACAGAAAAAAAATTTAAAAAAATTTAAAATTAAAAGGCAACCTGCTACTCAATTATATTTGAATTTGGTGTGGTGAAGGTGTGAAACCACATTTGGTTATGTGTATTATATATGTACACCGCGACTATAAGTGGCACGACATGACCTAAGATAATTGTAAAATATTTATAATAATAATAATAATATTCAATACCTCAGTTTTATGTACTTTTTTCCATGATAAAATAGTTATAATCATTATATATTAATATGGTATAAAATGCTGTGCAGTCAAGTACATGCCAGATCAACTTTCAAGTAATACTAGATATATAAATTAATTTTCTTTTGTGAGAATTTATAATCTCATGACGGATCACATGTTATGTACAAAAATGAAATATAAAACAAACATTGTATATAATTTTTTTTTTAAATTTTCTCACGGCATGCTTCCATTGGTCACCAAACGATCCTTCGTGCCAATTGTTGGATCCATATATTAGAGAATTTCACTTGCCTATTATGAATGATTATATATACACAATTTAACTAAAACGAACATTATGAGTTGTAAGGTGTTTGTAGCTCATGTGATTTTTAAAAGCATTTATCTCTGCACTCGAGATTATAGATTCGATTTCCCCTTTTTCATCTGAAAACAAATTATAAATTATATTTCTTTTGCATAAAAATAACATTTTCCAAAGCCACATTCAAATATTAGTCATTAACAATGCCGTATGTCTTGGTTCCACGAATCAAATTTTGTTTTCATGCTGCTTTGAATATCAATGTGTCATATATTAAGGTTGGTCAGAGATTACAAGAAGTCAAACTCAATGGGAGAAGACATAATAAACTTTTATACTTGGAGAAATGTTTCAAAAAGTTATGAGAATAAATTATGCCAAAATTTGATTCATATATTTCTCTTTGACTTTGTATTTCGTATTTTTTTTATTTTGAGGTTGGGTAATATTGTGAATAAAAAATTATGATAGTGTGATGAAAGATGACAATGCTTGGTTTACCTTTTCACTAGGAAAATCCACTCCTACATTCATTTTCATATCTCTTACCCAAAAGTATCAACCAAAGAATTGAATGATATGAGAGATGTGAGAAGACAATTCTAGAGTTTAATGAGTTTAGATGGAAGTATAGAGGTGAGTATATGGAGTAAGTATATTTTTTTTTTTTTTTTTTTTTTTTTTTTTTTTTTTTTTTTTAATAATAATAAATAAAAAAATATTTTTTTATTTTATTTTACTTATTTTTTTAGGTAGGTTAGGTTTTTTGGTCTTGGGTAAACTTTTCGTCAACATCTTCATTGAATGAACAATTTGATTATGTGGGGACGATTTATTAAGGCTAAAATCGTAACCGAACCAAACTAATACGGTTTGATTCAATTTCGGGCCGTTTGACATTTTGATGGTCAAAATTAAACCAGTCTGCTCATTACAATTCTGATAAATCCACTTAATGTCCACACAAAAACGAAGCTGGTTTGGAGGTAATTGTATTTACCAAACTATAGAATGACTTGTGTTTATTTTATTTTATTTATAATTGTGTTATTTTCCTTTCGTGTTGAGCCGGTTACAACTTGTGTCACCCTAATTTGTCTTTAGGCAAATGACCCAAAGAATAGTGAATTGAAGAGAAGGACAGATAACTTTGGATTTTGGTTTAAGTAGGATTTGTTTTGGGTTAATAATATTTGAAGGCTTGATTGGAATTGACTGAGATGGGCACAGACCATCCAACGGTCATAAATAAAACTAAGCGAAACGTACTTCTCTCAGGACCACATGGAAATGAAACCCATCCCTTCAGCTCTCGAAAATCTCTCTCTCTCTCTCTCTCTCTCTCTCTCTCTCTCTCACATCACTCGTCGTCAGCTCAGAGAGAACACTTTGCACATGTTTGCAAATGACAAAATTTAACACAAAAAGAGGAAAAAAATAAAAGGGAAAAAAAAAGTCACGGATCAAATCACCCAATATCTCCCACGCCGCCACTGTAATTCACAAATTCAGTGACCAAAAACAAACAAAACCAAAATCCCCAAACCAGAAAAAGAAAAGAAAAGAAAATCACAAAAAATATAAAACCCAGAAAAGGCCATTTCTTCTCGGCTTCTCTCTCTCTCTCTCTCTCTCTGCTCTGTCTATGGTCTATAAAAGCTACTATACCTTTTCCGATGACCTCCGGGGGCCGTAATTACTGAAACAAAGGCTGCTGCTGCTGCTTTTAACTGGCCACATGTCCGACAACGATGTCGTTTCGGGGACTTTCCGAGCGCTGGTGGAGAGCGCGGACCGGAAGTTCGCTAGGGTTCGCGACGTGCCAGCGTACGGACGTGTCCACAACCAGCACTACTTCCACAAGGTCTTCAAGGCCTACATGCGCCTCTGGAAGTACCAGCAGGAGAAACGGTCCAAGCTCATCGAGGCCGGTCTGAACCGCTGGGAAATCGGCGAGATCGCGAGCCGGATCGGCCAGCTCTACTTCGGCCAGTACATGAGGACCAGCGAGGCCAGGTTCCTCGTCGAGGCCTACGTCTTCTACGAGGCCATTCTTAGCCGGAGCTACTTTGAGGGGTCCAATTCCAGTTCCAAAGCTTTCGGGAAGAAGGATCTCGGCGTTCGGTTCAAGGAGTTGAGGTTCTACGCCCGGTTTTTGCTCGTTTCGTTGATTTTGAACCGGACCGAGATGGTTCAACTTCTCGCTGAGCGGTTCAAGGCTCTTGTTGATGACTGCAAAGCCAATTATCGGGTAATTCACATCGTTCTTTTTTAGCGGCACTAGGATTTGTTTGGTTGCTGAGAACCAATCAATCATACAAGTTACAAGAGTATGTTGACTTGGTCCTTAACATTTTCGGGTATTTTTTAGTTACTTCTATACTCGGAGAGACAGAGCAACAAGTACTACTAACAAGATAAAAGCTTTCTCAAATTAAGTGACAATTTTTTTATTTTTTTATGCTTTTTTCTGTGATTGGATCAATTGAGTGATTTATTATTGGACTTCTGAATTTTATTTCCCGTTTTGATATGGGGTCTTTGATTTCAAGTTAAGATTTCAATTATTATTATAATTTTTTGGTGAAAAAATAGGTTTTTTTATTTTAATATTGTCATAATATTAAGTGAAAACGACCTGTTATCTAAATCAGATCCGAGTGTCAAGTGTTGCCATGATGTTATGAAAACTGACTAAAGAGAAGATGTAAATTCCTTAATGAAATGGTACCTCCAGCTGAGATTCCGCTGGGGGGGAGGTAACTCACTGACTTGGGTGGGTCTGAAAGTTACATCATGTTGAGGGAGAGATATGGGGAAACTTATTGATGGCTCAGTCTCCACTAGAAAGTCACTTTGTTTGTGATAGTAATGTGCTGGTTGCTTTTGTGATTTTAAATAGATTAGTCAAAGGCGCATTCACAGTTGAGATGGCAGATCAAGAGAAATAAGAACTCTGATAAATAAATGGTTTCAAGTTTTCTTCAATTTTATCCATATATTAACTACCGTTTGAATCATTAACATATGTGAATTCTGATGGCATATAATTGAAGCTTAGATCAAGTATGATGACTTGGAAATTAAATATCAACCTTTAAGTTTATAAGGAAGTTGAGACTAAATTTAGCATCTCATGCATACCAAGGATGATAAGCCTGTCTTTACTCTAATCGGGGAGAAAGATGGAAGTGAAGCTAATCAAGGACAATCCAAGAATGAAGTCAATGGATGTGTACTTAGTATCGTGGTTTGATTCTTGTCCGGAAGCACTTGCCTCGAAATAGTGATATATGATACCTAGATATACATGGCTTAGATAACGCATTTTATATGTAGGAATGGTGCTTCTAGTTGAGCTAGGCAGTTGGTACAGTGACTGACACACATAGGTGGAGTCGGTGGAATTTATAGAGACACAGGGACTGTTAATTTTTGGGGTGGGTGAGTTTGTGAGGTTCAATAGTCTGTTGAATTACTAAGTTGTTGAGTGAAGCAATGCGAAGTTCTAAGTCACCGAATGCCATTTATTTTCTGTTTCGATGCTTTAATTGAAGCAAGTAAAATGTCAAGGTTAATCAATTTTTTACTGATGAAATATGCGCGCATTCATTTATGTCTCTGTTCAAATAGTTAATGTGCATGTACACTTTCGTTCATGTCTCAGTTCAAGTGGTTAATTAGAAATAGGTGTCCTCAAATGAGTTATTGTGTACTTATTTCGATGGGTGCGCATGATTTGGACATTTGAGCTATCTCTTCTCAGGAAACTAATTTTAAAGAATGGAGGCTAGTGGTGCAAGAAATTGTTCGATTTATGAAAGTTGATACGGCCTTTATGAATGTCAGGCCATTGCGATACTCCGCCTTGTTTGATTCACATCCGTCATCTCTTCCATATGTGGCTCGTTTCCATGCGAAGAGGGTTTTAAAATTTCAAGATGCATTGCTGACAAGCTATCACCGTAATGAGGTCAATAAATTTTTTTTTCCGCATCTTTGGCTATTTATTTTAATTTATTTCACAATTGATAGTAGATACAGCCCTCACTTAGGAAAGTTTTTGTGAATGTTTGTGTACTGTGACATGTAGGTCAAATTTGCTGAACTTACATTGGACACTTACCGAATGCTGCAATGTTTGGAATGGGAGCCAAGCGGGTCTTTCTACCAAAAGCGTGCAGTGGAATCCAAAGGGAATGGCACTTTTATTGATCACTCCGGGGCTTCTGCCGCATCTGGAGTAATCGATATGAACTTGGCTGCGGACATGACTGATCCAACTTTACCTCCAAATCCAAGGAAAGCGGTTATTTACCGTCCATCTGTGACACATTTGATTGCGGTTAGTGTTAATCCCATCTTTATCATATTTGTTATCTGAGGGATCTGTCTCTGGAACTTTTGGAATTTGAAACGCATGTTGTGTGATGCATGAACCTGGACATGCAACATTCAAAATTATACCAAACTGACAATGGAATCCAGAAAAAAATAGGACACAAGACAAAAAAAATGTAATTTTGTTTTTATTTGATAAATTACAAAAGCTAAGGTATGATTTAAGGAATATTCATGAAATTTGATCAAATTCCTAACTTCTAATTTCGTGAAGAAACTTCAAAGAATTAAAAAGAATAAAAGACTAAAAATCTTTGAGCTTGAAAAATTAATTACATACAGTTTTAACCTTTGCTTTGTTAAGATTAAATTCTGTGGTGAAAGAAGAAAGAGTTAAGCACGACCCTTCATGTCCAACTAGTCCCTATTTTGTTAGTTGAAATGCCAATGGATGGTCCAACCCCTGATTTTTCATTTGCCTGGCAAGATGATGGTTTTTGTTTGACAAAAAGTACTTTTAAGCAGAAAAAGAAAAAACAAAAGGGAACTTTAAAAAATTACAGAATGAACTCCAGTTTTTCACATTTTTTCTTTTTGAATTTAGCCTGTCCATGTTGGGGCTGGATTCCAGATGTTTCCAAACCTTTTTTTTTCTTCACACATCATATGTAGCAATGCAGCCCTTTGGGTCTGTTGGTCTGTCCTTCTATCAGTGAAATGGCCTATAAATTTAAAGACGCATTTTATTTGCATGATTCTGACAAAGTTTCTGTGGCATATTTGTATGTAACTTATTTGTTTGCTCTGCTTTATCATGTGGGGTTCATTATAACTTTGTTTGAACAAGGGCATTGCCAGTTTCACTGTTCTTTCATGTACCTGCAATAGAAAATGGTGTAAATATGTCTTTATTGCAACAACATGGAGTGAGTCCATCAAATAACAGTTGCTTGTTTGCCAGTATTAAAATTTTCGATCTATAATATACATGTATTTTAATTTATTCTTTCTGTTTCTTAATTATGTAAGTATTATTGGTAAGGCTGATTGCTTAAACGATGCATCGGCAGGTGATGGCTACAATATGCGAGGAGCTCCCTCTCGACAGTATTATGCTAGTGTATCTGTCAGCCTCAGGTTAACTTTGGTTTCTTAGGATAAAAATCAACTCATCATTTATCATGTCTTTGTCATCCCAGATTATTGAACTTGATGATAAATTGTGCAGGGAAGGCTAGTCGTAATAATGTTACTCAGGCATACAACTCTGGAGGATCACATAAATCCTCAAAAAATAAAGTTCCTCTCCCAGCTCAGAATAATTCTATGCCTGAATCTTGTATAAACAACAAGGGAGAGTCAAGTGGCTATTATGACCAATATTTGTGGTTTGGCCCTAGAGGAAATGGTGGTAGGTTCCTGTATTGAATCATTGTGCTGTCTTGTTTTATTGTGACCATTTTTGTGCACAGTAACCTGTTAACTCATTTATTATGTCTCTTGTCTACCCTGTGTTATTGTTCCACCTTTTCATTTGCTTCTTTTGGATTTTCAGGTTTGAGTAACCTCTACCCTGGCGACATAATTCCTTTCACTCGGAGACCTCTTTTCTTGATAATAGATAGTGACAACAGCCATGCATTCAAGGCAGGTTTGTCAAAACTTGTGCATGAATTCCAAGGTTCCGTGTTTTGTTTACAGTAGAGTGTTGTTTCTAAATCACATTTTTCTAACTTTAAGAATAAATGACATTTATGGTTATCATCTGAATTTCACTATATGGTCAGTGCCGTTTCTACACTATATGTTTGATCCCGGAGTAAGTTTTGACATGTTGAGAGGAACTTACTCACTTTCTGGAACCAGTAATAGTTTACCCACTGAATGTTATTGGAAGCACATTTATCACTAGCAAAAATGGAGCCCTTCAGGCTCAAATATGTCTTTCGTATCTAAACTCAAAAGAGCGCCAGTGTCTTCTGAATCTTTCTAAAGGTTGCACTTCTCCAGATGCAACTTTTTTCATGGTGCTTGGCCATTTTGATGGAATCGGAGAAGCTTTCTACAACTCATGGTGTCTGTTCATTGCCCGATGTTCAATATTGAGTCAATCTGCCTCTGAGTCTGGTTTGTCAGTGAAATTACGTACGTTCTGATTATGAATGATTTCAGGTTTTACATGGTGCGGAAAGAGGAGAGACAGCTGCTCTGTTTCTTTCACCTTTGAGACCAGCATTCAAGAACCCAGCTGATGCTGATTTAATGCAAAATGGAAGTCAGTTTACCTTTTTCTTGACTGCTCCTCTGTCAGCATTCTGCCACTTAGTTGGCTTCTCCTCTTCTGATACTGAAGCAGTAAGTTAGTTGCAAGACCTGTAGTACTTCCTGACAGTCCATTGTATTTTAGGTGTTCCAATTAATTTGTTCTGCTTTTAGGAGGTTTATAACAATGCTGAAAGCATCCTCTCTGCTACCTTCTCGGAGTGGGAAGTTATCCTTTGTACATCAACAAGCCTGGATCTGGTATGGGCACAAGTTATATCTGATCCATTTCTGCGGCGGCTTATTCTGAGGTACTCCTCTTTCCACCTTGCAAGGGACTACAAAGCAACGGATTCGTAATATGTTATGCTTAGCGATATCTTACTCGATTCTGTGACTTGAAATGGGCTGTGCAATTTCTTTAATAATGAGAAACAAGATAATAGCATTTGTCTTGGAGTTCTGTTTCTGTTTATTTGCTGGTGTATAATTAAAATAGTGGAAATGCTTACATGATGCTCCTACTTCCAGATTTATATTCTGCAGAGCTGTGCTTTCATTCTTCTGTCCTCCAGAAGATAGCGAGCAGTATTTGCCGATTTGCCTACCTCTTCTTCCCATTTCTGTTTCTCCAGATTCTGAAGTTGTGCAGTCTGCCGTCCACCGGCTTGCAAAGCACCTCAGCGTCTCTGACTTTTTTCACTTTGTTGACACATGATTACTTGATTAGATTTCAAAGCTAGATTGTAAGTATAGCATTGCATCTTCTGGGGTTAACGTCTCATATATCCGGTTTGACCACAGCACAGATCAATCAACTGGGCTTATTGGATTTGAGAAGATGCTGGTTGATAAGCGAAAAATATAGAGAAAATGTTTGAGCGTGATCATGCAGCCCTGTTGTTTCTCGATGATGTATGGTGGTTTCGTTGTATGATCATTATAGTACAGTGTGAACTTTGCCAGGTGAAACTTTGGAGCTTTTTCAAATTACATATAATTGTCAATACCTTTGTAAAAGAAAATCAGCTAGTGAAATGAGACCTTAATTTTTTTTTTCTTCTAACCTTTCTTGGCGGCACCGTTACATTCTTGGTGAAGCTTAGGTAGATGTAAACAGGTACCGAGGAGTTTATTGAAGGCCTCTGGTACTGACTCTAGAATTCGATTTGAGTTTTTGGTTTGTATTGTTTTAGTTTTTACTATTGCTCATTTTTGCCGCGGGACTTGGTATAAAAGGCTTTCTTTGTTCTTTACGTTCTTTTTGCTTCTTTCAAGTTTCAGTTTGGTTGTTAATGTGAACTCCGAGAGCAGCCCTAACATAACATGGGCTAACTGACACTAACATTAATGTGCAAGAAGACTTTTTTTGCTTGTAAGTAACTTTAACAACTAGATAAATTTCCTAAAGTAGCGTATTAGACAACCTTAACAGCTATTTTAGTTGAATTAGTCCCGCTACTCTAGCTACCTTTGACCCCAATAGAACAAATTGATTTTTTATTTTAAGGACCTTTGCTATTGAAATGGGCAATAATACACTAAATTCACACATAACACGGATGATAGGATTTGAACACAAGAAGAAATTATAGAATGGTACGGTATCATCACGTTAGATAATGATATTTTCACTCAAAATCTGCCACTTGTGACTTTTTAAAGAAAACTACATTTTTTTTATACAGCAGGACTCACATCCAATTTTACCCTTTACAATAAAATTAATAAAAGAAAAACCACAAAGAAGAAAATTGCACCAGATTCCCACCCGACTGAAATTACCAGTTCTCGTTCGCCGCCCCCTCTCTCTGAGTTTCTAATCCTCCTTCCATCTCTCTCTACTGTACCAACAACTACTTTATCTTACATTTGTTGTTTATTTCCACATTGAAATTCTGCCCATTTATTCATCTTCCTCAAAATAAAAATAATTAAAAATTGAAAAAACTAGAATATTGTATGCCAACCATTGCACCCAGTTTTGCCTCCCCTGGCCATCGCCCATGCTCTCTCAGTTTCTCTCTCTCATTTAGAAGAATGAGATTTGCTATTCCAATTGATCCCAAGTCAGCTTTTGGGCAAGCCATATTCAACTGAATGAGATCTGCATATTCAATTAAAAAGTCTCAAGTTTTCTCATATGTTATCGAGAGAGGACATAGAGATGTAGGGAAGAAGAGAGAGAGAGTGAAAGAGTGAAGGAGATAGTTTGGGTAACTCATTCTTTTTTATTTATTATTTTATAGATTTCATTTGAAAGGGTAAAAGTATAATTTCATGTCCAGCTGTAATTAGTTTTAACTTTTAAAAATAAAAATAGACAAGTGGTAGATTTTGAATGAGAGTATCACCATTTTATGTGGTGATACCGTACCATTCTATAATTTTTCGAACCGAGGAGCTTGCTTGTGGGGTGCAATTACTCCAAACCACTACATTAGTGGATCTTTTACCTAGAAGAAATTGATTTTGCTAATTGTGTTCTCAACTTTCCAATCCAACAATTAGTCTTTGTAAATTTGCCCTTCAATGATGTGTGGATTTGACCAGTAGGTCTCTCCCAAGCTGATTTTTGGGCCTTGCTTTGGGTTGAAGGCAAGAGAAAAGGGTTGCAACATGTAACATTGTTGTGTTCCAAAAAAAAGACTCTAATTATGCCAAGTTACCAACATGGTCTAGTCCAATGAAAAATGAACTTGACTTGTGGACTAACGGTCTCAAGTTTAAATCCCTTTAGAGCACTTCTACCCATTTGCCATGTCAAAGGGAAAGGGAAAGGCAAGGGCTGTTACTATTTATATGAATAGTGTCAACCATTGCAAAAGTCAAAGTATGTTTCCATCCATTGCCACAGCAAATGACAATTACTATTCACTTTAAATTATTTTATTTTTTATACATAAATGATTAATTTTGATAGGGTTTATGGTTTTGGTGTGAGAAGTAAAGAATATAGCTAGCTAGCTATATATATATATATATTTGAATTTTGGGGTTTTTTTTTCAATTTATAAAATTATTTTAATTGGCTACTGACGTCATTATGATATCAGCATTACGTCACTTGCTCAGGCAGCAACACATGCTGGATTTGCCTGTGGGCATGCCTAGGTTGGTCGGCCTCACACCTTGCCTAGGATGCATTTGGAGGTTGGAATCACAAAATGGGCCTCGTGCCCCCTTTTGCCTGGGCTAGGCCTGCGCGCTGAAAGTGCTCTTAGCACCTTGACAATGCATGCTTGAAAAATAAAAATATATAAATTGAACTTGACTTGCTCCCCCAATATCATTTGTATAAAATAAAAAATAAAAAAAATTCATCAATTATTTTCATCAATTGTCATATAGAAAATGTCAAACACATGATTTTACATGTAAATTCTCAAACTCAATGTATAGGAATCTATTAAATAAATTTTTTTTTACCCAAGTGGGTTTGGTCTAGTGGAAAATTGAACGGGCTAGGCCACACATGTCAGGCCAATGTGATTGGGCTCCTTAATGAGGTCCCGAGTTTGATACTCCGCATGTGTAACGAACCTCTTGGGGATAACTTTTTCTTAACCTGTGTTCGGTTCGGAGAGGTGACACTCCTGCCATCTTTTTTCTAACAAAAAAATAAAATAAAAATTCAGCCAAAAATCTAATGGCATGGGTTAAGAATTGGGGTGGCATTTTATATCGAAAAATTGAAAAACAGCAAAAACCAACCAATAATTTACCGTAATGGAACCGCAATTGCGGGAAACTGAACTGCATTTACGGTATGAAGAACCGAACCGCATTTGCGGTTGCGGTTATGGTATTTGATTTTCAAAACTTGCGGTTACTGCAAACCGCGACTATATATATATATATATATTTTTAAAATTGCATTTTGTAGATAGCATTGGTGCTCAAACAACACAACGGAGTCCTTCAAATCCACTCATCACCACCAACACTTGAGTTTATAACTTTAATTTGTAACATTGGTGCATTGCATTTTCCTTTTAGTTTGTAACTTTAATTAACTTTGAATTGGATTTTTCCTTTGGGTTGTAATTTTAATTCATTTTGTATTGCATTTTCCTTTTGGTTTGTAACTTTAAAAGATTTGGAATTGGAATGCTTGAGAAGTTAGGCTGTGAATGCTTGAGAAGTTTAACTTTAATTGAAATGCTTGGAATTGTAACTTTAATTTTATTTAGGTTGTGAATGCTTGTGAAGTTGAGGAGGTTGTGAATTTATATATGCTTGAGAAGTTGAGGTTGTGAATTTATTTATTTAGGGTGTGAATTTATATTTTTAGGTTAAAGTATACTTGAAATCAAAATGTTCAAAAGAAGCATCAAAATTAGGCCTAAAATGTGGAAGATTGGATTTTTATGATACCAAAAGAACTTGCGGTTTTAAACCACTAATTCACGGTAACTGACCGTTTTTTGCGGTTTTAAAAATCACCATACTGCAAATAGTCAGTCGGTTTGCAGTTTAGGCAAAAATTTGCGATTACCGAACCGCAACCATCCATAATTAAGAATCTAGATCTGATTAGAAAAAAATAAAAATAAAATTGTTTGCACGCTCAAGAGTAAAGTTCACATAAGCATTACGATTTAAAAAAATGAAAAATTTCTCCCGTAATAACGTTTTACCATCCCAATTACGCAACCTCCGTTTGGTTCGTTTCCCATTTGAAACCAAGTGTTGTTTTCCACGGCCAATAGGAAGCCTGTGTTAGTCCGTAGCGATCCGCGTCACCACCGCAACAACACATCGCGACCGTGCACTTAAACTGAGAAAACACAACTAAGCCCCTCCATCACCGTTAGATACCACAAAGAGAAAACACACGGATAGTGGATCTCATCCGTCCGATCCCCCAGACCGTTTTGAGTCACACGCTATATATATTCCTTAGCCTCTTGTACGTTCAAATCTTTAGAGAGAGAGAGAGAGAGAGAGTAAAGAGAGACAGAGCGCGAAGAACACAGAGGTATGACTTTCGTTTAATTTTTCAAAAGTTTTATTTATTTATTTCTGAAGGTAAATAAGGGTTTGCTTTTCGTTCCTATTCAGCTTGCCTCTGTCTGTGATCTTGATTTAGGGTTTTTGGTGGTGTAATGGCAAATAATTTTGATTAGGGTTTTCCGTTGCCTTTTCCATTTCATAGTTAGGATTTAAGGATTTCTCCCTTTTTTCATGGTATTTCAATGTAAAGATTTAGGGTTTTGCGTTGTTTAGAGTGTTTCATTGTAGAGATTTGGGATTTTCCGGTGCTTATGGTATTTCATGTAAGGATTTATGATCTTGCGTCGTTATTCCATTTCGATGTCAATAATTAGGGCTCCTGAATTTTAGTTTAGTTTTTAATCAGGGTTTATGAAAAGACCTGAATGTTATGAACTGGGTTTATGCAGATTCTATATATTCACTTTTCTATCATTTGGGCAATATCCATCTTTGTTAACGTTTCTGAAATGATTTCCTAAAAGAAATACTTCTTTTCCTGTTGTCTTACATTTTCGCCAACAAAAGGTTTAATTGTGTGCTAGAACAAATGTTAATTTTCTTTTCTGTTATGTGTTCAGATGGCCCGTACCAAGCAAACTGCTCGTAAGTCAACTGGAGGAAAGGCTCCAAGGAAGCAGCTCGCTACCAAGGTTGGTGCTTGTAAACTTTGCAGTGGTCTAATTTCTTTTCTTGAAATTGTGTCGTAGGTTGTTTGCAGTTGTTAATTTTTTTTTCTTTCTGTGTTATAGGCTGCCCGTAAGTCTGCACCAACCACTGGAGGAGTCAAGAAGCCCCACAGATACCGCCCTGGTACTGTTGCTCTTCGGTGAGTGATTGATCTCTTTTACAGTTTTCCAAGTTTTGGTCTTTATGGCCATAGGCTGTGGTCTAAATTCTGTTTTATTTGGAATGTTTGTGCAGTGAAATTCGTAAGTACCAGAAGAGTACTGAGCTCCTGATCAGGAAGTTGCCATTCCAGAGGCTTGTTCGTGAAATTGCCCAAGACTTCAAGGTATATTTATTGTTTCCAAAATTATGTCAGATTGTTGTTGATCTGTTCATGAATGCTGTGTTGATCAGTGTGTTTTTGCAGACTGATCTGCGTTTCCAGAGCCATGCGGTGCTCGCACTGCAGGAGGCAGCTGAGGCTTACCTTGTGGGTCTGTTTGAGGACACCAACCTTTGTGCCATCCATGCCAAGCGTGTTACCATCATGCCAAAGGATATCCAGCTGGCTAGGAGGATCAGGGGTGAACGGGCTTAAGTGACCTGCCTCTGCAATGAAGATGGGGGGGGTTGGTTGTGTGGTGGCTGCAGATGGATGGGGTTGATATGTAAAATGCTTAATTGGGAAAGGAAGGAGGTGTTTTGTTTGGTACTGTTATTATTAAGTCAGATCAGATAGATAGGTGGTAGGTACAAGCTTGTAGTGAATATCCTTATAGGCAAACACTCTTATGAATTGATGTGCTTTTGGGTGTTTTGTTTCTTAGATTGAGGAACCTTCAATTTGTTGGTCCACACTTAATTGTGTTTCTGTTATTTTGGTTGTCTGCAGCCTCACTAATGTGGTATTGAACAATATTTCATCTAATTTAGTCCTAAGTTTGTATTTGTTATGTTTATCTGGATGATTTGATGATTCGTTGAAATTGTTAAGATGCTGTTTATGAATGTTTATCCGCGTTCAACTTTGTCATTAGCCATTGAAACAGCAAATGCGTCTTGAGCCTCTGCCCCCGTTAATGTCTCGCTCTGTGTGTTGTGTTATCTGATGTTGGTTTTAGGGTTATAAGAGATTTGTTCGTTTTCTTCTATAAATACAGGCTTATATTGAATATGGTTTAAAGGCAACATAATATTTGTGAAAACTCAATATACGAGACCCAAAAGGCCAGATGCCCCGCTCCGCAGCACTGGACAAGTGATGGTTTGTCTGCCATCGTTTTTGGTGGTAGTTTAGACAAGTGGAGGCTTTTAGTTACTCCGTAGCACCAGACAAGAACATGTTGGGGTTTGCTTAGGCCGGTTAAGTCCCTGAAAGAGAAAATAAGCATAAATCTAGAGTAGAGACTACATAGTAGCTGGCTTTGCTTGCACTGTAACGAGGTTTCAACAAGTAATGATGTTGATATATATTTGGGCTAATAATGCGACTTATTCTTCGAACTCCGGTCCCTGCCAATCTCATTTCAGGTGCTTGTTACATTTTCCGCTGCTTGCTTTCTCCACAGTTTAAGCTTTTCTCAACCCAAGATGTATATGTTTGCAACTTCAAGATTGGTGCCTTATCAAGAGCGGGTAAGATTGAAGCCGCCCGCCAATTGTTTGATGAAATGCCCACGAAAGACGTTGTTACGTGGAATGCTATCGTTACCGGGTACCGGAAAAATGGGTATTTTGGAGAATCAAAGAGACTGTTCGGATTGATGCCTGCTAGGAATGTGGTGTCCTGGAATTCCATGATAGCCGGGTGTTTCGAAAATGAGATGGTTGATGAGGCTTTCAGGTACTTTCGGTCGATGCCGGAGAGAAATATTGCTTCTTGGAATGCTATGATATCAGGTTATGTGAAATATGATCGGCTGGAGGAAGCTAGTAGGCTTTTTGAAGAGATGCCGAGGAGGAATGTTATTTCTTATACGGCAATGATTGATGGGTATGCAAAGAAAGGAGACCTAGAGGGGGCAAGAGCACTTTTTGATTGCATGCCCAATAAGAATGCCGTTTCTTGGACCGTGCTCATCAGTGGGTATGTGGAGAATGGGAAGTTTGATGAAGCAAGGGAATTGTACAAGCAGATGCCAGAGAAAAATGTGATTGCAATGACCGCTATGGTCACAGGGTACTCTAAGGAGGGGAAGATGGAGGAGGCGAGAACTTTATTTGATCAAATTCAGTGTAAGGATCATGTCTCCTGGAATGCAATGATAACAGGTATGCCAACTGCAATTCACTCATCCATAAAAGAAACCTTTAACTGCTTAGTGGATAACTGAACTTGTGCTCATGACATAAATGACAACTTGACAAGGTTACACTTCAAAATTGGCTGAATTTTTTCTTCTGTGCTTCTAATTTTCCAAAACCTAAACTTGTTTGTGCTTGCAGAACTTAGTAAATCAAACAAAATCTTGTTGATGGTACTATAGTTCTTGACAATATTCTGAGTATGAGATAGCTTTCCCTAGTCCCTTCACATGCCTGTTTCCATTTACAGGCTACACACAAAATGGCAGCGGAGAGGAAGCTTTGAAGTTACATTCACAGAAGCTCAAGATTGGTTTGCGTCCAGATAAATGGACCCTTGTTTCGGTTCTTACCGCCTGTTCTACTCTTGCATTACTTAAAGAAGGGAGACAAACTCACGTACTCATTATCAAACATGGATATGAATCAAATTTATCCATATGTAATGCTTTGATTACCATGTACAGCAAATGTGGTGCAATCCTTGATTCTGAGTTAGCGTTCAAACAAATTGAGAGTCCAGACCTTGTCTCATGGAACACCATTGTTGCTGCATTTACACAGCATGGTCTCTACGAGAGAGCTCTTGCTTTTTTCAACCAGATGGGGTTGCTTGGCTTTCAGCCAGATGGTATAACATTTCTTAGTCTGTTATCTGCTTGTGCTCATGCGGGGAAGGTGAATGAAAGCATTGATTTTTTTGAGGCAATGGTTAGTAATTATGGTATTGCCCCTAGATCGGACCATTATGCTTGCTTGGTTGATATTTTGAGTCGAGCAGGTCAGTTAGAGAAGGCTTGCAAGATAATCCAAGAGATGCCATTTGACGTAGACTGTCGGATATGGGGTTCTCTACTTGCATCTTGCAGTGTTTATGTAAACGTGCAAATAGGGGAACTAGCTGCTAAGAAAATGTTAGATCTAAATCCTCATAGTTCTGGGCCTTATGTTTTGTTGTCCAATATATACGCAGCTGCCGGAAAGTGGAGAGATGTTGCAAGATTGAGAACTCTGATGAAAGAGCATGGAGTTAAGAAGCAACATGCGCACAGCTGGACAGAGATTGGAAATAAGGTGCACATTTTCCTGGGAGGGGATATATCTCATCCAGATATTGATAAGATTCATTTGATGCTCAAAAGGATCAGTCTACACATGGCAGTGGATGATTTTGCAGAGATCGGTGTTCCGTGGAGCTGTTCTTATTGACCTATAGTATGGGATGCATTGGTTTTTATCCAGGGGCAGAGCCACAGCAGCCCCACAAACACCACCATTTCATGTAAAATGTATGTTAAACTTCTGTAATGAAAGTCCTGCAAGCTCAATGCCCTGAGGCTTTGGCATGCTTCAATTTTGCCACCAGGTGTACTGATATTGATGAAGAAATATAAAAAAGTCGAAAAAAAGAAGAAGAAAGAACAGGCCAGCCCTAGCTAAATTTGGAGCTTGCAAAGATAGGTGAATAATGTAAATTCATTTTCAGGCCCAAAAACAGTGTAAGCCCGAGTTGATGATTGGCAATTTTGAACACAACAGTCTCCAACGACTATGGCAGGGGCAGAGGCAGTCATAGGTTGGACCGTTGGAAACTTGGAATATTATGTGTGGAATGTCAATTTTGTCAAATTCAATCAATCCACTTATTAGATTGCTTCCTTCCAACACCCGCCAAATAGGTTCCCTTCAGTGGAAAACCCGCCAACCTCGGACTTCTCCACCAAAATCATGTTAGTGACTTTCCCAAAATAGAAAATCCCCTGTCCCAACAACGTTCTTCACCATAATCAAACATGGCACCTCCAGACCGAGGCTAAGGTACTTTTCTTTTTCCTTGAAAATTCCAATGCTTTTTTTCTGTATTAATTATATCTTTCTTTTGTGTTAATCTCATTCACTGGGCTTTTAACGTTGTTGGGTTCTGTCATTTTTTCTTTCTTCTCCACTGTTTCATTGCTTTTCTCAACTTCCTTAATTCGTTAATTCATGCCTTTGACGTTCAATCTGTGAAATATTACTGGTTTTCTTATCTGGATCTTTTGAAATTCAACCAAAGAAGCTTTCTTTGGTCATATGAAATTCAAGACCATCTCTGCTCTGCATCGAAGTCCTCAAGAAAGCCCTCTAAGCTACAAATTTGCATGTGGTATTGATCCCGTTTCATAGTTTTTGCTTTGATTGAGAACAGGGTTTTTATTCGCATGGAACTTTTTCAAAGTCAATATCCATCTTCATAACTGTTTTAAAGGATTCTAAGGGATTGGATTGACCATGCCAATTTTTTATATTTTTCTTTGATGGTTTTTTTGCATTGGATTTTAATTTGTTTGGTGATGGGTGTTTTGTGTGTTCATGGTAGAAACAGATCGCTGGAGCTTCGGAGATGCAGCAACAAATAATGGAGCAACCTGAAGAGGAGCTGAAGGAGCAATTGCAGACAATGGAGGTACAAAGAGATCGAGCAGTTGATGAACAGAGAGAGATGAAAAAGGTGGCAGATGAGGCCAACATGAGGCTTAGTGAAGAATTGTCAACTCAGGAGGGAGATGGGGTGCATTCGGAATTGAATTGGGTGAAGGATTTATTGTCTGATGCAAGGCAAGATTTGAAGAGTAAAGAGGAGAATATTGAGTCTTTGAAACTTGAACTTGGAAAGGCCAAAGATGCGGAGCTCAAACTGGCAAAGAATGCGAAAACCTCCGAGGTTCACACACAGACTTTGCTGTCTCAAGGCGCTGAAAGAATTCGTGAATTGGAGCTCAAAGCAGATAATGCAAAAACCTCCGAGGCTCAGACAAAGGCCTTGTTAGCTGAAAGTAAAAAAAGAATTCGGGAATTGGAGGTCAAACTGGCAGAGAATTTGAAGTCCTCTGAGGCAGAGGCTCACACAAAGGCTTTGTTGTTTGCAAGCGAAAAAAAAGTTAGGGATTTGGAGCTCAAACTGGCAGAGAAGGTGGAAACCTCCGAGCCTCACACCAAGGCTTTATTGTCTGAAAGGGAAGGAAGAATTCAGGAATTGGAGCTCAAACTGGCAGAGAAGGTGGAAACCTCAGAGTCTCACACCAAGGCTTTATTGTCTGAAAGGGAAGGAAGAATTCAGGAATTGGAGCTCAAACTGGCAGAGAAGGTGGAAACCTCAGAGGCTCGCATGAAGGCTTTATTGTCTGAAAGGGAAGTAAGAATTCAGGAATTGGAGCTCAAACTGGCAGAGGTTATGAAGTCCTCTGAGGCAGAGGCTCACACAAAGACTTTATTGTCTGAGAGTGAAGGAAGAATTCAGGAATTGGAGCATAAACTGGCAGAGAATGTGAAAACCTCTGACGCTCACACCAAAGCTTTATTGTCCGAAGGGGAAGGAATAATTCGGGAATTGGAGCTCAAACTGGCAGAGAATGTGGAAACCTCTGAGGCTGACACGAAGGCTTTATTGTCTGAAAATGACGAGAGAATTCGGGAGTTGGAGATGGAAATAGAGAAGAGAAAGCAATCAGAAGCAAGAATTCTTGATTCATTGATCACCCAGACAAACCAACTTCAACAAACCAAGGTTTTGCTTGAAGAGGCAAAGTTTGAGATTGCTTCGATTCAAAACAAATTGGAGAAAGGGGAAGATGAATGTGCTCAAAATAGTCAAGAGCGTAGTATGTCTCATTATCATGATCACCTCGAAAATAATCTTTACAAGAAGGAGGAATTAGAGAGTCTAAAGTCTGAGATTCAGCTAACAAAGGAGAGTCTGGTTGATGCCCTAAAGAAGGAGCAACTTGCTTCATCCAAGGCTCAGAAATTACTTGAGGAGATGGGAGTGCTTAAACGTGAACTGAAGTTGACAGCAGAAGCTGAAGAAAACGGAAAGAAGGCAATGGATGACTTGGCTTTTGCACTGAAAGAAGTTGCAACAGAAGCCAACCAGTTGAAAGATAAACTCTGCGTGACCCAAGCAGAGTTAGAGCACTCAAGATCACAAGAAGAATGCTTGAATTCAATGTTAAAGAGCAGTGAGGAAAGTTATAAAGCACTATTGGATGAAGCAAAGAAAGAAGCTGAGAGGTACAAAAATACTTCTGCCAGGTTGAAAATAGAACACGAGGAGTCAGTTTTGGCATGGAGTGGGAAAGAAACTGGTTTTGTTGATTGCATTAGAAGAGCTGAAGAAGATAGATATGCTGCACAGCAAGAGAACTTTAGATTGCATGAGTTGCTTCTGGAGACGGATAACAGGGCCATGGTATCAAAGGAAGAAAATAGCAAGTTGCGAGACATACTTAAACAGGCCTTAAATGAAGCAAATGTTGCAAAAGGAGCTACAGCCATTGCTCAAGCTGAAAATTCTCAGCTGAAAGATACCCTGACTCAAAAGGAGGATGCCTTGAATTTCCTTGCCCGTGAAAACGAAAATTATAGGGTAAATGAAATTGCAGCTCATGAAAACATTAAGGAGTTAAAGCGGTTGCTCATTGAATCGTCGAAGAAGGAGGAGAAAGAGAAATCGCCATCAAAGGAAAAGGATGGTAAGAAAGAGGAGAAAGAGAAAACAGCATCGAAGGAAAAGGAGGGTAAGAAAGAGGAGAAGGAGAAAACACCATCAAAGGATAAGGAGTTGAAAAAGGAGGCTAAGGAGAAACTATCTTCAAAGGAAGTGAAGAAGGAGGTCAAGGAGAAAAAACCACCGAAGGAGTTAAAAAAGGAGGATGCTGGTAAAGAGAAACCACCATTGTCAGGGGACGCCAAAAAGGAAGATAAAGAGAAAACATCATCAAAGGATGATAAGGAGGCTACAGCATCTCAAAATGGAGGCTTATTTGGCAAAGTTTTTAGTTTCAATCTCAAGGAGCTCAAAATTTCAAACATGCACGAGGAAGTTGATGATGATGATCATGAGATTGAAATAGATGAGGCTCTCAAAGGCTCGATATTCGAGGTAGATTCGCCAGGCTCAGCTACACATCACCGGAGAAATTCTTCTTTTACATTCACAGATGATGGAGAAACACTCCATTCAGATGATTATGATCATCTAGATGGGACTCAAGCTGAAAACTCAAGGAAGAAGAAAGCGTTGCTGCGAAGATTTGGAGATCTTATAAAGAGAAGTACTACTTATACCAAAAAGGAACCATCACCATCACCAGATACCAAAAAGGAACCATCACCATCACAGGATGCCAAAGAGGAAACGTCGCCGACGAAAAGGGAAGCTTCACCGGAATAGACAAGCTGCATTTTGGTGATACTCTTCGAGTTTTGATAACAAGTAGTTTAATCTGATTCTTTCTGTCACATATTTCATCTAGTTTGTATGTCAGAGTGCATCAAAGAATATGATCCAAAGATGTAAAAAGAAACAACACTTATTTAGAACAGTCCATTATTAGACAACATATGTCTTCTACTTTTCATCATTCTATGTACATATCCATCATCAGCATACTTCTATGAAAACAAAGTGTTTAGTTTGTATCTACAAAAATATATCTCATCTGCAACTCCTCCGTATTCTATCTAATGATGGTTATCTTATTCTCAAGAAGAAAAAAAGTTAACAATGCATGTTTTGCAGGTTTATTTAAACTTGGCATCGTTTATTTCACCGGTAAACATAGGCCACTCTTTGGATAAACAAAAATTAAGATTTTGATGTTGTTTAATTTGTTAAAATAGGTTTTCCCATCTGCAAACACAAAACATCAATTTTTATTATATATAAATGCAATTTTAAGACCGGAAATGTTGTTGACACTCTAAAAAAGTCATCATAAATTCCTTTATATTTTTGTAAAATTTATCTCTTCTAACTTTAAGCTCGTTCAGACGCGGGGGATTTTAGGAAATAGGTTCACTGCAGTATGTTATGCATGTAACCCCGTCATTGCTGGGGAAATAGAGAGAAAAAAGAGAAAATTTGGAATAAAGAGTAATTGGAGAAAAACACGTGAGGATTTTTGTATTTAAAATAATAGTTAATTTCAGTTTACTGTTATTATATTATGACTCTGTAATTAGAAGAGCATTATTTAACAGTAACTTTGTGAGGACCGGGGTGACCTTCTTCCGTGATGTCCGAAGGTTCGAGCGGGGGCTGGATCCGAACTGAGGAGAGGATACCGGTGTGGTACCTGCCGAAGGCACTCTGATACCAAAGTTAATAACTAAGAGCGATTCTATTAACAGTGGAAACACTAGTCAAGTCAGAAAATCTTACCACTTGGTTGGGCCAAGGGGCTCTATTTATAGAGAGCATTTGTGATGCTCTTAGCACTTAGTTTCGATGTGGGACTCGTGGAAGTGTCTTCGGACATCGACATGTGCTCTGACAGGTTCTGGCAGGAGTTCTGAGGTAATATGACAGAATTGGATTGACGTGATGGTTGGTTGCTCGGTAGACCATACCGAAGGTTAGCGGAAGGGACTGATGGTGCATAATCAATCCCCTGAATCGGTACAGCGTGCCGAATGAACATTCGGTATGGCCCGGTTGAGTTGGTCTCGGCTTTGAGGGTGTTCCACGTGTCACGACGTGAGTGGTCGGTCAGATATGGTACAAACAAACTTAAAATGAGATGAATGATGTCCTGACAATTACGTGCAATTATACAAACTAGAGTCTAAATTAATCTAATTTATGGAGAGGAAGATTCGGATTTGAATTTTAGGAAATGGATTCATTGCCGTAGTCAAACTGGCCTAACCCACTTGTAAATTATGCAATATTTTTAACACTTTACATGTGATCGTCAGTAAGTTTTGCATGTTAAGTTGATCATAATAGACTCACTTTTAATTTAGGATAACCATATATAGATTTGTGTGATCGAATAAACGTAAGAACTACCAATGTAAGGCTTCCAAAAAATAAGTTTTGCATGTTAAGTTGATCATAATAGACTTACTTTTAAGAGATATTTAGTGATATACTCATTTTTAGCACTAATATTATAGATAAACCCTCCATCATTGAACTTCTATAAACAAACCCAAAAAAAACCCCAAAAATGATAGCTGGCCTTATTGAATTTAATATTG
Source organism: Prunus armeniaca (assembly GCA_903112645.1). Taxonomy (NCBI): domain Eukaryota; kingdom Viridiplantae; phylum Streptophyta; class Magnoliopsida; order Rosales; family Rosaceae; genus Prunus; species Prunus armeniaca. Next base: position 16,637,254 of record CAEKDK010000006.1, read on the forward strand.
ATTATTAAATTACTTTAATACCCTATTGAGTGTTTTGGGTATTTTTATGAGATTTTGGGGTTGAGCTTGTTTTAAGAAATTTATGGTAGTTTTGTAATTTATAAGAAGTTAAAGCCTCTTTGTTATGTTGTAAATGAGTTTTGGGTGTGTTTATAAAGTTCATTTCATATGGGGTATTTTTATAATTTAGACTCTCATATTGGGTATATTAGTTAATCTCCCTTCTTTTAATTTATGATAACCATATATAGATTTGTGCGATCGAATAAACGTAAGAACTACCAATGTAAGGCTTCCAAAAAATACCATCAATGTAGAGAAAAACTTCAGCTTATGTGAAGTACATGGTTCACTATTTAAATACGTATTTAAGATATTGGGAAAAATTAAAGAAATTATAGTTAATAAAAGTAACCTTCATAATGAGCTTCAGCATTAGGTAAAGAAAAGAAAAATTTACCATTGGATCCATCATGGTGGACAAAATTGGGTATGTCTGGGATTCTTGGAAGCATAAATGAGGGCTTCCACTCATCCTAGTGGAACACAACTCAAGAGCAGAAGTAGAATTCATAAACAACACTGATGGTTGCTCATTGAGTGTAAAACAGATTAAACAAAGAGCTATAGCAATCCTACTAGTATTATAATAGTACACGATATGAACAAGCTGTAAAGCTATGAAGATAAAATTAATAGTACGTCCAACCGTTCACTTCTGTAAAGAGCATTAGAAATCTGCAAAGAACACACCATTTACGGTATAAAATAGTAGGTCCTGTACTCTCGAATATACACTGCAGCTTTCGCCCCTATAGTCCTATTGATTGGACTGCCTTTGGAGATCGAGAACTGTGGAAGATCTTGTCATTGAAGCATGCATGCCTTCATCAAAGATCAACATTTCAGATTTACATCTAAGTGATCTTGTGGTATTGTGAGCGCTTTTATTTACAGATCATATCATCAGTTTTTAATCAGAGCTACCTCATGAATACTTAAAACGGATATACAAAGGTTTTCAATTCAGTTTTGTTTTATGCTATATCTGTCACTGGTTGTTCCAGGACTCGGAAGTCGAGCAGGCAAAATTTACATACTAAACTCCAAGTGAATATCATACTGGAATTGTGAAGAAAAGAATATTAGCCTTGAAAACTGAGTGATAAAGCTTGAGCATTAGTGGTTACATGTCGGCTTCACACACTCTCTCTCTCTCTCTCTCTCTCTCTCTCTCTCTCTCTCTCTCTCTCATGCATATGCCTCTAGGGTCTTAGGTTTAGGGAGCTGCATACATGTTTTATTTTCTGAAATTTTTGGGTGGGCTGCTAATGGCTAGATCCGCCACTGTCACTAATCTGTTTTTGAGTGCATAAAAAGACAACTGTGGTGATCATGTTCATAGAATGGTGTTATGCAAAATGATACTGCCAAAGCAGTTCAGATTGCATGCATCTTATCAGTTCATGGTTTTTAAATGATCACCAATTGCATTGTAATTCATAACATATAGAACATATTAATGTGATTAATTGCAAGTGAACAATATCGCTCAAATTAGTATAGTAGTAAATACTAAAATATGAGAATTATGAGAGAATATTTGTTTGTGGGAATTTTCTGTGTATTCTTCTCCTTGTAGGAGGTCATATTTATATTACAACGAAACCTGAATGGGCAAGTAAATAATAAATTCCTATTTCTATTTACAGTAGGAAATCAGGAATTAAAGTAAATTAAATATAATTATAATAGGAATTCTTGGTGTGTAAGGAAAGAAAGTCAATGGTCTACAAGTCATGCCAACACTCCCCCTCACATTGGTGCATAGATGTCACCAATGGCCAACTGGTCCAATGAATTGTGGAATGCTTTACTAGAAATTGCTTTTGTCAAAATATCCACCAATTGATTTTCGGACTTTACGAAAGGAAACTAAATCACTTTAGCTTCGAGCTTCTATTTGATATAGTGTCGATCTACCTCAACATGTTTGGTGCGATCATGATGAACTAGATTATGTGCAATAGCTATTGCAGCCTTGTTGTCACAAAAGAGATTCATTGTAGATGTAGGTCTATACCCAAGTTCAGTAAGCAACCTCTTTAACTAAATGAGTTCGCAAATTCCTTTGGCCATACCTATGAACTCGGCTTCTGCACTGGATAAGGCAACCACCTTATGTTTCTTGCTTCTCCAAGTAACCAAATTACCTCCCACGAATGTGAAGTAACTGGATGTGAATGTCCTATATGTTATATTTCCTGCCCAATTTGCATCTGTGCAACCATCAATATTCAAATGACCATGTTTTGAGAACATAAGTCATTTTCTGGGTGCATACTTCAAATATCTAAGTATTCGAATAACTACATTCATGTGGTCTTCACTCAGAGAATGCATAAATTGACTGACGAAGCTCACTACATAAGCAATGTCTAGCCTAGTATGAGACAAGTAGATCAATCTTCCCACTAACCTTTGGTATCTTTCTTTGTTAGTTGGAACTTGATCCAAGTATTCTCCAAAATGATGATTCTGAACAATAAGAGTGTCTACAAGCTTGTAATCTAGCATTCCTGTGTCTGTCAATAAGTCCAAGACATATTTCATTTGAAAGAGAAATATGCCTTGTCGTGATCGGGCCACCTCAATCCTCAAGAAATATTTGAGTCCACCTGGATTCTTCATTTCACATTTAGTAGCCAAATAGTCTTATAGCTGAGATATTTCATGTTTATAATTCCCAGTAATAATCATGTCGTCAACAGAGATTATTAAAACTGTTACCTTCCCTTTTTGATGTTTCAAGAACAAAGTATGATCTAAGTTACTCTGTCTAAAACCATTGTTCTTCATTGCCATGTCGAACCGTCCAAACCATGCACATGGTGACAGTTTCAGTTCATACAACGCCTTTTGTAATTTGCATACTGTTCCAGTCTAAGTAGTATTATATCCAGGTGGAATGTCCATATATACCTTCTCCGTGAGTTCTCCATATAGGAAGACATTTTTTACATCAAACTGGTGTAGTGGCTAGTTTAAATTAGTTACGAGGGACAATAAGACTCTGACTGTGTTCAATTTTGCAACTGGGGCAAAAGTTTCTTCATAATCTACGCCATAAGTCTGTGTGTACCCTTTCGCCAAAAGTTTTGCATTTTATCGCTCAATAGGTCCATCAACATTGTGTTTTATGGTAAACACCCATCTACATCTGACAGTCTTTTTTCCTCGTGGTAAAGTTTCCAGTATCCAAGTTTGATTCTTCTCAAGAGATTTCATCTCTTCCTTTATAGCTTGAACCCACTTAGGATCTTTAAATGCTTCAGCAACTTTGGTTGGGATATGAATAGCAGACAACTGATACACAAATGCCTTAAGTGGTTCAAACAGCTTCTCAGTGGATATATGATTCACAATTGGATACTTTGAAGTCTTGCCAATATCATGTGAATAACAATTGGTGGCTTTCTACGATTATGCCTGAAAGGTAATTGGTATCCAATAGATTTATCCTATAAATTCACAAGTGTAGTAGGAGTAGTTACCTCAAGGATATTCTCAGGAGATTGGTATGTTGGTACAGTTGAGTTAGATGAGGGGTCTTCATCTTGTTGTTATGTATTGTCTGTAGGTGCGGGACTCGGATCAGAAATATCTTCGCAGGGATCATGGGTCAGGTGATTGATCGTTATGAATGGACGATTGATCGCTTTTCGGTAGAGAGTAATCTCATGCTCCAGACTCGGGACGATCGATCATTTCTATATAAAAGAGAATTTCTTTGTTTTCCAAGTTGCTCTAATTCTGCTATTCACTTCGTATCTCCCTTTAAAGCGTAGAATTGGATGATGGGTCATGGAAGAACAACTCAGATTCCAAAAAGGTCACATCTAAAGTGACATAGGTATGTCGGGTAGAAGGGTGATAACAGCGGTAGCATTTCTGATGATTAACATAACACACAAAAACACAACGAAGCGCATAGGGATCAAGTTTGCTACGTTGATTTTTGTAGAGATGAACAAAAGCCACACATCCAAAGATTCGGGGTGTGAGTATCAAAACAGAGGGCAGAAGTCTGTGTTGCACAAGCACTTGTAAATGAGTTTTAAAGGTTAAGACACCACAAGGCAGGCGGTTGATCAGGTAAACTACGGTGACAATAGCATCATCCCAGTGATGACGATGAACATGAGCACCAATCAAAAGTGCTTGGACGGTTTCAAGAAGATGTCGATTCTTTCGTTACACTATTTTGTTGCAGTGTCTGAGGACAAGTCCTCTCATGGATAATTCCATGTTGTTGGAAGTAAGTTCAAAAGTCATGATTGATAAACTCTCCACCATTGTTTGAGGGAAGAATCTGGATTTAACCACTAAATTAAGTTTTCATTTGTTTGTGGAAAGACTGAAAACTAGAAAACACATCGTTTTTATTCTTCAGCAAATAAAGTCATGTCATCCATGTACAAACTCAATTTTCTACTACCTTAAAGGTGCTTCGTTCGGATAATGGTGGTGAATATGTTAATCAAGTTTTACACAGTTATTTTCAGGAACATGGAATTCTACATGAGACTACTTGTCCCTACACACCTTAATAGAATGATGTGGCTAAAAGGAAGAATCGCTAAATTCTTGAAATTACTCATGCCAATTGTAGGGGGCTTTTTCCTCCGGCAACTATAAATGGGCTGGGCTGCTATAAAGGGCAGATTGATGGTTTTGTACCCCGTGTCTAAGTTCGAAAATCAAGCCCCAAAAATGCTTCAAAAGGGCAGTAGAGCCTGAGGAAGCATCTTGGTTATCTTTACCAACTAAAACAACAGCAACTTACAGATGATTTTGTAATGCTTACAGATAAATTATCTAGCTTGACATGAGAAGCTTGTGGCATATGAGCAAAATTAACATGAGTTTAGCACTTGAGAGAAAATTATGCTTTCTTAGGAAAATGGGGAGTGTTGAGGTAAGAGAGGAAAGGTCTTGCAAAAGGATTTGGCTAAGAAGAGAGAAAGAAAGAACAATGTTCTTCCGACGGTTTGACGGAAATTCTGTCAGATGTGAAGTGGTCTGTCAGAAAAGGAAAATGGAGAATAAGGGTGAATAGTGCACGAGATTGCTGGGTTTTCGCAGGGAAGAGAGGAAGCTTGCTCTCTGGATGTCCCTTCTGTTGGGTAGAAGATGCCTCATTTTATAGCCGCTGGAAACCATCTCTTCCCAAGAAACCCTAATGGTTTCTACCCAATTTTGGCCAAGCTTTTCCCTTCCTTTCTCATCTCCTCCCTTGACTTTTCCTATCTTGGTGAAATTTCCTCTGCCTATTTGCACAAAATCTGGAATTTTGGGGAGCTCAATGCCCCTTTCCCGCAGCTGTTTCAATGGGAGACTTCCATTCTCAGTTATTTTTTCTTCTTTTTCCTTCCTCCTTCCATGGCTAGATCTGATGAAGGAAAACAAAGGGATATGCATGCTGGTTCGAAGGGTGCTTCTGGCAGCTTGCGCAGTAATATCCTTTGGTTCCTTGAACGTTTCTTACTTGAAACTTGCTCAACCCATGTGCTGGAACCTCCCCTTCGTGGCTTTTATTCCTGCAGCTAGGTATTGGGGCCTTTGTAGCTTATTATGGTTAATTGTATGGGCCAAGGTGGTTCTTTAAGTAAGTGAGCTATTTTCTATTAAATGTTGGGCTTTTGGTGTTATTTTGGTTGAGTTATTTTCCCTCTTGTGCTCACCCATATGCTTGGGCTTAAGAAATGGGCTTGAGTCCCGATGCTCCAAAGCGACCCGAGACTTCCACTTCTTGGCCTATCAATGGGCCTCATGTAAATTTATTACCATCCATACCACAACCCACTCAAGCAAGCCTCGGGCATTTGAGTGGCTTAGGCTTACTTAGGCTTGTAACGTGGTTGGGTGCGAAATAATGATTTTGTGCTTGGTATGGCATGTTGCTCGGCATGTTTTGATTTTATCGTTCTTGGGAAGGGTTGTGATGTTTAATTTTGGCATGGGCATGTAGAGCCGGCATGTTTTGTCTCACTTCCTGGCATGACGGATTATTTATTTAGCACGGCATGTGAACTGCAACTCGTATGTGGCAGGTTTGCATATACTCCATTTTGCGTCTTTTCTTAATAAAGTGTCGTTTTGGGCCAATAATTTATTCGGGCCTAACCATGGATTTTTTGGGTTTGAACACCAGTCTTATTGGTGCTTACATGAGCCCACGGTTCTGGGAAGAGGCGATCGCCTCTATAGTTTATCTTTGATGATATGATTGTGACTGGTGATGATTTTGATGAAATTGGCAAACTAAAATGCTATTTAGCTTCTGAGTATGATATGAAGGATCTTGGTGGATTAAAATATGTTTTGGGTATTGAGGTAACTCGTTCTAAAAATGAAATTTTCTTGGCACAATATGTTCTTGATTTGCTAAAGGAAGCAAGTATGCTTGGGTGTGAACTGATTGATATTCCTATAGTGTCACATCCTAGGATTGGCTCGGCCGTACACGATATTGTCTGCTTTGGGCCCCCTATTTGCCCTCACAGTTTTATTTTTGGGAGCTCACGAGCAACTCCCCAATGGGTCACTCATCCTGGGATTGTTCTAGCCCCAACTCGCTTAACTTCGGAGTTCTCATGACTCCGAAGCCAGTGAGCTCCCAAAAGACCTCATGCTAGATGGAAGCGGGCATGTACATATAAGGCACATCACCCCCTCTCCGTTGGTCGATGTGGGATGTTACATATAGAACAAAATCATGGTTTGGAAGAATGTCCAAATTAAGTTCCAATTGATAAAGGACAATATCAAAGGTTGGTTGGTCGTTTGATTTATTTTTCTCACACTAGACTTGATATTGCATATGCATTAAGTGTTGTAAGTAGGTGCATGCATAATCCAAGTGTACGACATATGGATGCAGTAGTATGAATTTTGAGGTATTTGAAGTCTACACTGGGAAAATGTCTAATGTTCTTAAAGCATGGGCATGTAAAAGTTGTGGGGTATACGGACTCCGACTGGGCAGGAAAGAGGGATAAGAGAAGATCGACGTCTGGTTATTTTAGGTTTGTATGAGGTAACTTAGTTACTTGGAGGAGTAAAAAGTAGAAGGTTGTCTCTTTGTCCAGTTCAGAGGTCGAGTTTCGGGCTGTGATGAAAGGTGTTTGTGAACTGCTATGGCTAAAAAGGCTTATGGAGGAGCTTGGTTTTCCCAGTAAGGATACTATGAAGTTGTATTGTCATAATCAGTCAGCAATTAAGATTGCTGAAGATCTAGTTCAACATGATAGGACGAAACATGTAGAGATTAATCGGAATTTTATTTATGAGAAATTGGAAGAAAAGATTATTGAAGTTCCGTATGTTAGGACTACTGAACAATTGACGGATATGTTGACCAAGGCCGTATCAAATCAAGCCTTTATAGATTCACTTGTCAAGCTGGGCATCTGCAACATCTATGCACCGTTTTGAGGGGGAATGTTGGCGTGAATCATTATAAGAATTGTATACAATTTTACCTTTATTTGTAATTATAGGAATACCGGTTAGATCAGGATTGTATTTATTTCCATTTTCTTTATTGTATTTATTTCCTAGATAGACTTTTATTTTTATCACTATAAATACTTCCTTATGAGAAGAATAGAAATATGCATAATTATTCATAATCCTAAATTCTATTTGAGTGTGTTTGTTGATTGTTCTTGGAATTACGGATTTGGACCTTGCATTGAGGACTAAAGAACCAATGCTGCCAGCAGAAGGAATCACAGCTACACTACACAAAGATCATTTTGAGTTTTCATCGGTTTACCTTTTTCTTTTTTGGGCAGTGATCTCTATACTCATTTTAGTCGTGTGTATGGGTTTTTGAAATTACAAATGTTTCACATAAACTTCAAAGAAAAAATGTGGAAATTTTATAATTTCAACCAAGTTCTAAAATATCTATAGTTTCGAAAATATCTATAGTTTCGAAAATATCAGTGGTCCAAAAACATGGAAATATCGATATCAGTAAAAATTGAATAAAAACCACTGAAATTATGAGAAAAACTTGGAAATTTTTATTGAAACTTTAGAGGATGTTTACTTAGTCAATTATCGATTATTTTATCACAAAAAATTAGAAAGAAATGCATTACATGGTGGGTTTGAATAATTTAAGTTGTTATGTAGTGCGCTAACAAACATTGTGACTCTAGAAAATCTGTTGTAATTAGTTAAAAAAATAAAAATACCATAATTTTTAAGTATAATACTTTACTACAATATTTTACACTTTATACATATGATAAGATATATGAGCTCGACCAAAAAAACAAGGTAAATGATTTTCCCACTCCCCTTTTATCCACATACACTCGTTTTTGTTTAGAAAAATGGAGTGTAAGTAGATAAAAAGGGAGTGGGAAAATCAGTCCCCAAAAACAAAAATAAGATATATGAGTAACTTAGTACCACATAGAAAGAATTCCTATAAGGTTCAAACTTAGTATCACATATAATGAACAATATTAAAACTCAATAGTAAATAATAATACAACTCCATAAAATATGATCCAAAAAAATACAACTCCATATTAAAATAATAAATAACATTAAATTGATTAAATTTATGATATGAATTTTTTTTAAGGGAGATTTATCCTAGGGAATATTAAAATAATAAGTAACATTAAAATTAGCTTGCAAAAAGTTTAAAGACATTATAAATGTTACACGTTGTAGCTTATGATTACAAACTCATTCGTAGCGTGTTGGATAAGTCTCAACAGAAGGAAGGGAGTGGAAGGGGTTTGAATCCCCTTGTGTGCACAAGTGCTTTCTCACAATTTGGTCTTTACAGTTTACAGTTTTACAATTTACCCCACATATCTATACTTTCTGGTCTCTCACACCACCACCGTCCACCTCAATATCTTGACCCACATAAAAATAGGATTGGATCTTTTTATCCTCATTGTCTCCCAAAATTGTTGTTTTTTGTTAGACAACGTTTTTAGCGGGGCACAGAAAACCCCCCCACCTTCTACATCATATGTGGTTTCAAACTTTCAATCATTATGGACCGATCATTTTAGGCCTTTTGGTCATTCAAAATGAAAATACTTGCCTTTCGGGAGTAGAAATTCTTACTTTGCGTGTGTCATGTGTGTAAAATATCATTTTCAAAATCATACCTGCAATCTCGTTTTCAAAATCATAAAATATCATTGACAAGACAAAAGTTACAGGTGTCACTCCATAAGAAACACTTATATAAAACAACACGGTATGTCATGTGTGATAATTTTTTTTATGTGACAGACTGTAATTGCCCGTTTCATATAAATTTTTCTGTCAAAATGGACTTCATGTTCATGTAGATTTTCCACCATGGAACATCAAATTGCCAATTTAGTGGCACACGTTAAAATCGTGGGTCCAAAAATAACTTTAATTAATTAAAGAAAGTGGACCGCACAGTCAATAATATCATCCCCTTATCCCGTTTCTTCTTTCTCTGTTGGAATCATATCTCTCCATTGTTTACTTGTCCAAATTGCGAGAGAGGAATGTGATTCGCATGCATCAAACGGTAATAAAATATTTGATAAAAACAATAAAATAAAAAAAAGGGTAATATGGCAATTTAATCGTACAAGGTATGATTAGCTTACGTGGTACGCGGGGAAGGAAGCATATCTCTCCACGGTGCACCGCCACACCATACAATCACAGCTCAACACCTTTCCCTCTCCCAAACTCCCCCTACATATATCGTTGCCGTATACGTGCGCTTTTCCCCAGCTAATTAAGCTCAAAACCCAAACACGAAGAAAGCAGAGAGAGAGAGAGAGAGAGAGAGCAAAGACATGTCGTTTGGGGTGGAGTTAACGTCGTCTCCGGAGGGTCATGAGGATGCCAACAACGAACGGCTGGATTTGATTGATCCAACGGCTCCCAACTGGTCACTTCCCAGCGAGACTTTTCTCAGAGCAGCTGTGTCTCTCAAGGACCAGGTATGTTACATGTCGTATGTTGAGGTCAGCTTCGTAATTCAACACCTATCGTTGGTGAGATTTGAAATCAGAAATCGTTTCACCTCCCTTAATTTTTGGATTTTTATTTATTTATTTTTAAATTTCGGATGCAGGTGGTACAGGTCACGTGGGAAGGAGGAGGGGATTCGGGTTCGGGTCTGCGGACGGGTATGGTGTTGGATCCGACAGTGTATACGGGTTTGCTTGGTACGGCTTTTACGTGTTTGAGGTCTTACGAGGCAACTGGTAACCGGCAGGATTTGGTGCTGTCCTCAGAGGTTGTCGACAAGTGCGTGACCGTCGAACGTGCGTCCACAAGGTAAATGACGTTAAATGTTTTGTTACGGGTCTTGTCGGTTATCGGTTGTCAGTTGGGAGTTGGGGGTTGGGTTTGTTATGGGACGTTAAGTTACTGAGCTGAAGTAATTACATTACATGTTCCTTCCCTCGGAATTAGCAAGTCATGTTCCAAGTTTTTTCCTCTGCCAATTACATAGTCTTGCTTTCTTTCAAATCATAATTTGGCATGCGTTCGTGTAGAAGCTTTTCCTTTTATGTTTGGGAGACTTTGGAAAAACACAGGGGAGAGAGAAATTTTGTAAAAGAAGTCAAAATAGATAAAATTGCCCTTATTTATTTTTGAATTTCCTAAGAAATCATTTACATTTGTATGTCTTTGATTTGAAAGTTGAGATGTTTTTCTGCCCTTTTTTTAAAAGCTTTGACTTTTTCAAAAGTGAAATTTTTTTTGTGGGGCTAAAACCTAAATTTACTTTTATGTTTTCGATGAATTATTTTTGTCTATATATCAAACTCTCATTTGAAGATGGAAACAAACAGTATCCATCTGCCTTAGATATTTGATGTTATTGTCATCCATCTGCCTTAGATTTTTTTTTCTTTTTTAATTATGCAAGGACATTATTTGTCAGCTAATATATGCAAGTTAGGTGTATCATTAAATTTTAGAAGAGGACTTTAGTTTTTTGGCCGTACATATATGGGAATGCTAGCAACCTTTTCTCTAGTGTTTTTTTGAATCTACTCTCTTTTCAGCATGACATGTGTCACTTGCTTACCCTTATTAAGTATATTAATTACACATAATAAATTAAGTCTCTCTGTCTTCCTCCTTCCTCGTCAAGACCCTCTCACTTTAATCATCAACCGCTCTCTTCCCACCCCACTTTTTAGTTAGTCATAAGTGAAGTGATCACAATATGAAAGACCTTTAAAAGCAGAAACAAAAATTCGTAAATTAAAAGAACATGGAATTACCTTATTCCCATTTTTGAGGCAGGATATGCCAAGGATATTTTAGCTAATTTGTCTTTATTATTAATGGACATTCTTGGTTTATGCAGGCATGTGACGTTTTTGTGTGGTAGAGGAGGAGTTTACGCCATTGGAGCTGTAGTGGCCAACTTGATTGGCGACCATCAAAGGCGAGACTTGTATTTGAACCTTTTCCTTGAGGTATAGATATCGATCTAAGTCTCCAATTCATCTTAATATCTCTGTCGTTTTTTATTGAGTACAAGCGATTGGGGGAGGAGGTTTTACACAAATACTGGGTGTATGTGAGTTTCGAACCTCTGCCCATATGGGCTCTTCAACCAACTGAACTATACCCTATTGGCCTCTCTGTCGTATTTTTAGTACAACTTCTATTACCTATCTATTTATGGATTTTATAATATACAATAATGCTATTTGCCAACTTGTATTAGAGAGGCGATCATCAATGTGGTCAATAAATATGGTACTGATAGAATCTCTCGTAATATCTTGGAGTATATTCTTACCAAAAAATTCTATCTTGGCATATCTTTGCTTTTTGTTTTCTCCTTTCTCTTTGGCCCGTTGGAAATATCAGGTCACCTGTTGACATGAGCTTACCACATTTCTGCCCCAGCTTACCACCTTGGTTTGATATTTATGAGCTTCCTACAATGACAGTTTTTCTTATGATAAATATATGTAGGCGTATATTTCTCCAAAATTGAAGTTCCCGACTAAAAGTCTTTGCCTCTATGCGAAGGTTTCAGTATATTAACACTTGAAATGATGTTCGTATCAAGTTTTAAAATCTATACATTCTACAAAGTCAAAAGATGATGCTTGTACGGAAAATTAAACCAACCGTCTGTGCTAATACGTGCAACTTTCTGTGGAAGCTTATCCGCACCCTGACCTGTGTTTTAATAAAAACACAGGTGAGTTTATGTGTTTGTCTGTTAATTATAATTTATGTCTGTGCCGGGGCAAACTTTTCCTGTTTTTGGATCAGCTCCTTCTCCGACCTAGAGATGGAGTGGATTGTTTTCCCCTCTTCCTGTAGATCAAAGTTTTGAATTTTTTCTCCTGGGACACAACAAGTGACGAAATAAGTAATGCAACAATATGGTTGAACGTAGTGAGCAAAATGGCTCTCATTAGGATCAGTTTGCAAGATGTCATGGACTTAAATTACCAACTAATGTAGTTAGCACCTCCCTCAAAATTATCTTTACTTTAAAACTTGTATGGTTGATAATGGCCAGTCAGTTGGGTTGGATGGTTCAATGTATCTGCTCTAAATGTTGTTTTGATTGAACCTTTAAAGCAGGAAGATTAGGTGCCGGTTTATATTAATACTTATTTGGTTGATCATGTATAGGTAGCACAAGAGAAGGCCCTCTCAGTTGGGCCAGAGGAAGGTGGTTTTGGAATGTCATATGATCTTCTACATGGGAGAGCTGGTTTTTTATGGGCAGCTTTGTTCATAAACAAGTATCTTGGACAAGAGAAGGTGCCAAGTGATCTTCTAATGCCTGTGGTGGATGCTGTGTTGGCTGGAGGTAGGGCAGGTGCATCTGATAACCCTTCCTGCCCACTCATGTACAGGTGGCATGGGACAAGGTATTTAGGGGCAGCCAATGGCCTGGCTGGAATTTTGCAAGTCCTACTTCACTTCCCACTTTCTAAAGAGGATGCAGAGGATGTGAAGGCAACTCTCAGATATATGATGGCTAATAGGTTCCCTCATAGTGGAAACTACCCTTCAAGTGAAGGGAACCCCAGAGACAAGTTTGTGCATTGGTCTCATGGTGCAGCTGGCATGGCCATAACCCTGTGCAAGGCATCACAGGTTGGTTGCCTCTCGTGCACAAATTTACTTTTCCTAATGCAATAATGCTGGAGGGATTACATGATATAATTAATCACATAAAGTGACCGTTGGTAGGTTAATGGGTAGTTTAATTATAATACTGAGTGAATGTGGTCAGAATATATGATCCCTTTAACATTTTCCTTTAGCAAGGCTTCAAAGTATAGAGGTCCATTCATTGCCCTCAATTGTATACAATGCATTGAGAATTTATGTTATGGTGCTTGGCCTTTTCTTCTGAATCCAAAATCCTCGAAGTTTGTTAGCACAAAATGGTCCATGTATTTTTGCTAGCACAAAATCCTCGAAGTTTGTCTGTCTGTCTACTAATCTAGACGAATTAATGGCTGCTTGTCTCTTTTCTTCTTTAGGTGTTTCCAGGTGACAGGGAATTTCGCGATGCTGCGATAGAAGCAGGAGAAGTTGTGTGGAAGAATGGCTTGCTGAAGAAGGTAGGACTTGCTGATGGTGTGGCTGGGAATGCCTATGCCTTCCTTTCTCTCTACCGTCTGACCGGAGAAACCATATATGAAGGGAGAGCAAGGGCATTCGCAAGCTTCTTGTATCACAATGGTAGAGAACTTGTGACTGTGGGGGACACTCATGGGGCTGAACATGCCTATTCCCTTTTTCAAGGACTTGCCGGAACAGCTTGCCTCTTGTTTGATCTGCATGTGCCCGAAAACGCCAGGTTCCCAGGTTATGAACTGTAGGAAATTGAGGAAACTTTATCAGCGAATTAAATCTTCTTATTATGAGATGAAGTGGAAAAATGTAAGTATATGATCGTATCCTAACATGTATATATATTTTAGTGTGTACTTAAGTGAGCAGTTGTAATATTAAATTCCATAATATATAGTGGAAAAATGAGGTTGTTGGTCCCAAACACACCAGGTTTGATTGCCCCTTGTGTCTCGAAGTCAACCGGCAGAAATATATTGGTTATGGATGGGTTTGTTTGTATGATGAAATTAGAATACTTTGGTAGCTGGAGGGATAAATAAAGCCCAAACTATTGAAAGTGGTCATGATGCGAAGCAAATTTTAATTAGGAAAATGCTAGAGGCACCAACTTTGGGCACCAAGTTGGGCACCAACTCTCTAATAGAGCGTGGTACCTGGTGTATTCGCGGGCTCCACCTCTATTAGAGAGTTGGTGCCCAACTTGGTGCCCAAAGTTGGTGCCTCTAGCACCACCCTTTTAATTAAGAGTTGTTTGCAATTGCTTGTTATGTGCAAATGTTGAAGGATCATGCCTCCACCAACCTATACTAACAACTAAAAACTTATCCAGAATCACTCCCAAATAAGTCATAAATAACAATTCTCATAACATGAGTCGTAAATAACAATTATCGTAACAAAATACAAAATTTCGGACTCATTAAACATCTCATGTTTAAAGAAAAGGTGAGAACGAAATTCAAACATCTCATTGTTTTGAGCTCCCCACAACAACCATTTCCACAATTTTGATAGGAAAAATCAGTATTCGCCACAAGTAATGAGTGAAATAAACTCACAGTAAATGACCAAACAAAACTATATATGATAACAGAATAAATAAAAGAAATAAGAATAATAACAATGACAAAACTGAATCAGTGACTTGTTAGATCACCTCCATCCCAAAGAGCACTTCCACCCATTTGCCATGGTATAGGGCAAGGGCTGTTACTATTCACGTGAATAGTGGCAGCCATTGCAAAAGGTTGTGGTGTTTCCACCCATTGCCATGACAACCACTATTCACATGAGATATTATGAGAGGAATTTGTAGAGTTTTGGTGTGGGAAGTGAAGAATATGAGTAAGTATTTATTTTAAAAAAATTATGAAATTCATAGTATTTTTTAAGATTTTTTAATAAAAAAATTTGGTTGCTGACGTCATCGCTGAAATTAGTAAACCTAGGCTAGAAGTCAAGCTGGTTTGGCCTGCGGGCTGGCCCAGTCTCGTGGGACCCATAACTTGCCATGGCAAGTTTGGCCTGCTAGAAGGACTCGCCTAGGCTTGGGCTTTGTCCTGCCCGGGCTGGAGTCTAATGGTGGAGTTGCTCAAAGGGCAAGGACAAGGCAAAGGTAAAGGTAAGGCAAGATTTGTCACTATTCACATGAATAGTGGCAACCCTGCCTTTTTTGGTTCCACCCCAAAAGGCAAGGGTAAGGGCAATTACTATTCATTGTAATTTATTTTCTATTTTTTATACTTAAACCATTAATTAAGTATTTCGAATAAGATTTTCGATTATCACGTGTCACTAGTTATTATAAAATTCTCACCTAAAATTTTAAATAACATTTTCAGATAAAATTTTCGAATTAAATTTTCAGACAAGATTTTCGGTTGCGACGTGTCTATATTTATTATAAAATTCACATCTCACTCATCATACAATTGAAATATTCCCAGTCCTCATAGTCTGACACAATCGAGTACAAGGACGACTCAATCATTGGAGGAGGTGGTTCCACTAGATCAAGATGTGGGGGAGTATTTTCCTTCGGAGGATGTAATAGTGCCATTATTTCCGACACGGAACGCATCACTGGAATCAACTACATGCATTGTTCACTTGACGAGCCATGTGTAATGGTTTTCCTCGTTTTTGTTTTGCCTTGAATAATCTATTAAAAAACTGAAATTAGAAATGCAAGAAATATAAATTTTAAAAAATATTAAATTGAATAAAATGGCAATTATTTTTCGTTTACCTCATCGCCAAGATTTTGACCTCTTCAAACATTTGTCCATGACCCTCCGGCTTCGATGGAAGAGGCCATTTGTATTTTTGCACAAATGGAATTTTGTAGCAGAAAATTTGGTGTGTAAAGTGAAAAATATTGTAAAGAGATGAATTTGTATGAAGATTGGGTGTGGAAAGTGAATAATATTAGTAGGTATTTATAGAAAAAAATTTCCAGAATTTTTGGATATTTTTTACAAATTTATTATTATTATTATTTTCAATTTTTTTTAAACAAAAATTGGACAAACGTTGGATTGGATAAGATTTTTGGATCAAAGGCTCCAGGAGAAGCCACGTGGCTTGTAGCCGTTGGTTTCTGTGGGCTGGTGGGTCAGCGCTGACATCAGCAGCCTTTGGGCAACAACCCAGTCCATTTTTGCTTGTGGGCTTGCCCGGGCTGGTGGGTCCCACACCTTGCTTGGGCTTGACTGTGCGCACTAGAGGATGGCTTTGTGGCCTAGGGATGCCATTTGCCCGAGTTTGGGCTTGCACATGAGGTGCTCTTATGTAGATAGAGGCTTGCATATTTCGCCCATTATGAGTGCTTGAAGTTCAATAGACGTCTATCTCCCAGGACTCAACTCTCATTTGCTTTCAAATTCCCAACAAATCTTAGATTTAGTGTGTAAGAATACACAAGAATATTATCTCTCTTTTTGGTATAGGCTTTCATCAGTCTTAATCAGTGGTTAATTTGACATGAAGTGTCATTCATATCACCATTGAAAAAGATATTGCATTCTTTCATCCTTGATAGGGATATATGATTATATGCACCTCCCTTGTATACTGCTAACAGAAAAAGAGGGTTTCCACATCTCTGCAGGCACATATATAGCTGGCTGCTGTGCATTATTTAGACAGCTTGTGCTAGAAAACAAAGAAAAACTTATGTCTTTGAAGTTAAAACGCCAAAAACACTTGGGTGTAGCAAGCGTGAGCGTCCAATAATCGAAGCTATTAAATCGAGCAAGATAAGATCCAAATGATGAGCAATCAAGATTAATTATATGACGAGAGGGCTTGGAGAGGCATGTTGTTGACATGAAGTGTGGGCCAAAGTTGTTGAATAGCGAGAGGTTAGTGATGGCTGTACGCACAGGTGTTTGATGTTGGAGAGAAAACAGCTTTTCAGGGGATTGTTATAAGAAAACACTTCCAAACATATAAGCTAATTGAAACAGGAACTCGATTGTAGATGTATTATGTTATCAACCACTTGAATTATAAATCTTCTTGTAATTCAATTAAGTGAGATTTAGAGCGCGATCATATTGAATAGGATTGTTTTTCTCCTTCGAATCGTGAGTTCGGACGAATTTTGATTTTAATATTTTGATAAGGTGTTTTATAATCACGTTTATTGTAACAAAATTATGTTCGACGAGAAATTCTAATATTTGGCATCTCAAAATAGGTGAAAGAGTGGACCCTTGTATTTTGGTACGATGCGACATCAATCGTCTCGTTCTACGACAACCACACAGAAGAATCGCTCTTGCCTCATAACCAACTTACAATTTGGACCACTAGCTCAATAAGGGCAAGATGTAAGGGAATCGTTAGAATTTTTTGGTATCTGAAATTATTAGACGTTGAAGCATGCTAATTTGTTTTAATATTTAAAAGCATGTTTATTTCGTCCACAACATGTTTGCCGTTGCCTACACCGTGCGGCA
Source organism: Prunus armeniaca (assembly GCA_903112645.1). Taxonomy (NCBI): domain Eukaryota; kingdom Viridiplantae; phylum Streptophyta; class Magnoliopsida; order Rosales; family Rosaceae; genus Prunus; species Prunus armeniaca. Next base: position 16,654,887 of record CAEKDK010000006.1, read on the forward strand.
ATTTTTTTTTTTTTTTTTTTTTTTTTTTTGGGGGGTCAACTACGGCAATCACTATTGCAAGTGCTGTAAAGTGCTAATTCAGCTGATCAGTCCCCTATCGAAGTCGAATTTCTATTTCTGAATATGGGAAACATTTTTAAACGTTTCCAAATGAAAGAGAAAAACAAAACTTCTAAGTTTGCCTTTTTAATTAGTTATGGCAAGAACTTTCACAATTCTTCTTCTTTTTATATTTGGGTTGCTTTTTGTTTGTTTCTTCTTTGAGTGTGGACTTATGCATTGAATTGCATGAATCTTTTAAGCAAAAGAATCATTGCACGTAGTTTTTTTATTTTTATTTTTATTTTTATTTTTTAAATAATAAAGAAATTAAGTCTGTTTAAAAGCACTTCAAATATTTGAGCTTAGAGGCTCTAATAAATTGTAACCATTCATTTCTTAGGTCATAATTGAAAGATTATCTTCGTAAAAATTCACTTAAATCGGGGGCATTTAGTTATCAACAGTAACAAAATAAATAGACAAAAATAATATTTTTCAATAAATGATGAAAATATTCATGATAATAATCATAGTGTTATAAATATATGGAAGGGTTATTTACTAAAATGGTCTTTAAACTTATACCCGAATTGCATTTTGGTCCATAAACTAAATTATTCGTTCAAATGATCTACCAACTCTTTATTAATTGGGGCTTTGATCCTATTGTTACATTCTGTCAATATTGCCATCAAATATAAGGGAAAAAACGGTCCAGTTAAATAAATAGTAGATAAATTAAAAACTAAAAAGTAAAAAACATTTCCAAACAAAAAAAAAACCTCCTACCCTCCAGCCCCAGCCATAACCTCATTGCCCAGCGCCCCATCTTCTCTTTCCCACAGCCTATCCTCTCTTCCCTTCCCTCCACGAGAGAGAGAGAGAGAGAGAGGGTGGGGTAGTTCGTTAGGTTTTTTTTGGGGTTACTTTTTGTTGTTTTTTTTAATTCTTTTATAGTTTTTAATTCATTTTAAAAATAAAGGAAATTTTATATTAATTTTTAATCATATAATTAATTTTTTAGTTGTCAAAAGTCTTATTTACCCTCACAAATGTTACATGTGCTGCTTACACGACTAAATTAAATAGAAAATGTAATGGTAGGACCAATGCTATAATTAATGGTAAATTACTCAAATGGTCCTCAAACTTATACATGATTTTCATTTTGGTCCATCAACTAAATTATTCATTCAAATGGTCCATCAACTCTAAATTATTCACTCCAGTGGTCCTACCGTCTAATTTTCTATTATATTTAACCTAATTTTAGGATAAATAATGACCAATTTGCCCTCATATTTAATGGAAATTTTAACAGAATGTAACGGTAGGACCAATGGAGAGAATAATATAGAGTTTATGGACCATTTGACTATTTGAATGAATAATTTAATTGAGGGACCAAAATGTAAATTGAGTATAAGTTCGAGGACCATTTGAGTAATTTACCCCTTCAATTAATAAAGAGGTGGTGGACCATTTGAACGAATAATTTAGTTGATGGACCAAAATGCAACTAGGGTATAAGTTTGATGACCATTTCAGTAAATAACCCATATATGGAATATGGATGACCACCATATCTTCCATTACCTCCAGCTTGTAATGAGTTGTAACCTTTGTTATTACTATTAATATTATAATTAGTACTCTTTAACCTACAATTTATGAGTTGATTTCTTATGGTTGTAAGCCTATAAATTGGTGCTTATCAAAGATGAACGATACAAGTTGATAGAGCAAATTCTATTGTCCTTCTTTTCTCTTTTCTCTCTACAATTTCCCTCTAGTTTTATAACACATAGCTAATTAAGGGATTTCCGATTAGGTGAATTTTCTAAGGATGATCCTTTTTGAGGATATAAGAATGAACAATTCCAATACTGAGATTACATTATAGAGTATGCCAAATTAATTGGTTAGTGTTTATCAATTTATTAACTAGCTAGCGATTGAATGCTATTGCATCTTGTACAACAAACAAACAAAATCCTTGAATTTATAGTACATGAGTTAGACTTAAAGTGAAGTAATATATCAAGACAAATTAATATATAATTTACTTCTTTTCATAAACATGCGGCTAAAAAATGAAAGTATATACATCATCCATTAATATGGTGAATAAAATTAGAGAAACATAATTTCCTTCAATTCAATCCCATGAAAATGAAAACCAGAAGGTATGTTTATGTTGGAAGGATGTTCTTATTTAAATAAAAAAAAATTACATTTCGATATTTAATGATAGGTTTTCAAGTTCTATTTTAAGAATTATCCCGATTAGTTCAATTGCAAAATTGTTAAGTTATTTGAGTATTTGATTATTATTTTAGTTTTATCTAACAAAATGTATTTTTGCTTTTATACATTTGAGGAGATGATCAAATAGTTTTCTATTTGAATGATTTTTTCAAAGTATAACCCCATGTAAATATTAAAAATAGACGAATTCGATCGTTTTTGGAGTGCTGTTATTTCTACTCATGTCTTATTTTCTCATTCACCTTATCTTCCCACCCACCTTGTAATTTTAAAAATACCATTTAATTAATACCTTCTCTCTCTCTCTCTCTCTCTCTCTCCCTCCCTCCCCACCACTTCACCACTATACTCACAATATATGAGCATGACTTGGCTACTTAAGATTAAGGAAGAATTCCTCCTCAATTTGAAGGAACCAAGCTTTTTCCATTGAATCTACCAAGTATGAAAATTTATTGGCAATTGATGCATCTTATTTTCCATCTCCTAACAACCAAGTGGTTAATTTACAATTTCTAATATTCCATAATGTTTTTTAAGTTGAATCAGAGAACCCAATGTGTTAAATTCAGAGAGACAGAACATCAACACCCACTACTAACAACACCGATATTGTCCACAACTTAACCACCTACAAAGCCCAGTAAATGTGGGGTTTTATCACAAAAGGTCTCGGTGATATTAGTAGTAGAACCATTCATTATATGTTGTATTTTATTTAGTTAAGTTTCCGATATGAGACTTATATTCTTCAACACGCCCCCTCACGTGGGACCATCACATGTGGGCTACACGTGGAGCCAAGTCAGGCCCAATCAATCAACTGGCTTTGGTATCATGTTAAATTTCAGAGAGACGGGCCAGCGGCCCACTACTAGCAACACCGATATTGTCCCTAACTTAACTACCGACAAAACCCAGTAGGCGTGGAGTTTTATCACAAAAGGCCTCGGTGATATTACCATTCATTATATGTTGTATTTTATTTATTCAAGTTTTCGATGTGAGATTTTATATTCTTCAACACGCCTCCTCATGTGGAAGCACCACATAGTGGGCCACACGTGGAGTCAAGTCCACATTGGAGTCCAACATTCAAACCCAACATGTGAATACCACGTATTGGGTAAGGGTAAACATTCAAGTCCAACATGTTCACACCACATATTGGGTAAGGGTAAAGGCCCAATCAATCAACCCGTCTTGATACTATGTTAAATTTCAGATAGATGGGCCAGTGGCCCAATACTAACAACACCGATATTAACCCAACTTAACCATCTACAAAGCCTAGTAGATTTGTGATTTTATCACAAAAGATCTCGGTGATATTAATAGTGGAACCATTCATTATATATTGTATTTTATTTAATCAAGTTTCCTATGTGGGACTTATTTTCTTCAACACACCCCCTCATGTGGAACCACCACATAGTAGGCCACATATGGAGCTAAGTCCATATCGGAGTCAATAATTTAATCCCAATACGTGAACACCACATATTGGGTAAGGGTAAAGGCTCAATTCAGGCCCAATCAATCAACATGCTTAGATACTATGTTAAATTCAGAGAGACAGGTTAGCAGTCCACTACTAACAACACTGATATTGTCTACAACTTAACCACCTATAATGCCCACTAGGTGTGAGGTTTTATCACAAAATGACCTTAGTGATATTAGTAGTGGAACCATTCATTATATATTATATTTTATTTAATCAAGTTTCTGATGTGGGACTTTTATTCTTCAACACTGATGTGGAATGGTATATAGAAACTAATTGGGTTGGTTCAGTCACTGATAGACGTTCTATGTTTTAGTATTTCACATTTGTTGGTGGTAATCTTGTTACTTGGAGGAGTAAAAAGCAAAACGAGGTGTCTAGATCTATTACTAAGGCCGAGTATCGTGGGATGGCACAAGGTGTGTGCGAGTTACTATGGTCGAGAAGATTGTTGAGAGATCTTGGGTTTGGACCCCAGAAACCCATGGATTTGTATTATGATAATAAAGCTGCAATTGCGATTGCGCATAACTCTGTGCAACATGATCGTACATATGCTGATTGGGCTGGTTCAGTCACTAATAGGTGGGGTAGCTGATAGGTTTATCATTTTTTCTTTCATTTTTTGTTCAATTTTTATAAGACCTAGCAGTGTTAAAATTGAGGTTTTGTTCAATTCATCGCAGTGTTAAATGGGAAGGTGCCAGTTAAGGCTTCGTTGGTGGAGGGTTTGTTCAATGGGATCGTGTTTGGCATTAGGGATGAAGTATGCAGTAAGTGGTTATTTAATTGTTTGGCTATAGATGCAATAGTTTATAGAGATATTTAGTGATATACCCATTCTTAGCATTAATATTATAAATAAACCATACATCATTGAATTTCTATAAATAAACCCAAAAAATGACAGCTGACCTTATTGAATTTAATATTAATTATTAAATTACTTTGATGCCTTATTGATTGTTTTGAGTATTTTTATGAGATTTTGGGGTTGGGCTTGTTTTAAGAAATTGATGGCAGTTTTGTAATTTATAAGAAGTTAAAAGCTTCTTTGTAATGATGTAAATGAGCTTTGAGTGTGTTTCTAAAGTCCATTTCATATGAGGTATTTTTATAATTTGGGCCCTTATATTGGATATAATAGCGAATCACTCTAGTTTATATTCGACTTTAATAGAAGATTCTTCTTTTTTCTTGAAAAAAAAAAGAAAAAAGTAAACATGTGTTAAAACCTTAAATATGAGACTGGGGCTTAGAAATTATTTTACAAAAGGTTAAATTTATATTTAAAATTTTGAACCCACCTTGTTAAATTTATATTTAAAATTTTGACCATAAAGTGGGTGGAGAAATGAAAATAAAGCACTCTATTTTTGTTGTATGCAATCTGACCGCGTTGTTTCAAATTCCAAGAAGGATGAAATCCAGGCAACATCCCAAAAGAAATGTGTGGGGGCCCACTATCAAATTGCACGACATATCTCACTGTCCTCCCTCTCCACCGTCACGTCATCTTTTGGTCCTACCTTCTGTTACTTATCCTCTCCCCTCGTAAACCCAAGGAATTGTTCCCTCCACCCAAAATAAATGCTCTCTTACTCGCTGAGAGTACCCAAAATATTTACCCGCCAAACTTACGCTAACAGCTGCCATTAGCATCCCTAAAACGACACGTCGTAGTCTTGCAACGGCGAGTACGACCGACTAGCACATTCGAGAGCACGACTACAGAGATAGTGGTCGGTCACAACTTGGTCATCTCTGCTGGAGATCGTAACCACTCAAAAATCAGCACGTGGAATTGCTGCTCTTCTTGTTTCTTATGTTCCACGAAGACTTTTTAGACAGTCCACTGGAGCATAGGAGGAGGGGATATAGCCAAGCTTAACGAATAAGCTTAACATCTTTTTGCATTGCTGCCAATTCAGAATTAAAGGCCTTGAAAAACCCATGAAGATGCTTCACGCAAGCAAGTAGACAAGGGCAGAGAATTTATGCACAATTTAGAAAGAGAGAGAGAGGGGGGAGAGAGAAAGAGAGAGATTGTTGCTATAGCAATGGAGCGCTTTGAGATATTGAAGGATATTGGGTCTGGGAATTTTGGGGTTGCAAAACTGGTTAAGGACAAATGGAGTGGGGAGCTCTATGCTGTGAAGTTTATTGAAAGAGGGCTGAAGGTAACATATGCATCTTTTATTTTTTCTCTTTCATTGGTATGAAATTTTGATTCTTGGGTCTCTCTTTTTTTCCCATTCATCTTGATAGGTGAGATTTTATCATCCCGGTTTTGTTTTTTTTTTCATGGAGGGACTAATTTGAAGCATTCTTCTGTGTTTACAGATTGATGAGCATGTACAGAGGGAGATTATGAACCACAGGTCCTTGAAGCATCCCAATATAATAAGATTTAAAGAGGTATAACTCTGAGTTTGATCTCAAACTTTAATGAAATAGTTCTATTCGTATCTCAATGAGAAAAGGTTCTGCAAAGCTACGTTAGTGATCTGCAACTTGCAAGAACTCTTAGAGAATCAGACACTACTTTTTGTTAATAACAGAACATGTTTTCTATCTCCACTTGTTTTAAAGACTCTACCCTTTTCTTCCATTATCTTGGCATTGGCACCGGGCTGGCTACAGTGAAAAATTGATGCTTATATAGTTGGTTTTCAATGAGTAATTTCAAGGGGTTTAGCATATTTTAAATCAGATGAGATTTTTTCCTTATTTATTTGACTGTATGTCTGTTAACTTTTGCAGGTCTTGTTAACACCAACCGACTTGGCCATTGTCATGGAATATGCAGCTGGAGGAGAACTTTTTGAAAGAATATGCACTGCTGGTAGATTCAGTGAGGACGAGGTAAAAATTAGAACAAATTCAATGCTAAAAGAATATCCAGCTTATATATATATATATTTATATATATATACTTGGGTTTTCTTTTCTTCAGCTACAAATGATTAGATATTTTAGTAGCTGTTTTGGTTTTTTTTCCTTGATGTCCTGATACTTTACATGGTTATCTGTAGGCAAGGTATTTCTTTCAACAGCTGATTTCAGGAGTCAGTTATTGCCACTCAATGGTAAAAACCTCAATCTATCAAAATCATAATTAAAGTTTTCTTTGTTGTAATTATCTCCAATCTTGACCTTCCATCCATCCCTTACTGATTTTGTATGTTTTCTATTGCAGCAAATTTGCCACAGAGATCTTAAATTGGAGAACACACTTCTAGATGGAAGCTCAGCACCACGTCTCAAAATTTGCGATTTTGGTTATTCCAAGGCAATTAACTACTTCATTTACAGTACATTCAGGCCCGTTTGATAACTGTTTCAGTTTTCATTTTTCGGTGTGTTAATTCAATTTCAATTACTTAATTTTGTTGTTGTTGTATCTTATAGTCATCTGTGTTGCATTCCCAACCCAAATCAACTGTTGGAACACCGGCCTACATTGCACCAGAGGTCCTGTCAAGAAAAGAGTATGATGGGAAGGTAAGTTTACTAATCTTTGTTGGCCTGTTTTTCATGTTCGATTTTAGGTCTTGTCCTTGTCATTTTGGGGCCAACTATTTGGTCACCTAACATCATGTCTTCACACTTTTTTTGTTCTCTGAGAATCTCAGATTGCGGATGTTTGGTCATGTGGGGTTACTTTGTATGTGATGCTTGTGGGTGCTTATCCCTTTGAAGATCCAGAAGATCCAAGAAACTTCAGAAAAACACTCCAGGTATGTATCATTGTGGTATTTGTACCATTTTAGTTTTGCCTCTTGCTATGCCTTTTAATGTTGTGGCCTAACATCTATAATTTGCTAATGCCTTATTTCAGCGGATTCTTAGCGTCCACTACTCCATTCCTGACTATGTACGCGTTTCCATGGAATGTAGACATCTCCTTTCTCGAATTTTTGTTGCTAACCCCGAAAAGGTATAATTCCTTGTACTTACAGCCCTCGTTGTACACATGATTGATTGCTAGTCGTTGATGGTTCATGCTTAGAAAGAAAACCCTTTTTTACTTTTTTGAGTTTTTATACTTTATACACTTTATTTTGATTCTTTGACAATAGTCGTCAATATATGCAGACGGCTGACAACCGTGCCTAGAACGAAAACGATTTTTCACTTTTTTGAGTGTTTATACTTTTTTTTTCTTGAGTGTTTTGAGTGTTTATACTTTTTTTTTTCTTGAGTGTTTTGAGTGTTTTTACTTTTAAGTCCTTATTTTGATTCGGTGACAATAGCTATCGATATGTATGTGTGATTGATTCTCAGTCGTTAAATTTGATGCAGAGAATAACCATCCCAGAAATAAAGCAGCACCCCTGGTTTCTGAAAAATATACCAGTAGAATTCATGGAAGAAAACAACCTGCAAAGCAGCAATCAAAACCATGAACAACAATCATCCCAGAGCATTGAAGAGATTTTAGCAATAATTCAAGAAGCTCGAAAAGCTGCAAACGGTGCCAAAATTGGCGGGCTTTTACTGGGAAGTATGGATCTTGATGAGATAGATGATGCTGACATAGATGACATAGAGACAAGTGGTGATTTTGTTTGCGCATTATGAGTGCCAAGTTCATATCACATACAGCTTTGCACTTTGCAGCTGCGGGCCAAATGCCATTTCCAAAAAGCAGTTGGAGATAAGGCATTTTTTTTCTTCTTCTTCTTTTTCATGTGATGTTGGGGAATCAAACTGTCTCTTTTAAAGAGTGATGGTTATTTTCCCATGCTTGGAAGCTTGCTGTCTTAGTCTCTGTGTGAAGGGGCATTATTTCCATTATAGGGTATTTATTGGCTGTTGCTTCTCATATTTGTAATTTGCAAAATTCTCATAATGTTCAGCTTCTTTTTATAATCTTACCTGATTAAGATAAATCTTTCTCAATCGCAAAACTGCCCATTTTGAAATTCTGTTGGCCTGTGACATAAGCATAAAGTGATCAGTGATAAAATATTAGTATAATTCCATCAACCTGATCCAGTTTAACCGCAAAACATTGATACTATATGTATCAATCTTCACGGCGGATTTTGTAGCTAGTTTAGGTCATGCTCTCTCAACCCTTCCCGTTTGTGGAAGAGTGGGGTTCTTTTGTCCGTTGCAAACTCCTTTTATTTTGACTTTTTAGGGCCTCCGTGTCCGAGAGGGTTTTTCCTGTAATTTCCTCTTTCCACATAAAAATAAAGTAAAAATAAAAAAAAATTGCAAAAGATTAGGACGATAATGTAAATATAATATTAATAAGACTACAGAAAGGATACATATAATATCAATCTTTGTGATATCTTCATAGTGGACAGCATCATATGTTCATATTTAGCATTGCAAGTCCAATGGTTAGTTGCTCGCGCTAATTGGAGCATGCTCATACAGTGCACAATTAGTTAATTGGCACTAATATGTTTCTTTTTAATTATTTAAGTTCAGATCCTCCACAATAAATGTCTGCTGTTGGATAATCTAATAGTTAATTCAAAATTTCAAGAATAGGTCAGAGTTGAGTGGTATTTTATTTTGTAAAATTACTTGTTTTAGTGTCTTCTAACCCGATAATGTAATTGTTTGCTCAATTTCTTTTGGGTTAGTAAATAACAAGTCTCTTAAGGTGACTTGGTCTGAGTCATGTTCACATATGAGTTTTTGTTGATTCTTCAATCAAATCATTCTCCCGAAATTTCCATCTAAAATTTATCTTTTCTGAAATTTAGTTTAATTTTATCTCGAATTTAAAGGATTTTGTTGCAATATGTCGTTGGGAAAAATAGGGATTAATAAGAGTCAATTAATAGCTCTGATTGTCCCTGAACCAAGCCTTTTCCACCATTGTGCAATTAAAATAGGCAAACAAACAATGTGAGGCTAAACTTTGCCTACATCAATAAACACAAATGAAGAGAGGGAAGCATTACAAAAAGTAGAAACCCAAACTAAATGTAGCTCGTCACCCACAAATAAAGCACAAGGGCCAAACATAAAGATACAAAACAAAAAAAATGAGGTTTTCTCTTGTGAAATTCTCTCTAATTTGGTTTTCTGACGAATGATTTTGAAATGCAAACAGCGGCTTTCGTAGGTCCCAATGAGCTGAGAAAGCATTTCCACCCCATGTTCATCCTTGCGTTGGTTTTGTAGCCATTCATGCATTAACCACCTCATTCTATGGGTTTTCTTACCTTTTAACTTTGTCTTTATCTCTCTTTTCCATTAAAGCAAGGAAAGCCTATGTCTCCCCCTCCCGACTTAGGTATCATGCATGTTGCCATTATGTATAGCTCGTGCTCTGTCGTTTGGTAAAGACTGTCACTATATCCGAATTGTTGTTATCAATATGAATGTTCTCAAGGTGTAGTTTTTTTTGGAATATAACACATCACATGTTCAGTCGTAGTGCATATCAATGTGCTTCAGAGTCGGGTGAAAACTCGAGTTTTTTCTTGGGTTGAGTTATTAGGCTATCTCTAACTCATGAGGCCAAACTCAAAATATCCCAAGTTTTAGCATAATTTTCCTCTCAACTCAAGAAAATTAAGAGGCCAAAATTTGAGAAAACCCAAACTTGAGGCCAAATACCAATCCAGCTATTGCATCAACTGGAATTTTTTTTGGTGGAGCCGACTAAAAACTGACGCAAGTCATGTGCAAAGTAGCTGTGAAAGGGGCCCGCGCTGCTACTGTTGTAGACCTTCTCACGCCATGTGTCCCGCGCTTGTGATGTAGTCATTGGAATCCAACATCACAATTCAAACAACCCTTTTTTAAATATATATATTTTATTCCATTAGTAACCCAAATCAACGATTTAGATTAAATCCAAACTATTTTAACGGTAAAATAAAGATCCAAAGGTCAAAATAGTATTTTAAATTAATTTAAATAAGATCCAACCTAAAACTCACTCCAAATGCTATAAATACCTGCCCATTTCATAAATAATCTACCAAAAATTATATTTGTGGAATATAAATTGTTCAAAAATAAATAAATAAATTGTGAAGTTATTTAAAAAGATTAAATGACGAAAAATTATCCATTAAAAAAAATTAGACTTAAACCATTCTTAAACAATTTAATAAAGTTGCGGACTTAAAATTTGAGTATGAAGAGTTGGGGGAAAAACGGTTTGAATCCGGGCAAAACTCAAATAGTTATTTTTTGGAGGGGAAAAATTTGAATTTTGCCTCAAATGGGTTGGAGAAGGCCTTAAGAGAGAAAAAAAATTGTTTAATTGAAGTCCAGTTAGCCCACAGAAATATATATGCTGGATTGAAAGGAGAAAAATCTTAATTTTCTATAATAAAAACTGGAAGCCCAGCCCAGTACTCCTCTAAGGAGCTTGGGCCCAATGAACTCATCCACGTTTTCAAGTTTCAACTCACAATCTCCCAAGCTTGGGTCGCAATTCCGCGTCCCATCTGCCTCGTCTATATATAAATTCCTCTCAGGTTCTTCCCCAAAACCCTAAGAAGCTGCCAGGAGCTCCTTGAATTCGAGTGGTTTAGCAAGAGGACCATTTCTCTCATCTCGGCCGTGGCAGCGGACCAAACATGAAGGTTTGTATATCCGTCTTATTTTCTCCGATCCCCAATTCTAATGCCTTTCAGTCTTTCACCGATCAGCTTTCTGTTGTTTCAGTTTAACATTGCGAATCCCACCACTGGGTGCCAGAAGAAGCTCGAGATCGACGATGACGCTAAACTGTACGAAAACCCTACCTCTAATTCTCCTCCATTTCGTGTTTTGCTTACTTTCGGGAAAGGATAGTATCAGCATTTGTTAGGCAATAGAGGTTGATAGATTTGGATCGATCTTATGAACTTGAGGTCTGTTTGGTTGCTGAGAAATTATTAGAAGAAAACGAAAACTGGAATTTTGAGTTTAGGGTTGTGAGTTTATCGATTATAGCAATCATTTCATCTTAAGGAGATTGGAGAAGTTTTGTTTTTCAAGTTAGGTGTATGTTTGGTTAGCAATGTAGTGGATTGATGTAGGCGGCATGATTTGCATCTACTTTGTATGAGTAACGATCATTTTATCTATCTGATGACTAGGAGGTCGGTGAGAAATAGAATTGCCTTCTGGGTTTATTTCATGACTTGATGAAAAAAGAATTTCTTTTGGTATTTCCACAATTACACAAAATGAATTGAGTATTTTAGAAAACGATGGAAAATTTTGGATGCATTTTATGAGAATAAAGATTACAAATGGAGTGAATGATTTGAAATTTTTACTTCAAATTGTCATGCTCATGAGTAAACTTGTGGTAACAATTCTTTTATTCATTTTAGTTTGTATGTAGCCTTCTATTAAGGTTTACTTTTTGCACTATGTGCTTATGGATAAGTAGAAGGATTGCCCTGCAGTGTATTTCTTTATGGAATTCCAGCTCTGTGTCAGAACTTGTTCTGAATGTGCATTTTACCTTTTGCTTATTGACTAGGTTTTTCAAGAAATATTTGTGTACTGTGGTGATGCCATATGATTCTTTTTTATTTTTATTTTTTTATATCTGATGTATGTGTACTTCGTAAATACCAAGGAAATTAAGAATACTCTTGGATTATAAAGAGCGAATTGACTTCAAAGTGTTTTATAGTTGCTGGAAGTACATTTTCCAGTGACAGACACATTGTGTATTGTTAATTATGCTCACATGTTTTTATTTGTGGTTTTACCAATTTCATTCTAGACTTTAGCTTGACATATCTTGCACTCAGTTTTTTTTTTCTTTCTATTAACAGATTGTATCCTAAACAATGTTTTATTTAATGTATCTTAGATTATGACCACTAAACTCTTTGACATGCAGCCGTGCATTCTGGGACAAGAGGATCTCTCAAGAAGTCAATGGTGATGCCCTGGGCGAGGTATTTACCGTTTGCGAGATTTGATTTTAGTCATCTTACACTAGAGTACTCATTACAGTTTTTTTCCTTCTTTTACAGGAGTTCAAGGGCTATGTATTTAAAATTATGGGAGGCTGTGACAAGCAAGGCTTTCCTATGAAGCAAGGAGTGTTAACCCCAGGCCGTGTTCGCCTTTTGCTCCATAGAGGTATGTTATAATGTATCAATTTGTGTCTGAGAGATAGCGGCATTTGATTTTGAGTTCCTGTTGTAGTACCTAATATTAGTTTTCTCTCGGCTCAACACTTTTGGGCGATGAAACTGATTGGTGCATATTGTTTATTTAGGTACCCCGTGCTTCCGTGGATATGGAAGGAGGAATGGAGAGCGAAGAAGGAAGTCTGTTCGTGGATGTATTGTCAGTCCAGACCTGTCTGTATTGAACTTGGTTATTGTTAAGAAAGGTGACAATGACCTTCCTGGACTTACTGATGTTGAAAAGCCAAGAATGAGAGGTCCAAAAAGGGCATCAAAGATCCGGAAACTATTTAACCTCACCAAGGATGATGATGTGAGGAAGTATGTCAACACCTACCGCAGAACATTTACAAGCAAAACTGGTGGGTTATATTTTCAGTCTTTAAATTTTGTTTTCACACAACAGAAATATGAAAAAGATACTCTGCTAGAATATTAGTCACCACGCGGTGATGAAATTTCCATTTAAGTTTGTTGTGAGTCTCGACCATTGAGATAAAATACCCAATTTAATGGTTTGCAGGCAAAAAGTGCAGCAAAGCTCCCAAAATTCAGAGACTGGTTACTCCATTGACTTTACAGAGGAAGCGAGCAAGGATCGCAGAGAAGAAGAAGAGAGTTGCAAAGGCGAAGTCTGAGGCAGCAGAGTATCAAAAGCTCCTTGCTTCCCGGTTGAAGGAGCAGCGTGATCGACGCAGTGAGAGTTTAGCCAAGAGGAGATCGAGACTTTCTGGTGCGTCTAAGCCATCTGCTGCTTAGGTCTCTGGAACAAATTTTGTTCTTTTAGTCAATGAGTTAGTGAGCAAATGAGCATCATAGATAGTTTAATGTATTTTTGATTGCTTACATTGAGCTGTCATGATTTTATTATGGATGTCGAACATGTTGAGTGGTTGACATTTCAAATTTTGATTGCGCTTTTAATGTTGGAATTTATTTTGGTGGTATACCTTCTCCCTCTCTCCCTGTTCTGCAATTCTCACTTATTCTCAATTTCGTATGACGAGAGAAGCCTAAATTTATAGCATACTATACCATCTTGAAAACCTATCTTTGCATTTAGCATCAGTGCATTTTTACGCATTTAAACTAATGCTAGCTATTAGATTAATCTAATGAATTTTATTAAGTCCACATTAGCATAATTGTACTAACATAAATAAAACTCACAATTTGTACCTTACTCTTTGCATCCAACTTTTGTAATATAAATAAATAAAAAATGTCTCATCAAACATGAACACCCCTCCCGACCCAGGCCCCTTACCAACCCCACTGACAGCCACCCATGGTTCTATCTCTCTCTTAATTTTTGATGACTGACTCTCAACAAGGCCTACGGATTGAAGTCCTTCATCGTTAGGAATCTCTCCTAACTCCAGAACCACCCTCGAGTGATAATCCAGTTCTACAACTAGGGAATAATTTTATCAAATCTTGATCACGAATTATTCGCCACAAGTACTGCAATTGACATCTTATATATGCCTACCAATTATAGGACCAAGTGAGCGGCGGCCATGGCTGGCTGTGAGGGGGCTGGATCGGGAGGGAGGTAGTTGTTGCTTGTTGGAACTTTTTTTTTAATTTTTTAATTTATTTCATAAGTATTGGCTAAGGTGCAAATGGTGAGTGAGTTTGAGGTTAATAAATGCAACGATGCTAAATATAGAGACTCGGAAACTTCGTAATTCCATGCTGAATGACGCGAGCGCAATGTTGAAAATTCAATTAAGGAACATTGGTTTGAATTTTAGATGAACGCATTGGTATTGGAATTAACCTTTTGAAAAGCCGGCATGAACAATAAACCAAGAGTACAGAATATTAGATGGATTGGGCCTGATTAGCAAAAACAAAAAAGTTTTAAGGATTCCATTAAAAACCAGCCAAAAAAAAAGAAGAAAAAAAAAAAAAGTGACGATAAAGATAAAATATAGTCAATTCCAATGATGGGTGTTTATTCTAACATCACCATGCCCTCTCAAAGACAGGTACGTGGGGTTACAGGATGACGACTGTTAACCACCCTGCAATTTCTTCTCACCTCACCTTGCTGCTCAACCTGCAAGTCACCCATCTTTATCATCCCCTCAACAAAGGCCTTGAAAAACTCATGTTGGTCCCTGCTAAACAGTTGAACAAATGCCCTAGTCTCTGGAAATGTGAAAAGTGTTTGATCTGAATTCAGAAACCCTCTCCCTGCAACCAAGTCCTTGAAGTACTGGTTATCGAACACTACCGGTGTAGCGTCAAGGTCTCCGGTCACGTTTTGATCCACATTCAAAGGGCAGAGCTTGTTTAGCTTTCCTCTAAACTTTGGATCAAAGACAGGGTCTGGCCGGCCGGTGCCGGATTGGTTGTACAGCCTGAACATGATGGAGAAGCATCGAGCTTGGCCGATGGAATGTGAACCAGAAAGGGCAACAAGGTCTTTGACAGACAGATTGAATTTGCCAAACAGGTCAATGAGGAAGCTTGCGTTGGCTCTTGGACTTGGCATAACGTTGTCTGAGGCTTCTTGGCTGGCGCTTAAGCTATCCAATCTGCCTAACTTCACTTCCCAATCAGGTCCTCCTGTCTGATTAACACTAATTTTTTTAATTATGGAAAAACCATAAACAGCAAAGAATTATACACTTTGCACTCAAACCAAGCCCATGTTGATTATTCATCACTTTTTTTGTTGTTGATTTTATATCAATAGAGGGGGGGTTCGAATTCGGATCTCTTCGAATATTAGGAAGAGAAATTCCACTAAAAGAAGATGGAAGTATAGAGAAGAGAGTTTCATACCAATGCAACAGCATCTTTAGAGGCCATGATGATGATATCTGCACAAGAGACAATCCCAGGGCAGACCTTCTCCAAGGCTTCCTTGACTTCATCAACAACCTCATAAGATCTCAGTGAATTTATGTTTGCAAGGGCGAGTTTTTCCCCAAGCATTGTTGGTGTGTCATCAAGCAACAATGAAGCATCACAACCCTATAGATTTTTTTTTACCAAAGAGGGAACCAATTAATTAGTTGTTGAAGAACAGCTTATAAGAAAACGCAGGATTGTAATTTTTATATATAGTTCACTTACATTAACAAAGCAATCATGGAATTGGAAGCGCATGACAGAAGCAAGGCTCCGGGGCTCTCGGATCAGAGCCTTCTTCATGACATGTCGGACCACAGCTTCGGCTTTTGGGCACGATTCTGAGTAGTAATGAGGCCGGAGTTGTGCACCGGCAGCGCTGACTATTATGTGGAGGAGGAAGAGTGAAAAGAGGGGAGACATTGAATTTTTGAGACAATTCTCACTACTAGGTAGGTGTGTATATGAGTTGGTGAAGTTTGGAGTTCCGTTTGAGGGTTTTTAAGCTTGTTTGATGCTTCTGTGCATGTACAGAAACAGTGGGTGTGTGAAATGATTCTTTCCCTTTTTTTCTCTCTCTTTTTTGTTTTTAGTGATATGGGGTAAGTTTTGATACAAAGGCGATAGTATTGGATTACCTGTTGCATCCCTATTTTTCAATACAGTACTATCGCCTTTGAGTTATAGGAGGAAGCTTCATTTGCGCTATTCACTTGTATTCGTACAATCTTAGAGCATCTCCGATGGTGGGTTATATAATGAGGTGTATGTTAAATATATACCATTTGTAATCGCAATCACATGCAATGGGGATGTGTAAACGATTGTAAATTTACATTACAACCTTAAGATGCAAATTTAGATGCACATTTGCATTCTTTTTTACATCCCTTGCAGGTGAGACCTACATAAGAAAAAGTAAGAAAATGTGGACAAAAGTGAGCAAAATCAATTATACATATTTAGATTTACATATTCCTCATTATAGCAAAAATCACATTTACAACCCCTGGAGGTGTAAAGGAGATATAAAAGTGGATAAATTATAAAATGATACGGTATCACCACGTCATTTGGTGATACTTCCATTCAAAATGCGCTATGTGTATTATTTTTTAAATAAAAATTAATTATTTATATAGCTGGATTTAAAAATCTAATTTTATAATTTAAAACCATAAAAATAAAACTAAAATGAAAAAACTCATTAATAATAAAAATTCCAACAACCACTTCCCGAGCTCGCCGACCAAGCCTCTGCCTGCCCACTTTCTGCCAAGGCTCTTGTCTTTCTTTCATTTTTCCAATCTCTCTCTCTTTCTGCCTCTCCATCCCTCCTCTCTATTATGGATTTAAGGTTCATGGAATTTTCTCTCTATGATGGCTTTAAGGTTCAAGAAATTTAAATTGAAGATTTGTTCAGGGTGGGTTTATAGTCTTCGAGAAATTATTTAATTTCATATGCGAAGGTCAAGAAGTTTAAAATTTTTTGAGGAATTTGATCGCCATTGAGATTATCAACAAGAAAAGCAAATTTTATAGAAGGTGAATTAGAATCCAATCTTGGTTGCATACCTTTCTATGTATCAATAGCCGAATCAATTTTTTTTTCTAATGATTGTGAAAGTGGAATTATCCATGTGTTGGGGTGTCCTCAAATTCACACAGAGAATGAGGCAGTAGTCATGGAAGATAGTGGTGGGGGATCACTGTGGATGAAGCGGGTGGTTTTTGGGTTTTTTTTTATTTCTAAAGTTTTTTAAAAATCATTTTAATTTTATTTTAAAAGTAAATATGAGTGTTGAATCCAGTTGTCAAAAAATAATACATGTGGCGAATTTTGAATGGAAGTATCACCAACTGACGTGGTGATATCATACCATTCTATAATTTCTCATAAAGAGAAGTGGCTTCACACCCATGAAAATATGCTCTTATGAAAGAATATAAATAACACTGTCATTTAAATGACGTGAAAAGAAAATTACATGAAATGTTATTTTGGCTCTTCACTTGTATTCGTGCACTCTCATAAAGGAGTGTAGATAACAACCGCCGTGTTATTTACACTCCTTGGTAGACATTCAAAAGGAGATTACACATAACTCCCTTTAATGACTTCAAAACGGTTGAATTTCTTTAATTATAGATTGACTTTAATGGTTATTTGACTCATTTTCAAAAGATGTTATGTATTAATCCATTGCTTTGCTTTACCAAATCCCAACACACAGAGGCCGGTATTGTGGAATAGATTAAAACAAATATTAGCAGCCATCAATGTCTGCAATTAATATTGCATGAAGAAAGAGCAAAGCCAGCTCAATTTTATGCTAAATCTTGTAGTATACAAATCCCCATATGTCTTTTATTTGCTCACTTCTATGTTGAAAGGAATACATAGCACCTTCTCCACTTCCTCATGATGTGTTACTTTTTTCACATTTAAATAAAATAATATCTTTATATAGACGTGAATTAGGTCAATTTTTATTAAATTAAGTTTGAACTATTTTTCCGTAACTATTGCTTGTATATATAAAAATGTCTTTAATCTATATATATAAAGCAAAAGGTAGAGAATAGTGAAACATTCAAAATACCAGAAAATGCTCTTTGTTAATTCAAACATTAAGAATTGAAATTATTAATTAAATGAGAATAATTTGGTAAATTCACTTATTTTTTCATATTAAAACAAATAGATAATATGTCATATTTTTATGGACCATAACTACAAATTATTTTTTTTAATTCTAAAATTAATTAAATTCTTTTTTTTTAAAAAGCCTTTTGCAGGAGCGGAAGCCCGTGAGGAGAGGGTAGTACATTTAAAAAAAATTAACTTTTGTTTACCCATATTAAGACCCATTTGGGAGTGCTTCTAGAATAGTTAAAAGCGCTTTCTGACAACCAAAAGCGCTTCTGATAGCGTTTGACAGAAATGTTTAGAAGCGCTTTTAGGCCATAGAAGTGCTTTCTGGAGAAGCACCTGTCATGTGCTTCTTCAGGAAGCACTCCCAAGTGCCTTTCCAAGAAGCACTTCTGTTTTTTATGAAAATTTCAATGTCTTTATAATAAAAGCGCTTATAAGTAGAAGTGCTTTCTAGAAAAGCACTTCCAAACAAGCCATAAATGTCTTTAATAGCCTTATTGGCCTTCATCAACAAATGAATTCTTTTCATCTCCCCTTATTCTCTTCCCACGGTAGATCCACGACGGCTAGGTGGCCGGGTTTTGTTCTCCGGCGTCAAAGGCACTACAACATCCATCACTCTCTTCTGCACAGTAACTATCTCTCTCTTGACCACAACATCCATATTCTCCTTGCGTATAAACTTGATAGATCCTTTTGTTTTGTTTGTTCGTTTAGGTCAACGCTAAGAATAAAACCTAGTGGCTTGAGAATAACCCTTTAACCGGCCCAAGAGATAACTATTATTCTTCAGTTTACCCAATTGGTCATGATGAGACCTTTTTATGTACATTTGAGATTTGACCCTTAACACCTTTTTCCCAACCGAAATAGGCCGAAAGGAAGCCATGGACATTGAATATTGAACAACTTACTAAACTATATCTAAGAACTAAAGTTGTAGAATTCTAGAATCTATATCTAAGAACTAAAGTTGTAGAATTCTATTCTAGATTCTAGATTCTAGATTAATATTGTAAATCATCCAAGCCATCAGTCCAAAAACATAAAAAATTGTTTGTTTGTCTGTCGATGTGGTGGCCCGTGGATTGAATGAACCCATATGCTACAAGTGTCCTAGTTTCATGCAGGACCCCCAAATACCGAGAAAGACTTCCATGTCACAGGAATAACACTATTTTGGTATTTCCGATCAATAATGTTATGACACGCATGATAACACTTTCACGTGACGTAGTATTATTGACCAAAAATACCGAAATAGTGTTATTCCCATTCCAACTAAGTTTTTCTCCAAAATACCAAATAAATGGAGGTCCCCTCCATTCACATTCACCAAGGCTGATCAGACCAAAATTTCAATGGTCTGAATTTGCATGAACCTTTGATATATAGATAGCCATTGTCAGAAACAGTTTCTGATCGTGCTGCAATTACAAACTTCTTTAACAACAGTTTCTCAGTGTGATTTAAAACTAGAAGTTTGCCACCCACCCTTTGTGGTTGGGGGACCCTACTTACCTGATGATAATGAGTATGTTTTGTGCGACTTCACCCACCAAGGCCAAGGTGAACCGCTCAAGAACATCATGTCTCATCTGAGAAGATTTCAATCAAACAATCCATTATTTTAATGTCCTATTTAGTTACAAGCTCACGCTACCTACATGAAAAAGACATTAAAAAAAATTATGGAGTTGAAAGGAAGTTCTTATATTTGACCAAATGGGACACACAGAATCACTGAGAGTGATCCATCAAAAACTGATATTATAATTTATCCAATCAAAACAGCAATATTCACGAGCTTTCAACATTTATGGATATCTCACTTCAAATAATTGTGGTTTGTTTTTTCCTTGTAGTGCATATTGTTCCATTTTCAAGAATAGATGAATAGGGTGCTCATCTCCAAGAGCATTTGACCCCAAAGTGGATGATTATCAATCAATCACTGTTTCCTATTTTCTATTATTTGTTATCTTTCTTCTTCTTCTCTTTTGCCAAATTTATTTGTTATTTTTCTATGGATGGAAATTGAGACCCTTATCTTTCTCTTCAAAAAATTATATTTAATATGATAGTAGGGTATAGCTCAGTTGGTTGAATTCTTACACTTTCACTTCACTCATGTGGGCAGAAGTTCAAAACCTCCAAACATCCAATGAATATTTATATAAACTCCCTCCCGTAATTTCTTGTACTCAAAATAAATATATTTATAAATATACCATGATCATAATACTAGATTACTAATTGTGCGATTGATATGCAAGACTAATTTCTTTATCATTAATTCATTTATGACACAAAGAGGGACACAAAATGAGACATGTAAAGTGCCACTATGTATTTGATCTGTAGTTAAAAATGCATGATAAGGGTGGCACTGTCAAACATGTATGAATTTTTTTCTAGGCCTGACATTTTAGACCAAAAAAATGAAAAACTGCAAATATTGATCGAGGTTTTACTACATTTAAATTAATTTATCACGAGAACTCATCACAACATGTGGTTTATAAAACCGACCACAATATGTCGTTGCAGTTGCGGTTTCACATATTTAAATAAGGGAGTTTCACTAAAACACCCAAAATGGGGGCTGAAATTATAAAAAAACCCAACACCCAAAACACTTTATAAACACACCCAAAACCCATCATTACACACACTCAAAACCCATTTATAAACACACCCAAAAAATATACAATTGTTGATTTTTGGGTTGATTTTGGGTGTGTTTCTATGTTTAAATAGTGCTTGAGTTTTTTTATAAATATATGTCTAGGATTGGGTTTATTTATAAATTTGTATTTAAATAATGGGGTATACCGCAAACCGCAATATAATGTAATTAATTATTTAAATGAATACTTATAATTATTTTATATTAACTAATAGAGGCTAGGACTTCATCATTTAGATGAATCTTTCTCTCTTCTTCTTTTCTTTTTTTTTCTTTTTATTCTCTCTCTCTCTCTCTCTCTCTCTCTCTCTCTCTCTCTCTCATCTTCTTCCTCTTAGCGGGACTCGCCTAGGCTTTGAATTTATTATTAATGAAGTGTATTCTCCGCCAATCTCTTGAAGTTCCCTCTATTGTTTTTTTTTAATTTTTAAATATCAGCCTTGAAGAAATATCATTTGAATATTTAGTGAATTAATAAAACTTAATTAGTGAATAATTAAACTTGTATCTAGTAGGAACTTGGGTTTCAATTAGTATTGCAAACTCATCGGTTGTGTTGGTAATTTTGTTAAGTTGTTATTAGTGGGTTAGCCGAGATAATCTTTAGCTGGCAATCAACTATTTAGTTTATTAATTGTGAATTAGCAGGATTGTGGATTGTATTGGTTTATTTTTAATAATAAAGTTCATTCTCTTCGTATATGAGTTAAAGAATCATTGCTAATGATAAATTTTTTTGCTTATTTCATCAGTATTTTTAAGCATGAACTCTTTTTTTGTTGATAGAAAGTTCTGTAATGTTATGTTGTTCCCTATACCGACAATTGGCAACCGCAATATATCGACAATTGCAGTATACCGGCATGTGGTATACCGTAATATATCAATATGTTCTTAGTTCGTCTTTTCACCATACTGCAATATATTGGTTGGTTCACAATTTCATTAAAAAGTTGCGGTAACCGAACCACAACCACCCCTCATTTTTTCTATCTTTGTCAATTGTCAAAACATGTTTTCATAACTGACTTAATAGACCCAATACTCTTATATAAAAAATAAATACAAATTTATAAATAAACCCAATTCTATACATGTATTTATAAAAAAACCCAAGCACTATTTAAACATAGAAACACACCCAAAATCAACCTCAAAATCAACAATTGTATATTTTTTGGGTGTGTTTGTAAATGGGTTTTGAGTGTGTAATGATGGGTTTTGGGTGTGTTTATAAAGTGTTTTGGGTGTTGGGTTTTTTTATAATTTCAGCCTCCATTTTAGGTGTTTTAGTGAAACTCCCAAAAATAAATGGGTTTTGATTTTGAGGTCATTTATTCAAGTGAGTTTTTGACTACATGTGAAAGTTTATAAAAAAGTTCACATTTATGAAATTATGGTCTAAGTTTAGGCTAATAAAAAACTTTAAAAAGAGGATTGTTATCTCAAATGATTAAGAACATTTAAATCACCTTGACAGTGTATGTATAAGAAAACTTCCCTCTCCCCCAATATTTGTATTAAAAAAAAAAAAAAAAAAAAAAAAAACAAAAAAAATTGGAATCAACATACTCATTCTAAAAAGTACAATAATAATAACCATTTTCATATATTCCAACCGAATTAGACCATATTTTTTATTTATTATATATAAGGGATAATGGGGGAGTGTGGAATCAAACCGGGACATGGAGTAAATGCTCTTAAGCACTTGAGCTACAAACCCCTTACAAATTAGACCAATTATGTGACAATGTTGGGAAGATGACTATTAACCACCCTGCAATTCTTTCTCACCTCCCCAGGCTGATCCACCTTCAAGTCACCCATCTTTAACATTCCCTCCACAAAGGCCTTAAAAAATACTCCTTGGTCAATGCTGAACTGCTTCACAAGTCCTCTAGTCTGTGGAAATGTATAAGTGTTTGATCCGAATTCAGAAACCCTTTCCCTGAAACCAAGTCCTTGAAGTACTGGTTATCAAACACAACAGGTGAAGCATCAAGTCCTACGGTAACGTTTTGGTCCACATCTAAGGGACAAAGCTTGTTTAGCTTTTCTCTAAACTTTGGTTCAAAGGCAGGGTCTGGCCGGCCCGTGCTGGATTGGTTGTACAGCCGAGACATGATGGAGAAGCACCGAGCTTTGCCAATGGAGTGTGAGCCAGAAAGGGCAACAAGGTCTTTGACAGAGAGATCGAATTTGCCAAAGAGGTCTATGAGGAAGGTTGCATTGGATGTTGGACTTGGCATGACATTGTCTGAGGCTTCTTGGCTTGCTGTCAAGCTATCCAATCTTCCTAACTTCACTTGCCAATCTGGTCCTCCAGTCTAATCAAGGAAAAATTAAGTTAGTACTAAAATAACACTTTTCTTTATACATTGTATTGGACTAGTACGTATATAGTAGAGTGTGCGTACTCGTCCAGTGGAATATGGTTCAATACAATGTTCGTACAAGTTTATATTAACGTTGGCCTCAAAATAAGTCCTTGTAATATTGATAAGAGGGTTTAATATACCAGGGCAACAGCATCTCTAGAAGCCATGATTATGACATCAGCGCAAGAAACAACTCCGGGACAGGCCTTCTCCAAGGCTGCCTTGGCTTCATCAATAACTTTATAAGATCTTAGTGAATTTATATTTGAGAGGCTGAGTTTTTCTCCTAGCATGGTCGGTGTGTCATCAAGTAACAAAGAAGCGTCACAACCCTAATGTGAAGCATTTAACAAATCAATTGTTAAAGAATAATGATTATAATAAGGAAATATAAAATTTTACTTTGTATATATAGTTTTATTTACATTAACAAAGCAATCATGGAATTGGAAGCGCATGATTGAAGCAAGACTCCGGGGATCTCTGGTGAAAGCCTTCTTCATGACATCTCGGACTATGGCTTCGGCTTTTGGGCACGTTCTCAAGTAATAACCAGGGTGGAGTTGGGTGGCGGACGCGGTTACTATGTGTAGGAGGAAGAGTGAAACAAGAGGAGACATTGAGAATTTTTTGAGGCACTAGTTGCTAGTGAGAAGGTGAGTATGAAATTGAATTGGTGCACTTCAAGTTGTGTAGTATGGGGGGTTTTTAAAGTCGTGGGATGCCCTCATGTGCATGTATAGAAATTAATAGAAGCAATGGATGTGAAATGGTTCTTTCGCGCTTCTCACAAAAATCAAGAGTTGTTCTTTCCCTCTGTCTTTTTCTGATTTTTGGCAAGATGGAATGCAATTAATTTCAAACGGTTGAGTTTGGTATAATTAGAGATGTTTTGATTTTGCTCCTAAAAAACCCTTATGGAGCCGTTTTTACCTTTGAGGGGGGAGGAAGCTATTGTTCTTCTTCCCATTTCCCCTATTCTCTTACTCCCTCTCTTCTCCCCTCATTTTCATAAACAAATGGTTTTTCCTATTTGTCTTCGTTTTGTTATGATTTTCTTCCAATCATCACAGGCAGCTCCGTCTCGGCGTCGGATCTCTACCTACATTTCTATGTTGAATCTCTACCACCATCCTTTTTGCGGTTTATTTATGTTCAGAATAAGTCATAGAGACTCTTTTGGTTTTCTGTGTAGTTTTCACATATCCTTTGTGAGAGCTTTTCACCTCTCCTTTGTGGGAGCTTTTCATCTCTCATTTGTGAGAGCTTTATTCGTATTGTTATGGCTTGGTTTTTAAAAGCTTTATCTTTTTTGATTATTTTGAGTTTGCAATCTTAGTTGGAATGCCTATGCAAGAGTTTCTTCAATCTTGCGTGATCGTTAGTGGAAGCGCATCAGATTATCTTAATTTTGATGGTAAACCACTCCGTTATTGTAATGGCCCTTTGTGGCTAGTAATTTTTTTGGTTGAATTAAGAATGCAATCCTATAATTTCTATATATGAAAAAAAAAGATGTTTTGATTTTGATGGCCATTATTATTTTGACTATTTATGGGTTCAAACAAATATTGATAAGCCACCATTTGAAGTCTGCACTGCACGAAGTGCCAGCCACCTAACTCTTATGTTTATTAATCAACATATACGTTCAATATGAGAACAAAAAAGTAGAAATTCAAGAAAAACACATGTGATGTGGGGATCTTAAGTTTATGCATTTAGAGATTGTGCATTTACCCAGAATTTTATGAATTGTGGGAAGTTATAGAAACTAAATATAACTTAGAGTATGACATATTATAGGAAACTTTGGCCTACTCATGCTAGACATTTTAGTTTTTGCACTCTAGAAAAGCAATGAATTTTTGTATCATACTGGTTGAGTCTGATTTGCAAGTAGTGGTAAATGACTTAAAGAATGGTGAGGAAGAGTCATTGGTATCAAATGGGCATCTTATTGACGATATTAAGAGGAGTCTGCAACAATTTGATGATGTTAATTACTGTTTCATTCAGTCTGAGGAGGTGCAATCAAGTAGCTCATCTTAATTGTAATTCTATTGCAATTTGGATTGAAGAGGTTCCCCTTTAGCGGGAGCTAGTTGTACAAGATGATGTTGTTGTATGCATCCTCTTAATTGTTATCAATGAATTCCTCTTTCAAAAAAAAAAAAAGAAAAAAAAGCAATGAATGTATATCATGTAAGACATGCTCATATTAAACATTCATATATGTGTGTAAAAGTTTGTGGTTTGGAAGTGTAAATAAAACTTCCTTCTTTTTTGGAGTTGATGTTCCCACTGTTATATTTTGCTTCTAATGATAAGCAATGCTTATTGTGGTCAGCCACTCCAAAAACGTTTATCTCACTGTTAATAGAGGGCCCTCGAAAAGCCGTCCTGGTGCCGTTGTTTCTATACGAAAATAATGTGAATTTAGTTAGCGGCGGCTAATCCTGCATTTCATATTCAATGAACCAACTAGTGTCATAGTTGCAAAGGCATAATACCAGAGAAATAGGGGTCTCCCTCCAATCACATTCATAAGGCTGACAAGACTGAGAAGTACTAATATTGCAATTTTCAAAGGCCGTGATTCGCAGGGAGTTCAATTTTCCTATTATCAAATGCCTTGTGTCCACCCTGTTTTTTTTTTTCTTCTATCTTTTTGATGCGTGGCACACCACTTAACCGCACTTTTAACTTAAGACATGCGTCAACTATTGAGAAGAGTAATCATATTGGGTTAATATGGTGTGCAAAAATGCTTCCTCCTCACATCCTCAACCGCTACCCAGCCACCTCATTCCCTCCCAACCGTCAAAAGATCCTCTCTCTCTCTCTCTCTCCAATGGCGACCCCACCCTGCACCATCTCTCTAGTGAGGGTACATTTGAGAATTGAGCTCCTCTTTGTCCGAAGAGCAGAAAGAGTGGGGTGGGCACATGGCATTTAGTAAAAGGAAAAAGGTTACTGAAAAGGAGAAATGGGTACAGTTGAATTGAAAAAGCTTCTTAAGTGCTTACTGCAAACTTTCTTCAACTTGATAGCGAACACTCATAGATTCATTCATCATATGGAAATTTAGGTGTCATTTTCACAATTTTCAACTTATCTTATTGTCCGTCATTTACTCTTTCATGAATGAGGCTTGAGATATCTTCCAACTTTAACTAGTAAGAGTCATTATAGACTGATAGCTAGTTCACCCCATCATTCACTCGAAAGCACTTCTATACGTTATTCGACCTGTCATATTTGTTTAAAATTAAATTGTTAAAGTCTCGTTAACAAACATTTGCCGTCTACACTTGCTTTGCTTAGGGTTTAGCTCTTAAATATTACGGCAACCATACTAAGAAAAATACTTGAGTAAGAAGGCGAAAAGTGTTCTTTCAAAGTCCAATGAAAAACAACTCAAGCAATAAACTTAAAAGCTACAAAAAGAATAGGGCACACATAATAAAGAAAAGAAGAAGGGTTACTAAAGTTGAAAGTAAATTTTTGTCTTTGGACAAATGGGGCACACACATGATCGCTTGAGTGGTCCATTCAAGACCGATATGCTCGCGGACCCAACTTACTCCATCGCCAAATTCGAAAGTCTCTGCTTCTTGACTTTCCAATTCAAAACAGTAATAAGCTTCCCCAACCCAATATCACCAATGGTGGGTTTGGGGACACATTCAACATCTGTGCACATCTGACTTCAAAAACTTTCGGTTTACTTTCCTTTGAGTGCAGATTCTTCTTTTAAAAGACTATTGTATTCAACTCAAACATCATTTAGCCAAAAGTACAAGATTTACAAACCAATACTTCCTTTTTCTATTATTTGTTATCTTACTATAGATGGATAGAAAGACACCCTTATCTTTCTTTAATTAAAAAAAATATATTTAATAGTGTGACCATAATGTTTGAGAGAATCTCGACGGAACGAGAGAAGATGTGACCATAATGTTAATTGGATGTAATGAAATATATATCCAAGATGGCTTAATCATTAGCTATATCCCGTTTCATGATTATGCACATTGGGTGAATTTGGTATAGTTAAAAAAAATACTTTCTTACCAATCCAAATGATGGGAATTGGATTCGAAGTGTGCATAGTTTCTTGTTGAACTTTCTTTATTGAGATCTCTTTGATTGTTCTATGACGTGTTCTTGTTTTCTTTATTTAATAATAAGGAAGCTTATCCATCTCTTATATCTTTAGTTGATTTTCTTTGGGTTGAATTGAATGTAGTGCTTTCTGACTGTATGTTGCATTTCTGCTTAGTGTGTGCTGCATCAGGTTCATAGAGCACTCCAATTGCTTGAGATTTTACACACAGATCAACAAAAAGAATGTGCATAGCCAACTTGGTACCCACAAATCATGAAGCTCAGTACTAAGGGCAACCGATCGGCTTACGGAATAAGTACACAAAAGTTGCTTTGCTTTTCAAAGCACATCTTAATGGATTCAGATACTTGTATAACTAGTATCTTGATTCCTGATTTTGCTCATACCATCACAATTGTGATTTCTTTTGTGTAAAATGAATGGAACCAAAAAAATTTGCACATGCAATTAGCTTGTTTCTCTTTTTAATTATTCTCCCAACATTACATATGAAGAGATCACTAGTAAGCTGTCTTTGTGAGAGTTCATGGCTCCGAGGAGGTGGTTTTGGAACTAAAAAAATGGAACAAAGTTCTGTTTACTATTGGGAATAAAAAGTTCTGTTGACTATATACATACTGTTTTCATATATTCCAACCAAATTAAACCGTCCACATTATGATGAAGGCAACAATCAGGCTCAATTACAGTGATGCTAGGGGACAAAGTGTATTCTTTCTAATCTCTGTTCAAGTCCCATCCCTTCAAGACTCTCAGAATGTGTTGACAGAACGACTGTTGGCCACCCTACAATTTCTTCTTATCTCCCCAGGCTGCTCCAACTGCAAGTCACCCATCTTTATCATCCCTTCAACAAAGGCCTCGAAAAATTCGCTTTGGTTAATGCTAAACTGCTTCACAAATTTCCTTGTTCGTGGAAATGTGAAAAGTGTTTGATCTGAATTCAGAAACCCTCTCCCTGCAACCAAGTCCTTGAAGTACTGGTTATCAAATACAAAAGGTGTAGCATCAAGGTCTCCGGTCACATTCTGGTCCACGTTTAGCGGGCAAAGCTTGTTTAGCTTTTCTCTAAACTTTGGTTCAAAGGCCGGGTCTGGCCTGCCTGTGCCGGATTGGTTGTACAGCCGAAACATGATGGAAAAGCACCGACCCTGGCCAATGGAGTGTGACCCAGAAAGGGCAACGAGGTCCTTGACAGATAGATTAAATTTTCCAAACAGGTCAATGAGGAGGCTTGCATTGGCTCTTGGACTTGGCATAATGTTGTCCGAGGCTTCTTGGCTAGCTGTTAAGCTATCCAATCTTCCTAGCTTCACTTCCCAATTGGGTCCTCCAGTCTGATTAAGAAAATAATTATACTCCTTTCACAATTTTTCTTTAGTAACATTAATTTTCTACAACAGAAAGTACAAATGTCATGGCATGATACAAAATCTACAGTTGACATACAATTCTTCAAGTTTGGCCTACTTCACCCCTAAGCTGAACTGTTCTTTCTAACCAAGACCAAGTGATGTTGGAATTTGATTTTGGAAAATAAAAAAGAGTTTATAACCAATCAATTATCTTTCCACAGTTTTACCCTTTTCATCCTTTAATGACAGATTGTTATTCTCTCTCTCTCTCTCTCTCTCTCTCTCTCTCTCTCTCTCCTCTCTCTCTCTCTCTCTACAGGCAATCCCATTTTGATGAACTTGGGTCAATCAACTGGTTTCAGTAATTGTGTGTGAGCACTTAAAAACTACCAGTCCTACCACTCTGTTTTGAAAGGTGATATATTGTATAGATAAAGAGAGTTTAATACCAGGGCAACAGCATCTCTTGAGGCCATGATTATGATATCTGCGCATGAAACAACTCCAGGGCAGACCTTCTCCAAAGCTTCCTTGGCTTCGTCAACAACTTCATAAGATCTCAGTGAATTTATATTTGAAAGGGAAAGTTTTTCTCCGAGCATGGTTGTTGTGTCATCAAGTAACATAGAAGCATCACAACCCTATAAGTATACAAGTTAAATCATTAACACAAAGGTACAAACCAGAAATCATTAACACAAAGGCCTCTGCAAAATATTTATAAATAAAAAAACAAAAGAAGTACTGGGAAATATGAAATTTTACTTGGATAGGATAAGATAGTGTTTACTTACATTAACAAAGCAGTCATGGAATTGGAAGCGCATGACAGAGGCAAGGCTCCGGGGCTCTCTAATCAGAGCCTTCTCCATGACATCCCGGACCACGAATTCGGCTCCCGGGCACGTTTTCGAGTAATGGCCGGGCCGGAGTTGCGCGGCGGCCACGGTTATTTGAAGGAGGATGAGTGGAAACAGAGGAGACATTGAAATTTTGAGGCAGTTAGGCAGAGGTGTGTGTGTGTATGAATTGGTCCAAAAAACTATGGGTGTGGGATGGCTCTTAACCTTTTCTCTTTTGGCAATATGCATGTATGATTTTGATGAATTCCCTTTAAAAAAAACAAAGAGTGTCTGGATTCTTTGTTTCTCTCTCTTCCTGGTGTCAAAAAATTAAAGGGTTATTATGTTGTGAGCAGAGGAGGCAGCATAAGCCAATTGGCTGATAGACCCGCCTCAAGTCAAGAGTCCATAGGTTGTTTTGTGGGTAAGCGCGTCAACAATTACGACACCCACGATGCTTTCATTTCTGTATCCAAATTCATAATGCAAATTTTGGGTTTTGTCTGTATCTATCAACCCTTTTTTTTTTCTTCATCTTGACTCAAAGAAAAACCAGCTTTTAGAACAAGAAAACAGAACCAGCTTTTAGCAAATATGGCAAACGATTGATGCAGAATGAGCAAGTAGGTCTTTATTTTCTGCACTTTGAATTGAATGCTTCATTGTAGTGGATAATCATATCCAAGAATCAAATGGGGTTGGGTAGGCTGTCAAAGTACTTCTGCAGGATGGACAGCTGGGACCTCAAGTGATGATTCATGGGTCCTAAGGCAGAAAAATTTGCATGACATACACTGGCGAGAAATAGTAAAATAGTACCATTTCTGTTTCATGTAAGTGTTTCTCGTCCTAAGGGGCTCTTTTTTTTTCCTTTTTCTTTCTGGAGTCGTTTTGTTTTGACCTTTCTTTGTGTGGTCATAGATCCTTCGTTGTTTTGCGGTTTTGATACTTTATCCTGTGTCTGGTTGTATTGCTCTGATTGCATGGGAGAGAAATATCTTTACCAAATGGGTGCATGTTGGGCTGGGTCATTTCATATGATATGAGGA
Source organism: Prunus armeniaca (assembly GCA_903112645.1). Lineage (NCBI taxonomy): Eukaryota > Viridiplantae > Streptophyta > Magnoliopsida > Rosales > Rosaceae > Prunus > Prunus armeniaca. The sequence goes on from CAEKDK010000006.1 coordinate 16,685,801, forward strand.
TTTGATTGCTAGAATATGTCGTTGTTGTTGCTCTTTGTTTGGGCTTTGGCTCCCGCAGTAGTACCCAAAGCCGATTTTCGGTTCCAAGGTGAAGCAAACCAAACTGAACCATACTCACCCCTAAGAAGAGGAACATAGGTGAGTTTTCTGAAATCCACCAATCTGCGAGGGAAGGCTGGATTTGTTGTGGGCTAAAGTATACCCTTAAAATCCACCACTCCATAAATTCCTTCAAAATCATGAACTTTTCAAATGCATATGAATTTTTGTACTTTAAAAAATTTATGATTGAATATAATTGAAATTTTATGGACTTTTAAAAAACCCACCAAAGTCCAGATTGAATACACATGTATTTTTATAAGCTCTTCCCACCCACGATCATAATTGAATATCCGTAAACTTTTAAACTCTTTATATATATATATATATATATATATATATATATTAGGGAGCTTTAGTAATATACCCAAAATGGGACCTGAATTTATAAAAAAACCCCACATAGAATACACTTTATAAACACACCCAAAATCCATTTATTATATAACAAATTAGTGTTCAAGTTCCTATAAATTACAGGTCTGCCACTATCAAGCCCAACACCAAACAAACTCAAAAGACACCCAAAACAAACCCAGCCCAAACTTATAAACAAGCCCAAACCGTAACTTTCGTCCAAAAAAAAAAGTAAACCGTAACTTTAAAAAAAGTAAACCAACCGTAACTTCCAGCACGCGCACTTTCATTAAACGTTCTCTGCAAAACGTCTCTTCACTTCACTCATCGTCTTCATCAAGTCAAATCGTCTTCATCAATTCGTCTTCATCGTCGTCGAAACCGAGACTCCATAACCACCACCAAGATTGATCTCGTTTCAAAAACAAACTCCAGACACTGACCAAGACAAAATTTCAGAGAACCATTTCAACAAGAAAACGCTTCAAAGGTAAGACATTTACAAACCAAACCTTTACTGTAATATTGATTATTTGCTATAAAGATCCAGTCTAGGGTAATAACAGTATTTTAGATTCGAATGAAAGACAAAATCTTGAAACTATATTGGATTTCACTATAGGACTGACTGCATAGGACCATTACTTTAGTCACTAATTTAGCGGCTAGCATGCTGATTATTGGCTATAAAGTTCCAGTATATGGTAATAACACTGATTGTTCCCTATGAAATACTATTTCTAAGGCATGTCTACCACTGTCAAGTTCCAGTATAGATAAAGTTCCAGTATATGGTAATAACACTGATTGTTCCCTATGAAATACTATTTCTAAGGCATGTCTACCACTGTCAAGTTCCAGTATATGGTAATAACACTGATTGTTCCCTATGAAATACTATCTCTAAGGCATGTCTACCTCTGTCAAGTTCCAGTATATGGTAATAACACTGATTGTTCCCTATGAAATACTATTTCTAAGGCATGTCTACCTCTGTCAAGTTCCAGTATATGGTAATAACACCGATACTTTACTGTCGTGTTCCTATTTCTAATGCAGGTATACCAATTAAAAGATGAAGAAAGAAAGAGCCAGAAGAAACTCCAAAACAAAAGGCCAACAGTCATCATCCAAAACAACAACAAACAAGAAGCCTAGCAGATGGGAGGACCCAAATTATGTGCAGATCAAGAGCAACATGCTCTCTTTTGCAACAACAATTGACAACATCAGACAGAGACTTGAACGTCGGCACGATGTCTTAACACTGCTATCAAAGACACCTTTTTGGGCATTAATAGAAGCATATATCCAGAGAAGGTTAACAAAGGTAGAGTGCATGAAGTCTAACTACGACATTGTGAGACTCATACAAGTTTATGACACAAAGACAAAGAAGTTCAAGTTTAATGATGTTGACAGCGAGATGAAAAGCAATGATGTGGCTGAAATTTTTGGCTTGCCAAACAGTGGCAAGAAGTTACCAAGCACAACAACCTCAACAAGGCCAAAATTGCAGTTTGTAGAGAAATACTTCGCGCGGTATAAGAAGATAACAAAGACTTCAATTGATAAGTGCTTGAATTTAGCACTTGAAGATGAAACAGAAGAGGGTGCTATGGATGTAACAAGATTGATAATCCTACAACTCTTCATGACCAATCTATTCTGCAACTCTGGTTGTACACTTGCTTGGACATATACAACCACAATAGACACCTTAGAAGAGATGGGGAAATATAATTGGGCTCGAGGAGTTTTGGACTACATGTATTTTGGATTAGAACAAGCAAAGAAGAACAAGAAGGACAAAAAAAAGCAGCCAAGCGTGAGTGGCTGCCTAATCCTAATACTGGTAAGAACACAAATCTCCAAACTGCAAATTCGTAGCATTATTCTAATGATATGAATTGACACGTGATATTTCAAAAAAATATTGTGCAGTATTGGCTGTGTCAAAGATCTAACCTGCTCACTCCAATTCCTGGAAGAGAACAAATGACACCAGCTGCTGTCAAATGGAGTCTTCAAGAACTCAGCGCGAAGCTTCATCATCTAAAGAACAACCAGATAAAGGTACTCTTTCCTTTCAAATAATCTGCAGCTGATATGACAACATTGTTAATACCATGTCATGTACATACTTGTTAATACCATGTCATAGAAGTAAACTATGAATACCATGTCACAGAGGTAAACTATGAATACCATTTCATAGAAGTACACTATTAAAACCATGTCATAGAATTACACTCTTAATACCATGTCATAGAAGTGCACTCTTAATACTAACTCTACTCAACAAACAGATAAAAAGCACTAAAGCTCAAGAGCCAGATGATGATTCTGAAGAAGAGAATGAAGAGAATGATGATGATTCTGAAGAAGAGAATGAAGAGGAGGATGATGGTGCTGAAGAAGTGAATGAAGAGCATGATGATGATGCTGCTGAAGAAGTGAGTGAAGACAAGGATGATGCTGCTGAAGAGGTGAATGAAGAGCATGGTGATGCTGCTGAAGAAGAAAATGAAGAGGAGGAGGATGCTGAAGTGAATGGAGACCATGATGATGCTGCTGAACATCAAGTCCAGCAACACCACCAGGTACAAGAAGACCTCCAAAATGAAATCCCAGAATACCGGAATTCAACGTTGTTTGAGGAAATTGTTAGATCAGTACCAGAATACAAGGAGGATGAAATACAGCTTACAAAAGAGTATATGATGGCGATCAATAATGCTGCTGAATATTGGACGAAGAAAGGAGAGCATCAAAAGATCCGTGATGCAATAGCATCTTGCATTAAAAAGAATAAATTGATTCAGATGCTGTACAATGAAAAAGAAGAATTATTGAAGCATCAGCAGCAACTGCAGAAGATGGTTAAGGAAGCAGCACATCACAAGAAAGTCATACAATTAGATGTTCATCAGGAAAAATCCTACATGACAAAGCTGCAGCTAGAAAATGATCAACTTCTTGCAGAGAAGATTTCCTACTTGGACATTATTAATGAAAAGGAAGCTGTTATTGTCTCGTTGAGAGATCAAAAATTGGCGCAAGAACTGCAGAGTGAAGAGGATAAAGAAGAAAAGAAAGAAGGTGAAGCAGAAAAGATAAAATCAAGAAAACCAGATTCCTCATTCCCTAAAGCAGAGACGAGAGCACAAAAGAGAAAGGCACAAAAAAAACCAGCCAAATCAAAGAAGAGGGCCAAAGGTTCATTCCTGCAATGGAATACATATCAGGTCTACAACATGCTGGATGAACTCTCACAAGAAAAGCTGAGAAATTACTGGAAAAATTCAGTTGATGGGTAAGGCAATGTGTTTCATTCATTTTCAATGCAAGATGCTATTATTGAACATGCATTAGAAAATAGGATTTCATTGTGTTATTACCCTATACTAGAACTTTACAGGGGGTAGACATGCATTAGTTATAGGATTTCAGAGGAATCTAGCAGTGTTATTACCCTATATTGGAACTTTGCAGTGATAGACATGCATTAGATGTAGGATTTCATAGGATACAAGCAGTGTTATTACCCTATACTGGAACTTTACAATGGTAGACATGCGTTAGAAAAAGGTTTTTTAGGAAACAAGCAGTATTATTACCCTATACTGGAACTTTATTGAACAGTTCTTTCAATTTTATTGCCATTTTTTCTGACTACAAATACTGTTACAGCACTGCTTTTTGGCAAGGGACAAGCATTTTGTTCAAAGATGACATACAAAGCTTATTAGGAGATACTGAAATTTATGGACAAATCATAGATGCGTATGCCGAGATACTTCATCATGATGAAAAGAAGGACCCTAAAAGACAACAGAATGCATACATCACGTGCTACGCATACGTAAGATCATAGCTATCCCATTACTTCTAGTAAAAATCACAAATTATTCATCTTCCTATACTTTTCACATTCTCTCTAATGCCGAAACTATTAATTTTGCAGAGGTATCTCACAGATAAAATGCACCCAAGAACATTCGATGAATATTTTGTCAAACTCCTTGAATGCATAGGGAAAACTTCAAAGGTGTTCATACCAATAACGGATGGCGGACACCACACCCTGCTTGTCTTCGACACCAATTCATTGCAATGGACGCACTACAACTCATTGAGGGGGGAAACTGAGCAAACCGTTGAATACTACAACAAAAAAGCAATAATTTTGGTAAGACAGACTCCTACTATGAACTGTTAATACAAGGCATGAACAAAACAGTTAATCAGTGAAGCTAACAACATACTTGCCTACAATGCAGGCAGACGCAACAAATGTCTTCCTCAATAGCGTCAAGGAATGTGCTCCAACAATTTTAGAAAAAAACAGCTTCCCACTTCTTGAGTTCAAGAAGCCCGTCTACAATGAAGAATTGACCGACGAGATTGCAAAACTTCTTCGAAACCTGAAAGTTACACCAGCAATTGCTCAAACAATACAATATCTGATGAAACATGATCCCACCAAATTCAACTTTAAGGAGGACAGGGAATGCGCCCAACAACCTGAAAAGTCGTAAGTTTCACAATAACACTTTTCTTCCCCCAATTCAAATTAAACTATGATTCACTAAATGTTGCATATATATATGTGTGTGTGTGTGTGAATTTGCAGAAACGATTGTGGAGTATTTGTACTACATGCAGAAGTTGTCACAAGGAAAACAAATTGAAGAAAGCTTGAGTACAGAGCATGTGTGGGAAATGAGAAAAGAAGTTTTATTGAAGACAATGGAAAGTGAAAAAAGTTGGTATTTCACAAAAGAGAATGAAGGATGAAAGCATGGATTTCACAAATTTTAGAACTATAAAATAGTAAATGTTCGGCTTCTAACTTCCAAATGTCAAATTGTTAATATGTAGCTTCTAACCAAAATCTTTTGATGCTTCCTAACTTTCAAATGTCAAATAGTTACTGTGTAGTGAGATTCAAATGTAAAAAATTGTTACTCTATAGCTGCTTCTATATTTCAAACTGCGAATTAACAGTGTTCAAAATGCGTATTAACAGTGACTTTCAAAAAGCCCAGCCCAAGTTGAGAAAATCAAGGTCAGAAACGAAGTAAAGCCCAAAACAAATCAACCAAGCCATAGAAAAATACAGAAAAAAGGCCCAGTCTAATTTGACAAAAAAAAGCCCAAACAAACCAAAAAAAGAGCCCAGAAAACTCAACAAGCCAATAAAGCCCAATTTCACTAAGCCCATTGAAAAAAAAGAAAATATCTCAACGCAGAGTACACGCACGCACCCAAAAAGCGAAAAACCCACTCACCCTCTCACTCCGATCTTTGCGACGCGACCCACTCCAAAAGCAGGCGAAAACCTCCATAACCACCAGGCAGGAGACAACCTCCATAACCACCAATCAATGACAAACTCCATAACGAGAAAGCCGGCGAATCGAAGTTATATTCTGCGAATCGAAGTCATTTTTAAACAACATTCTTGTCGCAGGGACGCTTTTTACCTACAAAATAGGACAATATTGTACAAACATAACATTGAAAAGCTGATGGGAGATGCTCCAATTTCTGCACTAATCATCGATGCTTATGGAGAGGCACTTAATGATGATGCGAAGCAGAACCCTCAGAAACAGAAAAATGCATATTTGTCCGCCAATAACTATGTAAGATCACATCTAATACATCAATTTTATATCATCAACATGCTCACTAATCACCAACACATGACTTTTGCAGATGTTTTTGCGAGGTGCCTCACACAAGCTGACATATCATGCTTTCTATATGCCACTCCTAGAAAATATTGGAAGAGTTGATAGAGTGTTCATACCAATTACAGATGAGAACCACCATACGCTGCTTGTCTTTGACACCGGTGCAGCAAAATGGACACACTTCAACTCATTCAGGGGGACATCAGAACAAACTCTCCAATATTATCACAAGAAGGCAATTGTTTTGGTAAGTAAGACTGGTGATTAACACTGTTAATACATAGGACACTAAATTTAAAGGAAACTAAGCACATACTTGACTATGATGCAGGTTGAGACAGCAAATATATTCCTCTGTCTTCTTAAGGAATGTGCTGCAGTATCACTGAAAACAAAACTCGTCCAAATTCCTGATTTTGATGCCAAGAAGCCGAGAGGGCTTAATGAAGCTTCAGCTAGAATGATAACAAAAATACTTGCCAGCAACGAACTTACACCAGAATATGCTCAGACAATGAAGTATCTGATTTGTCATGATACTACTAACTTCAAGCTGACTGAGAACAGAGAATGTCCCCAACAAGCAAACAATTCGTAAGTTACGCAATAACAGTGAAACTTTCATCCTATTCAACTAAAAAAATACTGAAATAACTCCTGCATGCGTATCTCTATTATGCAGCAATGATTGTGGCGTCTTTGTCATGCACTTCATGAAGCAGCTTTCCAAAGACCAACAAATAGAATCAGATTTCAACAAAGAAAAGGTCTGGCAAATGAGAAAAGAAGTCCTCATGAAAATTATGAGCAATGAAAGAAGTTGGATTTCCATCAAAGAAAGAGAAGAGAGAAATGCAAAATAATGAAGTTGTAATCAAATATTTTGCCAAAATTCTTGCTTATATTGTAGTTTCTTAGGACTTGTGTAGGTTTAGAACATTGAAGTAAAGTGATTTTCAAATTCAAGTTATGTACTTATTCAAAAACCAGTTTATTTACGTGAATTAACAGTGTATGTAACCCGAAATAATGGTCTCCATAGCACTAAAACAACTAAAAAGGTGAACTACAACAAATAACAACGCACTCTCAATTCAATGTTAATGCTATTTGATAGAAATAAATTGTTAATACCATGTCATAGAACTATCTTTCAATTTCAACAATGGCATGAACAGTGAGCATTAAATAGTGTTCGTTCATTTATAGATTATTCAAACAGCAGTAATGCTTAATTCATATCAAACTTCAAAACCGAAATTTGCAAAATACCAAAAATGGTAAATATTATGTATTAATACCAAAAATTCAAAGTGTATTCATATGCAGTGACTGCTATTTCACCGTATTAACAACTTGCATATCAATTTCTATTCCTTTCAACTATGATTGTCATTAATCAATCACATAGCACTTTAACTAGTTAAAAACTAACTACTCTCATTCAAGTCTTTATACTCAGAACCTTTACATCAAATAGGAACCTTGCAAGTCCTCCTATTATGACGATCACAAGAACCGCATCTCTTGCACTTCACCTGCCTTTTAGTTTCACTGCTTGACTTGAAGCGCTTTGTCGGAGGTCGTCCCGGAGGCTTTCTTGTATGAGGAGGTAGAAGAAAAACATCTGCAGGAGGAGGCTTCTCAATATCAGGTATGGGAAATATAGGGTTGCATAAGTAGCCTTATAAAAGTCTGCCTTGTAATACTCATCCACAAAGTTGTACAAACATAACCCGGAATGTTGGATAACTTGAATCGCATGCTGACACGGAAACCCAAGCAATTGCCACTGATAACAGGAGCAAAACCTCTCGTCCAAATTGACCATAACACTCAAATCAGCATGAACTTCAAAAACAGATTCACTCGCGCGACATATCCTCCAATGACGACCCTTTGCAGCTAAATTCTTCAACTCATCCTCAATAACAGGACACAAAACACTACTCCATTTCTCGGATGCAAGCTTCCTCCTAGAAATCATCTCCATCATTTTGATCCTAACAGTGTCAATCATCTCATAAATTGGAAGCCTACGCACATCCTTAATCCATGAATTAAACGACTCGGACAAGGCATTACTAACCTCCCCATACCTCTTTCCCGGAAAAAATGCATTAGCAAAATTTTGGACAGGGAGATCAGCCAAAAACTTATCAATTATTTTTGAACCGCCATCATCTCTTAATTTTTTCAACGTATCTTGATATTCCTCAACAGTCGGTGCATACAACAACTTACAAAAAAGCCATAAAATATGATCCTTGAAAAAGGAACCAACAGCATGCGGATACTTCTTTTTCAAGTTCTCTTTCAAATGATATAGACAAAAACCATGGGGAGAAGCAGGAAAAACAGTCCTAACAGCATCGATAATAGCACCATGCCTATCAGAAATGAATGTAAGTTGCCTACCTTCATCAACCAAGACTTCAGATATCCTTTGCAGAAACCACCTCCAATTATCCACAGTTTCACCAGATACAATCGCAAAGGCAAAAGGGAATACTTCTACAAGAAACAGAGAACTATATTAGTTAGTTTGAACTGTAACAGTGTTACCACATAAAGCAGAGTAAAACTACAATGCATAAAAATACTCAGATGCAGGGTATGAACAGTATAGAAACTGTTCATACCACTCAATGGAAGTCAACAACTACAGCATTTACATTTGCATAACTACACTGTTCATACCACTCAATGGAAGTCAACAACTACAGCATTTACATTACATACCTTTATTTCCATTCTTTGCAGTAGCTCCTAGAAGAGTACCCTTGTACTTGTTTGTGACGAAAGTACCATCAATGAACAGCATAGGCCTACACCACCGAAAACCATCAATGGAGGCCTTAAAACATATAAAGATCCGCTGGAAACGAGAACCATCCTCGCCACAGTCAAGCACACAATGAGATCCGACATTGCTGGCCTTCAAAACATTCACATACCAAGGCAGGTGAGCATAAGACAACTCCTCATCACCATGCAAATCCTTAGTAGCCGACTCCTTCCCATACCACGCAACATGATAAGGGATATCCAATCCATAATTCTCCTTCAAATCAGTAATCAGCTCAATAGGCCTTACCAAAGGATTGCTACGAACCTTATCTTTGACAATTGAAGACACCAAACGAGACCCCATTGCCTTATTTCTCTTCTCACGGATCAAACCACTGCAACTGTGTGCATTATTTAAGTTCTTAATATAAAAAAATCCATTTACATTCGACTTAACAGCATGCACATGCCACTCACAGCCATTTGATTCCTTCTTAGCACACACAGCAGTAACACGACGAGGCTCATTTTTCAAATATTTCATCTTAAAACCATTCTCAATCGAGTACTTAGCCAACTTATCACGGAATTCACAAACTCCACCCTCAAACTTCTGACCCTCATGAGTAATATAACCCTCCCAATCAGTAGACAAATACTTACGACCTCCACAACTACCATATTTGCCTAAATATTCATTTCCATACTCACTGCTAATACCATCAAAATCCATACTCAAAGAAGAAGAAGAAGCTGCATTTGAATCAACAATACTACCAGTTTGAATTGAATATTTACATGTATCCTCATCTTCTGCAAAACTGTAATTGTTAGGAACAACCTCCAACAAAAAAGGAGAAGCAATTATGTTCGTATTAACAGTTTGAACATAATTCACTACAGCCTTATCCCTAACAGCAATGTGAATTAATTGATCCTTCGTCAGTCCACATACCATAAACATGATTTTCAAATCATCATCCAATTCCAATAAACAATTGGAGCAATCCGTATAAGAGTACCTCAACTCAAAATGACCTAACTTCAGCTTGAACCTACTACACAACTCGTTGGACAGCCAATCAAAAGTAGTAGTTGAAGACAAAATAAGCATTAAAGTTCCACCACCATAGGTGCACTTTGCCACTCTCGAATCATCCATATCTATACAAAAAAACAACAAACAAAACAAAAATGACTACTAGCAATAACAGTGGATGCCGGGTATTAACAGTGAATTATAGTCGACTCAAAAACCAATAGTGCATAAACAGAAAAAACACGAATATACTCAGATTCAACTGAAAAAACCTCAATTAATATGAAAACCAAATCGAATATCACAAAAGTTTCACCACACCTCAAATCAAAACACAAGAGCAAATCCACAATCAAAACGAATCTGAAATCAATCCAAATTATAAACAAAAAGAAACGAAACCTAATCAGCAACTTAATTAATCGAACATGAAATCACCAAAAATCAGACTACAATATAATCGAATCCTCAAAAAACGAATATGAATTCACAAGAAAAAATCGAAATACCTCAAAATCGAAGATCACAGATCGCACCAAGCTCCAATCGAGTCTCTTGCAGCGCAATATCAATCCAAAAATTACCAAATCAAACAGCAAAGAACAAAAAAATTGAAGCAATAGAACTCCAATCTACACCATACTGAGCTCAGAAGAATCCAAAAAGAAGATCTGAAACCACATCATACTGAGCTTCGTTCGAAGAGGTGAACGAAGCTCGCTTCGTTCGAAGAACTGAACGAAGCTCGTTTGGAATATTCGATCTGCTGAGGCTGCCAAACAGGTTTCTGTTATGAGGTCACCAACGTAAATTTTCAAATATTCCTATCCTAGCTGGCGAATTTTGGGCCTGTTTCAAAGAATTCAGACCAAAAGGTCAAAACCGTAATCTAACATAGAAAATAAATCCAAAATTGACAGCTGTTGGTTTTTGGGTTTATTTTGGGTGTGTTTATATGTTTTAAATAGTCTAGGGTTTTATTATAGTTTCATGTCTAGAATTGGGTGTTTCACTAATTTTGTATATATATTATACACACACACACACAACATAATAGACTTTTAAACTCTTAAAAAATCTCAATTAAATACACAACTGCTCAAAAAGCCCAACTCACAAGCCCAAACCAAGGTAACCTGCAGCCCAAGGACCCGATTACGGTCACCTAAAACCCACTGCTTAGCGAACTGAACAGCGGAGCTCTTTTCTCTTGTTTGTTCTCTGAGACCAAGCATCAAACAGTTGAGCTACGTACACAAATGGGAGGCGGCGGCGGCAGAGGCAGAGGAGGTTCTCGCACTCAGAGACGCCACTTCCGTCAAAACAGAGAGAACGTTTGGAAGCGTCCCAAGTCTGACCCTTCCTCTGAGAACAACCCTGAAAACAATGGTGAAAATCGTGGCTGGCAGCCCTTTGCCACTCAGAATCCCGCATTCGATGAATATTATAAGGTGATATCATTTTCTTATATACGTACATATATTGGATACAGTATTTATTTTCTTTCTAAAAAAAATTATGCTCTTTGCTAATTTTTTGGCATGTGTGTGATGGTGGGTAGGAGCAAGGGATAGTGACCCCAGAAGAATGGGATGGATTCATTGAAGTTCTTCGAAAGCCGTTGCCTGCTGCTTTTAGAATCAATTCAAGGTAATTTAAATAACTTCTTTGCGATGTTGTTTTTGTTAGCATTTTCGTATTTTATGCGCGGCTTAATTCTATGTGAATCACATTTCTGAATTGAGTTTCTGTAGATGTAGCCATTGACTGAATAATAGGTTTTGTTTTTGTCTTTAATGTTTCAGTAGCCAATTTTGTTCGGACATCCGAACCCAGTTGGAGAATGACTTTATGATATCTCTTCAAGCTGAGGTTGGTCTCTTGTAGGCTATTTTGTTACTATAATGCGGCAACAGATTGTGTTGCGTCGTTTGGTTTTTATTGTAATGCATTTATGGTTGCTTCTTGTTTATTATTTGAACCATACTGTTCAGGTAAGTGAGGGGGGTGAACTGGTGCCTATTAGGCCATTGCCTTGGTACCCTGAGAATCTTGCTTGGCATTCCAATTTTTCTCGCATGCAGCTGAGGAAGAACCAAACACTTGAGAGGTAAATGATGCATTGTTTGAGAATACTTTGTAGTATAAGTGGTAGATATGTGCCTGGAGCCAAGGTAACCTAAGACCTGTTTCTTGATGGTGCTTGTTACAGATAATAGTGGTAAAAGCCTATTTTTCAATGGGCTGGTAGTATGATGGGTTTTTTTTATGCCACATCTCCTGTAGTTCTTTCAGTTTTGAGATTAATGGATGAGATTGGCTCTTGTATTCCCAAAGGAGTTCCTATATGAGTACTACTAATATGTATCTACCATAACGGTTTTTCTGGTTTCCAAGTTGATCCTCCTCCAATTGCTAGTGTATATAATTTGACCAAGTTCTCCATGATGCTATCAAATCACTCAAGTTCTCCATGCTAATATTTTTATCTGTCAATTCCTGGTTCTGATGGTATGAATTTCTCAGGTTTCATGAGTTCTTAAAGCTTGAAAATGAGATTGGAAACATCACAAGACAGGAGGCTGTCAGCATGGTGGGCCAATGTTATTTGTAGTCTGTTTTGGTTTACAAACTGATATTGTGCTGTAATATTTATGTATATTTTATAGTGTTTCAGCGCATTTAGTTCACGTATCTTAATGCTCAAGTATCCAGTTAGTTTTTTAAAATTTATTTATTTTCTTTTTATGATACAGGTACCTCCTCTATTCCTTGATGTACGTCCAGATCATTTTGTACTTGATAGTAAGCAACTTATATTGTATATATCTTTTTACCCCTTTCTAATAGTGTGCAAATTTAAAAACCTTGTTGACCAAATGATGAGACTTGGAATTAATGAGCGTCAAGTGAAAATGTAATTGGTTCTGTTCTATAGCGAGTTTGTAAGCTTCTTCTTTGCATTGTAAAGTGCTGAATGAACAACGTAGTTTGGATGGGAGATGCATAATTTCTTTTGGAACTTTATTTCTTGAGAGCACTCTGTTCTGTGTTGTATAGTTTAGTTTTTATAAGGAAATCTATAACGGTACTCCAATTGCTTGTGACCGATCATTCATTATTTTGTTTTTGTTTCAAAGACTAAATCTAGTGCTTTCTGACCTTTTGCTATATTTTTTCTCAGTGTGTGCTGCACCAGGTTCAAAAACATTCCAATTGCTTGAGATTATACACCGATCAACAAAACCCGGATCCCTACCTGATGGACTGGTATGCATCCTTTTAAATATATGTTGTTTTACATTTCTTACATCGTATTTTATATAGTACGTTATGTGTTTTCCTCTGTCAAGTGTGGATTATTATCCCGCCTTTCAATCTCTTATATGATTCTCCTAGTTAGTATTTTTTTTTCCTTGATATGACATGGATTTTCCCTCATTTTGCTACCTTCTAAGACATTGATGCCTAGTTTTATTGTCCCCTTGATTAGGTTGTAGCAAATGATCTTGACGTCCAAAGATGTAATCTACTCATCCATCAAACAAAAAGAATGTGCACAGCTAACTTGATAGTCACAAATCATGAAGCTCAGCACTTTCCTGGATGCCGTTTAAAAAAAAATGTTCTACTGCTTCTGAAATAGGAGCTGAAAAGGAGCCACCCATCAGCCAACTTGTCTTTGATCGTGTTTTATGTGATGTCCCTTGCAGTGGTGATGGTACCCTTCGCAAGGCTCCTGATATCTGGAGGAAATGGTAGAACTTTTATTTTCAATCACATTTTCTTTTGGCAGGTTGATGATATTTGTTTTGCTAATTTACAGGCATGTTGGATTGGGCAATGGGGTCCATCCTCTACAAGTTCAGATAGCTATGCGAGGTATCTTTGATGCAAAACTTTTTCTCTGAATTTCTATATAATTTTATGGCTCTATGCTTCGTGGTTTTATTCCCATAGATACTGTCCCATGTGCATATTTGGATTTCCTTGAAACGATGAGGATATAATCTGGAAACATCAAACATGTATAGCCCAGATGTGTTTTTTTCTGGATATTATTTCTGTTCTCCTACAAGATGGTGATGGCAGCCATACCATTTCTTAAATACATTAGTTTATATGTTTCTTGTTGATTGAATATATAAACTTTGTAATGATTAATTCTGGCATTAAACTAATGCCGTTTTGGATCAAACTTGCTCATTCTCTGCCACTCTCTGATTTTGAGTAAAAATACTTGGATTTCTTGGTGTGGTCAATCAGTAAAAATAGGACTTTCAATGCAATGCTTTTCATGTGGTCATACCAAACATAGCTGAGGTTATATTGTTTATTCTAGGTTTATCTTTGCTTAAAGTTGGCGGAAGAATGGTTTACTCTACCTGCTCCATGAATCCAGTTGAGAATGAGGCTGTGATTGCTGAGGTAATATGTTTGGTTATTTTTCCACACAAAAAGATGTTGGATCTGTGGAATTAACATTTTGGTAAATAGTAATTCTCTGTGCAGTTGCGTGGTCTTTCATAAATTAAATTGTATAGTGTTAATTTATTTTCATTTTGTGATCGCTTGAAAACGTGGCTTCGTAGTTCTTCTCCATTATTATATAGATGTTGTTTTGTATAATATTTGTATCATGCCATTGTTGTTATAAAAGTTTGTATCGATATAGCTACATTGCTCGAAACAAAATATTTAACTTGGGGCATGGTTTGTTCAAAGATTGTAATTTGTAAGCAACAACAGCTTGATTTATCCTTACATATGAAGAGAGCTTGTAGGCCATGATAGATAACCATTGGATGTTAACCATACAATTATTATTTCTTTTGGTTCTCTTGACTCATCATTGTTCACCTTTTGCCAACTGTTCAGTGGGTTGGAGCATGTGTTGATCCACACATGATTAATTGATTTTCTAAATTATTTCTGATTTATCTATGTGGACATATATTATTTCTGATTTATATTTTAGCCGTTAATATATGTATGTTTTATATGTGAACAAGTTCCTTTGTTGCAGAGTCACATCATTTTTTTGTTGTGCTTCATATTTCTTTTGTTTGGATGACTTTTCTTATTTGGAGAAAGTGTTCCTTTTTCTAGTCCTGTGACTTTGCATGGGTTGTGGTCTTTTGACCCTATTTGACCATGTCTCAATTTTTTGCAGATTTTGCGGAAATGTGAAGGGTCTGTTGAGCTTATTGATGTCTCTAGTGAGCTTCCTCAACTTGTTCGGCGGCCAGGTCTTAAAAAGTGGAAGGTTAGTTGTTAGTTTTACCTTTGTCTGCTAGTGCTTACTGTTAAAAGTTTGATGTGCAAATCATATTATTGAATACAACTGTTCCCCGGGTTTGTGTAGTGTGGGTTTCTTTGTCAATTACCAAATAGGATGGATTCCGATATCATTTGTAGTGCTTTTATTACATTGGTGCTCTATAAAAATTTAATCTAAGCGTTGTGTGTTCATATAACACCATCGTCAATGTAATAAGGTATCTTCGCTATAAATAATTGGTTTTTACCTGTCAAAACAAGAGAGAGGAGAAGATATCATATAGATAGCCATTATTTCTCCTGCTGAAACCTGCAGGGGTTAAGAAATTGTATTGCAATCTATCCATCACATCAATGTTAGGTGAAACCATTTTTTACTACCTGGCTGCTTGATTGTGTATAAGTGGGGTCTACATTTTGATTTTTGCTTGTCTCGAATGCATCAAATTTAAATATATAGCTATCTCATAGCATGGAAAGCTAATTCTCTAAAGATAGTGGTCTAAATTATTGTTCAAACATCACCTACTGAGTTGCATCAGTTGCAGCTTTAGAGTTTTCTGTTCAGTGTATAAATCAATATTCAATCACTTGGCAATGCAGGTACGTGACAAGGGTAGGTGGTTAGTTTCCCACAAAAATGTCAGCAAATATCGCAAATCTGTCATTGTTCCCAGCATGTTTCCTTCTGGAAGAAGTTTTACAGAACCAACGGATCATAATGGTAGTATGGAAGTGGAAGAAAAGCATGAGAATGGTGGAAATGGAAGTGCTGAAGATGCATTGGAGTCAAGTGATGATCCTGCAACTCTAGCCAATGAACAAGATGAGGAAGTTTCTGATTTTCCACTAGAACGCTGCATGAGGATAGTGCCGCATGATCAAAATGGTGGAGCGTTCTTCATTGCTGTCTTCCACAAACGCTCTGATTTGCCAGGTGAGTTCAAGTATCTACCTAGTCATTGGATCTTTCTTAAGAATTGAAGTGCTTTGAGGTAGTGTACCTGTGCTAAAATGTTAGCTCTTATAATTATAATTATTTTCATCTTTAGTATGAATCCGTTGTTTCCATCATATAGAGGAAACTTGTCTCTGTTTTGTGTCATTTGCAATATGTGAGATCTGTACTTTGTTTAGGATCTGAAGCAAGTCTTGTGCTGCCATGTTCTGCTTTGGCTTTCCTCATAAGAGAATTCCAGTTTATTGAATTTATTATTATTTTTAATATAGTTCCTCTTTCCTCCCTTTTATTGAGCAGCCAATCAGGGAAAACCTAATAGTCTGGAAGGGGAATTGGGCCCTAGGAATGATGAGCCACAGGTACAATTACAAAATCAGAGTACTGAAGATACAAATGGGATTGTGGCTAGTTTGGCAGATGGTACAGATGAGACATTTTCTGAAGCAGCTTCAGAGGCAGAGTTGATAAAGGATGAACTAGATGGGGATTCTTTGGAACTTGATCCATCCGTTACATGTGAAGAAAATGTAAATGTATCAGAGGAAGCCCAAGCGCCTAGTGATAAGGAAATTGATCCCAAGAAAGCTGGAGGAAAGAGGAAGTTGCAGACTCAAGGCAAGTGGAGAGGTGTTGACCCTGTTGTTTTCTTTAAAGATGAAGCCACCATCAATAGCATAAAGACATTCTATGGCATTGATGAATCATTTCCCTTTAATGGCCACCTTGTCACAAGAAACAGTGATGCTAATCATGTGAAGAGAATTTACTACGTCTCAAAGTCAGTCAAAGATGTTCTTGAACTGAATTTCTCTGTTGGACAACAACTTAAGATAACCTCCATTGGGCTAAAGATGTTTGTAAGTATTTTCACAGATAAATTTGATTTATATTTCTTTTAAAATAATGTTGCTCCTAATTTATAGGGACATAGGCAAAGAAAGTTGTGCAAAACTTTCATGCCTATAGATAAGTTGATCACTTGCTAATATCGTAGTGTGTGTAAAATTAAGATAATGATCAAGAGAACTGTTTACAGGGTTATCCTTCTTGCTTAGCTTCCCTTGTGGAGTGTAAGAGCTACTGCAAAATAACCAAAGGAATATCTGTAAGGCAAAAGAAAATAAGAAATATAATACAGAGGAGAACACCCATGATGGAATGCTCCTAAATGAGAAACTAAAGCATATGAGATATATTAGAAAGAATATATTTGAGTGCAGTTATTTTGAACCTTATTATATTGTGAGTGCTGGATTCCAAATTTGTAGTTATATTTATAAGTTCATCCTTTGTTCCTCGTGCTCTTAAGCTAAATATTCTGGTACAGCCCTTGATTGTTGAACAAAATATTAGACAATCTGGTGTTACCAATATTCGGAAGCAATTTCTCCCTAATTTTTTCTTGTTCTCAACAGGAACGACAAACTGCAAGAGAAGGAAATTTGGCTCCTTGTTCATTTCGGATATCATCAGAAGGATTGCCACTTATTCTTCCATACATCACCAAACAGATTGTATATGCATCCCCGGTGGACTTTAAGCATCTTCTTCAATATAAAAGTATCAAGTTTGCAGATTTTGTAGATGCTGAGCTCGGTCAGAAAGCATCGGGCTTAATGTCAGGATGCTGTGTAATAGTTTTGAGGAAAGGTACATAGCAGCATGTGGTCAAGGACAACTAGTGCATATTCATGTGTATAATTTTTAACCTAAGTAAATTTTACATCTGCAGATGGCAAAGCCTCGTCGGATTCCATTGAAGTAGATGAGTCAACAATAGCCATTGGATGCTGGAAAGGTAAGTCCAGTTTGTCTGTGATGGTCACTGCAATTGACTGCCAAGAACTGCTAGAAAGGCTTTTGATGCGCATGGAAACCGAGAAGGGATCTGCGGAGAAGGAAGACAAAGCCTCTAATGCCAAGGAGGATGAGGAACAGGACATAAAGGATATGGAAAAGAATGGTGACGAGGAAAGTATCACACTGGAAACTGAGGGTTAAGCGACAACTTCTGGGCTTCCAGATTTCCATTGTTGTACTCTAATTTCATAATTTAATACAGGGGTTGTAATTGATATGCCATGACTTCATTTTATCTTTAATATTTCTTCGAAATTGGATTTTCTTATTTTAGCATGGAAGACATCTTTGTATTTTGCCTCATCAAGTTGTTGCATAATCTTGAGAACAGAGCAATTTTGATCTAGTATATTAATCATCTCCATTTGTGTTCTTAATCATCATTGCTGGTTGGAATCATGTTCGTATGGTGTAACCAATGATATTTGCGTTTGGCATGTAATCATGCTGCCCAGAAATTGCTACAAGAACTGTTATTCCTTGTGAATGGATTGCTCCCAAGTGTTAGTGTTAGTCCCGGCGGCCGATGCAATCTCAGATATCGCTGACAGGCCCACTGATGTATGATACCACAATCATCAAGGTTGAGAGGGTTGAGATTATTTTACGAGCCCATATGCGATTGACGCTAGTGTCTTCCTCTTAACAATCACTAGCATTTTATATGTAATTATCGCCTATGTATATTTTTCATATGTTATCCTTTCCAAAAGAAAACACTAAACCGTGCTCCTGCTTGTAGAACTGGTTAACCAATTTTCTCCACAAAAGAATATATATATATATATATATATATTCAAGTCACTCACAACATTCAAATAAGTTTTCTTTATTTATTTTTCATTTTTCTTGTTTTGGACATTCATAACTCCAAAAATGTTTTTAATTAATGAAAATATTAAGAAATGAAACCATTCTGTAAATGAGGATAATATTAAACAAATCACACCCACGTGAAGAAATTATATAATGGTATTGTAGTACGGCCATGCGGAGACTACATGAGAGAGCTAATTGACAGGCGCAAAGCATGTGTCAAAAGGACAAGTTTTAATAAATGAAACCGTAGCCATCCAATCATCCTTGTGTAAGAATCTGCAGAGGGAAGAAGATTGTTCTTGTGACTTTTCTGCTTCAGGTTAGAGTTTCTCCTTTCTATTTGGTGTCTTCTTGATGACATCAAAGGATAGACGCATCTTACACAGTGATGAGTAGGGTTTGAGTAAAAACCATTCATACTTAAAAGAACAGATCATAAAGAGGCAAACCCAAATCAGCTTCATTTCAAACAAGCAATTAATCAGCTCATACAAACTAAACTAAAGCAATGTAAAAAATATACAAAGGAAATATATCACAACCCTCAAAATTTGCTAGTATTAAGAATGTAGAAGCAAGCATCCGTGTTTAGAAATCAATGGTCCAATGAAATCACGATGTACAGCACACCTTGCTCTTAGCTGGGATTTCTTGTGCAGGGCCTGGGATGACAATCTTCTTACCAGACAGAGATGCAGGGTTGCCATTAGCTTGATTTTCGCTGGCAGCCAGGCTCTTCTTGTTAACAATGTTGAATATCTCTGTCAACACAGTCAAGAAAGCAGACTCCACGTTTGTTGATTCCAGTGCCGAGGTCTCCAAGAAAAAAAGTCCTTCCTTTTGAGCAAACTCTTTGGCATCTTCTGTGGGGATTGCACGCTGGTTCTCAAGATCACTTTTGTTGCCTATCAGAATGATGACAATGTTCTTGTCGGCGTGGCTACGCAGCTCTTCCAACCAACGGGGTATGTGATCAAAGCTCTGGCGTTTGGTTATATCATAGACAAGCATTGCCCCAACAGCGCCCCTGTAGTATGCACTTGTAACTGCTCTATATCTGCTCAAAACACCAGAAGAGAAGTAGAATAATCAGTTGCCAATACACCATTTGTGAAAGTTAACAGGAGTCAGGTGGGAAGATTATTCCATAGCGTGAAAGTAAATAAGTGACAGCAAAGAATGAAGGCTTCTAACCCCACCTAATTTACATTCCAACCAATAATAATTTCTTTTCAAATGATGTACTTTGTTTAGTTACATTGAAATCCTTGTTTATGCAAAAGGGAGCAAAAGCCGAGCCTCATATGATTGTGTGAACATATCGCCCAACTTGGGTCATGAATACTCCTTTAATTGGCTTCGTAGTTCAACCAGTGATGAAAGAAGTCATATAGAATCCAACACTCCAACTACTCTAACTTATGCGATAGTAGCTCATAAAGATAGCATAAGACTGAGAAGCACATACCATCTGATACTAAACAAAGATAACAATAAATTTATCCAAAATCGTTCATCCTATAAAAGACAACAATCTCACCCATGTAATCATCCATTCCCACCCCGAAATAGATCAACTCAAAATCTGGCACATCATTTTAAAAAGGGTAACAATTCTTACCACGCTGTATCATCCATCACAACATCCAAGATTGCAAGGCGGCCAAAAAGGCACCAAAAGTAGGATATGGATCCAACACAAATTCATATCTTTGAAAAGCATATTGCTAGTGGCCGGTATTTACAACTAAGCAATGCATGGATCACATAAAGAGAGGGTATCTAATTTCATTCTATGCATTTGAAAAGCGTTTAAAGTATCTAATCATTTGAGTGGAGTGCATTTATGAGATAAAAAAACATGGATCTATATTCTTAGGTAATAAGAAAATGTAATACAACATCACAAACTACTAATCTTACTCCTACTTTTCCTTCCCCTTTTCCCCAGTTTAATAATCTCAATCAGTTCAATTCTAGCATACAGATGAAACATTTTATCAGCAATCCACTTACACCAATATCAGCATCACAGAATGTAATCCCCCTTATACTTCAAAAGAAAATTAACCCAGAAAAAAAAAATTACACAAAGCTACACCTAAAAAGTTATACTAGAACTGAAAAACCCATCAAGCAGAGTAGAGCTGCTGCAAACTTTCAAAATCATAAAACCCATGTAGCAGATGGAAGAAAAGGGCTATAAGCTACAGAAAACAGAAAGAGAACACAGAGAGAGAGAGAGAGAGAGAGAGAGAGAGAGAGAGAGACCGTTCTTGGCCAGCAGTGTCCCAGATCTGAGCTTTAACACTCTTGTGCTCGATGATAAGGGTCCTGGTCTGAAACTCAACGCCGATGGTGGCCTTAGAATCCAAGCTAAACTCGTTTCTAGCAAACCTGGCCAGAATCTGAGACTTGCCCACTGCAGAGTCTCCTATCAGCACCACCTTGAACACATAGTCTATCTTCTGGTTCGAGTCTCCATATCCTCCTCCACTCGCCATTTTCCACCCAACCCAGTAAAGTAAAAATAATCCCAGATCGCTACTTCTGCTATCAAAACCTCAAAAAGGCCTCAAATTTATTGAAATCCCCAAAAGACGAGGACTTTTCCTTTTGCTGCTGCTTGCAATCATGTTAGAGTCTAAATGTGCTCACCCCCATTGCCTTGCCTGTGAGCTGACCAACCAGAGCGTGACACGCTTGTTGGGAGTGGATGGGTTGGATCAAAGTGGTGACGTGGAGGTCTGGGATTGGTTGGGTTGGTAGTGGGCTCGGGGAAGAAGGAACAGTGTGAAACAGGGTACTTGTTGTCCATGATTGATCTGCGCGGTGTCAGACAGCGTATGTCTCGGGTGAGTTGTCTGTTTTGGCTGGTTGACGGTCACGCCGAAGCCCTCCTTTCTTCGGAAACTTAAAACGACTTGTCGCTTCGTCCAGACTTTCGAACCACAGAAAAAAAAGATAATGGGTTTTCTTATCTGGGCTTGGGCCTGCACTCTGTCCAAAATACAAGCTGAAATTCCTTTTCTGGCCCAACAAAGGACTAAATTTTGTTTCCTAATTTTAACCCACCTGGAGTTTAGGGTGTGTGTCGAGGGATTCAATCCAATCGTCCAAGAGTAACATTTTAACCCACCTGAAGCCTCAATTTTTTTATTTATAAAACTTCATATCCCTCTCCTTGCTTTAAATAGACAACTTTATTTTTCTCGTACCAATGGTTTGGGAGTTGCTAACAGAAAAAAGACTAATCACATAACATGCATAGTAGCATTGAATGTGGAGTCCTTTTATCCTTAAATGTTCAAACAGTGATCCTTAACATATAAATGACATTTCCATCACAAAAAAACAAGACTTTTTTTGTTCATTGTTGCTAGCGATAATTGTTCCTACATATCACAAAAATGACAAAGTTTTTAATTGTCTATACTTTTTATTTATTTATTTATACAAGTGATATCTAAATTACTCTAATCTACGAGAAAGGAGACTTGAACTTAAATGCAAAGGGACTGACTCACTACTCTGACCAACTAACCTAACTCACGTGTGCTAATTGTTTACACTTATTATTGATTCACATGCAGACAAATTTCTTCCTCGTTAAGACCAAACCCAAATGAAAAAGTTATTTGCTATTTCCAGCCAAGTTCCCATTCGACCAAAAAAGAAGATCGGCCTCCATTTATACATAGGTGCCAAAAGAACTAATTGCAATGGTCGCAAGTTTTGTGGCATGCCGCATGCTTTGTTTGAAACGCGCGTTCAACCCACCTTATTATAGTAAAACAAACCAACTTATTATGAGCAAACGTATTTCATCAATCTACACGATTTGCAATGATTGCTTCAAAACTCTGCTTTGGACCTCTTCGGATCGGCCTGCCAGGAGATGATCCTCCTTGTAACTTCTCTTGGAAAAGATGAAGTTTTACCATGTGGTTTTGTATGATGAATTGGATTATTAAGCTCTTATTGAATCACCAGGCGGCTACAATTGAATACTAACCCCCTTTATTAGTTTGTGTTAGTATTAATCAGATACTTCTAAGGGTTAACCGTCGATATAAAGAAAAAAATTATCGGTATAAGAGTTTGTAACTCAAGTAGTTAATAGCAGTTATCATACGCATAAGGTCGTTAGGTCGTATTTTAGTCAAATGGCTTAATTCAATAGAATGAAATAGCTAGTTGGAGGAGAACATATGGAAATGACCATAAACACACTCAAACAGTAGCTCTTGTGTAAGTACAGTACATGCAATGAAGACGCACATTTACATGGAAGGTGGATATATAGATAGCAATCTACCTCCATACCTGAAATGGAAAGAACAGATATGACAATAAATTTTTGGATGGGTGTTGGCAGGCTTGCCAATATTCACCAAATCAATGGAATTAACAGAGGACAAAACTAAATTAATGCGTTCAAATCATCAAAAGTCCAAGCAAGCAACCGAAGATTATGTATGAACGTAGAACACGCTCTTGTCTTTGATGACAGGACTTAGATTTGCAATAAACCATGTGGTTTTATTCATTCTTTTTTAGCTGCACAAATAAACAAAACAAGTTTATTTTTCTTGCTAAGCAAAAGATAAGAGAAGAAAATGTGTTGGTCCCACGGCGGCAAGCTGCAGGCTACAGCTGATCATAGCTCACAACTTGTCAAGCATTTGGAAATACTTTAAATACCAAGAAACTGAGAAGTTAGAGTTGAAGTTAGCCTTTTCAGATTTACTTGAAACCATTTGGAATGGAGTTGAGTTCTTCAGCTAATGTACCAAGATGGACGCCAAGTCCAAGCCCAACAAGATCGTTGTTGGCATCAGCTGTGGAAGGCCCCAGCTCCAAGGAAAGTCATGGAGGGATGAAAATGCAAAGCAGCACAACTTCTGCAGAAGATGGGATTTCCTTGTCCTGCTCTAGCATGGACAGAATTTTCCCATTTAGCATTGTGTTTAAAACTGGAGCTGCTCCAAACTCTGGTTTAGATATTCATGGAGCCCCATCTCTGAGATTGGAATCTGCGGTGGAGAAGTCAGTAGGGATTGATCAAACGGTTGCGAAGCCAGGCTATGGAAAGGATCAAAGTTACGTTGTTGATGATGATATTGAAATTGGGTTGAGAAAGAAGGGTATTTGCTTGACATGGAAGGACCTGTGGGTTGGTGTATCTGATGGGAAAAATGGGAAGAGAATGATTTTGCAGGAGCTTACAGGTTTTGCTCAACCTGGTGAGATGTTGGCTATCATGGGTCCTTCTGGCTCTGGCAAATCCACCCTTTTGGATGCTTTGGCAGGTAGCTCCCAATTTCTAATTTATTTTCTTATATTGAAAGTATTTTTTTGGAGTACTTTTGAAATGGCTAAAAATGCTTTCTGACAACCAAAAATGGATCATATAAGCACTTTCAGGAGAAGCACCTGTTATGTGCTTATTCGAGAAGTAATCCCCAAGTGCTTTTCCATGAAGCACCTGGATTTCTTATGAAAATTTTAACATTTTTATAATAAAAGCGGTTTTGTTAGATGCGCTTATGACCATAAGTGTGTTCTAGATAAGCAGTCCCAAACGAGCCCGTACAAATCTTCTCTTCGTTGACCTTTTTGTTAATTTGAATTATTTGATAAAGTCAGCTTGGCAGCTGTGAAGTTTTCTTTATTCCATAAAAAAAAATACTGCTGAAAAACATTTGAATATTGCAGGCAGGCTAAGTTCAGACACACAGCAGACAGGGGAGATTTTAATCAATGGCCGTAGAGAAACACTTGCTTTTGGAACTTCGGTAAGAATAGTGAAGGAAGGAACACATTATATATGCATATCTAATCACATACAATCCACTGTAATGAACCAAACCTTCACACCATAATGTGAAATCCTCTTGATTGCCATCTGAACCTTCCGATTGCCCGAAATCTGGTTTATGTACAATACTTCTCCTTTTCATATCAAAGTGTTCTCTAACTTCTCTTGTAGGAAATAAGAATTTGGATCCTCTCTTATTCCTGGAAAGGTCAATAATAATTGATGTGTTTGATTTATCGATATGCAGGCATACGTGACTCAAGACGACACTCTACTGACTACATTAACAGTCAGGGAAGCTGCATATTACTCAGCACAACTCCAACTGCCTGACTCCATGTCCAAAGTAGAAAAGAAGGAAAGAGCAGAGATGACAATAAGGGAGATGGGCTTGCAAGACTCCATGGACACAAGGATTGGCGGTTGGAGCGTAAAAGGCCTCAGTGGTGGACAGAAAAGAAGAGTTAGCATTTGCATTGAAATCTTGACTCGCCCCAAGCTTCTCTTCCTTGATGAGCCTACAAGTGGGCTAGACAGTGCAGCATCTTACCATGTCATGAACCGCATTGTTAAGCTAGCGCACCTAGATGGAAGGACCGTCATTGCATCAATTCATCAACCTAGCAGTGAAGTCTTTGAGCTTTTCCAAAACCTTTGCCTTCTCTCCTCTGGTAGAACAGTCTACTTTGGCCCTGCTTCAATGGCAGAACAGGTATTAGCTTATTTGAAGAATGAATGTGCAACCATGAATCATTCTGACTTTCATCAGCTTAAATAAGTTTACTTCTTATGACCAATTAAATAATTGTGCCAATCTAAATGGTGCAGTTTTTTGCTTCAAATGGCTTCCCTTGCCCTACTCTGAGAAACCCAGCAGATCACTACCTTAGAACCATTAACAAGGATTTTGATATTGTAAGTCTTCTGAGAACAGTAATCCCTTCATTTTAAAAGCAATTAGCTTCATTGGATAAACTTATGATTACTCCAATAACCAAAAAATAAAAACAAAAACTTACCTTGAATATTGACGCTAGGATATCGAACAAGGGTTTGATGGCAAAACAAGCACTGAGGAAGCAATTAATATTCTCATACAATCATACAAGTCTTCAAATAATTTCCAGCAAGTTCAGAAACAAGTAGCTGAGATTTGCCAACAGGTAAATAAGCCTATGGTTTTGAGTAGTTCAAATTTAAGGTTAAGCATTAGCTGATCAAACACAGAATAAGAAAAAAAAGAAGAAGAAAAAAAAACATAGCTTGATTTTTTTCTGTTTTGTAGAAAGGTGGGGCTCTAGAGAAGGGAAGCCAGGCCAACTTCATAACCCAATGCATGGTTCTGACAAGGAGATCTTTCGTGAACATGTATCGTGATCTAGGCTACTACTGGCTTCGCCTTGCAATTTACATTGCCTTGTGCTTATGCATAGGGACGATCTTTTATGACATTGGCTCCACTTTTGGCTCAATACAGGTAATTAGGTGAATCCTAGTGATATATTTCTCTACTGTTATCACACAGATTAGCCTGTCAGTATAATCTAATAGCTTCAAAATAACTGAATTTTCAGGCTAGAGGTGCAATGCTCATGTTTGTTGCAGCATTCTTGACTTTCATGGCAATAGGTGGCTTCCCTTCTTTTGTAGAAGACATGAAGGTTAGTCAGTTTGGTTGATGCATGTCCTGGTTTGTTGAGCATTTGTGGTGATCTGACCTCTTTTCCTGTCTTACTAACCAGATCTTCGGGCGCGAAAGATTAAACGGGCACTATGGTGTTTCGGCATTTGTTGTTGGAAACACATTCTCCTCCATCCCATATTTGCTGATCATCTCTTTAATTCCTGGAGCAATAGCCTACTACATGGTTGGCCTTCAAAAGAGCTTTGAGCACTTTGCCTATTTTGCACTGCTGCTCTTTGTGACCATGATGTTGGTTGAGAGCCTAATGATGATTGTGGCAAGCATTGTGCCAGATTTTCTCATGGGAATTATTACTGGTGCCGGAATTCAAGGAGTGATGATGTTGAATGGAGGTTTCTTCCGATTGCCGAACGATCTTCCTAAGCCTTTCTGGCGATACCCAATGTACTACATTGCATTCCACAAGTATGCAAATGAAGGATTCTATAAAAATGAGTTTGAAGGACTAATATTTCCTAATGAGCAAGCAACAAGGCCATCCACGATTACTGGCGAAGAAATATTGCGAAGTATTTGGCAAGTGCAGATGGGCTATTCCAAGTGGGTTGATCTTGCCATTTTGTTTGGGATGGTAATTGTTTATAGGCTCATGTTTCTGGGAATCATAAAGACCACCGAAAATTTTGTACCAATTATCAAAGCTCTCTTAGTTGGTACTCCCAAGCACTCTTCTTAATAGATCACAGAGAATCAATCCTCCAAGCCTCTCTGTGAACTTTTTGGAAAGGCATGGTGGGTATAATTGAAATTTCAAATAAAATTACACTATAGTCTATATATATGCGCTAGAAAAGATCCAAAACGTAGTGCTGCAGGAGCATAGGGGTGGATTAAGATAGATATTTACCATTTAATTAGTTATTTTATGATATATTGTTATTTTCTTATTTAGGTAGTTTTAGGATATCTTTTATTATTTATATGTGATTTTATAATTAATTAGTTTACTTTTGGACCAAGTAGTCTTGGTGCCCAAGTCTTGTAAAGCCTATAAATAAGGCTAATGTAATAGTTGTAGGGAAGTTGATGTTGATGATTAATGAAATAGTTTATTTGTGGCATAGATTTGATCTGATATATGTGAGTTTGCACTAGCCCTAGATTTCGGTACTTATGTATGTGGTTGGTGACCTGCATCCTGTCCTCAATCTCTATCAATTGATATTAGAGCTACGACTCAAGATCTGCTTTCTCGGGGAGATTTTGGGATGGAAGGTTATATTGACAACTACAATGACATGGAGGAAATTCGGAGGATGCTACGGCAACTTACAAAACTCATCGCTCGCATCGAAGCTCGAACTCATATAGGTAAGAGTTTGACGGGAAGGGATGTGTGAACCCTTATTTGAACCAAGTAGCTCGCATCGACACTCTAAGCCGTGAGAGTCTCGACAGGGAGTACGAGGGAGATAACCCTTTTCATTGTTGTGATTCGTTGTGTGAGTCAAGTGAAGAGGGACACATTTATTCTCATTGTGTCTTTGAAGGTATAATGGATTTGGTAATTTTGGTTCATCTTGTTATTCATCAAAGTTATCAAAATTTGGATTTACCTCCAATATTTGATCCTTGCAATTGTGAAAATTGCAATGAAAATTGTTTGGGTGTTCAAAGAAATTTTGATAAGCAATTTATTGATCAGAACAGTGAAGAGATGAGAATTGAGAAAACTTTTGAAGATATTATTGATTATAAGGACATTAATGTTTTCACTTGGAAGGTTGCCAAAAATCTGGTTGATTTTGTCAATCGGTTGAAGATTCTAGAGAGAAACATTTGCATTGTTAGAGGGAGTAAGAAGAAGCCAAGAATAACGAAATATTCCAAATATCTTTTTATTTGGAAAGGAAAGTTTCAATTGGATGCTAAAAGATGAATTAATATAAAGCAATTGAAGATTCTATTTGGACTTTCCTCAATCAAAGGCTTGAATTTGAGGACGAATTCTTTCCAACCAGGGGAGTCTGATGCAGGAGCATAGGGGTGGATCAAGTTAGATATTTACCATTTAATTAGATATTTCATGATATATTGTTATTTTCTTATTTAGGTAGTTTTAGGATATCTTTTATTATTTATGTGTGATTTTATAATTAATTAGTTTACTTTTGGATCAAATAGCCTTGGTGCCCAAGTCTTGTAAAGCCTATAAATAAGACTAATATAATAGTTGTAGGGAAGTTGATGTTGATGATTAATGAAATAGTTTATTTGTGGCATGAATTTGCTACGATATATGTGAGTTTGCACTAACCCTAAATTTCGGTACTCGTGTATGTGGTTGGTGACCTGCGTCCTGACCTTGATCCCCATCACATAGCCTAGACACACTTGTAAGATTCTGATACCATGTTTTCCAGAGGATATAGCTTCTACTCTTGTGGCTATTATCCCAAAATAAAATTCTAACAAATGTGCAAAGAACAAGAAGGAAAATGACAAATAATTCAGCTTGTCCTTTTTGTCATTGTCATTTGGAATCGCTTCAGCATGTGTTCATCCGTTGTCCTCGAGCTCAAGCAATATGGAACTCTTTCTCCTTACCTGATTGTGTTAAGGTATCCCTTTCTACTGACTTTAATTGTTAGTTGCGTTTAAACCTGAAAACTGCTGTTGTGAATTCTTTCAACTGGAGATTGTGCAATATTTTTGCTACTGGTTGCTGGTTTATATGGAAATGAAGATGATGCTCTGTCTTTGACTCTTCCTTCCACTATCCTGATCTGCCCAATGAATGAATTTTGAGGTTTCTTGTGGAATGAGACATTACTAATAAAAAAGGTGGGGTCCATAGACTCAAGATGCAAACTTTGCTGGCGTGGAAGCCTCCCCTTGTTTCTACCATGAAATTGAATATTGATGGGTCTAGAATTGGTTCTAATGGTTCTATTGCTGCTAGGGGCCTTATTCGTAATTCTGTTGGTGAGTGGGTAGCAGATTTTTCTGCTAATTTGGGTCATGGAGAGATTTTGGTGGCTGAACTGTGGGCGTTGTATCATGGTCTTAAGCTAACTCAAAGGTTGCAATTGACAAAGCTTATTGTTGAAACTAATTCTACTCTTGTCTTGCACCTTTTGAATGCCAAGTTGG
Source organism: Prunus armeniaca (assembly GCA_903112645.1). Taxonomy (NCBI): domain Eukaryota; kingdom Viridiplantae; phylum Streptophyta; class Magnoliopsida; order Rosales; family Rosaceae; genus Prunus; species Prunus armeniaca. The sequence goes on from CAEKDK010000006.1 coordinate 16,715,330, forward strand.
AGCCGAATCACCCCCTTCTTACTTTGCTTAACATGTGCAGAGTCTGTTGGAAAAGTTCATGAGACTGCAGTATCTTTCATGTTTTCAAGGAGGTTAATTTTGCTGCTGATTCTCTGGCCAAGATGGGGCATGAGATGGAAATGAGTATTCATTGCTTTTTTTTGCCTCCTAGTGGTACTACTGGTGTCCTCCAAGAAGACATGGATAGCCTTTTAAGGGCTAGATTTATTTATATTTAGTTGTTGTCTGGGCTTAGCCCTTTTGTTACCTACCAAAAAAAAAAAAAAAAAAAAAAAAAAGGGTCTTCTATCACTGAAATAAGACCACTCCTGCTCCGTTAACGTAAGTGGAAAATCTCAAGTTCAATATCCAAATGGGATCACCACAGAACCTCTTTTGGTGGTTCTGCACTAATAGTTCGTTGGAAGTTTGAAAGCAAATGTCTCACATTGGAGAAAACAAAAGGTTCCACATGCTTTATAAGTATGAAACCTTAAAACCAATTAAATAAGATTGGTGGGCTGATGGGCTTGGTAGTGAAGGTTATCATGGTTGGCTTGCTTGATTAATAATAATATTTAAATAATTAAGACTTGGGCCTTAGGCCTCTTGGGGTCTCTGAAAAATAAAGAAATACACCGAGCCTGAAAATAAAATAAATACACCCACCCTATATTCTGTACTTAATTTATATTTGCACATTTATACAGTTTTCATATTTTGTTACTGTCTACATTTTAGAGTTGTGTATTAATATAGTGATCCTATAGTATAAGATATTTACTGATTTTTCCTAACACACTTAATGCAATTTTACAAAGGACTTTCCGGCCTTAGAATTACATTCCATCAGAACAGCCTGCTATATTGTTATAGGTTATCCTTTAAAAAGAGAAGGAAAAAAAAAGGACAGAAAACAAGGAAACGAATCCACCCTACTCAAGCAATGTACTCCAATGGACAGGGAGAAAGGAGCTTCAATGTACTAAAATTTAAGCCAAACTATTGTTAATGGAGTAGCTTTTTCCACTCCAAAATTAATGTTTTTTTGTTTTTGTTTTTGTTTTTTGTTTTTTGTTGTTGCAGTAATTCTCCTGGAGTGCCAAAAGCCTTATCCAAAGTAGATAACATTATACAAGGAAAGGGAGAAGAGGACGAAGGCATGCTGCCAGAAGAGAAAGCTCTCAAGCCTTATACGTTGCATTGCCAAAACCAATTCCCAGAAGATGAAGCTGTAATAGTTTTGGTAGTAGGTATACCAATGGTAGTTCTAGGAATCGGAGGCGAAGTGTAGAATCATTTGGCCCCTTTGCCCCCTCAAGAATAAGCGTCCCAAAAGGTATCATTGATATTCTTTCAATTAATTTCAAACACATCATTTTCGTAATGTACTTTCAATTTCATCAATCAAGGGCGGAACCAGGAATTTTTCAACAGGTGGGCTAACTAAAGTTATTAGCTTAAAATCTAATTATAACTTTTTTTTGGTGCTTACAGTTTCTATAGTTTTTTCTATAAATAAAAGTATACATTAAAGCATATAAACAACGATAGTTGTAAACACAAGAAAAAATGGAATTAGAGCCATATTATTCATGAAAGGGTGAATTTTATTTAGAAAAATGCTTCTCTTTTGGAGATAAATTAATGAAAAAAGATTAAAATTGATGTTGGTATAATTTTTGACACCAAATACAAATGTGGAATACCTCTTACCATGTCTATTTGTATTGACAAGGTAAAATTGTATATATATATATATATATATAGGTTAAGATACTAGGCTATATAGGTGTAATATTTTTAAGTTTTTAAACCCCGCACTTTTCTTTGTTCACCCCAATACTTAAATCATTCAGCTCTTCAGTTTTATTATTGTGTAAAAAGACAGAAAAGGTCATCCAACTTGATACTTAACCCTAGTACATCTATAAATACACCCACCACTCTTCATATTAAGTTTTAGAAAAACACAAATTCCTCTACACCTTTATTTTATCAAACTAGTAAAGTATGACCAACACCCTCTTTTCCCATTTTGAAATATGGAATTGAAATATGAAATTATGTTATATAAATTCCAAACAGCAGAAGATCTCAATATTTAGTTTCTCTTATGTAGAAAATTTCATATGTTTTCTCTTGGTTTTCTGTGTTTTCTACAATACAGTTCTTGAATTGAAGCAAAGATTGTATCCCACGTGGCTAAAAGCCAATTGGCATAATATTATTGTGGGTCAATTTCCCCAAACATATAAGATACAGGATAGGACCAATGTTGTTAAGAAAACTGTTTTTTGCTACTAGTTAAAATACCAAGTGAATACAACAATGTGGTGTTTATAATATGAATCAATCTGAACTTGGTTTCAGTGATACAGTCTTAAAGCCCTGGGTTTTGGGCATGACACCGCCGCTTGCTTCTCCTATGATCCATTCGCATTTATCATGTCCTCTAACCCCCGTTGGATTTTCCCCTCCTATTTGTATATAATATTGTTTTTATCTCTTTAAGTAATATGAGGTTGAGGTGAACATAGAGTGGTGAGGGGGTAAGATGGTGGGGTGTGGAGTGCAGGATGTGAGGTTGATGAGTTTTTTATTTTTATTTTTTCTACTGGGTGTGTATTTAGGGGTGTTTAGGAAGAAATTGAGGTTTTCTTAGAAATTGTGAAAATTTAAATTAGAAGTTAGGGTGAACAAAAAGAAGTGCAGGGTTTAAATAGAAAAACTCAATTTTTTTTTTCCAAAACCTTTCATGGGCTACAGCCCATGGCAGCCCACATCAATGTCATCCTTGTCCTCTTAGAGCACTTCCACCAGTTAGCCCCTTGCCATGGCAAGGGGAGCCCTAGGGCGGGTACTATTCACGTGAATAGTGGCTGCCCTAGCACAAAAAAAAATTGTGTTTCCAGCAGTGCAAGGCTTGCCATGGCAAATACTATTTATTTTTTTGTTTTTTTCACAACTTTGTTTACATAAACAATTAATTTGGATAATATTTTCGGATAAGATTTTTGGGTTCCTATGTGTCAATACTATTCATATCGGATCAGATTTTCGGTTTCAAATTTCAGATAAATTTAAGATACATTTCAAAATTCAAATTTCAGATGAATTCAAAATGTCAAATTTCAGATACATTTCAAAATTCAAATTCTAGATAAATTTCAAATTTCAAATTTCATGTGAATTTCAAATTTCAGATAAGATTTTCACCCTCTAAAATTGCGCCACGTGTCATCTCTATTTGCCTAAATTTTTCTATAAAAGAAGAGGCTCAGCTCATACCTCCCACACCATATCTTCTCTACATCTTCATTTCTCATATTTTAGATTTAATTTCTCAGATTTTAGATTTCATTCTCCATTCTCAATGTCAGACGACATGGAAGAGGTTTTGGAGAGGCAAGAGCGAGAAAGGCGAGCAAGAATGCGTAGAAGAGCTGCAAGCAAAAGGGCGCAGAGAGAACTAGATGAGCAACTTAGTGTGGCCGTTGCTTTGCTGGAGGAAGAAAACCAAAGCCGCCGTGGTTCACGAGAAGGCCGGGCACCGAATGTGGACAGATATAGACATTCTCGGGGTAAGAATCTTATGGAAGATTATTTTATCCCACAATCTCTGTACTCTGATGTTCATTTTCGAGCAAGATATAGAATGCAACCCCATTTGTTCAATAAAGTCATGCATGATATTTGCAATTATGATGACTACTTTGTTCAAAAGAAAAATTGTTCTGGAGATTTGGGGCTGCTTCCCGAGCAAAAGTTCACAGCTGTGATACGAATGTTGGCGTATGGGTCATCTGCTGATCAGGTGGATGAGATTGCCCGGATGGGGAAGTCCACTATTTTGGAGAGCTTGGTGCGATTTTGTGATGCAGTGGAAAATCTATACACCAAGGACTACCTGCACAGACCTACGCCCAGGGACCTGCAACGGCTTCTACACAAAGCTGAGTCTTGTGGATTTCCTGGAATGATTGGTAGCATTGACTGCATGCACTTGCAATGGAAAAATTGTCCATCTGCTTGGCAAGGGGATTATGGGAATCGGAAAGGGCAGAAAAGCATCATCCTCGAAGCAGTTGCTGGTTTTGATACATGGGTTTGGCACGCCTTCTTTGGAGTTGCCAGTTCTTAAAATGATTTGAACGTCCTGGGTCAATTGTAACACCCCGACTCCAAATTTATCCCCTGTTTTAATTAATTTGAGCGAAATTAAGAATTTACCCGTGGGATAGGGGTATTTTAGTCATTTTCTTACCCGGGAGGAATTTGGGAATTCCGGATGTATCGTTGCGTAGAGCACGGCGAGATGAGTTCGTAGACACGTAGTGGGCTCGAATCGGAGCTGTAACGAAGAAGTTACGGGCAAAACATCACTAGTGGCAAAATCGTAAATATTTTGAAAGAGGTTTTTGGTTAAAAAGACGAAATTGCCCCCGTCTCTCAGACTCTCTCTCTCTCCCGCGCGTCCCTCTCTCTCTCCTCTGTTCGCAACGGCTAAAACAGCCGGCCACGTTTTGGCCGGCCGTGCTCTCATCCGGCCACCAAAGTCGACGGGGCCGGTACCAAAATGACCGGGCCGCCGTCCTCTTCCTACCCTGGCCAGGTCCCGCCGCCAGCCGCCGTGATTTCGCAGGAAAATCGAAGAGAAAAGCTCGGTTTCGCCCAAAACATCGTCGGCTTCGTTCTCCGTCGTCCGGCCGCCATTTTTGGCGATCAAGGTATGGAAATTCATCCCTTCTGCATGATCTAGCTGATGGTTGGGTAGGATTGCATCGATTTTGAGCGTAGGATGTCTGATTTTCGAATTGGATTTCGGCCGGATTTCGAGGGGAGATTCCGGCCACTTCCGGTCAGATTTTGGGGTATGCCCAAGAACAAAAGTGGCTCAGAATAGGGTTTTACATCTAGGATAGGAAGCTTGGCAGGCGGTTTGGAGTTTTCCGGCTGCCTGAAATTACTCAAGGCACCCACGCGCTGCCGGCGCGTGTGGCGGCGCGTGGGCTAGGAAAATGGACCGGCTCGAGGTTCTAAAATCATCTCCTGGTTCTCACGAGCGAGTAGGTGTGCTCGGATCTCATTTTGGGTACCGTTAGAGTCCCGAACGGATATCGCATATCGCGTATTTTCCGGGTTCGCTAGGTTTGGACCGTTGGATGGTCCTGAGATTATAATATGTTGACCCTAGGTTGACCGTGAGACTCCCGAGATAGTCTTACCTTTCCTTGAGGGTTAGGATGACCTTAGTGACAGGTCTTGAGCGTTGTTGAGTTAAATGGATATTGTGGGTTTAGGATATAAATTGGTGAATTTAAATGTGGGAGTTTATGGAATGTTTTATTGGTTGATGTTATTGTAGGATTAGAAATTATATGATATATTTAATTAATTGTGTGGATGTATAATGATATATAAGGAGATTGAATGTTAGTTTACAGTGCTATACGCACTACCCCACGTACCCCCCCCATATTGTGATTATGTTTAGGCCCAAGTGACAGTATAATGGCTGGTGAGAATGTAGCCAAGCCAAAGTGAACAGTATGATGGCTGGTGAGAATGTAACCAGGCCCAGTGTGAGGTCGCACGCGTCTTTGGATTAGCCGGCGTGTTGACAGACCCCATACGTGGCCGGGTGCGTCCCGACGTATGAGGGGAGATATGATTGTGTGAGGGCTGGTGAGAATGTAGCCAGGCCCAGTGTGAGGTCGCACGCGTCTTTGGATTAGCCGGCGTGTTGACAGGCCCCATAAGAGGCCGGGTGCGTCCCGTCGTATGAGGGGTGATATTGTGATTGTGTTTGGTGTGTTGTGATGGATAAATCCTAGAATGTATGTATTTGTGTGGCGGTAATGGTTTATTTGATATTAGGAGCCAGGATGGATAGATACGAAAGAGCCACGTGTGGCTTGATCCCTTAGTAGGGTACGTAGGCAGCCTGAAGTTACTAGGTGCAGCCACAGATTAGACCCCACTTAGGTGGTTTTATCGAGTATGATGCGGACCCTGTGGTTGGTCTCGACACTTGGTTGAATTGAGGCTTGTCCGGTGGACTGGGTGAGTGAAGGTGTGTATGGATGGATTTTGAATTGGATATGTGCATGTGTGATGCATTAAGTTATTTTGAAAACTATGTGGGCAGTCTGCTAGAATCATTTGAAGGCCGGAGGCCATTTATGTAAATTGCATGAGATTATATTGTGCGTGCTGTTGGTTGGATTATAAAATGTGTTTTATGCAGGTGGAAATTTTGGGGAATGTTCAATTTACAGGGGAGACTCTGCCGAAATTTTGGCAGAAAGTCTCGTGCCCTAAATCCTCTCTGGTAAAAGAGGACATAGTTTTAAGGAGTAAACCCGGCGTGAGTGTGATGCCGGGGTCTCTGCAGGGTTCGTCTCGGGTTCCGGGAAATTCGGGGCGGGTCCTGTCATCAATCCTCGGTGTTCAATGATGTTCTGAGAGGTGAAGGCCCAACTATCACATATCAAATTAATAATACCGTCTACCATAACGGGTATTATCTAGCTGATGGTATCTACCCTAGGTGGACAACATTTGTGAAATCAATTCCGCATCCCCGATCCCACAAGGAAAATTTTGTTGCAGCCTATCAAGAGGGGTATAGAAAAGATGTGGAGAGGTGCTTTGGTATCCTTCAAGCCCGGTGGGCAATTATCAGGGGAGCGGCACGTCTATTTGATGAGGAGGTGCTTAGGAGTATAATGATGACTTGTATCATCCTCCACAATATGATTGTGGAAGATGAGTATGATTACAATGCTGCTGAAGATGAGTATGAACCAGATCCAATGAACACCGCCTTAACACGAATTTATGAAAAACCTATGGGGCCAAATGGAGAACCAGTGCAGCATGATCCGTTAGTTATAGACAATAGTTTCATGCATCGGATGATTGAGCGCTACACGGAGATGCAATCGTCATATATTCATGAACACCGTCAAATGGACTTGATGGAGCATTTGTGGGTGGTGAAAGGCAATGAAGGACAATAAAGTAAAGTGAAGATGTGTTTTTAATGTATTATGTTTATGTTGTATTTTTAGTTATGCTTTGTTGTTTTTTTTATGCTTTAGTTGTGGTTTGTTTATTTTTTATGCTTTGGTTGTGGTTTGTTTATTTTTTATGCTTTGGTTGTGGGTTGCTTTTTATGTATGGAATGTTTTGAATAAAAAGGAATGTTGTTGAATATTTTCTTCATTCACTAAAAGAAAATGAATACAACTCATAAAATAAAATACATGAATTACAAATACTTTTTTAAACAAAACAAAAAATACAATGAAATGAAAGGCAAGCAAACTAACTTAATGGTACAATGAAATGAAAGGCAAGCAAACTAACTTAATGGTTTTGATCATTTAACCAATCCGTGTTGCTAGGTCCATCGTCACGAAAAAGTCTTCGTCTCATAACATCCCTTCGTTCTAACTTCCAAAATTGTTTTGTTTCGGGGGACATATGGGTTGTATCCATAGCCATGGTTTCCCGATCATTTTTTTCAATCTTTCCTTGGCGTACATACTCCCTTTCTTTTGCATATTCTACTTCCATTGCCCTATCGTGCTCTTGTTGTTTCATATCCATTTCAATTCTCATGGCTTGCATCTTTGAAAGCTCCTCCAAATATTTAGATGTATTCTTGGTAGAATTACTCCCTCTCTTCGCCTTCGCCGCCTTCCTCCCAATAGGCCTCGGCTCTTTTTCGATAGGTGAGTCTTGACTCATCGGGGAATCCATAAGTGAATCCGATGTCGGTGTCTCATGGAGTGGCATCTCGTTCAACACTATCGTTGGACCCGTTAGAATAATTTGGAATCTCTTACAATTCTTCACCACCTCCCAACATAGGGTATGGTTGAAACTTTTTTTCCCTTGCCCAGTAGCACCAAAAAACATTTGTGCTTGCATAATCTATACACAAAAAAAAAAGGAAAGGCAAGAAACTTTAAAAAATATTGGCAATGCAACAAGTATAAAAAAAAATAATAATAATAATGGAAACACAAGAAACTTTAAAAAATATTGGCAATGCAACAAGTATAAAATACAAGAAACTAAAAAAAATATTGGCATTGCAACAAGTATTAAAAAAATTAATGGAAACGCAAGAAACTTTAACCATTTATTAGAAATGCAAAACAAAATATAAATATTGCAAGAAACATTCATATTAATATTGGAAATACAAGAAATATGAACATAATATATAAATTGCAAGAAACATTTAAATAAAATTTAATATGACATAGAAATTAATAAAAAAAAATTACAAATAATTTACCTCACTGCTAAGGTTTTCCCCGCTTCTATGGTTGTTCATCGCTTTTGTCAAGACATCTCTCCATTTTACTAGCTCTTTATTAAGAATTTTCCACATACTAGATAATTCCTGATCCATACGGGTCGAACCAATTACCTTTTCACAAAATTCCTGATGAATTTTTTTCCACATATGATAGAATTTGATCTCATTGCCCGTTACGGGACAATGACTAACTTGGAGCCAAGCCTCACACAAGCTAATATCTTCCGTCATGCTCCATGCCCCTCCTTCGGTTTCACTAGAAGAACCCATAATATGATAGAGAAAAAAACAACTTGAAAGTGAAAAAAATTTGACTAGAAAGTGAAAAATAGTAGAATGAAAAGAAAATGTATGAAGAGTTGGTGTTAAAAGTGAAGAGTATTGGTTGGTATTTATAGAAGAAAAAAAAATCAGTATTTTTTTCGTATTTTTTTAAATTTTTTCCGATTTTTTTTCATTTTTTTATTGGGCAAAAAATTGTCTGCCGTTGGATTGCTGGAAAAAAAACTAATCGGAGAGCCCAGGAGCTTCCACATGGCATAGAGCCGTTGGGGGTTGCTTTTTCGATTTTTTTATTCGCGAAAAAATGGTTACCGTTGGATATGTTTAAAAAGCAGATCAGATAGCCCAACAACAGACACGTGGAATCATGCCGTTGGGCGGCTACTGTAGCGCGCGTCAAATTTTTTTAAAACCGGGGGCGTGCATTACACGCGCTAGCTTTAAAAAAATTTAAACAGTAGCGCTGATGTCATCACAGCCCGCGGACTGGAGCTCGGGCCAGCCCAGGTTTGTGGGCCCCATTGCTTGCCCTGGCAGCTTCTTGTTGCTGGAAACCACATTTTGAGTTTGCTCCCCCCCAACCCTCCCCTTGGGCCCCTTGCTGCCAATGCTCTTATGTTTTGCGTTGATGTTGGTCATGTGCCTTGTATTGTATTGTATGTAATCAATTTTTTACATAAGCGGTATTGTATTGTAAGTTACATAAGCCCTTGATTTAGCCCAAATAGTAATGGGCTAATGAGTTTTAATTAGGTTAGATTCCCTCCAACCTTAAAAAGAAAGCATAAAAAATCAAGGCATAGGGCAAGCATACGACATCGTATTACGGGTGTAGCCTCCGAATATAATCCATGGCAAATACGAGTGAGACGCGAGCGTAAAACTTCGTAGGAATCAGAGCTCCAAGAGAGACAGAATGGAGGAGGAGGAGCATGAGGTGTACGGAGGAGAGATCCCAGACGAGGGAGAAATGGAGGGGGATATTGAAGCTCATCATGCGGACGTTGACATGTCCACCGCCGACGACGACGCCGTCAAGGTACTCACAAAAACCCTAGCAATTGATTTGTTTTAGAAACCAAAATCATAAAAACCAAATATCGAATGATTTTGGTGTATTTGATTTTATATTATAGGAGTTGGACGAGATGAAGAAGCGCTTGAAGGAGATGGAGGAGGAAGCTGCTGCTCTTCGCGAGATGCAGGCTAAGGTTGAGAAGGAAATGGGCGCTGTTCAAGGTTCCCTCTCTCTCTCCTTTTAATAGTAAATTAAAATTTGGTTTTTGAACCCCTTATATATAAATGTATTCTCAAACTTTATTTTTTGGCTTCCCATTTGTTTTAAAATTCCATGCTTGGTTACTGAAAGAGTTAGACTCGGGGATCAAAGCTGTTGGTGCGAAGTTGGGGCAAAGGGATGTAATGGGATTGTGCATATTACTATGTTTGTTGAAAAGCTTTAGTGTATATCATGAAATCTAGAAAATAGAGCACAAGGGTCTCATTATGCACTCTGTTAATTGTTTCTTTTTATAGTGTGATGTTGTCTGCATTTCGGTAATTACAGAACTTTTATTGTCCTGAGGACCTTAAAATCTTATTTCATTTGCGGTATGAGCTACACAGAGCTTTCTCATATGTGGAAGGAATTTTGTTTCGACTTCTTTTGAGTAACATGCTCATTGTAATTTGTTTCTTCTGACAATGAATGCTAATTTATCTTTTCTTATACTTCGACACTATTTCCTTTCTTTGTTTTACACTTTTTCTTCTAATGTTATACCTCACTTACCTATGTGTCTGGTTTTTTTGTTTCACACAGATCCTGCAGCTGTGGCTGCTTCTCAAGCAAACAAAGAAGAGGTGGATGCACGATCTGTTTTTGTTGGCAATGTGAGTAATAATGTCCCTTATTTATTGCCCCCATCCCTTCCCTCACACCACCTAAAAAAAATGAGAAGAAAATTTATTTTGACATAAGTGTTTGCATTATGTGTTAAGCTTAGACCTGTCTTGTCCTAATGGCCATGCTGCCCTGCTTTTACATTTCATGCCGTTCTCTTTTGAAGTGGGGTTGGATATTTTTTGTCTTACATAAGTTCTTTTTCTAGTTTGTAAGTTGCCTATGCTTTACCATTTTTGGATTAACAAGAGTTTATTTCACAGCATCCGGTAATACTATGTCTTTGTTGTTTTCTGTTACAATCACTGTCATCTGTCATGAAGGATATTTTGATTTTAGTTACTCCTTACAGTTTGGTTATTCTCTGTTATGTTTTTCTTTTCTTCTTTACTTTACTTTGGAGGAAAAGAGAAATTATATCAAAGAGGAATAAAGGGTTTTGGTCCTCCTTGTAGTTTGGTTATTCTCTGAAGTTATGTTTATGTTTTACATTTATGTGGTGGATGATATGCAACTTCAGAGTCATGGTTTGACTTTATGTCGTACTATGATCGCAGGGTCATTGTTGTTCCTCAAGTTCTGTGTATACTGGACATGTTACAATGTAGTTTGAGGGTGGGTTAAAGTATTCTGATGTATAATTAGGATGTCATTAAATGGGAGAAAAATGTTGTTTGCATGTTGTAATTTAAAGAAAGAAAAAGAAAAAGAAACAAGAAATGCAAAAGTTGGAAAATGGGAGGAAAAAAATATCTAAGGTCTCCACCCAACAAAAAAAATTTGGGAAGGTGAAAAAAAAGCGTGAAAAGAAAAAGAAGAAAGAGTTGAAAAAAAAAGTAAATTTGGAAACTAGAACAGTGAGTTGTAAGTGATATGATTTATTGAGGAGGAAAGAAGGGGTGTTTTGCTGAAGATATTCTAAGAGAAGGCTGGGACAAGTGGTAGGATGTGAATTAAAAAGCTTCATCTTCAGTACACAAGAGGGCAGCAGCTTAAATTTTGAAGAGCAAAGGAAAGTTGGGTTTGCAGAGCTTCGCTGCTCCTGGAATGGTGTTGGTTTGTGGCTCAGGAATTTGTGCACATGTACAAATGTGGCGAGGGGTACATGATTCTGCTTCCCTATGGCCTTGATTCTCTTATTTGTCAATTACGTTCACCCAAATTTAAATTTAAAAAAACTACCTGATATTACTTGAGTATGATTTTCTTCCACGCATGATGTTTTTGTGATCTCTTTGTCCTTTGCAAGATTTTCAATTGCTCTTTTCACATCTCACTAAAGATTTTCAGTTGTGAGTTCTTTATTATGGACTGATCACTGCAAATCCGCTTTATTTTTATCTGATGAAATACTTATAACTTCACCTTGGGAAAGGTGAATCCAAATATCTGTATGCGTGTGTGCCCTTGCATATTGTCAATGTGACAATTTTAGTGGAGAGGAATGTTAAACCTTTCCAAGCTGTTATAGGCTAACAGCTTTCTGTATTAAACTGATAAGAATTATTCATGAATTTTTTCATCTCCTGAAAAACAAATCTCGTGGAAAAAAGATTAATCAAAATAATGCTAAGAATGTAGCATGCAGTCAGCCCAAACTTCTTGAGTTCCCAGGCATGAAGGGACTAATCAATCATTGGAATGTTGGCAGAGCACTAGACCAAATTGAAACATTCATTCCCGCAAAAAAGAAAATTGGAACATGGTATTGGAGAGAAGAGGAAGATGCAAGTGCTGAACAGCCCAAGTCTTAAAAGAGAGCAATATTGTCATAGCATGTGGCATGACTTTAGAGAAGAGAAGTTTGATGTTGCATAAAAGTAGATTGCTAATGGTATGACTTGGTTATTATTACAAGCTGAATTGGCAAAGATGGATGCATTGCCAAGTGGCACGAATTTAGAGAAGAGAAGGTGATGTTGCATCAGTAGTAGATTGCTTATCAAGTGCCATTGCCAACTAATACTAGTTGTGAAGATTTGCTGTTTATCTATATGAAAAATTCTGCAAGTGGGGGTCTGAAAAAATAAGATGTAAAAGGCAGAGATCAGTATTGGGGAACTGCTTAGTGGGAGCCATGCTTGACATACTGCTACGGTAAAGGGTTGTATAAAAAAATACTAATTTGAGAAAAATATTCCGTATTTCATAGTAGTAGTCTGTGTGTGTGGCTCTGCACTATGTTTATAGCACTTAAGGTTTAGGGTCTCCAAACCAAGAGGAAATCAATATATTTTGTCCTTTTCTTTGGTCTAATGGACACAATGTTTTGTGTGCTATGGATAAAAATGTTTTACCTGGAAGAGTACCTTCAAATGCTTTCTTAGCACACCTTATTTAGAAGTGCTTTTGAGCTTTACTTGCTTTTCTTTTTTGGACTCAGTGTTGGCTTCAAAAACTGAATAATTCATATTTTGCAGGTTGATTATGCATGCACACCTGAAGAAGTGCAGCAGCATTTCCAATCATGTGGCACAGTTAACAGAGTGACTATACTGACAGATAAATTCGGCCAACCAAAGGGTTTTGCTTATGTGGAATTCCTTGAAACAGAAGCTGTTCAAGAGGCTCTTGTTCTAAATGAATCTGAGTTGCATGGGCGGCAATTGAAGGTAACTCATCAGAAAGCTGGACCTGGATGTTCTTGTTCATTATTTTTGCAATAATGTTCGTTAATTTATTGCTTAATACATGCAGGTTTTGCCTAAAAGGACCAATGTTCCTGGTATGAAGCAATACAGACCTAGACGCTTCAATCCTTATATGGGTTACCGCTTCAGGCGGCCATATGTACCTCCTTACTTTTACTCCCCCTATGGATATGGGTAAAGTTCGTTTCACAGCTCTTACTTTCTTTGTATTAGTCTTTGAATTAGTCTAAGTGAGATGATTGATATGTCCTTAATTTTCCCTTTAAACATCTGCAGGAAGGTTCCCAGGTTCAGAAGGCCAGCTCGATACATGCCGTATTACTAGAAGATTGTTTGCATCTTGGGCTGGGGTATACATCTGGTTGATGGGTGCGTAATCTGATATAGGGCCTGTCATCTTGTGTTAATAGTTGATATTTAATTTTGGCCTGTTAATTCGATACAAGTGTCGGTATTGCTGAAGTACTGCGAACTGTATGAATAGAAACTATAGCGTCCATTGGGTGATGTGGTTGAGGGTTATGCAGGCATAGTGTGCCGTGTGAACTAGATGATACAAGTTTCGTATTGCCAAATAATGCAGTTTATGCTATGATTTTTGTTTGGTTTATATAATTCCTACCATGCTCAACAGCTTTGCTATGCGTAAAATTTTTTGTTTTGCATTAGTTTTCTGCCTTGTGTTCCATAAATATGGATGCTGGAGGATGATTGAAGGCCTTAAGGCCAACTATGCTGAATATGTGGGCTCGCATGTCACTTTGAAGACCCTCTGGCAGAACTTCTGCCTCCGCTTTGTGGTCTCTCGCTGGTCACTGGTCGTCTATGGTGTTCATTTGTATATCGTCACGTTGCACCTTCAAGCCAATACCACCTACTTTAATCGATTTTTCCCTTTACTGCAAAATTGTTGTCTCTGTAATTTGCCCCGGATTATACTTAAGTGCTACACGTGAGAAGGATTTAAACAAAAATTGAGTCAAATTACGAGTAATTATAGTGCGGTAATACAGTCACGTGGTATGACTTGTTCACATGTTATAATGTAAGTAAATACTTATTGATACTATTCCCTAAAAGGAGGAAATATTAATCATGTCTTCCGCATATATTACATGTGGTGGTGTTGAACTAGTGAAAGGAGATAAATTTGAGCTTTTTATTATTGATTGCAAACTAAACCAAACTATATATTTGTAGGTTGGAGTAGAACTATTTGGTGAAAGGAGGAGATGAATTTAAGCACTTTATCATTGTATTTAGAAGAAGATAATATATCAATTGATAATCAAATCGTTACCAGATGACCTACCTCTCTGAGGAAAACCCATAGGGATAAAATATCAGAGGAAAGAGTACCACATATGTTAGAGATTACAAGATAGTCAAACATCAAAACTCTCAGGACAATCCTCAAGTAGATAATCTTTAAACCAAGGTGGTGAGTTAGTAAACCAAGACGATCTGCAACCCCATTAGTTATTGGAATATTTGAAATAAATTTAAATTCTAAAACATAATAGAATTTCACTTAAAAATAAAAACAAGTACAACACCAACAAATATAGTTTTATTAAAAAAAAAAAATTATAAAATAAAAAAAAAAAAAAAAAAGATTTTTTGAAAATATGGTCGTTGTCCATCAATAATGAAATGTGCCCCAGCTTTTTCGCACAAAGTTGCTGTCCAAACATAAACTCCCAGCGGGCCGAGCAAATATTGTTCAACACGTGGGCTTCAGCTAGGGAAAAAAACAAGGCAAATTTTGGGCCCACAAAAAATATCAGTCCAGGCAATAATGGGACTAGAATTCCACCCAAGATTTGAGATTTCTCAAATTTTCACACCCCAAAATACATGGGTTGGAGATGGTCTAAGAAGAAGTTGAATTACATTCAAGGAATTATACTGAACTAGTAAGGGAGAAAATGAAGCATCAACCGCAAAGGAAATTGAACCACATTGTGAATTTTTGAACTTTAAAGGCCTGGTTCTTTTTCTTTTTTAAATGGCTAACATTGGTATTGCGTACGATTTGAGGTCTAAACCAAATTTTATGGGACCACATCTACATACTTGGGACTCGTTTGGTGTCTAGAATTATATTGAATTGGATAATCATTATATTTAAGGCATGCTGGCAAGTTGAAGGAAGAAATGAAGAAATGTTGTCCAAGTTGAAAGTAGAATTTGACACACTTATGAAGAAAACTTATCTCATACAAAATGGTAGGATATCAACACCTATTGAGGCCCAAAAAAGTCCATGGTTGGGCCCAAATAAGTTTTCGGTCCAATACGATACTGGATTAAGAAAAGTCACATATCGGAGTACACGAAGGCTCGTCATATACAAGTCATAGTCCACGTGCCATGCTAAATAAATAATTTGTCATGCCAAGGATTGAAATAATATTATAAAATACAAGCCCATACTAAACTAAGCACCATGTCCCTCTTTAAGGACGATAAAATTGAAGCACGTCAAGCGACATGCCATGCCAAGTAAGGAATTATTATTCCGCACCTGATCACGCCACAAATTTAAGTGGGCCCCAAGCCACTTAAATACCCGAGGCTTGCTTGAGTGAATTGTGGTATGGATGGTAATAAATCAACATGAGGCCCACTGATGGGCCGAGAAATGGAAAGTCTCGGGTTGCTTGGGAGCTTCGGGACTCAAGCCCATTTCTTAGGCCCAAACATGTGGGTGAGCACAAAAGAGGAAAAAGTAACCCAATAGCCCAATTAAAATAGCTTATTGACTCAACCAAAAAGCCCAACGTTTAATAAAAATAGCCCACTTACTTAATGAACCACCTTGGCCCATGCAATTGCCACAAATAAGACATAAAGGCCTCAGCACCTGGCTGGAAGAACAAAAGCCACGAAGAGGTCTGAAGGTTCATTAAACAAAGCTGCTGGGAGGTTCCAGCACATGAGAGGAGCAAGTTTCAAAGCAAAAAACATTCGAGGAACCAAGGGATATTAGCACGTAAGCTGCCAGGAGGAGGAGCACCCTTCAAACTAGCATGTACACCCATTTGCTTTCCTTCATCAGATCTGGCCAAGGAATGAGGAAGGAAAAAAGAAGAAAAATAGCTAAGAATGGAGCTTCCCACTGAACAGTTGCGGGAAAAGGGGCCTTGAGCTCCCAAAATTCCTGATTTTGTGCAAATAGATAGAGGAAATTTCACCAAGATAGAAAAAGTCAAGGGGGGAGAGGAGAGAGGAAGGAAAAGCTTGGCCAAGTTAGGAAGAAACCATTAGGGTTTCTTGGGAAGAGATGGTTTCCAGCGACTATAAAATGAGGCATCTTCTACCCAATAAGACCAACCCACATCCAGAGAGCAAGCTTCCTCTCTTACTTGCAAAACCCAGCAATTTCGTGCACTATTCACCATTTTCCCCCATGTTTCCTCTTATGGCAGACCACTTTCACATATGACAGAATATCTGTCAAGCTGCCGGAAGAACATTGTTCTTTCTTTCTCTCTTCTCAGCCAAATCTTCTTGCAAACCTTTTCTTTCTTATCTTAACACTCCCCTTTTTCCCCAAGAAATCATAATTTCCTCTTCAGTGTTAAACTCATGTTGATTTTGCTTCCATGCCATAAGCATCTCATGCCAAGCTAGAAAATTTATCTGTAAGCATTAAGAAATCATCTGTAAGTTGTTGTTGTTTCAATTGGTGAAGGTAACCAAGATGCTTCCTAAGGCTCTACTGCCATTTCGAAGCATTTTTTGGGCTTGATTTTTAAACTCGGACACAGAGGACAATTTCATCAATCTGCCCTTTACGGCATCCCAACCCATTTATAGTCGCCGGAAGAAAAATCCCCTACAACACCTTGTAAGTTAATTCCATCTAATCCCTCAAATTGAAAAATATTCACATCTACCTTCATTTCCTCCTTCAACATATCTTCAATTTAGTGATTCATCTAATCTAATCCAAGCATAAGCACCAAACGAGCCCCTTGGAGAAAAACTTGGTTGCCACGAGGATAATACTATTTTGCTATCCCGACCAATAACGTTATGCCACGTTAAAAAGTTATCATATATGTCATAACGTAATTAGCTGGAGATAGCACATGCAAGTGTTTCTCCTAGTTGCCACCGTGAGTCAATGAAACATAGCTACATAGCTACGTATTACATATAAATGGTGGTTCCTAACCAGTGTACTTGATATCTACACGCAGTGTACTTAATATCTACACCTTTTGCAAGTGCTTCAGCTGTTGTATGTATCTACAATAATTAGATGGCAACGTGTGTGTCGTAAGGGAATTGGATGGTGATAGCACGTGCAAGTGTTTCTCCTACTTGCCACGGCTAGTCAATGAAACATAGCTACATAGCTACGTCGTATTACATATAAATGGTGGTCCCTAACTAGTGTCCTTTACATATAAATGGTGGTCCCTAACTAGTGTCCTTATATCTACACGTTTTGCAAGTGCTTCAGCTGTCGCATCTATCTACAACAATTAGATGGCCACGTGATTATGTATTGTATGGGTTCACCCTCACCTTAAAAAATAAAGTTTGAATTTGAGCTATATAAGGTTTCATCTACCAGATGATCTGCTCCTTCAATTCTCGTGGCCATCTACTCCCTATAATGGAATTGACGGTCAAGGGTCACATCTGGATGGACCAAGAGTATAATAATGTTATAATAATGCTTTCTTTTTTAATTTTCTTTATTTTTAGTATAAGCGATAGTGTAAACTACGATGAATGAGGATTTCTCACACACACAAAACTATATATGACGTCGTGAAGATTCGAACATGAGACCTATGATTTGCAAGTCAAGACTCTTTTTCATTGAACTAGACCCTGTTTGCCTTTAATTTTCTTGTTAATTTAGTAATTACATACATAACATATGTTATGCATGCAGCACAGCACAGCAAACATGCACTTCTTGAATAACTCATTTCGATTCTAAACAAAAAAAATACTCGTCGCCATGCATGTATTCATTAAAACGTGTAAAGCCATCCATGCCCTCTTGCATGTCTAAAACATGTATCTAAGTTGGTCCAACATATTTTCCAATTTTGAATGCCATGAATATGAGGGTTTTGGTTTCTTCTTTGTTGTAACTTGTAGCCCTTAAATTAATATCTAATCTAGATAAAATCCTACCAACAAAACCAATCACCTAAACCAAAAATTTTAATAAAATAAAATAAAATTTGCATAAGCCAAGTTGGTTGCAAATTGGGTTAGAGGCAAAGTTGAAAGTGAATTATTCCTGCAGTTTAGTTTAGCAATCACTCAATTCTTTTTCTTCTCTCTCACTATGAAAATCTTGTACAACATTTCTCTCACAAAACCACCACTGATGATTTACATGATTGACATGTGAAAGGTTGAATGTACGATTACAGTTGCATACAACGACTGTATTAAGGCATTCTCTGTTTGTCATCCTAAAATTTGGTATCGCCCAAATGGTGGATTGTTTTCTTTCATACCATCGGCTCTCTCTTATCATATATTATGTCACGTGATGAGAGAGATATAAACATATATAACTGATTGTAGGGAAGAATTACTCGGATCATTGGATCTGCTAGCAAACATCTTGAAATCGAATAAACTTCATATATTCCTCTTCGTCCACTTTGATTTACCATAATCAAAGGCTTTTGCTTTTATTCTTAAAAAAATTTCGAGGGATATCTGATCAAACTACATCCATAAATAAAACAAACTCAAATCCAAATACAAATTAAATTATAAAAATTTTACAAGCTTTTATCTCCAGCATCTTGCCTTTGCAGCCTGCAATCTGAGGCCACCATATTACTAGACTTTCTTCCAGAGCTTCTCTTTCTCTGGAATTTTGTAGTTGCTCTTGATTGTTTGACACTATCACAAGCCTGCAGGTGGAGCAATGTGGTGGCTGCAATATGCAGTTTGCTGGATAACCCATACGAACTTTATTTTCTACCGAGTACAAACAATCATTTGAAATGATGCAGGACTTTCGAAGTTGTTTAGAGGCCTAAAGAGAGTGACCGTTGAGTTCCAATCCTTCTCTTCCTAAGTCGTTCAGCGATGATAAAGGATAGCTCAAGAGCCTGAGAAGCATTGAGCCTCGGGTCGCAGTGTGTGTGGTAACGTGAGCTCAGATCATCGAAAGTCACT
Organism: Prunus armeniaca; assembly: GCA_903112645.1. NCBI lineage: Eukaryota > Viridiplantae > Streptophyta > Magnoliopsida > Rosales > Rosaceae > Prunus > Prunus armeniaca. The sequence goes on from CAEKDK010000006.1 coordinate 16,734,675, forward strand.
GTTCGAGACCCTCCAATGCACTCTGTCACATTCTGGCCAGTCATCTCCAAATGAATTCCTCCAGGATGGCTACCTTCTTGTTCGTGCACATCAAAGAATGCTCGCACCTCAGCCTAAAACAAATACAGAGTAACAACCGTGGTTATATGATAATTAGTTAATGATGTTGGTAACAAATAAATAGCTCACAAATTGTTAATGTACTAGGATAATGCAACCCATCCCCATCCTTCCACATAATAACATTTAAGTCGAGTAGAAAACCACATGTTGATTACTCTCCTAAATTAACCACAAACTAGCAACAATGAATTAGCCACCAGAGGATTATGAGCACTTTTCACTCTACAGGACATTTCTTACACATTACTCCACATGACTTGGATTGTTCACCCAACAGCAATCAACAAGGGGAAAATGATACTGACTATATGCTGAAAAAGAAAAGAAATAGGTAGTGAAATTATACCAGAATTGAATCAAATGGACGTGTTTTAAGTCCACAAGGTGCCTTTATGGTGTTTCCGTGCATTGGATCACAGACCCAGGTCACAATTTGCCCTGCTTGGCGGACAGCCCTAATCAAATGAGGAAGCTTGACTCTCATGTTCTCAGCACCCATTCTTGCAATGATTGTGATCCTTCCTGGCTTGTTACTAGGGTTCAGGATTTCGATGATGTTAACAAGCTCTTTTGGGTCCATTTTGTTGCTCACCTGCATCACAAGTCATCTTAAGTCAATGTAGTTGCAATAGACAAAAGGTACAAAGAAAAAACGTCAATTATGACATTTTAGTCACTCAACTAGGATTAGTATGAGAAAGCCTACCTTGATGCCAAGGGGATTGGCAAGTCCTCTTAGGAACTCTACATGGGCACCATCCAGTTGCCTGGTACGCTCCCCAACCCAAAGCATGTGAGCAGAGCAATCATAGTACAAACCAGAAGTAGAATCCTTCCTTGTGAGTGATTGCTCATAGGGCAGATGCAAACACTCATGGGATGTCCAGAAATCAGTTGTTGTCATGATGGGGTGTTCAATTGTAAGTCCAGCAGCAGTCATGAACCCTAAGGCCTCATCGACCCGGCTAGCCAGTTCCTGGTACCTGTTAAACCATACCAACAGAAAAGACAAACAAATTGAAACTCAATTGCGCCTTAGGATAATACATACAGGTTCACTAATTCAGATATTTAAGTTTGATTTATCTCCAGAACTCCTATGAGTCCACAGTTTTTTCTAATGTTTTCTTTACTTTTGTAAAAGAGAAATCTGCTAATAGACATTTTTTGGTATTCATTTCAGTCGTCTAAACAAATATCACTATGGACGGCTTGAGTGCATACCTATCTCCCTGCTCGCTGTTCTGAGCAAAATCAAGATTCCATTGTGTAACCCTCTGCATAGCCGCATACCCCCCGGTGGCAAAGGACCTAAGAAGATTCAAAGTAGCCGCAGATTGGCAATAAGCCCTTATCAACCTCTGAGGATCTGGATTTCTAGATTTCTCATCAAAAGCATCACCATTTATATTGTCCCCTTTGTAACTTGGCAACTTCACTCCATCCTTCACCTCATATGCCTCCGATCTCGGCTTTGCAAATTGACCCGCCATTCTTCCCACCTAAATCAACCAACCCCACAACTCTCAATTCTCATTCCATATACCATTCAAAATCAATCAACTCAGAAACAAAAAACTCAAAAAGAAAACAACAATCCGTCAATAACCCACATGAAATTATCAAAAACTGTACCTTGATAACAGGCATTTGGCCTCCAAACATGAGAACAACACCCATCTGAAGCATAACTCTGAAGGTGTCCCTGATGTTATTGGCACTGAACTCCTTGAAACTCTCAGCACAATCCCCACCTTGCAAAAGAAAAGCATTGCCCAAGGCAGCCTCAGCCAGCTTCTCCTCCAAGTGCCTGGCCTCTCCAGCAAACACAATCGGAGGAAAAGACTCGATGGTCTGGAGCACAGTCTCGAGCGCATTCTGATCTGGGTACTCCGGGAGCTGCAAGGCCTTCTTGGTTTTCCAGCTCTCCAAGCTCCATTTGCCGGAAACTGGCTTCACCTCAGTCGAGGCCTTGGGAGGCTTTTCGGCGACGACGGGGGCCTTGCCGGAGTCGGCGGCGGCGGCGCAGATTGGGTGGAGGGTCTTTCTCTTGGTGAGGAATGGAGAGAAAATGGGTTGGTGAGATTGGGGGGTAGGAGGGGAGAGATAGTGAGTATTGCAGAGTGATATGGAAGACAGGGTTGCTGGGTTTGTCAGAGCCATTGTTGTCTCTCTCTCTCTCTTACTCTCCTTTTTTGGCGAAAGCTGAAAGTGAAATTCTTGAGAGAAAAAACAAGAGACAGGAGAGAGAGAGAGAGGGGGAGGAGGAGTTGGTAAGGAGGCTCTGAGAAAGATGGGGTTGGTTTGGAGGGGTTTATATAAGGTTTTTGAGGGTAGACTTCAAAAATCAGGTGGGTAGTTAGAAATGAGGGAGAAAGGGGTAGTTTGGTAAATATCAGTGGGTCACATGCTAATTTGGAAGGGAAGCTTAGGTGGGGTAAGGCCGTGAGGGGCCATATGGTCATTTTAGTGGGGTAGTTATCTCACCAACCGATGCTGGAGATGGTACCTTTATTATATTATTATTTCATTCATTGATCACCTACTACCATAGTACCATCAAGTATATCGCATATTGGCCTTTGAGCATCCAAAGGGGGGTGTATTTTCCCACTTTTATATCTCTTTCATATTTTTGGGGTTGTAAATGTGATTTTTGCTCCAATGGAGTATATGTAAATCTAAAGATGTATAATTGATTTTGCTCATTTTTGTCCATATTTTGTTACTTTTTCTCTTGTAGGCCCCACCTGTAAATGATGTAAAAAAAATGTACATGTGCATCTAAATTTGTATCTCACGATTGTTATGCAAATTTACAATCATTTACACCTCTCATTTCAGGTGATTCCAATAACAAATTATGTATATTTAATATATACCTCATTATACGACCCCCATTGAAGATGCTCTTACTAGTTATGTTTTTTTGGTTCAAAAACGCCTTATTAGTTTTAACTTTAGTATCAATCTCATAATAATTGCTCTTCTATTATTGTTTCTTATTTGGTTTTTTCTTCCCTATATGCCCTGCATCAACCCTACACAAAAAGGGAGGTAATGAAGAAGGAAGTGCATCTACCACGTGCTAGTGCTTCTTGTAATGGACACACTTCCCTATGTTGTGGACATGGATGTCGGTATTAATTTTATGTCTTTCAAAAAAATAAAAATAAAAATTTACCTTAGGGATACATTTGATTGGTGGGAAAATGACTTTGGGAATGGGAAATTATTTTCGTTCTCATGTTTAGTAAGTCCGTGTTTGGGAAAAGTTTCATGCCTTGTGGGAAAAAGAGAGGGAGAATCAAGAGAAACATGAATTGTGTTTTTTGTGACCAATTTGACCCCATTAAAAATATCATGTATGTTTATTTATCAAGAATGAGAGAATTTAAGAATGGGGAAGTAAGAAATTGGTATGGGAAGAAGTCATTCCCATTTAGATGTTTACTAACCAAATGAAATCAACACACGAATGAAAATTATAAAATTGTATGGTTATTTTTGGAAGGTAGTAAGGAAGAACATGAATGGAGTCGGATAAACTACCCCCTAGTTGATATGATTCCTTAATTTTGAGGATATGTGTTTACGAATTTTTCCGTGTTTAGTAAGTGTGGGGAAGTTAGTAATTGGAATCATTCATTTTTCTCCCATACCCATTTACGGTAAGTAAACATAAGGAAGTATTAATTACCTTTTTAACTTAGGGGTATATTGAAAAACTAAACAAATTTTATTTCCAATTTCTACACAAATCAAACATGAGCAATGTATTTCCATTTCTCATTGTCTAGAAAAAGACATGAGAACTAATCTCCCATGAATTTATTTCTAAGAACTAAACATGATTAGGGTCAATACAAATCATGACGCAATTGTTACACCCAAAATTATATGAGCAATATTGGGAAGGGGGAATCGAACTTAAAAACATTTACCCGTATCTGAGGTCTTAAGTTCGACTCCCCCTTCCCAATATTGCTTGTATAATTTTTTTTAAAACAAAAAAACCCCAACAACAATTAAATGGTTTCTATATGTCTTACATTTTTTCCGGCCTCAAATTTGTAGTAACCCTGTTTTTTTTTCAGTCATAAGAACTTGGTATAATTTAAAGTTTGTTTCAACTTACTAGAAAATTGATTCCACTTATGGTTTCCCCTTTATTACTTTCACTTTTCACTGTTTTAAACGACATTGACATGCAAAAATTTCAATTTTCATGTAAAGTCATTGGTTCACTTTGAATTAGTTCACTGGTAGTAGGCACTCCAATTAGAAAAGCAAGAAGGCTATTGAATATATAATTTATCTAGGTACATAAAAGAACCCTCGTCGAGAAGAAGATACTTACTCGGCCTAACAACATCCTAAACAGAGGTCTTTTGTTTTTTTTATTACAAGTGATCATTTGTAAAGAAGATGCGGGTTTTTCATGCACATGCACAATCAAGATGTTATGGAGGTTTGAACTTGAGACCTATGATTTGTAAGTCAAGCAAGGACGGTCTCTAGAAGGTTTTAACTTGGGCTATAGCCCAAGTGAGTTGTTATTTTATCAACCAAAAATTTAATTTAGCCTATCCACGCTTACTAATGACAATTATGTCATCGCTCATTCAACAGTACACTCAAGGAAAAGAAGATCAAACGAACTAATGAATTGAAGAATTCTCTTTGACTATTCCTGGACATTCTTATGTAGGACATCTCTGTAAAATTCTCTCTAAAATGAAAAGTATTTATGTCTCTGTAAAGTTCTCTCTAAAATGAAAAGGCATTTAGCACAGGGATCAATTTTTTTGTTTTTTGTTTTTGTTTTTATTTATCATAAACACATGGATCAGTTAAGAGGAGGATATTCATCCGAAAGATGCTTTCTCCTCATTATTATAATCCAGAATCGTACTAAAGTAGGTGACAAAATGCACGTGGATAGAACCACAGTCACAAGTTTTTCTTTTTTAATTTGGGACAATTGCCTATCAAATAACCCAACTTTTTTTTAATACTCTAAACTATCTAAATTCATCTAATCTACGATGAAGAGAACTCGAACTTAAAGTGTAATGAGATGGGTTCGTTGTTTTAGTTAACTTGCTTAACTTACGTTTACAATCAAATTTATTTTAATAAAAAAAGAAACTAATTTATTTATTACATGCATTTGTCATCGTTTGTATTGCGATATACTCAAATTTAGAAACAGGTTTATTTACTTCCTAACCATGGGTAACTTTTGTGTTTAACTCCCATCCTCTGCTAATTGAACTCAACTTTAGAAACACGTGTGACTAAGCAAAAAATTAATAGAAAAATAACAAGAGCAATTCTTGAATTGAGTTTCAACTTAGATCTAAGTAACTGCCTTTTTCATAATGTCTTTGCCTGCATGCCTAGGAATCTGCTTTTCATTCATGGTTGATATTTATTTATTTTGCACCAATTTAACTAGTAAAAAAATTTCTGCCACTTCATTAACATGGAGAGGAGGTTTCATATATGGTTAATTTCAATTTCGTACTCTGAATTCTTATCAAGGTTTTAGTCGAGTTTCCTTAACTATGATGGTTTACTTTACACCGAAGAAAGTTTGTGAATTCTTTTCTAATTGATTCTAAATAGCTTAGACTCTGTGGTGGGATTAGTTGCATCTATTGAACAGATGTTCTAGTTTTTAAAATTTGCTATGGATTGCAACTTGAAGGTGGAAATTTTGTTCTGGTTAAAGTGTTAGCTAGATGTCTAGTTTGTTAAGTTTTTAATTTTGTTTGAGTCTTGTTTTGCTTGAGGACAAGCAAAAAGCTAAGTTTGGGGGTATTTTGATGAGTCGATTTTATATTATATATTTAGCCTCATTCTTAGTATATTTTGGTTAATATTTTGGAAGAATTTTGATACTTTGAATTATATTTCCAATATAGGACTTTCGACTTCCTCTGGAGCAAAACATAATCAAATGGACGAATTTTGGAGTAATTCCAGTTGGAGGACGTTCGTGAGCCACTTAGCTTGATCGTATCAAAATATCATACTTTTCCACCAAGCGATGATTTCCTGGCGAATAAATGAAGGAGAGATGTACAGTGCTGGAATAGTGACGTTTTGGGCTTGTATTGCGTTTTTGGAGCCCAAGATGACCTCGGATGGGTTCATGGCCTTCTGGAGAAGTGTTCGGAATATTTTTATCTTTAAAACGAGCTATCTTGGGCCAGATTTGGAGGAGATTTGAGGCCAAAACGTGGCTGACCAGATTATTGGCAGATTCTCCTAATCCCATTTGGACTTTATTTCATAGTATTATTTTATTTTAACTTAGTTTCCTTGTGGGGATTGGGGAGCTAGGTTTTAGGAGGTATTTAAACTCCTTTTCACAGCAATTTAGGGACTCCCTTTTTACTTCTTTTTGGCTTTTGGAGCAATTACGAGGGTTTTGGATTTTCGCGACTTTCAGGTGTTTTCATTCTTATTCTTCTTAATGATATTTTCTTGGATTTCAATTGTGAACATATGTAACTAACTCTCTTTTGCTAGGGTGAGGCCACGAGCCTTAGCGAGAATATGTAGTTTCTGTCCAATTTGCTTATGATTATATGCATGCAGGTTTTCGAATTATTCATCACTGGGTTAAACTATCTAAGTGTCTTGATGCTTGATCACCATTAGGATGTTTAGAAAAGTAATTTGATGCAGTTTTGGTCGGAGGTCGGTCCCTGAAATTGACAAAGGCTTCTTGTGATTAATATGTGCAAGTTCACTTAGGATGAATACCACGTCTTAAGGGTTGCATGGTTTTTCAAAAGGTTTCACAGAACTTAATGAGTCATGTATGTTTAGATTTGATCTGAATACCACAGACGAATTGCATGTGTGATATACGCTCTATGTTGGAGGTCCAAGTAGGCATATATTAGGAATACCTAACCTTCGAAATATGCATGTATAGGCAGCGGCGGATCCAGGAATTTTCCTGAGAAGGGGCAACATTTAAAAGGCTAAAAGCCAAAAAAAATTCCCGAATTATTCGAAAGAGGATTTAGGGTTTATGGTTATACAAACATAACCAAATCAGAAAACAAAAATAATCTCTCTAAAATAAACAACAATATTAAAATACATAAAAAACAGAAGGAAAAAAAAACCAGAAGAAAAAAAATGAAAAAAAAACATTCAAACTTGGAGGAGAGGGATGGATCTGCAGCAAGACACTCAAGAGCATGCAAAGCTTTTGAAAAATCATTCAACGCAGGTATCCCTTGGTCCATTTAATTCCAACTTGGACCCCAAGAACACACTCTTCCGTTCAGTGGAAATAAGGCTTCAGGTTTGCTCTTAATTTTTTTTTTGGGCCTGGCCAAAACGACTTCGTTTGGCCAGGAATTAAAAAACAAAACAAAGCTGCTCCAAGCACAGCATCGCAACAAAGAAAAGGAGGTTGCTGGGTTGTTGAGGCATTTATTCGAACAGGTGGTGGGCACCTCCAAGGTAGAGCTGAGGGGCAAACTCCGGCGACTTCAAAGCTTTTTCCGGCGAGGGGAGGTGCAGCTGCACCTCCTTGCGCCTCTGTGGATCCGCCAGTGTGTATAGGTCATAAGTAATTGGGGGAACTATATAGAATTGTTAAGGTGACGGCGGATCCCTAGTGCTTTCTTAATTTGATTTCTAAAAACACAACTGTTTCTCTTGCTCTTAGCTTTAATTTTGCATATTGCCTTATTTTTATTAGTTAAATTCCTTTTAATTTAAGGTTTTCAAATCAAACATCTCAACTTTCTTTTTTGCAATAATTAATTAGAATTTGGTTGCTACGAGTTATTTAATAATCCCTGCGGAGAACGACCTTGCGAGAATCATTTATACTACAATAACCTTGTCATTCTTGCAAGTTTTGTAGGAGTTTTAACCCTGTTTGCGCAGGTACTAAGAGCAAGAGAAACAGTTGTGTTTTCAGAAATCAAATTAAGAAAGCACTAGGGATCCGCCGTCACCTTAACAATTCTATATAGTTCCCCCAATTACTTATGACCTATACATGCATATTTCGAAGGTTAGGTATTCCTAATATATGCCTACTTGGACCCCCAACATAGAGCGTATATCACACATGCAATTCGTCTGTGGTATTCAGATCAAATCTAAACATACATGACTCATTAAGTTCTGTGAAACCTTTTGAAAAACCATGCAACCCTTAAGACGTGGTATTCATCCTAAGTGAACTTGCACATATTAATCACAAGAAGCCTTCGTCAATTTCAGGGACCGACCTCCGACCAAAACTGCATCAAATTACTTTTCTAAACATCCTAATGGTGATCAAGCATCAAGACACTTAGATAGTTTAACCCAGTGATGAATAATTCGAAAACCTGCATGCATATAATCATAAGCAAATTGGACAGAAACTACATATTCTTGCTAAGGCTCGTGGCCTCACCCTAGCAAAAGAGAGTTAGTTACGCATGTTCACAATTGAAATCCAAGAAAATATCATTAAGAAGAATAAGAATGAAAACACCTGAAAGTCGCGAAAATCCAAAACCCTAGCAATTGCTCCAAAAGCCAAAAAGAAGTAAAAAAAAGGGAGTCCCTAAATTGCTGTGAAAAGGAGCTTAAATACCTCCTAAAACCTAGCTACCCAATCCCCACAAGGAAACTAAGTTAAAATAATATAATACTAGGAAATAAAGTCCAAATGGAATTAGGAGAATTTGCCAATAATCTGGTCAGCCACGTTTTGGTCTCAAATCTCCTCCAAATCTGGCCCAAGATAGCTCGTTTTAAAGATAAAAATATTCCGAACACTTCTCTAGAAGGCCACGAACCCATCCGAGGTCATCTTGGGCTCCAAAAACGCAATACAAGCCCAAAACGTCACTATTCCAGCACTGCACATCGCTCCTTCATTTATTCGCCAGGAAATCATCGCTTGGTGGAAAAATCTGATATTTTGATACGATCAAGCTAAGTGGCTCATGAACGTCCTCCAACTGGAATTACTCCAAAATTCGTCCATTTGATTATGTTTTGCTCCAGAAGAAGTCGTAAGTCCTATATTGGAAATATAATTCAAAGTATCAAAATTCTTCCAAAATATTAACCAAAATATACTAAGAATGAGGCTAAATATATAATATAAAATCGACTCATCAGTACATTTTGTCTCTGTACTCTTAATTTTAATGATTACATATCCTAAGCTTTTAAATTTTGCAATCTAGTTCTGATGTTAACTTCGCCATCAAAATTTCCATTAATTGCTTGCATGGCCGACATGAGTCTCACCTATTCACTTATTTCAATGTCAGTTGAAGAGTATTTTTGGATAATTGGTGTTTCCCGCCCATGAAGAACACATTACATGCATTAATACCAATGGCGGGGTTGGGCAAAGGGCAGGCTGGGTGCCTGTCCAGCCCAAAATTTTTCAAAAAAATAAATACCTATATGTGTTATAAACCCAGTCCAAAAATAAAAAGAAATAAAAACAAACCCTACCCATATGTTGCCCATCCATGTGGTCCCATCTTTTCTCTCCTTCTCTTTGGCTATTAGATTTCTTGTTTCTCTCTCTCTTTGCTACCAGACAGCAACAAGTTTCTCCCTCTCTTTTTTTTTGGTTCAAATTCTTCCTATATTGGCTACATCTTCTATTATCTTGGGTGGGCAACTTGGCAACAACATCTTCTCCTCTTCTTTTGTTTCCAACAAGGTATTATTCTCATTCTCTCCTTTGCTATATATCTTTAATTATAGTTTTAATTTAAAATTGAGTATTCTAGGGTTTAATTAGGGATGAATTATTCTAAAGCTTTGATTTGAGATTTTGTTAAAATTGAGTATTCTAGGGTTTAATTATAGATGAATTATCATTTTTGGTTTGGTTTTGTTGAGCTATTATGAGAATTTGTTTGATTTTTTGTTGGTATGTTTGATTAAAATTCTTTCTAAACATTATTCGTATGCTATCTTTTATTATGTCGGATCACAATCGGAATCCCAAGAGAACAAAGAATTTGTTGTCTTTTTTTTTAAGAAAAAGAATGATGGGTCATCATCTAGTATATTGCCTTCTAGCGCTTCTTTATCTACTCCAATATGTGATGAGCAAAATCTTCCTGAGTCTTGTCGAGCCTCTAGTTGAAAGAGTTGAATCTCAAAGAGTTGATAATGATCATGATTTTATTATTAATTATCTTGAGCGTGATCCAGGATTACGTCGTTTAATATGCAAATATTCGGTGAATGAACAAGATAATGTGCGAAGAGCATTATTCTTTTAGGACCATGTCAACCCGAGTTAGAAGATTATCCAAGCCACTTAGAAGGGCGGGACTTTCGTCGATTTTATAAAAAGTGGTTTGGCCAATTCACTTGGCTAAGAATAAGGTTTTTTTTTCTTGGCTTCCTTTTTGACATGAATCAGTCACGCCCAACCTTTATTGTTGGTGAGTATAAAGAAAGGAAGAGAATTGGTGGGAATCAATGTGCATTTCAACATCATGTTGGCAAACTAAATTTACCACATCATCTTGCTATGCAAAAGTGGATTAGCTTAGAAAACTCATATCTTCATATTGAAAAAGTGGTAGATAAGCAATTAAAGCAGCAAGTAGTGGACAATCGGTTGCGACTTACGACCACAATTAAGAGCATTAGGTATCTAGCAAATCAAGCATCGACTTTTCGAGGCCATGATGAATCCATTAACTCATCTAATCTGGGCAATTTCATTGAAGTGCACATTGATTCCCACCAATTATCTTCTAGAAAAAGTAACCAACAGTTTAAAGAGAACTTATTTGGCAATGCAGAGAGTAACTATATTGCTATAATGTCTTTTGAGTTTGTGTTGGCATTGGTTTTGATGGATAAAATTATGGGATTGACTCATTTTCTTAGTCAAGCATTTCATACTAAAACTCAAGACACTGTAAGTGCTTTAAATTTTGTTGAAAACACAAAAATGCAACTTCAAGATATGAGGGAACATGGTTGTGATGATTTATTCATGAGTGTGTTATCATTTTGTGAACTACATGGTGTTGATGTTCCTGATATGGGTGCTCGTTATATGACGGGCACACGTCGTTCTTGTTAACAAAAAGATGTTAATACAATTGAGCATGCATATCACATTGATGTATTTAATGATGTTATAGATTGCATGTTGAGGGAGTTAAATGATAGATTCCGAAGCAAACAGTTGAAATTTTTACCCTTAGCTCATCATTGGATCCTCGTAATTTCTTCAAGTCATTCAATATTGAGTATATATGTCAACTTGCTGAGAAATTCTATCTAGTTGATTTCTTTCCACATGAGTTGAAAGCTTTAAAAATAGAGCTCATGTATTTTCAAAATGATATACATCGTCTTCCTTACTTTAAGGAAACCACTACTCTTCCTCAGTTATGTCAAATTGGTGGAAACTACCTTGGCAGAAAACTACATTTTCCTTGACAGGTCGATTCGGTTGGTGTTGACTCTTCCTGTTTCTATAGCAACAACAAAACGAGCTTTCTCATATATGAGAATTATTAAGAGTCAACTTTGAAGCACCTTAGCTAATGAATTTGTTGCTGACTATATGATCCTCCACATTGAAAGAAAGTTTGCTAATAATATCGATAATGTATCGATAATTGAGGAATTTAAGAGTTCCAAGCTTCGCATGGTTAAATTTTATATTTAAATAGTATTGTTTTGTTTTGTTTTGTATTGCATTGCATTTACTTTTGGTTTTAGTTTCAAATTTTGTATTTGTTGAACTTTTATTTATGGATAGAAATGCATTTGAGGGGAAGGCTCATTATGTCCCCCGAACTAGGTGTATCTTTTTATGTTTATTAATGAAATTCACTCGTACCGTCGAGTTTAATATGTAAGTTTTGCCCAACCGGCTTTTAATCCTACAACCGCCACTGATTAATTCCAAACCATTTTTGAACAAAATACTCAAAAATACCTTTCAACTGACATTGAAAGGAGTGAATAGGTGGGACCCAGGCTTGCCACGTAAGCAATTAACTAAAATTTTGATGGTGAACGTTAACGCTGGATTCTAAAAAAAAAAAAAAAAAAAAAAAAAAAAAAAAAAAAAAAAAAAAAAAAAAAAAGGTATGTAATTGTTAAAATTGAGAGTACATGAGTAAACGTGCCTTTAGGATAAGAGTTCAAGGTACTAAATTGAAATTAACCCTTTCATATATTCCACTTATATGGATACGAGGTCAATATGTATTTGTGTTGAGTTAGATAGCTCAAGTCAAATATGTAGACAACATATATCAGGTGATGTGGGAGTCGTGGAAGCACATGGGCCATATGGCCAAACATGTGGATAACTTGTTTTGATTCTATATTAAAATGTGAATATCCAACTCAAAATCAATTGACAATTAAGAGAGATATCTAGGATCATTTAAACTATTAGACAACATATCTTGTTCACTATATTTTTATAGAGCATAGATCAAGTGTTAATGTTTTTCTAATACTAATAATTATGGTTGTTCGACCCAAACAAGATAATTATGTTTGTTGTACCCAAAATGTCAATGGGGCCCACTCCCAAAAGCCCAAGTGGAATTCAGACCCATATTGCTTGGGGAAGTGACTGGACCCTTCCAAGGCACCTGCAATCGACCTTCCCAAAGGCTGCCGAGGCCTAATCAGGAAGGAGAAAGGTCACCCAGGCCTAAAAATTACACACAAAGGCCACCTAGGACCACATGACAATCACATTCCGAGGCCCCACGAATTAAATCATGCTTTACACCTTTAAAAGGGCCTAGACATTAGGAGTGAGGCCCATAAATGTGCATTTCGAATGTGTACACTAATCCCAAAAGGAAATTACCATGTGCCAGGATATCATTAACTACCCTATCCTAAGATGCCACATCATCAGAGGTCTAACAATCCCACATTGAAAAAAAAAAGACAGAAAAAGGGCATTCACTCCCAATATAAAAAGGAGTACTCTTGACCTAAAATGCTAACTCAAGCTAGAGAAAATTGAGGGCTTCTTTGGTAGGGCTCACTAGATAGGATTGTGCTAAATAGAACATGAAGCCCATGTTTGGTTAGATAGGGGACTAACTCAAATGGGATTGTATAATCCAATAGTAAAAAAAAAAACCTGCACTCGTTCTCCTTATACAGAGAAGCTGAAAATCGGTTCGCAAAATAAGCCCTTTGCTAAATTGAACATGCGAATTCCGCCTCTCTCTTGTTCAACATCGACTCCTTTTCTTCGAATCTTGACCCAGACAAGTTTTTCTAGTCACTCCCTTTGAATACCTCTCTTATTCCTTCTTCTACCGCTTTGTTTTTTTACAAATTACATTGATTGTCCTCAACAATTTTGACTGTGTGCTCTGAATCTTTCCTTCCTTTTCTCTGTTTTTTTCTTCTTGTCTTCTCTAATTTTCGTAGAATTCATATCTACTGTAGCGACATATATATATACTCGATGTTAATTGGCAATTAATTTGCAATTGGGTATTTAAGAAAGCAACTTCAGAGTAGACTTTTGGATGAGGCCTTGGGTTTTACACCTTTTGAAAGGAAGAAGTTAGGAGAGCTGTTTGATTATTTGATTCCAATTAATCAAATAAAGTTCTCCTAAAAGATTACACAAAGGAAGATTAGTGTTTGTTTTATGCTTGCTGTGGAGTTTCTTTTGTAGGACGGATAAGTTGGGATTGTAGGCTTTTTAGAGAAAATTCTTTAGTTCCTTGTACTTTTTGACTTGTTTAAGAAAGTCTTTGTTTCCTACTTGGTGTGTTTTGTCCTATAAGTTATTTCTTTTTAGTGGAGAATTATTTGGATGCCAACAAAAAGGTGATTACCAAGTTTGGCTTCTTTGCAGATTATTTGGAAGTAAATAATGGGTTTTATTTGTGATATATTTATAAAATTTCTTGGGAGCACTAGATGGAACATACATTAAAGTGCAAGTAGCTAAAACAGAAAAATCGAGATATTGGACTAGAAAGGGAGAAATTGCAACAAATGTGTTGGCCGTTTGCTCACGTGACATGCAATTTATATTTGTTTTGTCAGGTTGGGAGGGATCGCATCCGACTCTAGGGTCCTTCGAGATGCCATAACTAGGCCTAATGGATTAAGAGTTCCTACCGGTAAGGCCATTAGTTAGTCCACTTTATAAATAATTGTAAGTTTATATAATAACCAAATAATAATATTTATTTGATTTTTTTTTTTTTTTTTTTTTTTTTTTTTTTTTTTTTTTTTGTTTATTATTATTACCTTGTAGATGGTGAGTACACAAATGGTGAGGGATTTCTTACACCATATAGAGGAACAAGGTATCATCTATCGGAATGGAGAGAAGGAAATACACCTGTAAATCATCAATAATATTTTAATATGAAGCATGCTAAAACAAGAAACATAATAGAACATTGTTTTGGGTTGCTAAATGGTAGGTGGGGTATACTAAGGAGTCCATCATTTTATCCAATATAGACACAATGTCGAATAATTACGACTTGTTGTCTTTACATAATCTCATTAGGGGGGAGATGTCTAGGGATCCACTAGAGCATGAAATAAATGAAATTGAAGAGACGGAAAATGTGATAGAAGGTGATATGTGTTAGAGTTTGTATAGGAAAATACACTTGCATGTAGTCCCACATTGGAAGAGAGTAGTTTTCTTCCATAGTTTATAAGCACCAACACATTAGAATTACTAAATAGAGTATGGGCCTAGTGGAGGCAAACTTGAGCCTCAACATGGTTTGAGCTTGGATTATATATATATTTGTGTAATAAATATATATATATAATTAATTGTCAAAAGATGGGCCTTGGGCCTTGGGGCTCTTGGGCTCTGTTGATTTAATTAATAATTTATTTTTATTAATTGAAAATTCGGTTTTTTCAGATAAAACCAAAATCTGAAATTCGAATTAATTAAAACAGTTAACATAACTGTTGGATAAAGAGGTGTCAGACCTCTATATAATGACAATACGATCAAACCAGAAAGACACTTTTTGAACTGCATCATCATTCTCACATTTTACACTTCCTGAGAGAATTCATACCACTGTTCGCCAGAAATCAAGCCACTGTGCTTAGGCTTAGATTTAAGATAGTTTAATCCTGGTGGACAGACTCCTATCGAACTACAAGCACAAGGGTAGAGGAGAAATACTGTCTAAAGGACACTGCAAATCTGCAGGACTCTATCTACAATTCAAGTCAGTATTCTACAATCTATATTATTGCTGTATTGATTCAATTATATCTATATAAAATATAATCGTTGGTTTTTATTATTCTGTTATTTTGGTTTTATATTGATTGTTCTCCAACAATATGGTTATGTTTGAGTTCTAAGGGTGTTTAATTTTTTATGTGATAGTAATTTGTATTTGAGGCATGATAATTCATCCTTAATAATGTATTAATTATGGTATTGTAGTCAATTTATCAATTTGTTTGCATATTTTATTTTTCCTTTTGTTTTTAAGGTTATGTGATGTACCAGAGAAGAGTCATGCTTTGAAACGAAGTTATGCTTTCTTTGCAGATTCCAATTATTGATTGTGGTATTATTTTATTTGTGCTGATTATTCTTAGGGATGGAAAGTGAAGGTAACAATCAAAACTTTGAACAAGGAAAGAAAGGAACTAGGCGGTCATGGTCCAAGTTTGAGGAAGATGCATTTTTTACCGTGCTGGATGAGTTTGTGGCTGTAGGCCATCGTTGTGAGACTGGTAGTTTCAAATCTGGTATTATGGTCCAAATGGAGAAGGCTTTGAATATTAAATGTCTTAATTCGGGGCTAAAGGCATGTCCTCATATTGAATCAAAATTGAAGAAGTGGAAAAAGCAATATAGTATAGTCTATGACATGATAAACACAAATGGATTTGCTTGGAATGATATAAAAAAGTGTGTTGAGGTTGACAGTAATGATACATGGGAGACTTATGTGCATGTACATACTTATTTTTGCTATTTTTCTTAAATAAAGATGTCAAGTGGGTTTGATGAGTGCAAATTTTAAACTTGCTTTTGTTACTTTTTATTATTATTATTATTTATAACATATTGAAAATAAGCTAAGTGGTGTCTTGTTTTATCATAGCACCACAAGGAAGCAGCTGAATGGAGGAGCAAACCATTTCCTTTGTTTAATAGACTTTCTAATATCTTTGGAAATGATCGTGCTAACGGACAAAGAGCTAAAGTCCCCGCTGACATGATGGAAGAGCAAAGCAATAACGAAGTTAATGCTAGTGATAATTGTGTCCAGTAAGATGCATCTCCTATGTCTTTAAACAAAGAAGGAAGCCAATCCATGAACAGTCAAAATAAGAGGAAAAGAGCTGCAAGCTCAAGTGATGAAGCGAAGATTGTCATTGTATTGGAGAAATTGTTTGAAGCATTTGGGAAAAGGATTCAAATAGTGACTGAGGCTATAATAAAAGGTAATGAAAATCGATCTGATATTGCTAAAGAACTCAAGAAAATGGGATTTTCTCCTTTATATCAAATTGCAACACTAAAACTCATTTTGGAGAAGCCAAAAAATATATCTATGTTCATGTCTTTGGATGATGATATCAAGAAAGTGTTTGTTGAGCAGTCGCTTAGTGGCAATGCTTGAGGACATGGCCTAGCTAAATTTGATGCATCTGTCTTTTTGGAAACACCACAAATGATGCATTGATAAGATTGGCTTCATTTTAGAAACACCACAAATTGTATAACATATTGCTAGCATTAAAGCCAGATGGTTCATGGGTATTTTCATTTTGAAATTGTGGATGTTTATTTGTATGTATTAGTGGTAGAATTGTGTGTGTGAACCTCTAATTTCTGAGTCATGTGGATGACTTTGGCATATATGAAGAATTTCTAACTTTTGTATATATGAAATGTACATGTCAATTTGGTTTGGAGGAAAAGAAATGTACATGTCAATTTGGTAATTCTAATAACAAAAAAACTTACATTTAATTATTTAAAAATTATTATTATTTAGTCCAACACAACACCAAACATAGGTCTTCACTATTTTTACAATTCAGCCTTGTAGTTCGATGCAGCACCAAATGTAGGTCAGTACTTAATCCTGTTTAGGCCAATTCAAGCTAATCCGAGACAATCTTAAGATTTAGTCTAGTTCATGACAGTCCACCATACCAAACGACCCCTGATGGCCATGCTTGTTCTCTTAGTGATACTATCTCCCTCTCAAGCTGGAGGTGCCTTGTCTGATTGATGGGTTCTGCTTTGGCACTGATAATCCTTATTTAAATTACGCATTTCTCCTTGTTTGGGCTTCTAGTGAGCTGCATCTATTGCGTTTCTTTGGCTCACTGTTTTTTTAAACTTTGTGCTTCCTATGTGTGTTGAGTTTGGCTGGAACCCTCATGTTTTAAGGAGTTTATTGTACTGCAAATCTTTGTGATTAAACGGCTATCGATGAACTCCTTCCCATATATAGCAAAAAAAGAAGAAGAGAGGTTCAATTATGTTATTATACTAATTCGAGGACTCAACCAAACCTACTGTAATGTTACATTAAATTGATATGCAATTCAAGATCTAACTCAAACCCAATTAGATCGCATCCTCCACAAATGCTGTTGATTGAGTTGATGTTTTACGTGTAAAGTCACTTTTAGTTCTTGTACTTGGTTATATCACTTTGGTCCTCGTAGTATTAATTTTGTCAATTTGATTCTTGTAGTTTTAATTTTATCCATGTAGTTTTAAAAATTGAGCAATTCAAGGATACGTTACAATTTGATTCATGTTATATTTTGAGTACGAAATTTGACAGAATTTGTAACCAAATTGGAAGAAATTTGACAAAATTTATAACGTATTGTTGAATTACTCAAATTTAAAACTAAAAAAATAAAATTAACAAAATTAAAACTAGGATCAAAATAGTAAATCCGACAGACTATAACTTCTTGCCGATATTTTGTTACAAATAGAAAATAAGCGTAGAGTCCAAAACCATTTTCGTGTTTGCTGATCACACACTCCCCGAGCGCCAATTATCGAATCCATCGCCAATCCTTTGTCCCCATCTCTCTCCTCTCTCTTCTCTGAAACCATCAAATGGACCAAAACCAAAACCCTAACTGAACCCAACCAAACACAGAGACCCACACACGCTTCATCCTTCAA
Source organism: Prunus armeniaca (assembly GCA_903112645.1). Lineage (NCBI taxonomy): Eukaryota > Viridiplantae > Streptophyta > Magnoliopsida > Rosales > Rosaceae > Prunus > Prunus armeniaca. Next base: position 16,752,994 of record CAEKDK010000006.1, read on the forward strand.
ACAATGTCATTCACTTGTCATCGGCTATTCATAAATTCACCTCCTCGTTTCACCCTTTACATCACCACCTCTCTTCCCAAAAACCCCGCCCTTCTCTCTCTCCCAATCACCTCTCGCCCACATTTCTCAATCTCAAACCACAGCCTTCCAAACCCTCATAATTCAACCTCCCTCAGCTCCCATCACTCTCGTATCAGAGTATACGAATCCGATGGCACTCTACAGTCAAACGACGTCGTCAACGGTGCTTTCAATTTGGACTATTTTCTTTCGGTTGCCGAGTTCTTGTGCCTTGCATCGTCGGCACTCGTTTCGGTAGGTTTTGCATTGAATTGCGCTGTTTTGAGCTTAAAGAAGACGGCTTTAGTAGCAATGGGGAACAACGTTTTGGCGTCTGGGGCTGTGGCTTTGGTAATGGCGGTCGGAATTGGGGCGTGGATTCGGATGCGGCAGTGGAGGCGGATATGTAGGGAGTCAGTGAAGGGTGGGCTGGAGGTGAATTTGTTTGAGAGAATTGAGAAGCTGGAGGAAGATTTGAGGAGCTCGGCCACAATCATTCGGGTTTTGTCGAGGCAGCTTGAAAAGTTGGGGATAAGGTTTCGGGTTACCCGCAAGGCTTTGAAGGAGCCCATTGCTGAGGTAACATTCTTTTTCCGGTAATTGATAAGTTTGCTATGGTGGTTTTCTGTTTGTTGTAGTGCACATGATTTTTCAAAGAACTACCTTATGATATGAAGAGGCAAATACTTGGACTGGTTTTTGAGCATTGGCCTTTTTAATTGGAAAGTAAAGAACATTAGGCCACGGAAATGCAGTATTGGAATAAAATTAAATTCTTTTAGAAATTGAAAATAGTGTTTGAGCACAACACGATGTGAATCCAACACGAAATCAGTGGGTTAGGATTGACTATTGCTCAGTACGAAGACAATAATGATGCGAGCTAAGTATGAATAGCCTGAGTTTGACGCGATAACTGTGTTTAACTAGTCTTCTATGTAGAAAATGCATTTCACCCTTTTCTTCACTTCATTATCTTGTATTTTTTGAAATAATTGTAGAATTATACAGTTATACTTCTTTTGTCCTTCCTTTGTTAGCATCTAGATTGAGTAGGTTTTTATTTATGGATGTGTACAAGTGATGAGTTTGGTTTAAAATTAGAGCTTATATTTTGAGTTTCTAGTTCAATAGATATGTGTATTAACACAAACATGACACAATTAATATACAGATTGGGTTAGTGTCAAGTGATTTTACATGATGAATTAAACATAAATAAGTTTCATTGGACTAGCACAACTTAACTGCCACCCCTAATAGTTTATCGTTTGAGGACATCCATTCCTTTTTAAGTTCCACTGGCAGCGTGACCTCTGAAGGGATATATCATATGACAGTGTGTATCACACATCATATGATTAGGGTGGTGACTATTTGATTGATGGTTTGTTGGTGGTTTCTGAATAACTCAATTCGTTGTTTTGCCAGTTTGTGGAAATTTCATGCTGTGTTTTTTAATTTTGGGATATCTCATCTGCCTATTCCCAATTTGGATTAAGTTCCCCATCCAAAAATGTTCGATACACCGGTCAGCAATGGAGCTGCTTAAACATTTTCAGAAGAATATTAATTCATCATTTGAAATGGGATACTGAATAGGAAAAACGAGAAGCATTTGCACATGGAACTACATAGTTACAACCTTGTGCTAGTGTAACTTAGTTGGATTGATTGTTTGACTGGTATTCAAATTCTGTCTTTTGCATAACCATGCATAGTTGGATTTATTTAGTCCAACAATTTTCAACATGTTAATTGATTAAGTGGTTAAGAGTTAAGTTAAAATTTTAAAGTCGCTTGTGGTAACTCATCATCCACCTGTTTGCTTAGGCTAGAGCCTGAGTGCCATCAGTAATATGCTAAAGATAAGTGTGCAGTCTTTAATTCTAACTTGCATCAGTCCAGTATTGCCATGTTGCAATAAGCATACATTGAGTGATAATATTGGCCATATGCATGGCTATGATTTCAATCACACTATATATATTTCTTGGTGCAGTTTAAAGCTTTTAAATTCTAGTTCCCTCTTAATATGATACTTTTCCAGATGGAAATAGAGATTGAGTAAAACCTAATGCTGAATGATATAAGTGGGTGAAATTGAGAATAGAGTGTTGAAGAAGGGGAGAATCTCATGTGCTAACTTGTAAACATGTCAAGCTATCTCATGAAGCACCTCTCTACTAAAAAGAGCTCCTACATTCAAATTCCCTCTCCTAACGGTCCACCAAAGAAATAAAAAAAGCAAGCAGCTAAATATCTATTTGAACGTATGGCATTTGGTATATCTCTCAGTCATGGTTGATTGGCTGGCTCAAATGTTGAATATGCTAAGATCCTTTTCAATGTTGCACTCCATAAAGAATAATTGAAGAGATCTAATGGATGCTTGACATGTGCATTCAATTAAGGTACTTGAACAGGATTTGAATGGAAATGAGCAGAAAGTGTGATAAAAGAGCAGTACTGGCAGAGAATTGCCTTTGGGTGGTTTTCATTTTATAGGCTAATCTGCTTTTTGGTTCCAGTTAGTGAATACCATCTATTCAGAGTCTGCTTCTGTGGTGAGTAGTACAGGCTCAAATGTAACCTACTTAGTAATCACCATTATCTTTGCCTGGTGACCAAAGCCCATTTCAGGCTATCAACCATGCTCTCTCCAGCCGAAAAAGGAAAGATGCATTTTCTTCTTTCCCTACACAATCACTAATCATTGTGAAATGTCAAAGTTCATATCCATGCAAACAAAGAGTCACTCAAGAGTGTAGAACCCAGTGATCTTCTTGGAAATTGGTATTGTAGAATCTCCAGTAGCTCCTTAAATAAGTTGTCTAATAGCAGACCCTTGCAGATGATTAAGATATGCTTAAAGAGGACATCACCTACTGGCAGATGCAATTTAGTGTGGGTGATGGTGTGCATGTTAAGCAATGTGGGTAAAGTTGGTGAAAGGAATCTCAATGCTCTTACACTATGACAGGTTGAAATGGTTAGGACCCTAGGATTTTTTTTTCTGACCCTGAAGAAATGGGTTAATTTACTATGTTGAATGCAGAAAGACTGTAATGTTTTGGGCTTAAAGTATCAATACAATAAATTTATATCGGCTGATATTGCAAGATGATTATCTGGTACAACGTCTAACTAGTTGTTTGTTTCTGAAGACTGCAGCTTTGGCTCAAAAAAATTCTGAGGCCACTCGAGCATTAGCAGTGCAAGAAGACAATCTGGAAAAGGAGCTTGGAGAAATTCAAAAGGTTTTGTTGGCTATGCAGGTAAGGGTTCTCCACTCCCAGGTGACAGCTAAACAGAATGAAGAATTGATAGGTTTCTCAGTGTGTAAATTTGAGAATTAATTGTTTCTTTTTTAGAATAATATTGCCTTCTACAGAATGAAGAATTGCTAGGTTTCTCAGTATGTAATTTGAGAATTAATTGTTTCTTTTTTAGAATAATATTGCCTTCTATGGAGTTCTCCCATTTTGTTGATTAATGTGGTCATTATCCCGTATACAAGCTACGATGCCAAGGCTAATGGATTCCCATAATATTTTATATCTATATCCGTTTGTGACTGTATTCTTGTGAATTATTCTTAATTAGTTTGGTTATTATCCTTTCTATGAGCTACAATGCCAAGATTAATGGACTTTCAGAATATTTGATGTCTCTATCTGCTTGTGATTGTTCTCTATTTGCTTTTCAAATCTTTATGTCATCTTGATTTTCACAAATTATTGTTAACTTGAGATCCATTTCTTGTGTCATAATTTTGATTAGAATATGTTGCACCTGTTGTCATGTGCAGGAGCAGCAGCAAAAACAACTTGAGCTGATTCTTGCGATTGCAACTTCTGGGAAGCTTCGGGAAAGTAGACAGGTACGCGATCAAGAACAAAGTACCACTATAATACGTGATTCAAGTGAGGAGGATTCAAAACAGAAGGAAGCCCACCAAATATAGTATTTGGACGGAAGCAATGCAGACAACCAAGTATTTGGGAGCTACTAATCCTAATGAAACCATTTTTCCAACGTTGTTGGCCACGAGTCAAATATGTGGATTTCCTCTCAGACGGGTTCTGCTGCTGATTATCAATGCAGCTGAATCGTGGGGGCATCACGGGCCTTCAGCCAAGGGAAAAGTTTCACATGCTTTTTGGATATATGCAGCGCTGGGTGGTAAAGGATAAACAACAAAGAAAGAATAATTGTAAAACAGAAATGCAACCATTTGAGCAGTACAATTGTACTAATAAGGTAGGAGTGGAATTTCTACTCATTCGTGTTTTGTAATTCTTAGTTATGTGCGCATCTGATTTCTTGTCGCTATTTATATATTGATGATTTCCAGTATCATCTTGGTCTTATGTAACTGACCTTGATGCTGGTATTAAGAACAGAGAAGTGATTCCCTCAAACTTTGCCTCTTGTGGGTGTAAGTTTACCTAACTCCCACGAATGGGTTTGGATCGAAACTAAGTCAGTTTTAACAAATCTAATTTTGACTTGAATTATTATGATCCACAAATAATCATCAGCCCTCTTATAAGAGTAGGTGAACTTTACAATATCTAGTAGGAGAATAGTTGAAGAAATCTTAAAACTTTTCTATTTATAACTCTACAGCTACAGAAAACGCTATCATTCCTAATTTCCTATAAACCATATCACTTTCTAGAGGATACCCGGTCATTTCATTAGAAAAAAAATGCATGCAATAACCCTATAATATTTATATGTTTTGTATCTCTCATCTGTAAGTTCTTTCATGTCTTTATTCAATAATACTACCTTGGTCATGGCTTTAGTAAGATAGAAATCTTCTTCTTCCATGCACTAAAGAAACATCAATCATGGTGGCTCACTGTCAAAAGGGGCTTATTTCGGCTACACCGGCTCTGCAACCGCATACATATATAGAGTTCTTTTTTATTGAGGGACACCTTTTAAGGTCATCTACGATTTTTTTTTTTAATGATTCAAACAATTTATTTTTAAGTCTACATTCATAGATAATCCTTACAAAAAAATTACAAAAATCGAAAATCGTTTCAATATCTAATTGTGTCCTACAAAATCAATGAACATGGTGCTTCAAGCAAGTACAAAAATTTCAATAATTCAATCGAGTTGTCAAATTATATCAAATTCAAGTAATTTTTTGTACATATGATATTTGAATGAAACCTCCAATGAAAAGAAAATTTAGCATAAAAATTATATTCAAATTCCGTTATAAAAATTTCAACATATATTCTGATTTAGAGAGCTCGAAATTTTGAGAGTACGCGGAAAATTTTGAAACTTAGGCCATCTCCAGCATAGTCACCTCCAATTTTTCAAAGCATTCTTTTAAGTTTTTTTGTTTGTTGTTATTTTCAAAATTTTAAAATCTGGTAATGCCAATTTTATCCTCCATTAAAAAATAAAATAAAATATAAAAACAAACCGATGGTCCGCTGCCGAGAGTGGAAGCGCAGAGTGAGAAGGAGATGGAAGAGTTGAGGAAGCTGGAAGAGGTACAGAGAATGCTGACGTTCGTACAATCTCGAGGCATTCCAACGACGTCGTCCCCTGACGACTGTAGTTGCTTTCTTACTAAGCTCATCCTCCTCCTGGTAATCTACAACTAAACATTATAATTGCAGTCTTACTGTCAAGAGAGTAATTTTCTTCTAAAAATTTGGTTCTAGATTTTCTTCTAATTTTAATTTGTAGAAACAACCAGAATTTTTTTGATGCAAACTGCTTTGTTTATTATGTTTTGTTTTTTGTTTTTTGTTTTTTGTTTTTATCTTTTTTTTTGGTTTTGTTTTGTTTTTTTTTCTTTCTGAACTTTGGAAATGCTATGCCAAAGGTACAACCATGTGGAGAACTTGACTTGGGCAAAAAGTGCAGTTTGGTTTCTGAATATATGCCAAAGGTGAGCATTATATCATTAGCTGATTATCTGATTTTGTTCAATTCAATGTCAATAGAAATGGGTGTGTGCTTATGTCACTTGTTTCACAGATTTCTGCAGCATTTCTTGATGAAGCATCCAAATGGCTTAATGGAGAAGGTAAACCAAAATAGAAAATAAAAATATGTTTTTTGTACTTCTCCCAGACGTGCATTTGAGACTCAACTGATTTCCATTTGCGCGCCATATGCACATACAGAGAGTAAAATCTACATTTAAAGATATTTTGTAGGCTATATTAACAGGATTTATTTAGTTTTTAATCTATGATGCTGCACATATTACAACTGATATCATACCCACCCCGTGAATATGTTGATGTGATGCCACACTTCCTGGCTTGACTTGTCATGGAATAAAGCAATTGTGTAGAACATTATACACAGATGCAAATAGATTCCTTCCTTTTTCCATTTTCTTGATAGATACAAGTGCTATACTTTGAATGGTTGCCTTTAGCTTCCTCAAATTCAAAGGATCGTATTATTTATTGAAGCAGTTTATTTGGTTGGGTTCAGTAGGTGTGCATACTACTTGGTGCTGATGTTTACACTTCCTACTACATTTATGTTTCTGGAGAAGGTGTAGTTGGGAACGGAAAGCATTGAATTGCATGCAGAGGATAACCTTTGTGCTTGTGTTGCATTCTTATGAGGGTTGAGTGCTAGCAGTTTAGCATAAGAATTGCGATCTTATGTGAGATCTTTATATTCTTGATTTTCACTCCTCCTAGGTTATGTCTTCTTACCATGTTTCTGTTTTCTTCTTGATGCTCATTGTTCATTCTCTACGAGCTGATTTGTCTCACTTTGTTTGGGCTTCTGTATATATCCTGTTAACGAGGACATCACCCCTTTTACTTGATTTTGGTGTAGATTTTCTTTAAATAAACCGATACAAATAGTTTTACATATTTTTATAGCTTTGACTTATGCTTTTTTTACAGGCTATGAAGAAAAGTCTGTTGAAAATGCTTTGCAGCTTGCCTGTAGCCATAAGCCTGAGTCTAGCTCATTGGACAATAATTCTGAAGAAATGGCTATGGTGGACTGGACGCAATGCAACGAGCAAATTCTACCCTTGAAGATTTTGTAAGCAGGCTTTGTTCCTGAAGATTGATTCTATATATAATAATGTGCATTATTTAATAGTTGAATATTCATCAGTGCATAGTACACGTAAGTGAATGACTAGTTTCAGATTTAGTAGTAAAGCTAACATGGAAAGCTTACGGATTTGAATTATATTAAAATTTCACTTTTCTTATCAAATTTACTAGGGCATTTTGGTTGCCGATGGGGAATGCTACATATGATAGTATTGAAACAATTCTCTTATTATAGTTTTCAGTTTCTGAAAGTAAAGTAATCTAACAACCTCAGGTAACCCTTTTTTTTATAAGAACAGTATAGTATTCTCTGAGTAGGACCTTTTGTATGAAGTTCTGTGGGAAATAGTTGATTGATACAATCCTCAAGGATGTCAACTGCCTCAATCTTAATATATTTTACTTATGTTGTCCTTTGCATTCAATGCCTCAAGAACAGTATGACGAAATTTCTTACGTTCATCCAGTAGTTGATGAGCGTATTTTACTATAACAATGTTGTTATATTGATGTTCAAAATGCTTGCAGTGGTTGTTACACTGGTCGAAAGAAACTTCAGTTCTTCCAATTAAATAGTTTTTACATGTGCAGGTCACAAAATTTAGCTAAACCACTTAACCCTCAATTCAACATTATTTCTTGCTAATTTTTGTGTTTCAAAATTTGCATGCTATGGCTGAAACAAATACAGTTGTATGCCCGCTGGCAAAAATGCATTGTGAATGTGTTTCAACTATAAAGTAGTATAATCAGGTTATGGAATAATTGTGAACTCATTTTTTCAGTGCAGATCTTATTTTATGTTTCATGGGATGGATATAAACAAACCACAATCAGTATTCCAATATCTACCTGTGCTTTCATTCACAGAAAGCTACATTTATCAGGTAATGATCTACCCAAATGACATCAAGTTCAGTTCTCTCTTTTTTGCGAAAGGAGAAAATGCAGCTCCCAGAACAGTTATTGAACTTGTGGGACGCCCTTGGGAAACTATTTCTATGCAGTTCCACAAGGAATCAGACACTACCTTTTTATTTTTTTGGAAAAATGAACAAAGCTTTGTGAGCCTGCATCTCTTCCTGCTCGTACTTGTTAGTAAAATTTTGAAACAAAAAAGTGGGACTATGCAGTAAGCAGTGAAATTATCTTTTAAGGAATCGCAAATTTTGGTTGATTGAGAGTGCAATGGTATGATGAGCAGAGTTGTCACCAATTGATCTCTGATTGGTGAGCATCTATGTTATTTCTTCCCTTTTGTCTCATTCTCTTAGAAATCATGGTTCTCGTTGTTACAGCTTGATCGTTTGAATGAGAAGACATTGCATGCACCAAGCGACGAAATGAACATGTTAGAAAGAGGAAGCCAGGCGGTACTGCTAAGAACTTGGGAGCAATAAACACAAAATTATTTGAACTTGGGTATTAACTTTTACGTGACCAATATCTTTTGGGCTGCAGGAAGGTCAGTGGCTAATTTCTAGGTGTACAAACGTGTTTAAAAGTGACCCATTCAGACCACTGTCATGTCTACTTGAGTGTCATGGCCTTTTGACAAAAAGGTACTATCGCTTTCTGATTATATTAATTCTTGGGGGAAAATAAAGGAAATCCGAAGTTTTTGTGTTTATTTCACTTCTGTTTATGGGTTTAGGATACAAGATGAGTTTAAGTCTGGAGAAGGATATTGGGCGCTGGAAAGAAAGCTTTGTTATGCACTGATAAATAAAACGGAGGTATGGTTATCATCTTGGGTTGTTACTTTTCAAATATAACTAGTTTCAACATGTTTGTAGAAATGTTTATCAGAAATAGATTCAGAAATTATCAACATGTAGAAAAAAATCTGTCACCTTGCCATACCGACTCTACCTGTCCCATCTGAAGATTCCAGACAGTATCACAAAACCTTCATGAAAACCCAGTCACCAAACAGAAGGTTCACCGCCTGTTCAAGCACAACCTCTATGATAAAACTCTACCCGCTTTCTTTGACTCCAGGATGACCATCAAATCCACTGCAACCTAAGCTCCACTCGCGTTCCTCAGTGTCCATCACATGACTCACAAGCCTTTCCAAGTCCCAACCTCGTTCATATTGTTGTCATTTTTTCCTTTCTACTGCGAAAGCCACTTAATTGATATAACTACAGATTTAAATTTTCTGCTTAATTTTTACTTTCTAATTTTAAGGTATTGAAGGTATGCTAGTTATGAATTATCTACTTCCAGAAACTCTTTTGTAGAGTTCTTCTTTCCATTCTGGTGAATTATATAGCAGTGAGGCATAGGCATGCTCAAGCCTTCTCTAATAAGAAAATGATAAAATTTGGTTTCACAGATCCCTGTTGAAGATGTTATAAAGGCAATTAATCAGAAGTCCTTCGATTATCGAGTGCTGAATCTTTTACTGTACCAGTTGAGAGGAGAAGAGGTATAGTAGTAGCTTGTTTATCTGTATCCATGTTTCTTAATGAACTGAATCTATGCTGATTTATAAATATTTTTCCTTTGTACATATCTGTTGTTTGGGTGTGTGCATATGTATGTTTATGCATGCATGTGTCTATGTATATCAATTTCATTGATTACATCTAAATTGTTAGTGAGATTTAATTAGTCTATTAAAATAATAGTAATTTTAGGCAAAAAGTATTATTAAAAAGATAGTAATAAATAGTAGTGAGATTTAATCTCAGCCATTTATAACGTGTTAATCTAATGGTCAAGAACTTGTGTAAAAAATAGAGTGCCAGGATCCACCCCCATATATATAAATTGTTGCATGGATGCTTCTGTCCATGTCAAGGTGTAAGATCATAGAACTTGGTTTGTCTTCTGATAAATAGAAGAATGGATGTTGTCAATATGATATGATGGTGTTAGATGTTCCATTTTGAACGTTATAGCTATTCTCATAGTATTAATATAAAATCTATCGCCTAAAAAAAGAAAAAAGGATTATAAAATCCCCTTACAGCACTCCTTGTGCCTTACTGAAATGTTGCAAAAGTATTTAATTGATGTTTTCTTTGTCTATTTGAAATGAAGTGTGATGTAGCTCATCTTTTGCTTCACATGTCTTTAACAAGTATATTTCATTTGGCTAATCGTGTTCACCTTTGAAGCTGTAATAAAGGTTAATGAGTTGCATATGGAGTTTCTATCAATCTCAGAATTCCTAGTTGAGGTAGCTGATGATCTGTGAGTACTCTTCTTTCTTTCTATTTTATATTTTTTATTTTTTTCAGTCAAATGCTCTAATTACATGATAGAGATTTTAGTGTTTCACCTTATAGTTGTAAGTGTTTGACATCCTTTCAATATGTTACTGCCATGTTGGTAGACTGGAATATTTTCTTGTACTAGACCGTATGTTATCTTGCATTTACTATATGCCTGAGGGAGAGGCGTCTTGAAATTTTACATGACAACATGCCTACATGTGCTTCTATGTGCTCTCCATCTCTCAAGGAATACTAAGTGCTCTACTGTTTTGCATCTACCTTTATCTATTATTAGGGAACACTAATGTTATTATTTCACTTAATTTTTGTTGCAAGCACATCATCCGTATCATTTGCCCTTGAGTTGACACAATGATGTTTTAGGTTTGACTATGAGGTGAGCTCTTTAATTTGCAGAGTTTATGACTGTTGAATCCCGTCCCATTTTAATTTTTCCGATTCTTTATTCCAAAATATCGGCTCACCATGCAGGAAGATGTTATAGAAAATAACTTCAATATATTGCGCATGTTTGTCAGAACATATGGAGCGTGTGCCCCAACTGTGCTGGTGAGTATGCCAAGCATGTCATTTAAGCACCGTTTTAGAAAGAAAAAAACCCTTTTCTTTCTTTTTTGCTTCTGTTTTCTTTAGATGGGGGACGCAGGGATAAGGCCCAGGCTTGCTTGCTGATATTCGCGATTGAATTATAGTACCACTTGTGACACTAGTCGCTTCTTGGTTTTCCATTAAATGCAATTCACTTTATCTTAATTTGAAGTATGAAGTTCAGGATAAATTGGTGTCCCTAGTTGTCCACGGCGTACAAATTACTTAGTACAAGTCTGCACTAAAAAGAAATGCAGTTTCTTTTGTTTTTGAACGGACGTTTTGCATGTTTTACACATTCTACTCAGAGACATCCAATGTAGCAGGTAGTAACTAACGGAATTTGTGATTTGGAGCAAACAGAAATAAACCATATGTTAAGGAACAGCAGCCTTAAATCTATAAGCTTCAACTCTGGTAGACTGAGATAACGATACATCGGTTTGATACAGTGGTTCCTTGAGACAATGTTATGTGTTGTCAATGAAATACAAGCTTTATGTGTTGTTAGATATAAGAAATATGATAGCTTCCACTTATATATATTGTTGGTATTATCTGTCATGATGTTAAATTCCTAGAACAGTGGAATTTCATCAATTCAAAAAAAAAAAAAACCTACCTATTCAGTCCTTTGTCCTTTTTTTTTTTTTTTTTTTTTTTTTTTTTTTTTTTTTTTTTTTCATGTCAGGGTGAGTGGGTGATTGGATTTTGGAATATGTATGAACTCTAATAATACCCACCAATTTTTACCGCTTCAGGCAAAATACATAGCTGAAGCTGAAGAGAAGTATAACAATGTACTGAAAATGCTGGATCCTCAGCTGTCCTTGAATTACCAGAGAAGATGCGTAGAAGCAACTAAGGAAGGTAAGTTTGCCACCCTCAAATTTTACAGCATATGAAACTGGATCCTCTTTTCTTTCGCCCCAGGTTCTGCTGATGTTTATGGAATTTGAAATTTTTAGGAGGGAATATGTCTGCGCATCCTCTTGGAACATGGAGTATACCACCTCTAATACTAGATGAGGAATTTTATCGATCCAGTCTGTTAGATTCGAAGACGCAGTTGTAACCTTGGATTTAAACAGATGGGGTTTGGTTGAGTGTCAATGGAACAGGATTTTCTCTGTTTTGTTATAAAAAATTTGCTTCCTCGTTTCATTGTTTTTCTGTTTCCTCCCCTACTTTGATTCTGCTACCAGCAATCTCCCGCACAAACTAAATTTTCTTCTGCTCCCATGGTTTTCTGAGTTATAGATATTTGAAAAAAAATGCTTGACATAATACTGCCTTAAAGCCTCAATACATGTTTTTCTGGGTTCCTTTATATGAAAAAAACACATGCTATTCTGAGTTGATATTTGAACAAAAAAATACAAGCTGTTATCTGGTGACTACACTTGTGTTTGAATAATTCAAAAGAATTGAGGCTTATAGGGTAGACCACTAATTTTGAAAAGAAAAGGCCAACGAATAGTATTTTATCCAAAAATAAGGACCAAAAAAATGGAGATGTTTTTCTGGTAGCATAACCATTTCAGCTTAAACAGTCATCCCAGCTTATTCATGGTAGTATTTGAACTTCAATCAGGTAACCAGTGATTTTCAGTGCCCTTTAGATCAATGGGGTGACTGCATCTTATTGTGAAATCCTAAACTCCCAACTACTCTCAATCAACTGTTATCCTTGTAAAACGCCATGAACAAAGCCTTTTTATTTATATGAGAAATAGATACAAAGCCTCACAAGTTTCACTTGGACTGACATACAAACAACAGAGTACAACATGGTTATACTTATGCAGAAACACACACGCCGAAATATTAGTGCTAATTACTAGGAAAAACAACATTTCTTACACAGGGTTCCACGTATTTTTTTCACCTCTAACCTCCACTGGAAACTCCACCGTACTCCAGCAGGAGAATTCAAGGAGATAGGGGCCAGTCGAACCCACCATTGTCAAGATAAAAACCATCATAGAACCTCATTTCTACATCCTCCATACTTTGGTCGTCTTCCCAAGCTTCATCTAACATCTCTTCGTCAAAATCGTCATCCATTACACTTGCAACGAAGTCCCAAGCTAAGTAGCCAGAAGAAACTGAGTAGTTTGAACATTCATCCCAGCCCTCATTGTCTGAACCTGGTCCAATCACCTTCAGTCCTGAGAATTTCTTGACAAACCTTTCATCAAGCTTTACACTATAGCACCCTCGCACATCTAATGACTGGAGCTCAGGGCACTTCAAGAGTATCTGGCACACAGCTTCTGTACTAATACGGAGGTAGAGTATCTCAAGGTGATTGAGTTTTGGCATTGTGGCTGCTATTGCAAGGGCCTCGTCATCTTGAGAGACCTTGTCAAGTACCTCCCATCCGTACATACATCTCTGCAACTTTCTGAGATGTTTGCAGTGCTTTCCAATTGCCTCAAGTGCAGGACCTCCAATAGTTTTGCAGTAGCTTACATCCAAGTAAGTTAGGGTAGAGAGCCTTGCAGCAACCTGTTCCACTATCAAATCACTTATTTCACTTCTCGGCAGCCGCAATGTCCGAAGAGAATTGGCACTAGCAAACAGAATTTTTTGTCTTAGAGAAAAAAAAAAAATTGTATCCGAAAAATAAAATATAACCAGCATGACCAAATCAACAGTTAATCTGTTTTAATCAATAAGAATAAGATAGTTAGCTGCACACACTTTCTAGTTCTCAACAAAATTTGAGACCTTATCTTTGTTTAAACAAATTTGTTATTGATCTAGAAGCTTGTACCTCTTGAGCTTTTCAAGGTTGGCTACTAACTAACCTCATTTATAAAAGCTAGTGCTCCAATGTTTCATGTATGAGCTAGTGGTGTGTCATATAAAAGAAGCGACGTTCTTGAGGCTTGGTGTGGTTGTGAGGTGTTCCGCGTTATGCATGCTTGGTCTCTTTGTATTTATATAGTGCATAGCATTTTGGAATAGTTAATGTTGTGGTTCAACCCACAGATAACTATCTTCCTATTGTAGCTGCATGATCATATTCCATGGTTTCACAAAAACAAGATTTACATTAGAACATTGAATTATCATCAGATCTTGCTTTTCAATGGACAAGAGCACATTTTCTAATAACTGCAGCTTCCAGTCATTTCTGTTTCAAAAGATTTTTTGCCATTAAATTTCTGAATTTGATTTTGCAGCTAATAAATCTCAATCTAGGGCAAGATGGGTAATTACCCATGGGCCAAGTCAACTACAACTTTGAATATAACAAAGTGCAAACAATACATAATACAAATGCATACAAACAAGGATTGATATTACCACTAAAAACACACTAGCACACATACATGGGGACACCTCAACATTACATCAAAATTCAAGCACTTTTAGAAAGCCTTCTCACACAGTTGGACACTCACAACATTATACCTCACTTCTTACACACATCACACACTACTTCTCTCTTACAGTACATGAATGGTGCATCAGCTCCTATATATAAATGAGGAGATTGATTATGTGTCCACCTTAGAAGCTGTGCAATCATCTAAGTTGTGGACTATTCAATATTATTCAAACATAGTTAAGGAAAATGCTAAATATACCCCAAATCTTGCAAAACCTTCTGCTCCATCACAAGCCTATATATGTGGCACATTGTGCAAGTCACTCACACTCAACCCATGCATGTATGCATACTGTGAAACTGGATGGGAAAACCAAGGTATGCCACATCACGGAATAAATAAATCTATAAGGGTCCATTTGGATTGAATGGCTTAAAAGAAAGGAAATTGATTTGACAGGAAGACTAGATTAGTTTGCGAAGCTATAATCACAGTAAAATGTAATATATATTTGAAATGTATTTGAAATTTGAAATAACAGATGCAATAAAGTTGAAATGAACCCAAATTATATACAACCAATGATTTAAAAACCATATATTCTTTTCTTTTTCTTCTCCTACAAATATAAACATTTATGATCACTGCCACATTAAACAAAGGTGGCTAATCACAAAATGGTAACTGAAAGCAGGTAATGATAACGTGATGTTGTTGCACTTACTGATCAGCAATAAAGGAAAAACTCTGGTCATTGGGAAGGCCAGCAACGCAGAGTTTGCGGAGTGAACCCGAGCTTCTTAAAACCAGCATTTGAAGCATTCGTGTAATGGTCTCAGGCGTCCGAAATTTACTCCATTCCATAATGTCTACCTCCTGCCAGCAGTAAGGCCCGGCCACTGTTCTTCCCCATGACTTGCAGACCCTTGGGATTACAGTGAGCTTCTCTTGGAGTGGTAGTTTCCTAAATATGAGCCCAAGGGCATCAGGTATAAGCTCGTCCCAACTCCGGAACTCATTCTCCTCCTCCATTTAATTTCCTTGCAAAAAGAAAGCTACTTTGAAAAACTCACAAAAAAACCAAATCTCTATATGCATAAAAAAGAACAAATTCGCACACACTGATGAAAGATCTGCTAAGATTAGACATACCCAGCATCAAAAGACTCAGAAAAAATGTGTTTGTTCACAACCCATCACCACATGACATAGAATA
Source organism: Prunus armeniaca (assembly GCA_903112645.1). Lineage (NCBI taxonomy): Eukaryota > Viridiplantae > Streptophyta > Magnoliopsida > Rosales > Rosaceae > Prunus > Prunus armeniaca. The sequence continues at coordinate 16,768,523 of CAEKDK010000006.1, forward strand.
GACCAAATAAGAAACCAAGAAAATCCCAAAAGGCAAGTACCAATTGCATGAATGCGTCAGGATCAATTACAAAAGATACAATTCATTAAACAATTAGGCCTAAAATTGAAAGAAAAAAAAATTCAATCAATCAATCAGGAGAAATAGAAATGGGACAAAAAAAAAAAGAATAGAAGATTACCTGTTATGGGATTTCTTGGATCTGCAAAGGCGCCAGTTTATCTTTCTGTGAGGACTGAGATTAAGGTTTTGTGTATGAGTGCCAGCGAGAGAGAGAGAGAGAGAGAGAGAGAGGGGGGGGTGGGGGGGGTGGGTTTAGGGCCAGATTGAATGATGAAGCAGAGATGGAGCTTTATCGAGTGTATGATAAAAACAAAAAGAAAGAAGAAAAAGGAGGAGAAGGACACTTACCAGAAAAAGGAGCGAGGGTGAGACGAGACGAGAAGAAAGAAGACGTGAAACAGAAGTTAATATACAAATTTATAAATAAACCCAATCCTAGACATGTATTTATAAAAAAACCCAAGCACTATTTAAACATAGAAACACACCCAAAATCAACCTCGAAGTCAACTTTTTGGGTGTGTTTATAAATGGGTTTTGAGTGTGTGTAATGATGGGTTTTGGGTGTGTTTATATGTTTAAATAATGCTTGAGTTTTTTTATAATTTCAACCCCCATTTTGGGTGTTTTAGTGAAACTCCCAAGTTAATAATTGATACCCCACCTTTCTCTTTTCTTGTTTAAATACCCCTTAATTTCGATTTCGAACCCAGTAGAAAAGGGCACCCCTCTCGCTTAGAGCAACTCCACCCCTATGCCCTTTGTCATGGCAGGGGGAGGGCTAGGGCAGCCACTATTCACGTCAATAGTTGCTGCCTTTGCAAAAGGTTGTGGTGTTTTCACCAATTGTTATGGCAACAACTATTCACATGAGATATGATGAAAAAAATTTGTATAGAGTTTTGGTATGAGAAGTGAAAACTACAACTAAGTATTTATTTTTAAAAAAATCTGAAACTTTTTGTATTTTTTGTAGATTTTTTTAAATTTTTTTTTGTTGCTGACGTCATCGCTAATGTCAACAAACTCGAGCTGGAACTAAGGCAGATCTTGCTTGAGGGCTAGCCTAGGTTCATGGGCCCTATCTCCTGTCAGGGCTAGCCCTTACTGCTGGAAACAATTTTTGGGCCTAAACACCCCCTAGCCTTTGTTGCTGGAACTGCTCTTATAGTTCAGACTATCACTTATACTAATATATATATATATTAGACGTGTTTCTTAAATCTACTGTTTTATCCTTTTGGCATTGCCAAAGATCTTATTGCATAATTTATCAACCCTTATGTTAGTGTGGTGTGGTTGAGTTGCTTGAGTTTACTTACAAAATTTTATAGTTAACTCAATTTGAGTTTTAAAAACAATAATTTTGGAATGTAGTTGGATGTACTTAGGTGGCATTTGGCAGTGTTTAATTTTTTAAAAAAGCAGCTTTAATAAAAATTTGGCATGAGTTGGGTGTTTGGTAAACCCAAAAAAACATGCTTGTTTTAAAAACACCCATCATAAAAAGCAAAAAATCAAAGTCAGGCATAGGTTGCTTTGAAAAGCTGCTTAAAAAAAGAGCCAGTTTTCTCATTAATGAAAGTTTCATAATCCCTATAATACCCCTAAGTATTTCACAAAATAACAACGTTTGACCCTCTCACAAAATAGATCTCGCGACCTTCACACTCTCTAACCTTCACTCTCACAGACTGCTCTTCTCACTGTTCTTCTTCTTCCTCCCCTTGCATCTCAAAACTCCATCTCAATCAAGGACGTTAATTGCCGACAACAATCAGCTACTTATCAGTGAGTTCATCTTCCCATTACATTTATGATTTTTGGGTTTATATATGTTATGAAATTAGGTTTTTTGTTTGGCTTCTATGAAATTTGGGGCTTTAGGGGGAAGACATGGGAGAGACAGAGAGAGAGTTTTGCTCCTAGTTTTGTACTGGGTTTGTCTCTCCTTGCTTTTTGGCAAGGAGAGATTTCTCCCTAGCTTGGTTCAATTAGCCTTTGGGTCAGATACTTCTCTCTATGTTTCTGTTTCTCTAAAACATGTCTGTCATAGATGCTTTTTTTCTCTAGATTACACAACCATCATTGTTCATAGATTTACTCATTGTATAGTTTGGTACAGTTCCAAAATCTCAAGAACAAAACCCGCTAGGCCAATCTGGTTCTTTATATACATAAATCTATATTATATATATATATATATATCATATATATATATGATTGCAACCCAAGTCCCCAAGTCAGGTCCGTGTTGATTTTTCCATTGTCCTAACCTTGTTGTCTTCAAGCTCAAACATAATTCCTTTGGACTTTAGTTTTAGTTCTCTTTTAGTTAGAAGACAAGAAAAGAGTGAAGAAGCCATTAGCTCCAGATTTGGGGGCTTCTCTTTTCTCAAGAATGAAAAAATAAATAAATAAATAAATAAAAATCCTATTATGTGAAACTGCTGTTCCATCTAAGTTGTCGTCCATTATTGTGTTAGAAGATTTTTGGTAAACAAAGCTTTTATTTTTTAGTGTTCATAGTTTCAAGTTCTTCCTTATTATTATTTTTAGTGTCGGTGGACTTTATTATTGTGTTAGAAGATTTTGGATTGGGTAATGGTTTGAAGTTCTTCCTTTTATTTATATTTTTTGTGTTGGTGGGCTTTATCAAAAGTGATTGTAGCATGCTGGTCATTGTGGTGGGGAACTCATAAACTGACATATGGTTGAAATATAAAAAATTTCTAAACTGGTATGAAATTGCGTTCTCAATAAATTATGAGAATGCAATATCATCTTGCCTTAGAAGCTGGAAATATTGGCTAAGACTTTATGTTCATTCTTCTCTTATGAGCGTTATTGAAAGAACCTTTGGAGTATGGAAGAAAAGATGAAAAATTTTAAGAGATATGCCTAATTATCCATTCAACAGGCAAGTGAGGATAGTCATTGCTCCAATGACACTTCATAATTATATAAGGAGGCATGCCCAACGTGATAGACATTTTGATGCTTCAAATGATATCTTAAGTGAAGAGATAGATGAGGATGTTGATGTACAACAAGAACTTCATAGTCTTAATGACAATGGAACACAAGAGATGGAAGCATTGAGAAATAGCATCGCTACAAGTTTTATAAATGCATCTAATTAGCTTCTTTTATATTGTAGTGATCTATTTGGGCATGTTAAAATTGAACAATTTTTGTATATTTGTTATGTCTCTGAAGCCCTCAAAACACATTGTTATTATTAATATAACAATATTTAGAACTACTTTTGTTACAATATTAATTTATAATTTATGGTAATATATGTGTGCTAATTGTAGATTACAAATTTTGATAAAAAAAAAAAGAGTAAATTAAAAAAAGAAAACAAATTTATGTAGTGAAGTTTGTTTTCTTTTTATAAAGTAGAAAAAGAATGAAGAAAAAAACAAACAGTTTCATCATCATGCCCTTTTCGGTAATTATACATACTAAAAGCACTTTTGATAAAAATTTACCAAACACTTTGACTACTCACAATAGTTTTTCATATACAGTTTACCAAACGCCTAGCTGCTTTTTTTCACAGCTGATTATTTTCGCAACACAGCATAATCAGTTTTTTTTTTAAAGCACAGTAATGCCAAATTAGCCCTTACAAATAAAAAAACAGTTATTGATTAGAGTTTTAAAAGGTTGATTTTTTTAATATAAAAAAAATTCATATACAATAACAAGGGACTTGTAGTTCAAGTTGTTAATAATATTTACTTGAGTATCCAAGATTTTTTGTTCCATTTTTCCTCTCTTCAATATCGCTTGTATATTAAAAAAAAAAATTCATATGCAATAAAGTGATCTCGGAGTAGTTTCCTCTTGGCCAAGCAAACCATTATAAGCTGACGTTGTTTTACCTAACATAGTTGGTACACCCAGACCCGAGGTCTCCTCACATGGCATGCTCTAGGCCTTAAACTACCACCCTCTCTCTTCATGACACTTGTCCTTGTACCAAAACTTTGTCAATTTTCACCATTCATATTAGGTCAAATTGGACAAATTGTCTCTCTACTTTTAGAATTGTTTGTCCTTGTAATTTTGTTCCGTTTTCACTTAGTCCAATCCGTCAACTAAGGTAATATTTTTTTCCATCTAGTTTTAGGCAAAAAGTCAATTTTGTTCTTTGTAATTTGTCAATTTTTCCACCTTGATATCTTCGCAATTCAAGGACACATCCCAAATTATATCAAATTTCTTCAAATTTGTCCAAAATGCCCCAACACATCGACACTTACTTATTCTGTCACAAAATTGGACAGAAATTTGGTCGTGTCCTTGAATTACAGGGATATCAAACTATAAGGTTGAAATTGCTAGAATTGAAACTATATGGACTGAAGTGGAAAATCCGGCAAACTACAAGAAAAAAATTTCCTTTCCAGGGACCAAAATTGATGTTTTCCCCTAGTTTTATGCACATCTTCTCATTTGAAAACCTTAAGTTTGATTTGTTTGTTTTTGCTTAACATTAGCTTTGGCGTTTTTGAAAAATATTATTTTGGAATTCTAAATCGATTTATAATTTTGATTTTCATGCTCATATGATGTAGTGTTGAACTTCTAGAATTTCTTAGGGTTTGATATTAAAAATTTGAGAATTGTTTGATTCAAGGTTTTAAAATTAAATTTAAAGTTATCATGAATGTTTCTTTCGCCATTTGTAAGTAAAACCCATGAATATAAACAAGTTATTTAAAAAGATTTGAGAGAGTTTAAGAAAGGAAAAAAAAAAAAAAAAAACAAACATTCTTGATTGAAATAGAAACTTTTGAAATTTGATTTCTCTGACTACATTTATCAATCCTTAAAAATATTTTATTATTTGAAAGTTATTGTTACTAGTTGTGAGTATCCTCCAGATATGGGCATAACCAAGTTGGCTAGAGGGAATGTACTCCCCAGTTTGCATCCAAGTTCAAATCTCTCTCTGTAGTTTAAATTAGATTCAAATAGAATATCGCTGCTATAAAAAGTAAAATAAAAATTGTGAAGTACCCCCACTGGGGCAATTAAACAAAAGTCTTTCAACAAAAGTCAAACTAAAACCAAGAAGCCTAGTTTAGTTTCTTCACTGTGCACGTTTCCTTTTTCTTTCTTTTTTCTGCCTGGTCCAAAACGCTCATTTTGGCCAGGAAATTTTAAAAACAAATAGGCACAGCTTGCTGCACAACAAACATAAAGCCTCTTTGAGGCAATACATCAAGCACATAGTGGGCACACTAGCGGAGCTGCGGAGGGCATATTTCTTCATCTATAATGAATTTTTTGGCAATGAAAGGTGTAGCTGTACCTCCTTGCGCCTCTGTAGATTCTCTAGTGAGTACTCCTATAATTTTGTATGCTGAAATATAGTTTTTCGGGCTCAAAGCTAAACTTGGCCATCATGTGTTTGACGTGGAAAGTCTAAATTATGTTCAACTTGAAAGCCATCGCCTCATTTGTAAGATTGGACTAGTAGTGGTAACAAAATGAAACTACAATGATGAAAATGCAAAAAATAAAACTACATGGATGAAAGTGAAAATTTGAAACTATAAGGCCGATTACTGCAATTTGGCCTTCATATCGTGCTCATGCCGTGTTACCAAGTGTCTACACTTTTGTGTTGCAGTACTCATATGAGCCTTATAGACACAATGGTATATACACCTGGATGTAGGTAAGATGTACTTTTATTAAAAGATTTTTGGCTAACACTACACCACTATCCCTTTATTTCACATAATCCTTCTTTTGTATAGAATTTTTTGACATAAAAGTCATGTTTGGTCACTTCAAAGTAAAGAGAAACTTATATACTATAGTTTAAAGTATAAACTCGTTGTCCACTTATATTATAACGATGTTTAAATTTAGTTTTTTTGTACATGGGCCTAAAAGAATGGGCGCCCTTCAAAGATGGCGGCAATTGGAGAGAGGAACAATTTGAGCCTGAAAAATACTTCCAGGATCACACTAGGGGCTTAGGAAAATTGCAGAGCTTGAACTCTTCAAGTCAAGAGAGGATTAATTTGCCCCACCGACGGAGCAAAATCGAGGGAAGCTTGCTTAGTGCTTGCATTTCAAAAGGGAAGAGCTTGACCGCAAGAACGGACCAAAGAATTATTTGCCCCATCGAGGGAGCAAACAACAAGGGTCAAAGGCTTGCTTCTGACCAAAAAAAAAAAAAAAAAAAACAAAAAAAAAAAAAAAAAAAAGGCTTGCCTCGTTGAGAGAGCAAGATTTAGAGGCCGACCGAGGATCACATTTTCCACCACCCATTTTGACCAATCACAAGTGAAAGCATATGGAGGAAGCCACAAAGCTAATTGGACGCGTGTCCAAGCACATCCAAGATTGTTGTCTCAGCCAGAGAGGAATACAAAGTCTCTAGATAGAAGCAAAGTTGAAGAAATAAGAGTCCAACACCAATCAAACAAATCAAGCCCAACGACTGCTCAAATGCACCCTTTTATCTTTTATCATGTAGTACATAGTTTTTAATGTTTTTCCCTAGAAATTAATGTAACTTTTGTTAAAAGGGACTTAGAAAGGGTTTTGAGTTCTTGGGCATTCATCATTTCAATAATTCATTTCTCATATCAACAAGATTTTCTTTGTTTGTCGTTTACAAAGTTATGAGAGCACCATCCAATTCATCCAAATTCCAAAAGATACCCGTATTTTTAAGTTGTCTGAAACTATTGAGCTACCGAGCCCACTGCCACCACTAAGCTACCAAGCTCGGTGACACTATTCAACCACACGCTCATTCCAAAGGTCTTGTAGTCGAGGCCTAAAACCTTACAGTCGAGAATTTATTCCTATCTCAGTCACAGTCGCTTGAAAGAAGTCAAGATATCAGTGCATCCACCACTCACTCGGTCATGGTGGTCTTAATACGCAGTGCACATCCACACCAAGAAGGACGTTTTTTTTTACATAGCCTGATTGGCCCACTTGATTATTTTATTCTAAGATAATTAACACATGGCCGTATAGATTCAAAGGTCAACAAACACAAGAATTTAATATATCGTTCCAACTTAGGTAAACATTGCGAGCATGGTGGTGGATCATTTGGGTGACGGTTCTATGTGCATTTCTTGCCAAAGTCATTTATGTTGAAGGATATGAGTCCCACATTGAAAACTTGACTAAATAAAATACAAAATATAATTAATGGTTCTATTACTAATAATACTGAGGCCTTTTGTGATAAAACCCCATCTAATGGGCTTTGTAGGTGGTTAAGTTGGGGACAATATCGTTGTTGTTAGTAGTGGGCCGCAAGCCCCTCTTTTTGAAATTTAACACGGTATCAAAGCGGGTTGATTGGCTGGGTCTGAATTGGGCCTATACCCTTACCCAATATTTCACATGTTGGGCTTGAATGTTTACGCTTACCCTTTACCCAATACGTGGTGCTCGCATGTTGGGGTTGAATAATTGACTCTGATGTGGACTTGGCTCCACGTATGGCCCACTACATGGAGGTTCCACGTGAGGGGGCGTGTTGAAGGTTATGAGTCCCACATCGGAAACTTAACTAAATAAAATACAAAATATAATGAATGTTTCTACTACTAATAATACCGATGCCTTTTGTGATAAAACCTCACCCCTAATGAGCTTTGTAGGTGGTTAAGTTGAGGATAATATCAGTGTTATTAGTAGTTGGCCGCAAACCTGTAACAACCCAATCCTTAATTAATTATTAATTTATTCTGAGAAAAGACAATTTTGCCCCTATAATAAATTATTAGAGAAAATGTTGACTTTTTTACCAGGAAATTTTTTGGAAATTCCAATTGTATCGTTGCGTAGAGCACATCGAGATGAGTCCGTAGACATGTAGTGGGCTCAAATCCAAGTTGTAACGAGAGAGATACGATCAAAATTCAAGTAGGGGTAAAATTGTAATTTTATCAAAAGTAGTTTTTTTAAAAAGGCTTTTTTACTATAGTGCCCCTTGAAACTTTGGTAAAATCTCATTTTACCCCTCCAAAGTTAAAGTGGCCCACTTAACCCCATTGATCGTGATTTCGTGTTCCACTTTACCCCCATTGTTATCTCCATTAGTAACTCTGTTAGTTTTGATGACGTGGTATGACTATTTTAGTCTTTTTACTAAATGTAATTACTTGTTTAATTAAAAAAAATGAGAAATTAACAATTAAAAATATTGCTTCTCTATTCTTTAAAACTAAAATAAAAATATTAAAAATAAAAAAATAAAACCTACCCAGATCCAACTATGGCCAAAGATCCATATCCTCCCCAAAAATGGCCTCATCCTTTCTCCTTTCTCCTCTCTCTGCAACAAACCACCACACCATAATCCATAACCATCCAAACCCACCACCAACCATATCCACCCACACCCTCCACCGACCATACCCACCCAATCCCCAAAGATTATGACCATGAATTTGGCCTCCATTGCAATTGGTGTCATTCCTCTATAGAGGAATTAGGGGAATTGAGTAACTAAAAATTAAAAACTTTTTCAATGGTAGAGGTTCTCTCTCTGTTGGGATGCGGTGGCAATTGGTGAGTGGTGTTGGTTTTAGATGATTGGGGGTCGGGGGAGTGGATGGCTTGGGTAATGGTTTGGTGGGTTGTGGCTCGGGGCTTCGGTGATTGGGGGCAGGGGGGAGTGTGGGTGGCTTGGTGATGGTTTGGTGGCTGGGTTGGTGGGTGTGAGGGTGTGCTGGTGTGGGTGGTGCAATAAGGAAGATGGTGGTTGCTGGACAAAGGGTGGGGCTACACCGTTCGCTTAATGTTTTTATTTTATTTATTTTTTATTTATGTTGTTTTGTTTTGTTTTTTTAATCTTTAATCTTTTGTTTTGTTAATTTATTACAATTTTGATTGGGTAAGAATTTTTTTAATTTAATTTAATTTATTTTTAAAGCATAGAGAAGAAAGATATTTATTTATTAATTTTTCTTATTTTGTTTATATATTTTTAATTAAATAAGTAATTACATTATTTTATATTTAATTCAATTTAAACAAAAAAAGTGGGGCATTCACATGACACATCATCACTTGTGATAAAAAGACTAAAATACCACTGCCACATTATCAAAACTGATAGAGTTACTAATGGACATAACGGTTGGGGGTAAAGTGGAACATGAAATCACGATCAATGGGGTTAAGTAGGCCACTTTAACTTTGGAGGCGTAAAGTGAGATTAAACTGAAGTTTCAGGGGGGCACTACAGTAAATAAGCCTTTTAAAAACACCAGAATTTCTCTTTCTTTCCCCCTGCGCGCAGAAACAACCCCCTCTTTGTCACTATTCATCCGTTTGGTTTTTCCTCCACCGGTCACCAAACTTCATGATATTGGTACCAAAACGTCAAGCTCACTTTCCTTTTTCCATCCTGACCAATCTCAGCGGCCGGAACCACTTGTGCTCGCCGAAAAATATCAAAAACCGACCGGTTTTAACCCAAAATTCACGGAGCTCGTTCGGACGCCTCTGGCCACCATTTTCGTCGATCCAGGTATACTTTCTCAACCTCTCGAGATGTTATAGCTGCTGGTTAGGTAGGATTTGAGACATTTCTAGCGTTAATGGTTCGATTTTAGGTTCAAAGTTTTGCCAGTTTTGGGATTGCAATTACTGCCACTTCTAGCCATTTTTCGGGGTAGGTTCAAGAATAAAAGTGGTTCCAAATAGGGTGTTTTCCCTAAGTTAGGAGTTTGGGCCGTCGGTTGGGAGTATTTCCGGCTACCGAAAATTGATCAAGCCACCCACGCACTACTAGCGCGTGTGGCAGGGCGTGGGCAGCATAACGAAGTTACTTTCAGATCCTAAAATGATCTCTTGGTCCTCACGAGTGCGTAGGAATTCGCGAATTTAATTCGAACAACGTTTGAACCCCGAATGGATCTCGCATATTGTGCGATTTCCATGTTCAATACGTTTGAACCGTTGGATTGTAGTCAATTTCATATATGTTGGTCTAGACAATTCCAGGATCGGGTAAGATTCGACGGATCGTAAATCGGAGACCCGGATACTCCGAAAATGCCAACCCTAGGGCTAGGTTTACAGTAACCGTACGATTGTCCGATCGTGATTAATCCAGCTGTTCGATCGAGGCCAAACTTTCGGGACATATGTCCTAGGCATGTTAGAACCTCTAGGAACTCTCGGATCGGAATTTTGAGGTTGTGGACCCCATGGTGTCCCGGGTTGACTTTTTGGGAAATTTATCACTTATTGGGTCTTGGGTCTTCTTAGACCGTTCCAATCATCCGAAAGGTTTAAATGGGCACAGGATTGGTCCTGAGACTCGTTCATGTACTCTATTACGGATTTATATGATTATGGAATACAATATTTTATGGAATTCATATGAAAACATGTGCGAGTGTTCATTGGTTAGTAATGCCATTAATTTCATGGATTAGATTACCATATCACTTATTATGAAATTATATAACTATGGAGTCAGTATATGATTGTATACATATGGATGGCCAAATTATGTATATATATATATATATATATTTATGTTATTTTGTATTTGGAGGTGTATTATTGTATGTGATGGTAAACCTAAAGGATATTTTCGATGATTGGAGATTATGCAAATATTGAGAAGAGAATATAAGCAAGGTTTGTGAAACAAGAGAAACTTCGAAATAAGTTTCAAAATATGGTTTTAAAACCCACCTCAAGAGTACCCCCTAGTTGCCTTTGGAAACGAATTTGTCATTTATGACAATGCCCCACGAGTTTCGGGGACATCTGAACCGTGTGGTGCGAGGACTGCGGTTTAGGCTGACCAATGGTCACCTAAGGCCTGCAAGGATGCGGCTCGATTAACTTCGTGTTTTCGAGACCTGCGAGGACGCGACTCGGTTAACTTTGTGTTTCCGAGACCTGTGAGGATGGAATTGACGGACTAACATTGGACTTGACGGATTGTTATTGGAATTGACGGTATTAATGGAATTGACGGATCAGGAATGGGGATACGCCTAGGTGGAGAGGATTTAGATTTTAAGATGCTTTTAGACTAAATTGAGGATTTTATACGGTTACCATTATTTTCTTAAGCGTCACATTTGTTTTACAAGTGATAGATGGAAACATACATATAGATTCTAATTAAGTTGTTGAGATATATATATATATATATATATGCAAAAAGTTACTTTTAGTCCCTGTAGTTTGTCACTTTTACCACTTTAGTCCATGTTGTTTCAATTTGGTCAATTTTGTCCCTGTATTTTTAATTTGAAGCAATTCAAGGACAATTCTCAATTTCTGTCAATTTTTTTTAACTTCCGTTAGTTGTAGAGGGGTAATTTGGTCCACAAATTATTAAAATAAGAAAAATAATCTTAAAATAAAAATAAAACATTTTTCTCCATTCCTCCTCCCAACCCCAACGCCCACCACCAGTCCCAACCCCTCCCAACCCCAGCAAACCACCACCTCCCTGTAACCAACCACCAACCTAGCCACCCAAGCCTGCCCCAACTCCAAACGATACATAAATAGGCCTCGATATAGCGAAATTGTACAACCACGATTTTGCGCCTTTTCACAAGAACCACCACCACAGCAACGTCTCTATTTACCAAAACTCTAAGCCTCCGTTAACATTGGCTGTTTCAGAATTCAAAAAAGCTTCAAAATTTCAAAAAAATAAAAATAAAAAAATCACAAAGAACAAATGTCCCAAATCCAAACCCCTAATTAATCAAATTCACAGAGATGAGGTTTTGATTCGGTGGCGATCGGTGTACAAACATGAACGTTGGGGACGATGATGATGCCGTCAACAAACCCCAAAGACTACGACATCAACGCCACCCGATCACCCAAAAACAGTCGTCACCATCAAAGCCATGTGGCCATCGCCATCATCTTCGTCGTCGTGTTGTTGATCTCCACTGCGAATTGGCTCTCTCGTCTTCTCTGGCGCCCCTTAGCCCTTCCCTGCCCCTCAAACCCTCACTCAATCCCGTAATCGTAGCCTCTCACTCTCTTAACAACAATAGCAATGTCGTCTAGTTGGAAGAGAAGCTCCCCGAAAACAACGTCGATCTTTCCTTGCCACCGATCATGATTTTCCGAGGACATATCACGATTTCATTTGAGGTTGGGGTAGGCTTGGTTGGCTTGGGTGGTGGTTGGGTTACAAGAGGTGGTTGCTGGGGACTTTCGGTGGGTGTTGGTGTTGAGGATAAGGGAAAATAGAGGTTTTATTTTTATTCTTAAATTATTTTTCTTAATTTATATTTATGGACCGAATTGCCCCTTCAGAAGTAATGGTAGTTAAAAAAATTTGACAAAAATTGAGAATTGTTCTTGAATTGCTTCAAATTAAAACTACATGGACAAAATTGACCAAATTGAAACAACATGGACCAAAGTGGTAAAAGTAACAAACTACAGGGACCAAAAGTAAATTTTTGCCATATATATTATGAACCTTACATGAATTTCGATACAATGATACAAGGGTCTTCGGATCTTATAAATCTTTAACTTATTTTGTTTGATTTTATTTTATTTTAGTATGTTTATTTATCTTTATCTTTTATTATTTTATATAGTATTAAATAACTTAAGTTTTTCTAGCATATTTTGCCCCACGGATTGTAGAGATGTCCGGACCGTGTGGAGCGAGGATTACAGGGCAGGACATGTCACCAATGGTGTCACGAGGAATTAATAATTATGGCTTTCCAAGAGTGATTTCTTGAATCTAAATGCATCATTCCTTCATTTAATTATATATTGTCTTATGAGTAATGCCAGAAAGCTTGGAACAAGAAGCTGAGATGGAAGATGAGAACTACGTGTGGCTTGATCCCTTACTAAGGGTATGTAGGCAACCTAGGGTTCTAGGTGCAGCCACGAGGTCAAGTAATAAAAGGTAGTCCAGTTAAGTTATTATGAAATCTAACACTGTTCTGGAGAGGTTATAAGAAATTAAATTGAACGCTGTTAACAGAATGATTTATTCGATTTATTGAGGCCTGAGGCCAAAATAATATGATGCTTGATTTTTGGATATAATTCGGTACATGCTGTCAGTTGGGTTATATATAAATATATATGCTTGTTTTACAAGTGGGAAATTTTGGGAAATTTTCAATTTACAAGGGAGATTCTGCCGAATTTTCGGCATAAGTCATACTTGAATTTCATTATATTTTGAGTGGAAGGGCAAATAGGTCATTCGTGCTTGACACCCGCCAAGTGTCGGACACGTACAGGGTTTCGCTCGGATTCCAAAGTGGAATTTGGGTCAGGTCCTGTCAAAACCTGTCTCTATGAAATCTTAACAATTTCTTATGCATGCAGGTCTCTCATACATGTTACAAAGCTGGGAACAATATGACGGTAGATAGATGGGACCACATTTGAACGCCCCTGCCAAGGAACATGCCAACTGACATTTACATGCATGCAGCTTTCTTCAAACAAATCTAACCAATTACTCAGAAATCTAGAGAAATGTTTGTGGGGTCCCGATTACTGTATGATTTCAAACTGAGAAGGCAGTCATCCATCTCATCACCACCGTTAATAGATGAGTGTGTATTATGCACCGATGAAGGTCGAAGGCTCAAACACCGGTGTGGTGCCGGTCGAAGGCTCTCCGATGCTTAAGTCAGCTATGAGTGATAAATTTGCCAGAGTAACAGTAAATGTGAGAAAATAGTTACCCTTTTTACTTGGGTACTGTTCCCTATTTATAGGGAAGTGAAAATGGGAGCATTGCACAAAGTTTTGATGTAGGACTTTGTGTGAGTTGCTGTGGTGGTGACACGTGTTTTGGAGATTAGGTTCGGCAATATTTGCTTTTGTTACGGCATGTTTTGGGAGTTTTGCCGAACGGCATGTTTGACATGAGTTTTGCTGAAGATTTTGCGAGGCAAAGGTGTCCCTATTCAGTGTGGGCTATTCGCGAGGCTACAATCTGGTCCTAAGAGCTGAGCCTTCGGCAGGTGTTGAGGTAAGCAACATTTCGAGGCCTCCTTCCTTCCGCACATTGCTTGTCGTTCGGCAAGGTTAGTCTGAGGTTAAATTTGGTTGATTTCGGTTCTTTGATTTTGCAACAGAGTCTCGGTAAGGCAGGTCCGGGAACTTGTCATTTTTAGAGGCCTCCTTTATTGTACGCATGGTCCTTGCCGTTCGGCAAGATTGCTATGAACCTTCATCCCCATATTGCGAACCTATTTGTTTATGTGTAATCGTCAATAAGTAGGCTAAGCCCACATTTGTCTTCAAGGCTAAGATATTCGACAAGATTCTGTCTTCCGTGATCGGTAGGTGTTCTTGAATTTGACTTTGTAAAAATTTTCGCATGAGTAGACCCGGGCATGACCCTTGTTGTTCGACAAGGGTGGCTGGGTAGGTTGTCTTGTTTGCCCCATCGGTTCCTCAACTCAAATTGTCCGCACTTTGGTTTCTTTCGCGAGGTCGACTTTAAAGTTGTTATGTTTGCAGGTTTGAGCTTCTGATTCAGCAAGGGTGGATTTGTTGGGTTTAGTTTGAGCACCTTCATAGTCTCTGCACAACCCTTGCCTTTCGGCAAAGGTGTCTTGATCAAATTTGTTGGCGGGGGTAGTCGGGGTTGCTTGTGATCTTGAGCCGGGCATCGCTAGCTGGGCCTCAGAAGATATTGTCAAGGGTAAAAATTTGTGACTGGGCCGTTCTTCATCTCGAGGATTGGAGCTAAGCCGTCCACCTTTGGCAAGTGGATTTGAGCAAGGTGAGAACTTTATGTCCCCCATTTCTTTTGCATGGGCCTTGCCGTTCGGCAAGGTCTTCCCAATTCCTTGCTCCGTTTTGTTGTTGTTTTTTGTTTTTGTTTTTAATTTGAAATTCAAATTGTGGAGCAGGTACAAGGAATTTGATAGGGAAGATAGAAGGGTGCTAGGGTGTGAACCGAGGCGTTGGTACCCTTGAGGCTTTATAAATAGGAACTTGGGGTAGCGAAGGTAGACATACTTGAGTCTTGGGAAAAATTTCTAGAAAGTGAGAAAGAGAGAAGGAGATTTCTGGCAAGATACTTCATGGTGGTGCTGTGGCTATGGTGATTTCCAGCGTCTTATTCGTGGTGGTGCAAATAAGGTTAGACCTCATTTCCTTTGAATTTTTAAATTGAAATATCCTTTTTGGTATGAACATGTTGAAGACTAGGATGAACACCTTGAATATGAGTATGAACATGATGAACACCTTGAACATTGGTATGAACTTGTTGAATGTATGCTTCTAGATCAAAGAGCATGTAGGGATGTCATACTTTTTGTGTTCTTGTGTTTTTGATCCTTCTTGCATGTGCATTAGTTCCTTTTCCTTGTTTCTGCATATTGTAAATGTCTGAAAGTTCTGATAGAAAAAGTCATGCCCCCCTGCCTTTGGTGGGGAAGATACTGAAAGTGAGGAGGCAAGCCAATATATGTGTTCCGAAAGTGAGGGTTCTGAGATAGAGGGTGTGGCAGAAGGTGTTATAGAGAGTAGGATGGTAGTGCATGAGGGTGAGGGGGGTGATCCATCAGTAGACTCTGGGTCAGCTGCATATAAGGAGATGCAGAGGAATTACAAAGTGTTAGAGGCTATAGATGATCGAGTTCTGGCCTTGCCTCATACACCAGAGGTGGGCTCAAGCAATCAGGCATCACCGTCAGGGTTTGTGGGTATAGCCGTGACTTCAATTTCAGAAGGAGTGGATATACGAGTTGGTATCCCTTTGTCGAGGCGTAATATACTTACAGAGGTAAAGCTGGCAGAGCTTCGGATAGATTTTAGTGTCCCACCCTCGGTGGGCTTGAGGTTACCCACTGCTACTGATGTGGTTAGATATCCTCCGGAGGGATGTGTGCTGATATTTACCGATATGTACCAGCATGGCTTCAGACTACCGTTTCATCCTTGGGTATAGATGATGTCGGCCAAGCTGGAATATGCGCCAGGGCAATATAATCCCAACTTCTGGATTCTTCTGCATGGGATGTACATTGCTTGGTGGTTGGCTGGATTGGGGGAACCAACATTTGAGTAGTACATCATGGATCGGTTGGTGTATGAGCAGCTGCGTTGGGAGGAGAGACTGCCGAGGTTCAACCTTTTGGTTGAGATCAACTTTGATACAAGTGGCGAGCCTCCTTCACCTAGCCCTACTACCAAGGCCACTCCAGAGCCAGAGTTGGCTATCACGGATGCCCCTTCTACCGAGGCCTGAAGGCGTTGCCTTCTTGATGTATTCTAGTCATTTTGTTGGAACACTTGGTGTTTATTTTTGCTTTGTATAAACATTTTTCCTTGCTTGGGGCAATGTTATTTTGATTTGCTATGATCTTAGACTTGTTTTCCTTTGATATCAGTTGTACTAGCAAAATGATAATCATGTGATTCATAAGAATTAGCTAGAGTCGGGCTTTTCATTGGATAGGTGCCAAAAGGCAGAAGGTACAAGAGATGGTTGAGTCAAGACTCAAGACCAAAGTCTAAGAAAACATAATGTCCTAAGGTCTAGGTGTGTTTACTTATAAAAGTACTTGAGGTGATCAGCGTTTTAAGGATGAGGCAAAATCTTGCCCTTGGGATCACGAAGTTGATAAGTGCCGAGGCGGCAGACTTTGGTAATCTCATAAGGACCCTCCTATGTAGGTCCTAAGGTACCTTCAATAAGGTTTGTTGAGACCCAAAAAAATTCATGGTTGGGCCCGAATAAATTATCATGCCCAAAATGACATTCTACTAAAAAAAGGTGTAAAACGAAATACACGAAAACCCACCATACGCGAGTTACAATTCACGTGCCACGCTAAATAAATAATTCATGCTAGGAGTTGAGATAAAGTATACCGGCTCTACAAGCCCATGCCGAAATTAAACATCATAGTTCTTCCCAAGGACGATAAATTAAAACATGCCAAGACGAAGGGGAAAAAAGGAAATAAGAAGAAAAATAGCTAAGAATGGACCCTTCGACTGGAATAGCTGCGGGAAAGGGGGCCTTGAGCTCCCAAAGTTCCTGATTTTGTGCCAATAGACAGAGGAAATTTCACAATGATAGGAAAAACCAAGGGAGGAGAAGAGAAAGGAGGAGAAAAGCTTAGCCAAAGTGGGTAGAAACCATTAGGGTTTCTTGGGAAGGGATGATTTCCAGCAGCTATAAAATTAGGCATCTTTTACCCAACAAAGGACAACTCAGAATTAGGGAGCAAGCTTTCTCTCCAACTTGCAAAAACCTAGCAATCTCGTGCACCATTCACCTTCTTCTCCATTCTTCTTTAGCATACAGAATATCTGTTGAGCTGCCAGAAGAGCATCGTTTCTTATTTCTCTCTTCTTAGCCAAATCTCCTACAAACCTTCTTCTTTCTCACCTTAACACTTCCATTTTTCCCCTAGGAAAGCCTAAATTCCCCCTCAGTGCTAAACTCGTGTTGGTTTTGCTTCCATGCCACATGCCTTTCATGCCAAGCTCAAAAATTTATCTATAAGCATGCACAAATTACCTGTAAGTTGCTATTGTTTCGGTTGGTGAAGGTAACCAAAATACTTCCTGAGGCTCTGCTACCCTTTCGAGGTATTTTCGGGGCTTAATTTTCGAACTCAGACAAATGGGACAATTTCATCAGTCTGTCTTTTACGGCAGCCTAGCCCATTTACAGCTGCCGGAAGAAAAAGTCCCCTACATAAATTGGCGACTCCGCTAGGGATTAAGCCATTATCTTCATCAATGCCTCCAAAGAAGAAGACCATAAGCAACAACATCACTTCCCAAGATGGGCCAAGCCATGGTGATTCGAAATCAAGGCAAAATGCCTCATCTAGAGGAAAAGAACGTGCAAGTGAGGGAGCTTTTACCCTCTCAGACCATGTGGCAGCCATCCATGCTATGGGGGAAACCCAAAGGGAAATGGCAGAGACCATCAAGGAGCTGAAAAGCTCGATGCCCAAGCCAAGTGAAGAAAACGAGAGACTTCCACAAGAGGAGTCTGCTGCTGCTGGGAAGGGGTCTGAACAAAAGGGACCATCTTCTGTCACCCAAGAGGACGTCGTTGCCATGCTGGAAAAGGAACTGAGTCGAAGTCAGGAGGATTAGAAATACCTTCCTCAACCACCGTATCCATCAAGTTCGCTCCAACAGCCATATCCTAAAGGCTATGAGGCACCAACCTTTGTCCTCTTCAATGGAAGGAAGGGGAGCCTAAAGGAGCATGTCAACCGCTTCATTGATGCTTTGGGACCACATGCTGGTGATTATAATCTCAGACTTAGAGAATTTTCAAAGAGTCTCACTGATCGTGCTTACACATGGTATATGACGTTGGTACCAGGCTCTATTCACTCTTAGGAAAGCTTGGCAAACAGGTTTTATAAGAAGTATTTCTAGCATGAAGAACGAGTCACCACCACTCAACTCAACAACACCCGTCAAAGACATGGCGAGGATCTCGTGGACTTTGTGCGCAGGTTCCGGGACCTGGCGTTCGATTGCTACGATGAGAAAGATGAGGAAGCACTTGTGGAGATTTGCATCAGTAATATCGTGGCAGATTACAGAGTTTATCTGGAGAATATTAGCATCAGTCAATTTTCTCGGCTGCTGGAAGCAATAAGGAAGACAAGCATGTCCGTCAAGCCGATGGGACAAAGAACTTGGAGGAACGAGAAGAAGAAGACGCACCAAGCATTAGCTATAGATGGCAAGCCATCCAATGACTACAACTCGCGCAAACGAAAGGATAGGGAGACATATCCACCACTACCATGCAAGGATGAAGAATTTCACGCCATCCTTGACACGATGATTGTTGATGGTGCAATTAGACCTGTCAGACCCTACAAAATTCCTACCCGAGAAGAGAAAAATGATCCTAGATACTGCCGTTATCATCAATTTGTAGGCCATCCAACCACTGCTTGCCAGAGCTTAAGGAGGATTTTACATGCTAAAATACATGAGGGAGTCCTTGAGCTTCCCTCTAGGAAGCAAACCATTGATGAAGACCCCTTGCCAAAACGAAGGGGAAAAGAGGTAGCTGTTGTCATTACCTATTCCAATGATTTGCTCGATGATGATGAATTGTGCCACCCGTGGAGGGATGACCCAAAGCCGCCGGAAGCTAAGTGGGAACCTTGCGGAAACATGGAGAAAGCATATTGGTGTAAATATTCAAAGCCTTCAAGTTACAACACGTCGTGACCGCTCGCTGACTGATGGGGTGACGACTCAGGCAACGAAGTTTTCATTTTAGACATGCCGGAAGAATGCTATTCGGGGCTTCATCGGGACAACAGGAAACAACTGCGGTAACATTCCATAACCTTACGGAGGCTGAAACAAGTGTGATGGAGCGTTATTTAAGTCTGAAACAAGGGCCTACGGCCTCACAGGTCCTCCAGAGAAACCCGAAGTTCAAGTCACTTTTGACCAACTTGGTTTTGGGCCTTAAGCAAGAGAGGCAGCTGCTATAGATCTTATGAACATCTCTGCGGAGTCTAATCCTCATTGCTTCACTGCTCAACCGCAAAGGTCATTCTTGGAAAATGACAATGCTATCATTTTCATAGACGAAGACATGGAAGTTCCATATCCGGATTACAGAAGGCCACTGTACTTGGAAGGACAAATCAACGATGTGTTTATAAAGAGAGCTTTGGTAGACACGGGTTCCTCTGTCAGCATATTGCCTCTGTCTATACTTACGGCAGCTGGCATTCCATTATCCAAAATCGTGCAATCTTAAACGAGCATCAGCAGTTTTAGAAATAAGAGCGAGATCATGGTTGGGTACATGCAAGTAAATTTGAAGGTGGGGCCAATTCGGTCACTTACCAAGTTCTACGTGGTGGACGTAGATGTGGCTTACCATGCTTTACTTGGAAGGCTATGGCTCAACAAGCATAAACTTGTGGTCTCTACCTACCATCAATGTGTAAAGGGAAGGATTGGGCTGAGGCCATTCCGCATACCTGGGAACCAAGCATCGTTCAACAAAAACGAAGCTCATTACTCCTAGGAAAAGTTTTACACTGAAAGCACAGGTGTTGGAAACGGCCCATCCAAGGATTTCGAGACCTACCACCCTTCATGGACTGAAATCTATGATCTAAGCAACGAGGAACTCATCACTATTGTTGATCGAGAAAGAAAGAGGCACTCGGAGGTCAACAACCATGCCTACGACCAGCCCCAATGCTCGAAAGTGACGCTGCCAGATGGGCGCACTGTGTACCGCTTATGACGGGATTGGGGGCTTAATCGTGTCCTACGGGAAAGCCCCGAGTATAGAGGAGAAGCAATGTAAGCAAGCAGCCGTAAGGGTCTAGATGACAAGGCACCCACGCCTTGTCCTTTCCAAGAGCCAATGACAGCGCCTAGACATATGCAAGATGGATCAACAGCGGTAGCTAACTAGCTGGAAGCAATAGATTTGAATGAGGATCCCTCTGCCCCAAGGCCTATCTCTATCAGCGTTCATCTGACAAGTGAGGAGAAGGAGGCCTTGGTGTCGTTGCTAAAGGAATTCCGAGATGTGTTCGCTTGGAGCTACGAGGAAATGC
Source organism: Prunus armeniaca (assembly GCA_903112645.1). Classification (NCBI taxonomy): domain Eukaryota; kingdom Viridiplantae; phylum Streptophyta; class Magnoliopsida; order Rosales; family Rosaceae; genus Prunus; species Prunus armeniaca. The sequence goes on from CAEKDK010000006.1 coordinate 16,789,174, forward strand.
CTGGCTTAAATCCAAACTTAGTAAGTCACACTTTGAATATTGAGCTAGGTACGAAACTTATTGTGCAGCCAATAAGGAACTTCCATCCTGAAATTGAAAAACAAATTAAAGTGGAGGTCGAAAAGCTGCTGGCCACTGGGTTCATCAAGCCAATCATGCACCCAACATGGCTAGCAAATATTGTTCCCGTGAAAAAAAAGACCGGAGTAATTAATTCAAATATGCACGGACTACCGAGATCTCAACCGAGCTTGCCCAAAGGATGAATTCCTGATGCCCAACATGGATATCTTGATTGATTTAACCTCGGGTCAAGGCTTGCTGTCATTCATGGATGGGTTTAGTGGCTACAATTAGATCAAGATGTCACCCAAGGATGCTGAGAAGACAGCCTTTCGAACACCATATGAGAATTTTTATTACACAGTCATGCCGTTCAGTCTCAAGAATGCTGGCGTCACCTACCAAAGAGCCATGACAGCAGTGTTTCACGACATAATGGGGGAAATAAGTTGAAGATTATGTGGATGACCTTGTAGGTGAAGTCCAAAACCAGAGAAAGCCATCAAGAAGTTTTGAGGAAGGTGCTGGAAAGGTGCCGGCTGTATGGATTGAAGTTGAATCCGAAGAAGTGTGCATTCAGAGTATCATCCGGTAAATTCTTAGGGTTTCAAGTACACCAGTGTGGCATAGATGTGGATCCCAAAAAGACTAGAGCCATAAACTCCCTTGCACCGCCTAGGAACCCTAAAGAATTGAAAAGCTTCATGGGAAGGCTATCGTATATTCAACGTTTCATCCCAGGCCTTGTTGCCACCATGGGTGTTTTTACTCCCTTGCTCAAAAAAGGTAGGCCGTACGAATGGAGCAAGAAGTGTCAAGAAGCCTATAAGCAAGTGCAACAAATAATCACCAAGCTACCCACCATGAGAGCACCCATGCCGAGACATCCACTCAATCTTTATTTGGCTGTAACAAACACAGCGATTGGGGCCATACTTGCCCAAGATGATCATAGTGGAGAAGAAAGTCCTATTTATTATGTGAGTAGGCAACTAAGGGGAGCTGAAATGAGGTATCCAAAAACCGAACTCTTGTGCCTTGCTCTTGTCTATGCTGCACAACATTTGCGGCATTACTTCCTTGCTCACAAGTTACAACTCATAGTGAAGTCCGACCCCGTAAGATATTTGCTCACAAGGGTGGTGTTATCTGGACTTCTTGCGCGTTGGTTGCTATAGCTGCCCAAATTCGATATCACATACACCACTCCTAAGGCCATCAAAGGACAAGCCGTGATTGACATGTTGGCTCTATTTCCTGAAGTTGAAGAATCGACTATCTCTAAGGAAGTTCTGGGGGAGCTGCAGGAAATGGTTGCAGTCGTCACAGAGGCGGAACCATAGACCATCTACTTCGATAGGTCTTCTACATCGAAAGGTGGAGGAGCAAGTGTAGTACTTATTAATCCTAAAAGGCAGGCTACGGCTCTCTCGTTCAAGCTAAATTTCCCATGCACAAATAATACGGCGGAGTATGAGGCTTTCATCATGGGGATGTCTACAGCAAGTGAGATGAGTGTGGAAAGAATTAAAATTATAGGGGACTCAAACCTGGTGCTGAGTCAATTATAAGGGAATTTCATTGTGAAAGAGCCAACATTGGCGCCGTATCGTACAGCTGCTAAAGGCTTGTTCGTTCTTTCAAACAGGTTGTGTTGTAACATATTCTGGGGGTTACTAATAGATATGCTAATGCGTTAGCCACTTTGCAATTGAAGCTTCCATTTGTTGAAGCAGTGGCTCAAGATGAGCAGCTGGAAGAGGACGACTGGAGGAAGCCTATGAAAGAAAAAATAGGCAAGGGAAGCGACATCAAAGAATTGAAAGATTATGCGATCATCTTCGGGGAGCTGTACAGATGCCTTCCATGAGGTATTTTGACCCACTGCATAGGGATAACAGAAGCACAAATGATGCTCCAAGAGGTACATGAGGTCACTTGCAATTTGGAGCCAATAATCAGCTTGTATCAATGTTTGCAACGCAAGGGTTATTACTGGCCAGAAATGAAGAAACAAGCAGCTGAAATGCAAGCCAATTGTCCCAAGTGTGCAACGATACCCTCCACCGAAGAATCATTCACCATTTCGTTTGCGAAGGATTGGAGGACTCCGTACTTGGCATCCTTCATCAACGGGGTTCTGCCAACTGATTCCAAGCATGCTCGCAAGCTCAAAAAGACAATGAAAAGGTACTTAATAGATGGGTTGACTCTCTACCGCAAAGGGTTCAATGGTGAGCCATTAAAATGCTTGGGAGAATCAGAAGCACAGCAAGTCATGTAAGAAATTCATGTTGTAGAGTGTGGTGAGCACCAAGGAATGAAGAGGCAGCTATTGAGTGTCGGGTATTATTGGCCAACTATGAAGAACGACGGATATAACTTTGTAAAGAAGTGCCACACATGCCAAGTCCACGCCAATTTAAGTCACAAGCCTCCCACACTACTGCAGGACATGCCCACTCCTTGGCCCTTTCACACTTTGGGGCTTGACTTGATTGGAACTATTCATCCACCATCCGACGGCTACATATAGATCCTCACAGCCACTGAATATTTCACGAAGTGGGTAGAGGCGGTTCCTCTTCGGAAGGCCACAGGGGCAACCATTGCAAATTTCATCCGTGAATACATCGTATGCAGATTTAGAATCCCGTATAAGATTGTCACCGACAATGGCACCCCATTTGTCAATAAGCAAGTAAGCTCGACGCTTAGTGGCTATGGTATCAAGCATCGTCGCTCCACGCCATACTACCCACAAGGAAATGGTCAAGTAGAGGCCACAAACAAGACTTTGTTAAGAATCCTAAGCAAAATGGTCCACGAGTATGAAGGAGGTTGGAGTGTTCACCTGCCAGATGCTTTATGGGTTTACCGCACCTCTCGAAGAAGCGCCACAGGTTTCTCACCTTATTCACTTGTGTATCGGTCCGATGCCATTTAACCGGTGGAGATTACCATCCCCACTGCCAGAGTATCAACTGTTAATGACCTTGAATGCGATACAAAGTCATGCTCGGATTGGCGCCTGCTGGACCTCGAAGCTTTGGATGAAAAAAGAGCAGAAGTCGAAAGGAGGACAATGTTGTACCACAAAATGGTAGCCCAAGCTTATAACAGGACAGTCAAGCCCCGAGCCTTCAAGCTAGGAGACCTCGTGCTAAAAGTCGTGGACCATGTAAGAAGACAAGTATCGGGACCTTCCAAGTTTGCCTGGCAATGGGAAGGCCCATTCACAGTCAAAGAGGTTTACAACAGCGGCTATTATCGCTTGGTCTCTGTCAAAGAAGGCACGCTGACGGATCCCATAACGGGAAGTGGCTCAAGCCCTACTACTGCTAAGTTAATTTTATGCCCAGTACTTTTATTATCGTATTTCCCCTCTGTTTTAAAAAATGAACTTCTTCTATCTTATTTTCATATTTTGAAAAAGACACTTTTGTATGATACACCATCATGGTGGCAAGGGCTTGGCAATGAGAATGAAGGAATATTTTGCAAAATATATATACTATGTCTCTAAAGTTTTATTAATTATATTTTCAAATATCCTTTCACAAAATACACAAAAAAAAAAAAAAAAAAAAAAAAAAAAAAAAAAAAAAAAAAAGTAAAACAAAATACCACTTAGCAGTAAGACATACCAAGCAAAGTCACTTTGATGGGGTCCCGAACCATCAACAAGCATCACGCTTAAGTACAAAAAAAAATAGCATAAGGCATGAAAAGCCAATCTATTGCAAAGAAGCACACAATTTCGAGGTGTTGGAACAACATGATGCGCACAACACCTGGGAGTTTTATAAAGCCTGGGTAAAAATCATGCATATATTAACTTGGCCTTTTAGGCAAGGCAAGAAGCTGTTTTCCAAGCCTAGAGTCTAAATAAACCATGCAAAAGAAACTTCAGAAATTCTGCTCCTGTCAAAATTTTGGCAACATATGTCTTGTTTTTAAGGGTATCCAACCTATCAGAAAACTTCAAGCAGTTCACAAAGACGAGTTTTGCCAACTAAGAAATACATACATACATACATATATATATATATATATATAAGACATGCGAATTACAACATGCTTCAAGAATTCATAAATTAATACAAGCTTCAGTGGTTTAATACCAAATTACAAAGTCATAACGACATAGCCGTTAGAATGTAAAAAAAAGAAAACTACAGTCAAAGCAAAATAAAACTACACATGCTAAAGGTTCATGCGTCCTACAGTCTCAAGGAAAACAGAACCAAGAAAATATGCGCCACCAAGCCAAGGAAGAACAACTTGCAAAAGAAAAGAGGTATGTGTCAAGGCTAGTTGATGCTGGAAGAAGTAGCATGATAAAAAAAAGAATAAAAAATAAATAAGTAATGGGCTAAATACCTTGAGGCTATGGGGAACGCCTGAAGAAGACGGAGGAAGCCCTAGGAGACGCTCTGGCTGCTGCTTCCGCCACGCATTCAGCACTGTCAGCAGAAACACCTTTAGCAAGAATGAGGGCATGTAATTCCTGGTGTTTGTCCTCTAATTCTCGCTGTTTAAAATTCAAGGAGTTGGCAGCAGCTCTTATCTCATCAGAACCATGTGATAACGCCATACTATGAATGGCCCGCGCTCCGAAGACGGCACGCGCGAGGTCCTTCACAAGGTTGAGAAGGAAGTCCATATGAAAGCCTAGAGTTATGGCCTCACATATCGCGTCCTGCCAGCAAAATAGTTTGTGATCAATGATATCAAGAAGCTGCATGGTGCCTATCCCGTGAAGCACTAAGCCAAGGGCTCTAAAGGCAACACACCTTGAGAAAGAATAGGTGATGTCGGAAGCTTCCATGAAACTCCCATATTTATCCATGAATTTTCTCAAGACTGCAACCGTCTTTGGATACACAAGTGCGCCTTGGAATGCCACATAACCGTTGAATTTGTGGTAAAGCGGAAGAAGCTCGTCAATGGACCGAAGAATTGTGACACCGCCATCGAAAAGGGCTCTAAATGCCGTGAAGGAATTTTCCCAATCCTGCCAAGACATGCTTTTCTCGGATGAATGCCTATCGAAGGTACCTGCGATAAAAGCATCAACATCCTTGTGGCTATCTTCAATGATCTCAGTAGGAGATAGCACTGCTGGAAATGGTGGAGAGGTGTCGGCAGCCATATCAGATGTGCCCAAGATAGGAGGAAGCACTGCTGGAAGTGGTGGAGAGGCGTCGGCAGCCATATCGGATGTGCCCAGGATAGGAGGAATAGGAGGAAGCACTGTTGTAAGTGATGGAGAGGCCCCGACAGCCATGTCGGATGTGCCCAAGATAAGAGGAGTTAGAGGTAGCACTTCTAGAAGTGGTGGAGAGGTGTCAGCAGCCATGTCAGATGTGCCCAGGATAAGAAAAGTCGGAGGTAGCGCTGCTGGAAGTGGTGGAGAGGCATCGGCAGCCGTGTCAAATGTGCCTAGGACAGGCGAAGCAAGAGGCTGCGCTGCTGGAAGACCTAGGGCAGCATCAGCAGCAATAGCAAGAAAGTCAAGGCCGACCTCCGATGAGTCACCTGCAATGGGCACAACCTGTAGGAGAAGAACAAGGTATGAATTGCAAGTCACAACAAGCAGCATGCAACGTAAATATACCAAGTAAAACAAGCAAGAAGGTCATTTGATACCAATTCAATGTCAACACGTTGCCCACGGTCACTAGCAAACTTGGGAGGCATATCTTAAGCATCTGGCTCCTCCAAGAGAGTGTCGAAATCCGGATAGGTGTCTTCATCACAGCTATAGTATTGGTCTTCGTCAGGGTCCTCATCCATGCCACTTGTGCAGTGAGTGCTCTCTTGCCCATGGGTGCTAATCTCAGCCTTTGCAGCACCACTTTCGTCACTGCTATCATCATCATCATCGATTGTTACAATTACGTCAGGTCCATAGCCTTCACCCTTGTCTTTGCAGGTACTAGCAAATCTTGTTTGAAGTATGCGCATACTTCGGCGCTTTGGAACCGTATGGGTTACTTTGCCTTTGCCCTTGGTTTTGGACGAACCTGTAAATCAAAAGAAAGGGGAGAGATGGGAAACAAGTTGAAAACAAAGTAAAAATAAAAAAATAAAAAAAGACAAAAGACAAAACTTATTGTGGGGAGACGAAGCTTCTGGCACCTTGTCAACCCTCTTGCTGCTGCCAGAAAACACGGGTTGCTGCTGTGGTAAAGGTTATGAGAGAGCATCCCTTTTGGGGCTGGGGGGACCACTTGCTACTACCTTGGGGATAAAAAATTTTAGGTCCCTTTATAGCTTGTCTTTTCTCCTCAACGCTGCGGCTCTCCTCCCGCTTTCGTTTTCCATATGCAACACTTTTCCCGGCACTGTGAGAACCCGATTTCTCCAACTTCCGCTTTAGCTTCAAAAAATCACCAACAATCTCTCCGCTTTTGAAAGTAAAAGGGCAGATTCCGCTTCTCACTTAAGGAGATGGCCTTCTCTTCCGACACTAAGCGGGCATGACGGACTATGGTAGGAAGTAATCGATCGCAATGGGCAGCGTGGAATCAACTAAATGCAGCGAAGCAACGATTCCAATAGCTTTGGTAAGCTTTCGAGAGACCGCCAGCACGCCCTTTGTTGGCCAAGGCAAGAGCAAAGGGCTTGCCATCTCTCAGCACGTGATCCTCAGTCCAAAAGACTTTATGCAATGAAGAAGGCTCTCCGTGGATAGGACAGAAAGGCACACCCTGATTGAACCCAAGCTGTCGTCTGACTCGGTAGGGTGAATAATGCACGGAAATTTCCAGGTGGTCATCACCCAATGTAGGCAAAGGGAGGCACGAATCGCTTAGCAACGCTTCCCTTCTCAATTGATGGCCCTATGTTGTCATTATTGGGGCCTCAATTAGATCATCGGAATCAGCATAGAAGGGTATACATTTAAATCCCTCAATTAGAGCATAGTAAGGGCGAACGATAAATATTTCGAAATCATCCAGCAGCTCTAGAAAATTCTGGCCCTTCCTTTGCATTTGTCACGACCACCTGCAAATCAAGGGGAGACTCTCCAGTACGTAGGAACCCTCATCAGAATCGGCAAGTGTCTTAGCCTTTGAGTAGGGAAGCATGCTGCCCTGTGTTAAGATTTTGCACCTGGTCAAGCAAGCGGTATAGGTGCCCCAAGAACATGGGAGCTAGAGGAAGCATGCTACCCTGTGTTATCGCCAATGCCAAAGGAAATATCTGCTCGTGCAGACAGTCTTGAGAAAAATCACAGAAGATGAATCTCCCAAGCCATAATGATATAAACGCTGCAAGACGACACAGCTCATTCCTATTAACATCCTCGAAAATTGTATCCAGTTGCTAAACCGTAGAGAAGTGCTAGGAGAAGTCAGGGCACCCTTTCATAAAGTTTCAAGCTTTAGTTTATCTTCTAGAGTCAGCGCAATGTGGAAGGGGTCTTGGTTGCCCCAAAATGGGAGGTGGAAAAGGTTGGCTACATCCTCAAGTGTGGGAGCGAACTCTCCCCATGAACAGATAAAGGTGTGTGTCTCGGTACTCCATTGCCTAACCATGTGCCGGAGCATCGTGGCTTCAATATGAATTTCGCAAGCTTTAGAAATAAAGATGGCATCCAGCACCCCTGCCCGACTCAGAATGTCACAAGTGGAAGGGTCCCTCAATTCATGGTCAACCCACTCTGACCAACCCTTGCTGGTGCCACATGGATATTGGAAGAATAAAAGGACTGCCGGAAATAGGCCCTTCTCTATGCAGCATCTCGATATGGATGCGGGATCAACCACTAGAGTTGTTTTCGACGGTGGCTCCCCATCAATGATTATATCTTCATCAGCACTCTTAAGCAAAGGAGGCGGCCTCCCTCTTTTCAATATGTCATCTATGGAATAAAGATGATCCCTCATAATGAGCGACGGATCAACGAACGCCATGACCAGTCTTGGACGGCAAAATACGGCACACATACAACAAAAAAAAAAAAAAAAAAAAAAAAAAAAAAAAAAAAAAAAAAAAAAAGGGAGGAGTTTTATTTAAAAAAAAACAAACAATTCAATGACCCAAGAAATTCTTATCCTGTGAATCAACAAGCAGGACAAGCAGATTCTCTCTTTCGAAACAAAGATCAAGCATTACAAGATATGCGCTCCTACTTCTTGCAATCGAGAACAAAGTCTACAATTAATCAAGCATGTATTCACAAATGGGAGTAAGCCTAGGCCAAGCACCAGTCTATGCTTATTCCTAGAATGTTCAAATCAGCAGAGTTACTCACCAAAATATTAAAGCAAAAGCCCTAAATATCCAAGTTAGAAGGTTGGAGGAGTTGAAGGTTCCAGTAGCAGAAATGTCAAGGCTTCCAGCACTTGCCCTCACCTATGCCTGAGACGTATACACCTGCACAGAAATAAAGAAAAGAGAAAGCACGTCATGTCGAGACTAGCCTTTCCATAAACATAGAGGAGATCGTTGCAAGGTAAAAGTAAAGGAGAAGAAAAGGGGAGAAACCCAAGCCAACGGTTTCCTCCCACAGAAAAATGGGTACCTTTCCAGCAGCCCTAACAAATCAAAGAGGAAGGGAATCTCAGAAGACTGGTGCAGACACTTCCTTGCTGGCACCCACGCTATAAGCATCCACGTTGCTGCAATAAAAAATAGGTCAAAAGAGGTTTGGTGCTTGACTGCCAAAATAAGGGGGAATATCCATGGGTGTGAAGAACCCGATGAATTCTCCAACTAATTTACAAGGAAAAATAAGGGAAAAGGCATACCGTGTTGAATCTCCCAAAGGAGGCCTTGAATGTGCCAAGGAAGGGGAAAGAAAATTGGAGATTTGAAGGAGAAACCCACGCAAAGGAAAACCCTTCCAGCAGCAACGAACGGGCTCCCTTTAGATGAAGACGGGACGACAGGGTCGAGTCTGACTTGGGCTTTCTTCCCAGTGGCTGGAGGTGAATGATTTCAGCTTGATTTCACTCTCTTTTTGGGTCTGGCGTGTGAAAAGAGAAGAAAAAAAATTGGAAGGATTTGTGTCTGGTGCGAGAAAAGAGAAAGAAAGGGAAGAAAAGGGAGAAAATAATAAATAAATAAAAGGAAGGAGAAGGCGGTTGGCATTGGGAAACTGCAAATAACTACTGGGGCTAATCATGACACGCCGTCATTTTGCACGCAGGAAGAAGAGAGGTTCCTTACAAATACAAATATGATCTTTTGGGTTGGGTTTAATTACTCGGCCCATTCCAGCACTTGCCCATGGCCGGTTGGGCCCGAATATTGAGACCCAAAAAAATTCACGGTTGGGCCCGAATAAACTATCATGCCCAAAATGACATTCTAATAAATTATCATGCCGAAATTAAACATCACAGTTCTTCCCAAGGACGATAAATTAAAACATGCCAAGCGACATGCCATGCCAAGCACGAAATCGTTATCTCATGCCCAACCATGCAACAAGCCTAAGTGGGCCCAAGCCACTCAAACGCTCGGGGCTTGCTTGAGTGGGTTGTGGTATGGATGGTAATAAATCAATATGAGGCCCATTAATGGGCCGAGAAATGGAAAGTCTAGGGTTGCTTGGGAGCCTCTAGACTCAAACCCATTTCTTAGGCCCAAATATGTGTGTGGGCACAAGGGAAAAGAAATAGCCCAAATAGCTTATTGACTCAAGCCCAATGTTTAATAAAATAGACCACTTATTTAATGAACCACCTTGGCCCATGCAAAACTTCACAAATAAGCCACAAAAACCTCAGCCCCTTGCTAGAAAAATGGAAGCCATGTAGAGAAGGTCAGAGGGTTCATTGAACAAAGCTGCTAGAGGTTCCAGCACATGGGGGAAGCAAGTTCCAAGCAAGAAGCATTCAAGGAACCAAAGAATATTAGCCTGCGAGCTGCCAGAAGCACCCTTTGAACCAACATGTATATCCACTTCCTTTCCTTCATCAAATCTGGCCAAGGAAGGAAAAAAGGAAATAAGAAGAAAAATAGCTAAGAATGGACCCTTCAACTGGAACAACTACGGGAAATAGGGCCTTGAGCTTCCAAAGTTCCTGATTTTGTGCCAATAGATAGAGGAAGTTTCACTAAGATAGGAAAAACCAAGGGAGGAGAAGAGAAAGGAGGAGAAAAGCTTAGCCAAAATGGGAAGAAACCATTAGGGTTTCTTGGGAAGGGATGATTTCCAGCAACTATAAAATAAGGCCTCTTTTACCCAACAAAGGACAACTCAAAATGAGGGAGCAAGCTTTCTCTCTAACTTGCAAAAACCCAGCAATCTCATGCACTATTCACCTTCTTCTCCATTCTTCTCTGGCATACAGAATATCTGTCGAGCTGCCGGAAGAGCATCGTTTCTTATTTCTCTCTTCTTAGCCAAATCTCCTACAAACCCTCTTCTTTCTCACCTTAACACTTCCATTTTTCCCCTAGGAAAGCCTAAATTCCCCCTCAGTGCTAAACTCATGTTGGTTTTGCTTCCATGCCACATGCCTCTCATGCTAAGCTCAAAAGTTTATCTGTAAGCCTGCACAAATTACCTGTAAGTTGCTATTGTTTCGGTTGGTGAAGGTAACCTAAATACTTCCTAAGGCTCTGCTGCCCTTTCGAGGTATTTTTGGGGCTTAATTTTCAAACTCAGACAAATGAGACAATTTCATCAGTCTGCCCTTTATGGCAGCCCAGCCCATTTTCAAACTTTGCGCATGACCCTGTCCCCAGTTTTGAAAGCACGGAGTTTGACTTGAGAGTTGTAATACTTGGCTATGCGCTGTTTGTACGGGACGTTACGTATGTTGGATTGGTCACGAAGCTCGCCAATGAAGTCGAGGTTCAGGGTTAACTGCTCGTCATTGGCTTCGGCATCATAAGTGGAGGTTCGGTATGTGGACTAGCCAATCTCCACTGGGGCCACAACTTCAGTACCAAAGGAAAAAGAGAACGATGTTTCTCCTGTTGAGGTATGGAAGGTGGTGCGGTAGGACCAGAGAACCTCTGGGAGAAGCTCTGGCCAGCAACCCTTGGGTTTGTGAAGCTCGATCTTCAGGGTCTTCTTGATGATCTTATTCACAGCTTCGACCTGGCAATTGGACTGAGGATGGGCTAGGGAGGCGAAGCAAAGATATATCTTGAGGTTGGAACAAAATTACTTAAATTTGGCATTGTCAAATTGCTGGCCGTTGTCTGTGACAATGGTGTGGGGGATGCCGAAGCGATGTATGATATTCTGCCAGACGAACGTTTCGATGCGAGTTGTGGTGATGGTAACTAAGGCTTCAACTTCAGCCCACTTGGTGAAGTAGTCCACAGCTACAATTGCATACTTGATCTGGCCCTTACCATCGGGCATAGGTCCAATGAGGTCAAGTCCCCATTGGGCAAATGACAAAGAACTGGCCATGGTTGTCAATGGTTCAGCTAGAAGTTGGCAAATTGCTGACACTTATCGCACTTCTAAGTGAAGGCCTGGGCATCAGTATGAAGTGAGGGCCAGAAGTATCCTTGCATAATGGCTTTATGTGCTAGTGAGCGAGCGTCTGAGTGATTGCTGCAGATGCCCTCATGAATCTCCCAAATGAAATATTTACCTTCCCTAGAGTCAGGCATCGAAGGTAGGGGAGACTGAAGCCATGCTTGTATAGAGCGTCATTGATGATCAAGTACCGAGCGGAGCGATAGCGAACACGCCGCGCTTCTGCAAGATTAGCAGGTAGTGTCTGGTTCTGCAAAAATTGAAGGATGGGTTCCATCCATGTGGGGCTGTGATCAAAGGTGCAGATGAGTGATGTTTGTGGATGTTGCAACCGATACCTTGCTCTATGGCTGAGGCTAGCCTAGCCAAAGCATCAGCATGACTGTTCTCAGAGTGTGGCACCTGGCTTATGAAATAAGCATCAAAAGTTGCAAGCAGGTGACGGGTATGCTGAAGATATGCCGTCATAGAGATATCATTGGTAGTGAAGTCCTGATTGACTTGATGAACAACGAGCTGGGAGTCGCTGAAGCGGAGGGCGTACTCAAGGGCCTATCTCTTTGGCTAGCCGAATGCCAGCTAAGAGTGCTTCATACTCAGCGACATTGTTGGAGGCGTGGAATTTGAAGCGGAGGGCGTACTCAAGGACAACCTGATTGACTTAAGGACGAGGCCGGCCCCATATACCTGGCATTGGATGAGCCATTCACATATAAGGTCAACAGGGGCTAGGTTAGGTCAAGGGTGCCATTGCTGGCTATGTGGACCTGGATTGAGAAAAGAGTGGGTTCGGTTATGATCTGGGGAACAGCCAAAGCTTGGGGTTGTGTGAATTCTGATATGTTTTGTAGCCAGGGCGGGGTTTATAGTGAATATCAAATTCACCCAGCTTAATAGCCCACTTAACCAACCTGCCAGAAGTCTCTGGCTTCTGCAATACCTGCCTCGGTGGTTGGTTGGTTAAGACATGAATGGTGTGCGCTTGGAAGTATGGTCTTAGGTGTCTGGCTGACACCACCAGAGCAAGGGCCAGCTTCTCGATATCTAGGTACCGAACCTTGGCATCTTGCAATCCCTTGTTAACATAGTGCACCGGATGTTCAGCACTTTCATGTGGTCGGATGAGTACTGAGCTGACGGCCGTAGCAGAGACGGAAAGGTAAATCGTGAGGATGTCTCCAGGCTCGGGTGTTGACAATAAAGGGGCCCGGCTCATATACTCCTTGAGCTCACTAAAAGCCTTGTCACATTCGGCAGTCCAGGTGATGTTTCGTTTGTTACCCTTACGGGCCTTGAAGAATGGGGCGCTGCGATCAGTGGCCTTAGAGATAAACCTGGTCAGGGCTGTGACGCGTCCGATAAGGCTCTGGATGTCTTTGACCATTTTAGGTATCTTCATGCGTAAGATGGCCTGAATTTTTTTTGCATTGGCTTCAATACCTCGCTGGCTGATCATGAAGCCAAGGAATTTTTCCGAAACTACACCAAAGGCACACTTCGTGGGGTTGAGCCTCATTTTATATTCCTTCAGGATGGTGAACATGACAAATATGTTAGAGATGTGCTGGTCAGCAGTGCGACTTTTGACTAGCATGTCATTGACATAAACCTCTATGGTGTTGCCAATCAGTAGGGGAAAGATGTTGTTCACAAGACGCTGATAAGTACCCTTAGCGTTCTTGAGGCTGAAGGGCATAACCTTGTAGCAGTAGAGGTCGCAGTGATGAAGGATGTATGGGCTTGGTCATCAGGGTGCTAAGGAGGGCGTGGCCAGCTGTGGCGTCAACAAGCTGGTCGATTCGTGGTAAAGGGAAGCTATCCTACGGACAAGCCCGATTAAGGTTGGTGTAGTCTACACACATGTGTTAGCCTTTCTTTGGTTTACGTACCATCACCACATTGGCTAGCCAGGTGGGATAGTCTACCTCCTTGATGAATCAAATGCTGCTCAGCTTATCCACCTCCGCCTTCATGGCCTCATACTCCTCTGGGTCAAAAGCACGACGCTTCTGCCGAACAGTTCGGACGGCAGGATTAATGCTTAGCCTATGAGAAATGATATCATGTGATATGTCAGGCATATTGTTGTAAGACCAGGCGAAGACCTTGGAGTTGAGGCGAAGGAATGCCACGAGGTCAAAGCAAAGCTCCTGAGAGAGGGAGGTGTCGTTCCGGACCTGCCGATCAAGGATGTCATCATCGAGTCTAACAAGCTCAAGGTCTTCCACAGGTTCGGCCTGTTGGGTGACATATTCATCCCTAGGGTCTTCAGGTTGTTTAGTGCCAGCTCGAGGAGGGGCTTGAGCCTTGGTTACTGCAAGGGCCTCACCCCTATGCTAGCGATTGGTAGACTTGACCACTAAAGCATAGCAGCTTCGGGTGCCAAGTTGGTCGCTACGCACCGTGCCCGTGCCATGGGTGGTGAGGAACTTCAACAGTAGCATATGCGTGGAAATAAAAACCTTCATTTGCGCCAAGGCAGGGCATCCAAGGATGACATTATAAGTTGTGGGGCAATCAACGATAAGAAAGGGAGTGGTGGCTGTCGCCCGTTGGGGGCTGAACATCACCGGAGAAGCTCACAAGAGGTGTGATGCTTCGGTCTAGCAAATGAGCAAGAACTTGGAGCTCGTTGAAAGCATCAGCAAATATCACACTGACTGAGCGGCCAGTGTCCACCAGAATATGCCTAATATTGAAGTTATAAATGTCTGTGCGGATAATGAGTGGATCATCATATGGAAGAATGACGCCACGTTCTTCCTTTTCACATAAGGTGATGGGGGCCCAGCCTAATTTTTGCGTCTTAAGCATGCGTCCCTGCTCAATGCTGAAGACCTGGTGCACATAGGAAGAACGGACATAATGTTTGATTTTGTTGTTAAAGGTTCCAGCCAACGTGGGACCACAACTGATGGTGGAGATCATGTTGATCTGCCTTTTGGTGAGGGATAGATGGGGGTGGGAGGTTATGCACATATTTATCCAGCTGTCCCTCACGAATAAGTCCTTCAATGATGTTGCTCAATGCAACACAAGATGCGGTGCTGCTCGCTCTCCAGACGACGGACATTCTCAAAGAGAAGCCTCATGGCTGGGTTTGAAACGACCCGACCCAAATTCCACTTTGAAATCCGGGCCGAATCCTGTTTAAAACTGACACCTGGTAACCGTGGGTCGTAAAAGACCAAAATACCCTGATAAACAATAACATAAACCCTGAGCCCCTAACTCGTGGCTGCGCCTGATAACTGTAGGCTGCCTACGTACCCTTACTGAGGGATCAAGCCACACGTAGTTCTTTCTTCTGTAACTGAACTGTTTACTGTAAACCTGGTTCTAGGGTTGGCATTCCTGGAGTATCCGGGACTCCGTTTTACGATCCGTCAAACACTGTACGATCCTGGGCAAGCTATTGCTAATGCTATTGTTATGAATTTGTAATCAATTAGACATTAACTACGTATGTACATATACAATTTGTAATGAAATATTGTTACACCTTTTTCTTTCAAATCATAGGAGAAGGAAGGCAAGAATCAAATTCTTGATGATTCTTGATGGGAGTGTGAAAGTAAATGTTCTACCATTGAAGTCAAAGAAATTCACATTAACACCGTATAAAGCAATACAGAGAGAATAAATAAAAAAGAATTTCTTATTAGTATGTACGTAGTTCTTAACATGACATTTCTTTTCCAAAAACATTACAAATAAATAAAAAGAAGAAGAAACAACAATTCAGAGAGAGAGAGAGAGAGAGAGAGTTTTGAGGGTTGCAGAAGATTATGCTCTGAAAATATAGTATAGAACTGAATACTACTGATAAGAAAACTGAGTAAGAAAGTAAGAAGAAACCATATTTACTCTTTTTGATGATGATCAGCTTTAAAGGTTAACATCAAAAACCAAAACTGCATGGCAGACATTTTCAAACCCTTTTCTTTCCCTCAATATGAAAAAGGCGTTACGTTGGGTCTCTCTCTCTCTCTCTCTTCTCCTCTTCTCTCTCTGTCGTCTGTCTGCAACTTCACTGAATCACTGTCAATGATCTGCAGCTGGCAGATGGCAGCTAGCTTGACGATTTGTGATCCGTAACTTAGAATCACGGCAACTAATAAATCAGGAAAAGTAAAAAGGAGGATGGTGAAAAAAAAGAGAGAGGAAGACCCTGGCATGGCAGCGCAGAGCCACTGGATCATTCAATTCTTTACCAGCTAAAAGCCACAGAAACGTCTTGCTTTTCATGCACAATGCTTCACGAAATCTCTGTTTATTTCAATTTTGAAGATCATCTGTCAGAGATTAGAATATTTTTCTTGGAGAATAATTTTTTTTTTCGGTTACAGTTTTCTTGGTACATTTGTTAACTTTTATTTGTCAAACATTAAATTTCATTAAATTTGACTTGTAAACAATGGTCTCAGATTCAAATATATATAGCCCTAACAAAAAACTATTGACTATTTGCCCTTATAGTTTAGACTATCGTTTGTATTTTTTTTAAAAAAAATTCATTGGATGAGATGAAGGAACAAAAGAAAATTGCAGTAGAGACGCCTCTACAATTAATGGGCCTTTTCATGTAAAAATTGCAATGACCACAGGCCCAAACAAGGATAGCAACTGAACCAAACTACAATATAAGCCCTAACAAAATTCTGACAAAGAGAAAAGAGGTACAACCAAAAACCAATAAAACAATGAAGAGACCCTGCCGCCAGCGGAAGTTTCCGCCACAACAAGATGGAGGTATGGACCAACATGGAAAAAAGTTATGATTGCACTGCGGTAACAGCAGCATAGTCCGAGAAACGCCAAAAGACAAAAACATCAGAGCCAAAAGTTAAAAGGTAACCTAGTTTGTAAACAACTTGTAACTCAAGTGATTAAGTGTTACATGTTTGAATCGGTTCGATATAATTAAATAGCTAATTTTATAATCTAATTGTTAATAGTTTGTAGATTCGATTTGAGATAAAGAGAGAAAGACGAAAAGATAGACCAGTTCGTTTCATTTCAACTACTAATCTTATAATCTGGTTTCTCAATTTAATGATTCAAAATGTGTGGTGTAGCCCTGCTTACATTTCCATGTGTCTTTTGTTTGTATTACCAACTCTTTTAATCTTATTCTTTTATTAGTGTGTACTTGCCTAAAAGATCAAAAACAAGATTGGTCTAGTTTTTGTTTCCTATTTAGTTGACCAGTCAACAAGGCTGCATCATAAAGACAATTAAATGTAAAGGGATGGATACCATAGAGAAGATGTACTACCCAAACCAAAAAAAAAAAAAAAAAAAAAAAAAAAAAAAAACACACTGCTTTCCTCCTTTTCCGAAAGGAGGTATTCATACTTCTTGTAAATCACAATTTGATATATATGTAAAATAATTTATTAAAAATACTAAATGAAAAATCTCTCTAAACATATCAACCTGTAAGTAGCAAAGAAGTATAAATTCTTACTTCCAGAAAATGAGGCAAGCATTTTCTTTATAAAAAAAAATTCATTCAATCTACAAGAAACCCTATTATTACAATGGCAACTGCAGTCAAACCTCATCTGACTGCTTGAAGGAGGAGAGAACCAGATTCATTGAATGTTCAATGTAACTAGTAATTAATAACTGTATTGCCTCCCTCCTCTTTGATTCCTTGATTTTTGACAACAGTAAATTTGTTTAAATTTACAACAGTAAATTTGCTGCAGATAAGGCAGACTTTAGACTTATACAACAGTAACTTGCTTTCCTTTTTCGTATTGTTCCTTTCACTCTTCTGTTCCCCTTCTGCATCTCTCTCTCTCTCTCTCTCTCACAGACCACACCACACCACCCGCATTTATTCACCTCCTGTTCCTCCCTTCCTTTATCCAACCCCTGCACAGATTTAACCCTAAACCTCTTCTCTCTCTCTCTCTCTCTCTTCTCTCTCTCTCTCACAGTGTTAATTTGTTGCTTCTTGGGTCTCTACTGTTTTTTTTTTAATTTATAATTTTCATTTTCAAGGCTTCTGTTTGAATTTGGTGGATGACTTCATGGTGACAGGATGTGCATTTTCACCACCATGAATAATCCATTTTATCTTCTCTTCAAAGCCGCCAGAGCCATTATGCTTCTGCATTTTCTTCTTCTCTCTCCAGCCTCCTGTTTTAGCACTCATTCTCTCCGGGTAAGAACAAATTATTTAACCCTTCCTGTTCAACTAATCTTCAATTTACTACAAAATATATTTCCTAATTTGTTTGATTAAATTGCAAATTATGATGTTCTTGTTGTGCTCATTCTGCAGGGCCTTTTATTTGAGGAGAAAACCAGGCTGGGATCCACGCCGCCCAGCTGCCACAACAAGTGCAACCAGTGCCATCCATGCATGGCGGTCCAGGTGCCTACAATACCCAGCCACGATCGGGTCGAAACGGGCATGACCCGATCCTTCCCAATGATGTTCTTCGACCCATCTCATCCGGGTACCAACAACAAGTACTCCAATTACAAGCCTCTGGGTTGGAAATGCCACTGTGGTGATCACTTCTTCAACCCTTGAGCTAGTTCAAGTTCCATGGGGAAATTTCATGTCAAAATGGAGCTGGGTTTCGTTTAGATTTGTAAACTACAATTGATGTGTGATTTTTCAGTTGTGATTTGGGATTTTGTAATTTTGTTTAAGCGGTGAGGGCATTAATTCTTTATAAACAAATAGGAGAAAAACTTGTATATCACGGAGATAACACTGTTTTGTTATCCTCGACAAATTTTGTTTCAACGTTCATGATAACTTTTTCACATGACGAAATATGAATATTTTAATATAGCAAAACAATGTTATCCCGTGATCACGTTCTTATCCACAAACGGGCATGTGTCTGGTGTTGTTGTCACCATTAAATCTCTGCACTTAGATATATTATATTATACAATGTACATAAATTTGTTACAAACTTCTGAATCCTGATCTTGCTTTTGGCGTGCTTTCATTTCTGTGTTGAGCTTTTTTTGTCTTCTTTATTTTTTTTTCTTTTCTAAATTCAATTATTATGTATTGGTCCTTCTATTTGACTGTGGAAAATAATTAATTTGGCATTATTACAATGAAAAATTAACAATAAAAATTATAATTTTTTTAATTCAAAATGACAAATTTCATCAAAATAACTAAAGTAAAAGAAAAATAAATGCCACCGAGCTGAAATTATGAACCACAAAATAATTACAAGACCTGTGAACAGCTTTCATGAAATTTATTTAAAATATTATTTTTGGATTTTCCTTATCTCTGGGGGTACATGGCCCATCACCATATATACGATACATCACTCTCTGCTCCACTGGTCCACTCTCGTATCTTTTGGTTACTGTAACAATCTCCATCAAACTGACCAAAATGCGCCTCAGCATTCAAGATCTGATGTGTGACAGTTGAAGGTTATTTTGGTGATTATAATATTTTTTTATTTTTTTATTTAATTTTTTTCTGTGCCCTAGCAACCTCCTCCTGCATCTGCACAACTCAACCGTACCCTAGCTAGAGCTAGCCATGCAGAAGTTAAATGCCAACCTTGTCGTTTGTTCCCTAAATTCTAGAATTGGAGACAACAGGCTGAAAGGCCTTGTCCAAGTCAGGTTTTCAAGCAACGCCAAACAGATTGTAGGTCAATTAGAGCATTTCACAAGTTAGCCATTTGCCATGGTAAGGAGAGTAATAGGGCAGCTATCATTTATGTGAATAGTAATTGCCTTAGTTCCCCCACAGGAAAGTATGTTTCCAGTAGTTTAGGCTTACCATGGCAAATACTATTTATTTTTTTGTTTTTTTCACAACTTTTTCTACTTAAACAATTAATTTGGATAATATTTTCGGATAAGATTTTTGGGTTCCTACGTGTCAATACTATTATTGGTTGGTATTTATAGACACTGGCGGACCCATAATTTTTTTAGCGGAGGTGCAATATGGACTAAGTATGAAAAATGGTCTTTCGGAATAATCATTTTCTCAAGATAATTTTTGGCGGCTTTTATTCATTACACATCAAATAAGAAAACTTGATTTTATGGGATTTTAATATGAAGTATATATTGACTTAATGAGCCATCATTTTTAGCCTAAATAGTATTTTGCACTAAAACCGATTTTTCATATTTTGATTTGGTGGGAATTTGATTTTCTAGTATTTTTATTTGAATCCAAATAGGGGGTACTTCCTTATTTACATTGTAAACTTAAGTAAATAGAGTAATATAAAAATAAATGAAAGTAAAAGGACAAAGACATTTACTTAAATGTTGAAAATAGAAATAAGGTATAAAGAAAAAAACAATCCATAATTTTTTAGTTTTTTTTTCATTTTTTCATTTTTTTTTTCATTTTTTTATTGGGAAAAAATTGGCTATCGATGGATTGCTGGAAAAAATGGAATCCGAGAGCCCAGAGCCACCCACGTGGAAGAGAGCCGTTGGGGGGGGGGCACTGTAGCGGGCGCGCAAATTTTTTTTTAAAGTTGGCGCGTGCTTAAAAAAAGGGCTTGTCCAATATAGACCTCTACATTTTCTATTTCCTAGACATATACCCATCACTCTATAAATCTTTGGGTAAAACCCAATTTCAAATTTAAATGACCAGTAGGATATAAGAGGTCGTAGTATTTCTATGTTTTTACATCGTTGCCACTAAACTTCATATTTTATTTATAATTTTATTTCAAGCATTTCATTAACTGTCATAATTGTAATTAATATACTCCCTATTAATAGCATATCAATCACCCCATTTCTTTTAGTTGTCATTCCCTCTCACATCTTGCCCACTAAAATTGCAAACAAAAAAAAAATCTGTAAATTACATATCCAATAATGTACCTATGAAAAATATAATATAAATATATACATATAAAATATAGGTATATTATTTACCAAAAAAAAAAAAAAAGTCAGTTACTTTGTAATTGCATATATTTTTCATAATTAAAAATAGGTACACAATAATTTATATTAAATATAGGTACATTATTTTAATGTACTTACAAATGGTAGGTACATTATTTAATACCTAAATCCTAATTGTAAGTACATTAAAATTAATGTAGGTATATTGGATGTCGTATAATGTAGGTATATTGGAATAGATAATTATGTACACTTTTCATACTAGGTAAATTATATTTTTCATAAAACAAACAAGTAATAGGTACATTATTTTTTCAACATAATCAGTATGTACAGTTTTATTCATAAACAATTATAAAGTGGATTATTAGTCATGTATAATTCATAAAAAGAAAATAACATAAACATTTTATTAAACAAACTGATTACCCAAATTTGAATTTATTGTTAAATTTTTTTAAAATGTTTCAAAATTAATTCTTACATCCATTACAACCATTTGGAGATCTTTCCAAATTCAACATCTGTCATTATATACAATCCAATTAAAAACTATTTCCATATTGATTCCTACATTAATATACAAAATGCAATAATGGCTTAGTTGGGGGTATTTTTGGAATATGAAAAGTACAATAAATCAGATTTTATGCTTAATTAGGTAACTTGCTGAGTTAGATCCTAGTCATGGGTTTTTACTTATACAAATTGGGTATTATTTATAGGAACAAAAAGTGAAGGGTTTTAGGTACGGCAAATTGAATTTGAAGGGTGTAAGCCAAATTTACTATAAAAAAAATTTAACTCCAGCGCTGACGTCATCGTGACGTCAGCCCAAAACGAGTTTTGGTGCTTAGGCCAAACCTCCCCACGGGCCAGCCCAGTTCGCTGTGCCCCACTCCTTGCCCTGGCATATTTTTGTTGCTGGAAACACCATTTTGGGTTTACCCCCCCCTAGCCCTCCCCTTGGGCCCCTTGCTGGAAATGCTCTTACAAGGGTCAACTAACGGGCCTATATAAAGAGTATCCGATGCTGTGGGAAATTAATTTTTTCTCTTCTTTTTTGGCTCCACAAGTGTGACAAGCTAGATTCATAAATACCCTTTCTGCCAAATTTAGCTAGAATAACAAGCTCAATAACACTCTAGAGCTGCAACATTGTATAGGATTTGGTAACACGACATGAGCACACACGAAAAATTGAGTGTTCAAGTCGAACTTTGACGGGCTATGTTGATAACAAGGAAACCCGTTAAGAAATAGAAAAATTTTGTTTTATTTTTTTCATTAAGCTCTTAATTCTATAATTTGTGTTGAAATTTGAGTAGGAAAAGTTAGTCTCATATTGAAAACTCACAACTTTCTTTCACATCTTTATAATAGTTGACACCCTAGAATTAGAACTTGGACCTTCGAAAAAAAAAAAAAAAAAAAAATTGGACCTATTGAGTGGGCTTTGTACCAGATACCACTTGTTCTTTAAGGCCATCTCCTACTATGAGAGGCAAAACCTAAGATTTGAGATTTTAGCCAAAAACCTTCTCCAACCCATGTATTTAGAGGGGAAGAAATTTGAGTTGACTGAAAAATGAGGCGAAATTTGGACCCAGATTCTAGTCCAGGTAGAATTTTTGTGGGGCCTAATTCGCAGCAAACAAGAGCCACGTGGGGCCTCATTTGAAGCAAATGATGGGTTGTTGCCCACTACCCCAAGTTGGTGGTCACGTGTCAAGCCTAGGCAACTTAAAAATTGCAATTCAATGGCTGCATTTCAAATGGGCTTCTTTCAATATATATATTTTTTTTCAAACCTTATGGCTAGAAATCAACGGCTGTATTAAATTTTGGCTGAATCAAAGGGAAAAAAAAAAATTAAACAGCTGAAATTTAAATCCAAAGGTAAAAATAAGTAAATATATTATTCTAAGTTGGATGCAACCTCAAAACATATCCTAAACTGTATAAATACCCATCAATTTGTTAATAAAATTATGTTTGTGAAATTTCAAAAAATTTATGTCAAAATGTTCAAAAAAATAAATCATGGAGTAATATGCAAAAATTAACCGCAAAAACAAAATAGGATTACATTATTCTTTAACAATTTAATAAAGTTGCTGACTCGAATTATGAGTCCGCAAGGTTGGAGGAAAAAACAATTTAAGTCCTAAAAATACATGAATAGTTGTATTTTAGAGGGTGAAATTTTGGGTTTGAGTCCTCTAGGGTTGGAGATGGCTTAAGAACACACTGCTTGTGACTTTTTTTTGTCCAAGAAATGAATATGTCATTACCATAGAGAGTTACATAAAAACCCAGTACATAAGTCATAAAATAAAAAACAAAGGCTCAACCAAACAAAATAGAGCATTGGATTGGGAAAACAAGCCACCAACATGCATCATTCTCAAGCAATCCAAGTCAAAATTGACCATTAAACTATAGAATCCACACCTCCATATCAAGATCTCATATTTGAGGATGGGTTGTAGGGGAGAAATAGCAGCATCGAACCAGTAGACAACCAAGAAAAATCTAGGAAAGAGGAGGATTTTAGGATTTTAGTTTTCGTGGGAGGGAGATAGAAATGGATTGATGGGGGGTAAGTGTATGAAAGGAAAAAAGGGTGAGAGAGGTGTAATTGTTGAATAGTGTTGAGACCCAAAAAATTCACGGTTGGGCCCGAATAAATTCCCGACCCAATACGATACCTAACTTGGAAAGAAATCCAATTTGGGTACCCAAGAGTTCATCATATACGTTTGCACACATGACATGCTAAGCAAATAAGCAACACGCCACGATACAAGCTTAAGTGGGCCCAAGCCACGCGAATGCTCGGGGTTTGCTTGAGTGGGTTATGGTATGGATGGTAATGAATTGTCATGAGGCCTATTGATGGGCCGAGAAATGGAAGTCCCAGGTTGCTTGGGAACCCCGGAACTCAAACCCATTTCTTAGGCCCAAATATATGGGTGAGCACAAAGAGAGAAAAATAGCTCATTAACTCAACCAAAATAACCCAACTGTTGATAAGGTTAGCCCATTTACTTGGCAAATCAACTTGTTGTCTTAGAAGGCCCATACAATTACAATAAGGACCTGTAAAGCCCCAGCACTTGGCTGGAGAACAAAAGCCACGAAGGGAAGTCTGGAGGTCCACTACGCAGAGCTGCTGGGAGGTTCCAGGACATTGGGGGGGAGGGGGGGGGGAAGAACAAGTTTCAAGCAAAAAACATTCAAAGGACCAAGAGATATTGGCGCGCAGACTGCTAGGAGGTGAATCACTCTTTGAACCAACATGCATACCCATTTCTTTCTCTCATCAGACCTGGCCATGAAAGAAGAAAGGAAAGAAAGAAAGAGATGGCTGGGAATAGAAGTTCTCCACTGAGGCAACTACGGGAAGAGCATTGAGCTCCCAAAAATTCCTGATTTTGTGAGATTGGGCAGAGAAGATCTTGCCATAATAAGATAAGTCAAAATAAGATAGGAGAAAGGAAGGAAAAAGATTGGCCAAATTGGATAGAAACCATTAGGGTTTCTTGGAAAATGATAGCTTCCAACGGCTATAAAAGAGGCCTCTTCTACCTAACCAGGGACAACCCACATCTAGATAGCAAGCTTCATCTCTCATCCCTGAAACTCTGCAATTTCAAGCCTCATCCTTCCATCTCTCCCCATTTTCCCTTTCGGTAAACTTTTCCAAAGTTTGACAGCGTTTTCGTTGAGCTGCCGTAAACTACCCAGCACACCCACTACTTCATCACTAGCTAAAAACAACCCACATCTAGAGAGCTAGCTTCATCTCTCATCCCTGAAACTCTACAATTTCGAGCCTCATCCTTCCATTTCTCCCCATTTTCCTTTTGGGTAAACTTTTCCAAAGTTTGACAGAGTTTTCATCGAGCTGCCGGAAACTACCCAGCACACCCACTACTTCATTACTAGCTAAAAACAACCACATCCAGAGTGCAAGCTTCCTCTCCCACCTACAAAACCCAGTAAATTCGTGCTCTATTCACCATTTTCCCCCCAAGAACGTATAACTTTCTCTTCAGTGCTAAACTCATGTCAATTTTACTCCCATGCCACAAACTTCTCATGTCAAGCCAAGAATTTATCTGTAAGCTGTTGTTATTTTTGTTGGTGAAGGTAACCAAGGTGTTTCCTAAGGCTTCATTATCCTTTCGAAGCATTCTTGGAGCTTGATCTTTGAACTCAGACACAGGGGATAATTTCATCAATTCGCTCCTTACTGCAGCCCAGCCCATTTGCAGTTGCCGGAAGAAAAAAGCCCCTGCAAAGAGTAATGGTGGAGGAGATGTAGAGGAGATCTGGGCCTACATCTAGAAAATCAAGAGAGGAAGGGCAAACCAAAACAAATAGAAAAAGAGAGAAAGAAAAGCCACATCAGAGGGTGGTAGAGGTGCCGTCCTAAAGGGCAACGACACAGCCACCAGTTGCTCAGAAGAGGGCGGTGGGGAGAAGAGAGTGGTGGGGAAAGAGAGAAGTTCTAGAGAGAAGGGGGAGCCTCTCTCTCTAAAGCTCTCTCAGTGGCCAATTCGGTTTGGTTGTGTGGCATGTTATTATCCATCATTTTTATAGATTGCATTCAAGCTTGGGTTTTTTCCACTTGTTAGCTTAACGAGTGATGTTCGTGGTTAAATTTGTACACTTGTAGCGTATTATTATCCATCATTTTTACAGATTGCGTTCAAGCTTAGGTTTTCCACTTGTTAGCTTAAGGAGTCATGTTCGTGGTTGAATTTTTCCACTCGTTAGGTTTCACTTTAAGATGAAATAAAAAAAACAGCCATACACTACATAAACAAATAGAAACACATTTATACATACTAGTATACTACACAACAGTTTACTTTCTTTTGTTTCATTTTATTTGATCAAACATGGCATCGAGCACATAAGAAGCCCACATCCCAGAAAGAGGTCAATGCAAAAGAAAATTGATCCATGACCAATTTTAATGAAAACTTTGTCAGGATGCGAAAAAAGAAAGGCCATATTCATTAATTTGAGAATTTGAAGACTAGAATGAGAATGTTTTAAAACTTTAGGGACCACTTGCGATAAAACTTGTTTCTTATTTATTCCGAATAGTTTTGAAAGGCGAAAAAATGCAAAGTAAAATTTGAAGGGTTCACAACGGTCGTGCTTCACCCGCTAAATTACGACCACAGCCCAAAGCCACAGGAACCCAACCCAAACCCAACCAGCAACCCAAGCCAGCCAGCCATGGCGTGCACGATACCTCTCTCTCCTTCCTCCTCTTCTTTTCTACTCTCCCACACAACCATTTTCCGTTTCAGAAGCCCCAGACATCTTTCGACCTCCTCCTCACGAAGACGACTCTCAGTCTCAGTCTCTGCTTCGTCTTCTTCTTCTCTCCAAGCTCTGATTTTCGACTGCGATGGGGTAATCCTCGAGTCTGAGCACTTGCACCGCCAAGCTTACAACGAGGCCTTCGCGCACTTCAATGTTCGTTGCTCTTCCTCTGCCTCTCAGCCCCTCAATTGGGACCTCCACTTCTACGATCAGCTCCAGAACCAAATCGGCGGTGGAAAACCCAAAATGCGATGGTCCCTTTCTCTCTCCTCTTTTTTTTCTCTTCTAGATTTTCTAAAAAGATTTAAAATTTGGGTTTTTTTTTCTTTAGTTAAATTGGGGGTTTTTGGATTGTTTTAGGTACTTTAAGGAGCATGGGTGGCCGTCATCCACGATCTTCGAGAAGCCTCCGGAAGATGATGAGGGCCGGGCCAAGATCATCGATACTCTTCAGGTTTTTAATTTGCTTCTTCCGGTTGTTTGGCTTCTGAGAAAATGAAAGAAAAGTATATCATTTTGCAAATTGAGTGTCAATGTATTTTTACCCCATTTTTAGTTGCTAAAATCTTGCGACTATTTGATTTTAAACTAATTAGAAAATTTTCAGCTTATCTTAGAAAATCACACTGTCACTGCACAGAGGTTGCAGTGCTTGAGATATATCTTTTCTTCATCAATGTTTTGAAATTTTGGGCATAGATTGGTTGAATGCCGTGTACTTTTTCACAGTATGTTGATCCTTTTATGGTCTTGTAGGATTGGAAAACTGAAAGGTACAAAGAAATTATCAAATCCGGAACTGTAAGGAGACATTTATACTTGCTGCATTGTTGTTTTCTTTATTTTCTGATCAGTTATGTTGAATAGATTGTTCTGTATTCTTTTGTGTTTTTGTTTTGTACTAGGTGGAACCAAGACCAGGAGTTTTAAGATTAATGGACGAGGCTAAGGCTGCTGTAAGCTAATATTACCCTTGAAAATTCAATTTCTTTTCACGGTACTTTAAGTCCACCTAATTTATATGTATTTCCTTGATCAACAGCTTAGTTTTATGAGCATCTCTTTACATCTTATGTATGGATTTCTTTATGATTTGTTTCTCTTCCACTTTGTTTAGTATCTGTTCTGTTGCATTGGAGCGCAATTTTTATGCTTGTAAGAGTGATTCACTCTCTATTGTTGCAGGGGAAAAAGCTTGCTGTTTGCTCTGCAGCAACTAAAAGTTCAGTAATATTATGTCTTGAGAACCTTATAGGAATTGTAAGCTTTTTTCTCTGACATTGTTATTACAGTTAGAACTCATATTTGCTTCTTTGTTTCTACAACATGCGCTCATCAATTTATTCTACCTTATTGTAGGAGCGCTTTCAAGGTCTTGATTGCTTCCTTGCTGGTATGTTGATTACTTTTGAATTGGAACATCCTTATATAATTTGTTTTGGTTGAATCTTGCGTGAGACACATTTTATCTGCTTCTGCTATGTGCATAGGAGCATTTCAATTACTCATCAGTGACATGGATTAATTTTCACTCCCTCCATTGTATGATAATTTATAGTGCATCGATGCCCAATAGCTTCTATAAATCCCATTCCGTTTATGGATAAATTTAACTGCAAGTCAAGTCTTTCCCCCCATTTCTTATTGTTATTGTTCTGGTCCTTTTCAGTTGTTTTAGTATTATTAAAAATTTCTAGTTGATCGAATCAGATTGAACTGGTTTTGTTTTTTCAAAGAAAAATTAGACGTTTTAATTCATGTTTCTCTGAATTTTGTTTACAGGTGATGATGTGAAGCAAAAGAAGCCCGATCCTTCAATTTATCTTACAGCTTCCAAGGTCAGTAATCTAACGTCTTAAATCTGAACCTGAAAATGTGAATGCAGTTTTACCATCAAAACCGTAACTTGTTATGCCTTACAGAAACTCGGTATCCCAGAGAAAGATTGTTTGGTTGTGGAGGACAGTGTTATTGGGCTACAGGTAAATCTTTGTTTTTCGTTTTCTTTTTCTGTAGTAATCAGTTCCTTTAAGCGTTGTATTTGAAGAGGAAGATTGGAACATTGGAGGCCATGGAATAATTTTTCATGAATCAAATTGGCTTATGATTAAACAATAGTAAGAATTACTGATGCACAGAAAACTTCAGACAATAAATCCAATAAATCTATTTTGTCATTACCCAATAAATCCAATTAACTAAACATGGTTTACTTATTATGAGAATGAAAATTTGTCTCTGTAGGCAGCAACAAAAGCTGGGATGTCATGTGTGATTAGCTACACATCTTCAACAGCTGACCAGGTGAGGCCTCTTACCCTGTAACTATCTTAGATGAAGGATTTCATTGAGATGATCTACGATAGCTGGCAAATGACAGCCAGATAACTGCATTATGTGA
Organism: Prunus armeniaca; assembly: GCA_903112645.1. Classification (NCBI taxonomy): domain Eukaryota; kingdom Viridiplantae; phylum Streptophyta; class Magnoliopsida; order Rosales; family Rosaceae; genus Prunus; species Prunus armeniaca. The sequence goes on from CAEKDK010000006.1 coordinate 16,817,334, forward strand.
TGATTGAGCCTTTTCTATTTTCATATTCAATTAGGATTTTAAAGATGCAATAGCAATCTATCCTGACTTAAGCAATATAAGGTATGTGTGAACCATTTTCTTCACGAGCGTATAAATACATTTCGTTAAACTGTTTGGTGTGCTTACATACGGTTCATACAATCCTTGCAGACTGAAAGACTTGGAATTATTACTTCAAAATGCTGTCATTGCCAATTAAGAAAGTTCTTGCACTTGGATTATTAAGGAGTGAAACCATCTGCCATTGTCTTTTTGTTGAATTTTTCATTCACAAATGGCTCCATATGATGTATTCATTAACAGCTTACATGCACATATGTAAAATAACAAACATTTCTACCATAAAAAGCTAAGGCTCTCTCTCACATGGACGGATCAAATTATTGATTTGGTTACCGATTTTTCTTCTGGTAGCAATCGTATGCCTTCTGTAACAAATTAAAAGGATGCACTCTTTTTCTTATCCATCAATCTCTTTGTGATGGATGTGATGTAGAACCAAAGCAGTACTTTACAGGCAAGAGAAATGGAGAGGAGCTAGAAAATAAAGAGAATAGAAGACAAGTATGAGCAATTTAGCTTAATCACCAGCTCTTTAGAGTCACTATAAAAAATAGGCTTATTTGTTGAAATACCCACGTGGTTTTCAAATCGTCTCAATTTGCCCCTTGAAGTTTAAATGACTCAATTTTTCCCCTGAACTTCCATTTTGTGACCAAGGTTGTTTCCATTCCGTTAGTTTTCAAATAAAGATCATTAAATACATTAACGTGACATGGGTATTTTGATAATTTTAACTATTAAAAATGTTTGAAATTATTCAAAATCAAATATGTAAAATAATAAATTAACATAATTTTTAATTAATTAATTAACACATCTCCAAAGTTCTGCATCATCTTCTTTGGTTCTATCGCACCACCACCCCATCTTCTTTGGTTCTATCGCACCACCACCCCACTGTACACCCTAACCACATCAGTAGCCGCCCACAAACACCAACACTTACACCTGCCATGCGAGATCTAGTCACCCCACCCTCCATCAAAACTACAACCCAGCCACAGCTTCCTTACAAGATCCATTCAACCAATCTAACAAATATAAAAATGAACATCGATATGAAGAAAGTGGATGTGAAAAAGATTTTGGCTTTTCCAACTGGGTTTGTGGGGACAGTGGGAATTTACTTTTAAACATTTAAAATAATTTCTCCAAGGAAAAAATATTTATTTTAAAACTACTCATGTTATGTCAGCGGAATTAACGATTTTCATATGAAAACTATTGGAATGGGGCAACTTTGGTCATAGAATGGAAGTTTAGGGGGGAGATTGAGTCATTTAAAATGTCAAGGGGCAAACTGAGATAATTTGAAAACAACATAAGGTATTTCAACAAATAAGCTTAAAAAATAAATGCGTGTAACGATAACATCATGCGATATACTTCGATGAGTGTACACAAATTATAACAGTGTATTGAGTTTAGTGTTTAATTTTTAAAGTTTGTAATTGATATATTAATGACTGTACACTTGTTAGAGTACGGGGAATTCAAGAAATTAGGTTGGCATGTCACCTACTGTATAAGTTTTTATTTATGATTGATATTTTCTAATACTTGACTAATTTGATCCAGACCATACATGTCAACCTACCTGCCACATGAGAGGAAAGTATCCACTGGATTTTTATGTTTAGAATTATTTCTTGTGATACAATTATTGAGTGAGTATCACATCATCATTATATTACTTTCTGACTATTCTGCAATAATCGAGTGTGTTGTGCAGTTCTTACTGGAGGATCAAGCCAAGTGGGCAGGCCTCATTTTAGTTTGCGAACTGGAGGCCTTGACATTCAACACAGTTGTTTATTTATAGAGAAATGCTAGCAATTTTCTCTCTAACCTTCTCCCTTCTTTGCTTGACATGTATCATTCTTCTTATACTTAAAACAATGTCATTAATATATTATACAAGTTAACTTTTGTTTTCCAAATTTACCCTTATTAAATGTATTCAATTTATCCAAAAACATTTCACAACTTTCTTACCGTCTTATTAATTTTTCTTCTTAACGATGGAAGAGATTATAAATTTCCAACCCTGCTGTCCCATTAAATGAAGAAAAAAAGATTAAAGAAACAACTGAAATCCAAACCAAAGATAGACATAAAAACAAAACAATAGAGATCCTGCATGAAAATAAGATAAACCCTCATTTTACAAGTCATTCACCATATTGAAGATCCTTAATCAATCTGTCAAAATTATTGTACGATGATCCTCCAACATCAGTCGCTTCTACAGCTTTTTTCTTCCACTCCTTAGCCTTTTCTCTCATCTTCATCCCCTTTTCCCCTTCCAGCATTTCCTTAACAAGTGCTTCAATTTCATCGCGCTTCACATCGGGGCTCACCTCCATTCCAATCTCCCAATCAGTGCATGCGTATCGACAATTCGTTTGCTGCTCAGAAAAGAAAGGCCAGCAAATCACAGGCACACCTTCAGATATAGTTTCAATAGTAGAATTCCAACCAATGTGTGTTAAGAAAGCCCCAACAGAAGGATGAGCTAGCACTTGGTCCTGTGGACACCAACTGGTTATATAACCCCTATCCTTAATCTCCTCAAAAAATTCATCGGATAAAATTACCAAGTCACCCTTCACCACATCAGGCCTAACAATCCACAAAAATGGGTGATTGCTATTTGCAAGCCCCCATGCAAATTCTTTCAGATGTTCGGCTGTCATCATAGTTATGCTGCCATAATTAACATACACCACTGAATTGGGTTTCTTTTTGTCAAGCCATTCTAGGCATTTTGTGTCTTCTTTCCATAAACTTGAGGTAAGTGAATTTGTCAATTTGCTTTCAGGAAAATGGCGGCCAAGCAACTTAAGGGGGCCAATGGTGTAAATTTTAGGGGAGATGGTTGATAATACCTCTAACACTTCATGTTCAAATTCGTCAAATGTGTTGAAGATGATTGCAGAAGAGTTCAGACAGTTTTGTGCTTCGGTTCTCATGAAATCAAACATTATGTCGTTGACATCGGTCACTCTAATGAAGGTAGGGATGTCCTTGAGACGAACATTTTTCATGCCTGGGATCCAATCAATTGGTGTATTGAGCGTACCATCGTGCATAAAATTTTCATCTGACATGCAAGGTTAGGTGAAATGTGTGATTAGATACTGTTGGTGAGGTTCGGAACAAAAAAAAGAAGCACAAATTTGATTTTGTTCCCTTTAGTAAATTATGTAGTTTCAATTTTTCACAATTTATCTCATATAATTTATTCAATTTTTGCTATTTAATTCATATAATTTATCAATTGTTCCAGTTCATAGGGAATATATAGCTTAAGCTCCATCAAAAAATTTGACGGAAGAAACACGTAAGTGACATAAGTACGTACCTTTGAATGGAACAATCCCTCGTTTGACAAGTTCACCATACTGCAAGTGCGCCATGAAGCCACAAGCAGAGGCTGTCCAAAATTGAACCTCTGGAATGCCTAACTCCTTAGCAGCTTTGCTCCCAAAGCCCATGAGACCATCTGTAACAATGCAAGTAACTGGTGGAGCTTCAGAAGATGAGTTATTAAGTTTAATTATCAGCTCCTTAAATGGACCTAGGCAGGTTTTCCTAGTGGAGTCACATAAAGCTGGAATATCTTGGGTTGCATCTTTGTCCGAAGGAGGCAGCCCGTCCGGTATGGTCTCAAACCGGAAGTTGGATAGGCCCTTGACAGAGTCCGGTCCTTTAGACCGGACTAAGCGCATGTGGTTGAACTCAGTATTGACAAAGGTAATGTGGAAGTCCCTTAAGTGTAGAAGCTTGGCTAATTGCATCATGGGACTAACATGGCCTTGTGCAGGGTAAGGGACAAAAACTGCATGGAGTTTTTGGGATCCTAGTCTTGTTGAGCCCATTTCTTTACTAATATAGGCAAGACTTAAACTTGGCTCTGAAACCTAGCTTTGCTTTTATGGCATTTATAGAAAATATATGGCAACAACCTACTCTTCCGAGGGTAGATGGTATTATGGCACCCATCCTTCATAATTTGTGGTTTGTAACGACAGTTCAAGCTTGCCTTTAGTAGGAGGGTAGGTGTGGAAAGGGGGTAGACGTATAAAAGAAAATGAGGACTTTTAATCTGGTTTTTTCAACTGAGAGGATTGAGTTGGTTTTAATCCTTGAACATTTTAGAACTTAATTACCATAGATAGATGTTTTTATGAATTTCCATGCTGTGTCTACGACATTACAAGAAATTAGAAACACATATTAACATATATATCTTGACCATGGAGTTTTATAGGCTGCAAATAATGTAGTTTTGGTTCGTATTTTATTGCTCATGTATTCTTGTTTAAGAGTCATTGAGATAAGCAGAGGGTTTATAGCTCAAGTGATTAAGAACAGTTAATTCCTCAATTCAAGAATTCTCTCTCCCTTAATGTCCCTTGTATCAGAAAAGAGTATCACTATAGTAAGGGGGAAAAATTTAAGATCATTTATATTGGGAACAAGCACGTATAAAAAGCATATACATTATTGATGTGTCACTTTCTTTTCCAACGACACCACTATCCAAGAAATCAATGACAACCACATTTTGAGATCCCACTTCTGATTAGTATTTTAGTTCTTGTTTAAGTGCCATTGGGGTTGGGTGGGAAAGCTTTTAGATCCTTGAAGTCTCTATTGTCTTGGTCCTTTCTATTTTTCTTCGCGGACCCATTCAGGGACAAGAAGGGTCACATGACCCCATGAAATGGCCAAAATGTGGCTGCGGAATGCACACAAGATGCTCGACGAAAGGCCAGAAAGGCCTGCGTGCAGAAAAAAGAAAAAAAGTAAACTTCAGTAGAAGAGAAGTTGAAGCACGCAGCTGAGAAAGCAGCCTTCGCTGCAAAAATCAAAAACAAAAAACAAAAACAAAAACAAAAAAAACAAAAAAAAACTTAAAATATAAAAAGTGGTAGGCCAGATACTGATGCAGCACTAAGCACAAAGTGATGGGCGTGTAGTTGTAGCCAAAAAAAAAACTAAAAAAATAAAATAAAGAAAAGTAAGCCAATGTCCAAGTCTTTTTTTTTGGGGTCAAACGGACTGGTCTAAAGCTCTAACTCAAAAATATGTTCATTTCTTTTTTTGGTAATTGAAAGTATGTTCATCTCATTAAGCAAGCAAGCACACAAATCCAGGTTTTATTGTTCCTTGATCTTTTAATTAAATTATTGCTCTAAAAAGTTGATTTATTATTATTGTCTAGCTTTATTATGTGTTGATGTGATTATTGAGATTTTTATTTGGAAATTACAAATGATTCGTAGGAAACAATTATATCAAAATCTTAAAAGATAGAGAAAGAAAAGGAAGAAGAGATAGCTCAAAATCTTAAATTTTAGTGATGAATTTATCTATAAAGGGTTCCATTCTTCTTGCGCTTATTAGATAGAGGGTTTCTAGGGTAGGTTGGGTTCATGGTAGAGTATTAGTGTGTGTGTGTGTGTTTTTTTTTTATTTTTTTAATTTTTTTTTTTTTTTTTTAAAGGATAGGAAATGACTCATTTGTTTTACAAAATGCCTTAACAATTTAGCCTACAAAATTTCAACACTTTTACACTGTGACTCTATGATCTGAGAATCCTGGATTCGCCACTGCCAGAAGCCAAGAAATCAATGACAACCACATTTGAGATCCCACTGAGGAATAACTCATTTACATGATTGAAGGGTAAGTTCTGCCCATTCCCACTACTATGGATTATATGAAAAATAATTATATTATCATAATTATTTTTACTTATAATTTCAAGAAGAAAGATAGTTCTTTTATATGAACATGACCCGAAAACAATAGGAATCCACACCAATCCTGTAGGATAATTTTTCAAGAAGTTAGACAATTGATTTGAGGGTAAGTTCTTTTTATCAAGTGAAAATTGTATTCCTAATCTAGCCAAGGACCAATACTACTTCAGAATAGTGCACTATCATCAAGCTATTGTGGCCTTCCTCCAACCACAACTAGAAAAGACCAACACAGACCCGCCGTATAAAGTCATCAAACTTGGTTAACCAAGCACCATCAACAAAAAGAAAAGTCACACAACAAACTCAAATAAAGGTTCTTGGCCGTCATCAATCTAGCTTACATGTAAGTAAATATCCAGCCAACTGAGTGCTATGTAAAGAAATAAATTTAAATGAACAGTTAGACTAGTGGAGAGCCAATAGTGTAAGGATTTATAACTTTAAGGTTGTATTTTTGTTAAGTATTAAAAGAGATAAACCAACAATTGGAACACAATACCCACCAATTGAAACACATTTTTTGCTTGGTTGGATTCTTAACTTGGCACAATACCCACCAATTGAAAAAAGAAAAAAAAATCAAATCAAATATTGATAACGAAGACAAAAAAGACACCAAAAAGAAAAATTGTGAGAGTGTGTCCTGGTTAAGGTTTAAAATATCGATGATTTCGAAAATATCTGTAGTTCAAAAATACAAAAATTTCAATGAAAATATCGGGATATTATCGATATTGATAAAAATTGAATAAAAACCACAAAAATTATAAGAAAAACTTGAAAATTTTTATTGAAACTTTGGATGATGTTTTTTAGTCAATTATCTATTACTTAATAAAAAAAAAAAAAAAAAAAAAAAAAAAAAAAAAAAAAAAGAATTGCATAATGGGTTTAACTGACAAACACTATTAGTGTAGAAAATATACAGTAATTAATGAAAGAAGATTAAAAGCACCATAATAATTTATTTATAATGATTTATTACAATATTTTACACTTTATACATTGCATGGTAAGATAGTACCACATAAAGTTCCTATAGGGCTCATTTGGTACGTCGGACAGTACTGACTAATTTCCGTCGGATAGTATTAACCTGTTCCGGAGAGTACTGACTATTTATCCATTATATTATAAGGCGTTTGGTGCTGTTCCGGATAAATAGTTTGACTAAGTTATACTGTGTTTGGTGATGTTCCGGATAACATCAGATCCGACTATTTTTAAAATTAAAAAAAATTCTTTGATAATTTTAATGGAAATTGAGATTCAAATAACACGAATTTTTTTTGGTAAGATTCATATGACAAGATTTGTTTTTCAATTGTTTTTGCCAAGATTTTTTTTTCATATAACCCCTTATCATAATTGTAGTATCTCATAAAAATTCCAACATACTCGCATACGTTAATAAAAACAGTACCAAATAATGTATAATTCAAAGTGATCACATACTAAGATGATAAAAGCAAAAGGGAAAGTTGTTCATAATCATGCATTACACAAGACTACATGTAAAATTAGAATAATTCAACAATAAGTAGAATTCTACACATGACAGAAGACTACAAAATACCATTCGGCTTGCATATACAGAAATATATGTGGTTTAACTATTAGAACTGTACTGTAAATATTGATATGCATATGTCTGTACTAACATCAAAGTTTCATGTACAATAAGAAGAGCAGAACAGAAGCAATAAAAGGTTCATATATTATTATGCACTTCGAGTTTTTTTTTAGGGGGGGTTGGGTAAATCACAGGAGGAAGGGGCATATGCCTCAAGGCGGTGGGCAGATTGAAGATAGAATCAATAAAAGGGTCAAAGTCTTTGGGAAAAAATATTAGTGGAATTTGATCACTTTCCAAGTGAGAGACAAAAATTCATTCATTAATCCCATGTCCAATGTTTCTCTTTGTAAAATAGGTCCTTTTACGATTTAGCTTTCATTCATGTAAGTAAGCATAACCTAATTTCAAAAACGAAAAATACATAACCTAATTTCCACAAAAATTTAATTAAAAAATTGAAATATATAAAGAATAGAGAAGAAGCAAGGAGAAGCACATTGGAGAGAGTATGAAAAAGAGAGAGAGTGAGAGAGATGGATACCTGGAGAAGAGTGAAGAAAATAACCTGTGGAGAAGATAGCAAAGAAGAACCCTAGGGAGAAGAAGATAAAAAGAACGTATGATTTTTTTTTGTAGAACGCGTGCTTAGCGTTATAATTAAGCGTGTATTATCTAAACCGGGGTGTGTAGGTTGTATTAGTTAGTCAGGTAAGGAGAGTATTAAAAGCTCAACCCGTATAAAATAGTCGGGTAATTAAATAATACAAGTTGACACCAAACACCTGACATAGACTATTTACTCTTATCCAGAGTCTAATACGGTGTACCAAACGAGCCCATAAGGTTCAAATTTAAGTTATTTACACTAACACCTCTTGAGATTTTCAGCTTTTTCACAAAATTTCTTGAGGTTTTAGAAATTACAAGAACACCCCTTGAGGTTTTAAATTGTTTTCACAAAACTCCTTTTCATTGATTTTTCATCTAAAGATTGATAATTTTGTACAAAAAAAACTTCTCCAAATGACAAAGTTGGCCTTTGAGATTAGATTGCATATACTTCATTGAGGTTAATTTTGTCATTTGCATAAGTTTTTTTTTCAATTAAATCATCAATTTTTGGACAAATACTCAACGAAAAAATATTTTGTGAAAGCAAACTAAAACCTCAAGGGGTGTTCGAGTAATTTTTGAGACCTAAGGGGGTTTTGTGAAAACACAAGAAGCCTCAGGGGGTGTTAGTGCAAATAACTCTTCAAATTTTTAGTTATCTTCATCATCTCGATATTATCGATATTATAGAGATATTTTGGCCAAATGTTGCTGAAGTGTGAGAGAAATTATTAATGTCGATATATTCCGATATTATCGATACTTATACGATATGTTCCAAAATATCATAAACCCAAAAAATATATATATATATATATATATCCTTGATATTTTGTTGATTTTATCGATATTTTAGTCCTTATTCCTGATAACTAATAAATTACAAAACGTGCTTGAGGTTTACAAAATTATTAAGCTCGATAAGATAAGTAAAGCCTGATAAAAGAGCAATAAAAACTTGGGCTCAAGCCCGATCACTTTGGGCCGGGCCCCTGCGGCTTGAGAACAAGGTCGGTTCGTTGGTGCCGTGATGAAAATCGGATTGGATGACAACAAAACCCTCCTCTCCCTGGTGTTTTGGTTGTCGCTTATTTTTCCCTTGAGCTTAAGCCAAACCCTAAATTTTCTTCACCTGCAGATTTATCCATTTCGTACCTGAAAACGACACTTGGGTCTCTCTGCAATTCAGAACTTCTCGACGACGCATCACCACTGCACCAATCTTCTCTGTCGGTAAGTTATCTCTTTATTTTTTCTTCATGCCTCTGGTTTTGACTTTTCATCTTCTTGCCGATAGATTTTGGGTCAAAACCAACAAATTTGTTTTTGTGATTTGATCTTTTATGTTGTATGCAAGAACTTTTTCGAATTTGATCTGCTCTCTTACGGTTGTTTTTGTTTTCTATATTTGATTGAATTAGATCTGCACTAATCTACTCTCCTTAGGATTTATAGCATACAACAATTTTATTGAATTTTTTCCGTTGTGCGTTTTTATATGGCCAATAACTTTAATTTACGGAGAAATAGACTAGAACTGAAATGGGTTAAGTCAATTGTAAAATTTCTTTGTGAAGTATGATGGCTTAGGGATGCCCAAGTAATTGAAAATCGTTTGAAGAATTTAACTCCATAGACAGATGAAGTGAACAAGTTCCTTAGGCGTGTACTCCAGAGATGCCCAAAGTCTTTTGATGTCTTTTTTATTCTAATTTTATCAAAATCGATGTATTTCTTTGCTTATGTTTATGAACCAATTAATTTGGTCATTGTTTTCCGATTTCTGTGTGCAGTTCCATAAGTAGGTTATCACCATGGCAGCTCTAAAGGAGCTTCTGCCGCCCGCACAATCAACCACAACAACTTACTATGACCACTCAAATGATCCGTGGTTCAAGCAGCGCTTCAGTTCAGCTGAGGAAGAAAAATCTTCTGTCATCAAGCCTAATCCTGTACCTCCTTACTTGAAGCGTCAAGGCTTTGTACCTAGGAAGGTAGAGGATTTTGGGGATGGGGGTGCTTTCCCTGAGATTCACATAGCTCAGTACCCTCTTGGCATGGGCAGGGACAAGTCCGCAAAACTTGGAACGAAGATACTTCCAGTCACTGTTGATGCGCATGGAAACATTGCGTATGATGCTATTGTTAAGCAGAATGAGAATTCAAAAAAGATTGTCTACTCTCAACATAAGGATCTTGTGCCTAAAATTTTGAAAAATGAGGAAGAGGAAGAGGATGATGATGAAGAGGAGGAGCTGCAGAAAGAGATTGAAGAAACAACAGCAGAAACAAAGGCTGCACTTGAGAAGATTGTGAATGTGAGATTGAGCGCTGCGCAGCCAAAAAATGTACCCAAACAGTCGTCAGACTCGAAATTTATCAAGTATAAGCCATCACAGAAATCCCTGGCATTTAATTCTGGTGCCAAGGAGAGGATTATCAGGATGGTGGAGATGCCTGTGGATCCACTTGAGCCTCCTAAGTTCAAGCATAAGCGCGTTCCTAGGGCTTCTGGGTCCCCACCAGTGCCAGTCATGCATTCCCCTCCTCGTCCAGTGACTGTAAAAGACCAGCAGGATTGGAAGATTCCACCTTGCATTTCAAACTGGAAGAACCCGAAAGGGTACACCATCCCATTGGACAAACGTCTAGCAGCTGATGGGAGAGGCCTTCAAGATGTTCAGATTAATGATAATTTTGCAAAGCTTTCGGAGTCTTTGTATGTAGCAGAGCAGAAGGCTAGAGAAGCAGTTGCAATGAGATCTAAAGTTCAGAAGGAGATGATAATGAAGGAGAAGGAAAAGAAAGAGCAGGAGCTGCGGGCATTAGCTCAAAAAGCTCGTTCTGAGAGGACAGGTGCAGCACCTCCTGCTTCTGTCCCTATGCCTTCTGAGAAAACAATAATGGATACTGAAATGAGAGGTGATTATGAGCGTCCAAGGGAAAAGGAGACGGATTACCCAAAGGAGACAAGGGAGGAAAGAGAAGAGAGGTTGCAGCGTGAGAAGATCCGGGAGGAGCGACGCCGAGAAAGGGAAAGGGAAAGAAGGTTGGAGGCCAAAGATGCAGCGATGGGAAAGAAGAGTAAAATTACTAGAGACAGAGATCGTGATATTAGTGAGAAAGTTGCCCTTGGCATGGCTTCTGCTGGAGCAGGAAGAGGGGGAGAGGTCATGTATGACCAGAGGCTGTTCAACCAGGAGAAAGGAATGGACTCTGGTTTTGCCACTGATGACCAGTACAATGTCTATGACAAAGGCTTGTTTACTGCTCAGCCTACACTCTCAACCCTGTACAGGCCGAAGAAGGATGCTGATGCTGATATGTATGGAGGTGCTGATGAGCAGATGGATAAGATTATGAAGACTGATCGCTTCAAACCGGACAAAGGATTTGGGGGAGCTGCTGAGAGGAGCGGTCCAAGAGATAGGCCGGTTGAGTTTGAGAAGGATGTTGAAGAAGCCGATCCATTTGGTCTGGACCAGTTCTTGACAGAGGTGAAGAAGGGTAAGAAAGCCATGGAAAAAGTTGGTACAGGAGGAACAATGAGAGCGAGTGCTGGGTCTTCAATGCGAGATGGCCATGAAGGTGGGGGCTCCAGCAGAACTCGTATTGGGTTTGAAAGGGGTCGCTAACTCTCTTCAACTTACTTGGAATTGGTCTGTACTTGCCCTTGATGTTTCTTTGGTTGCTTCCTAGGTTGATGTGTAAGTGAAGTTCTCAATGGGTTATGTAATATACGATGGTGATGGATGTGCCATGTTTTAATCAAATGTGTAATGGTGTTTCAGGAGCATTATTATTATTTCCTCTAAATGTTTTTCAGAGAATTTTCTATTAATTTTTTGTTTTCTCAATCCATCTATATTTATACTGCAATTTTAGGCCCTTTGATAACCATTTGAATTTTAGTTTTTATTTTTTATTTTTTGTGCTAGAGTATAGAGGAAAAAGAGTGAAAATGGAAGTGAGGGATGACAGAAATTCTTGTTGGGTCCTTAGCCTTAACAGGGGGAGATTTTGGGGTCGGGTACAAGGATCCTCGAATTGTAAAAATTCCTGTCGGGTATGGGTACCCGTACTCAGACCCGGCCCGATAATTATATATTCATTTTCAATCAATAGTCATCGATGCCTTGCTTTTCTCCTTTCAAAAGAAATTTTTCCCCTGGCCAGATGGATAGTTTGATGCTAATGTTAATATCTACTCACTTTACATTGTGTTTTGTAGGATTTGCAGTGAAAAAATTATCTTACAGTTACTGTGTGTAATCTTTCCCCAAATTTGACGATGCCAGTTATCTTCTTTTGTTGTAGTGTGTTGCAACCTATAGTATAATTGTTTTCACTTTTGTTACTCCCTCTCATCCTCTCTCTCAATCTCATCCTCGCTCCATTCTCACTCTCATTTTCCTTTGTACTCTAACGCAAAAAATAAAGACTAAAAATTAAAAATGAAGTGGTTATCAAACGGACCAATGCCATCTCGATTTTTCTAAGCCATTTGGTGTTTAACTCTTCCCAAATTACATTAAAAGGATATTCCAGTAATTTGCTAATAAAAGCACAAATATTTTCAAAATAATAAATAATAAAGCAAAAATAATGGATGTATTTGTTAAGGACGTCTGTCTTCTAATATATGTACTAAAAAATTATTTAACCCACTAATATAACTAATGGATGGCTGAAACCAGGACTCATTAACTAATCCATATGTGACAATGACATGCAGAATTTGAATGGTATAACATTATATCCGTAAACTACCAAATGTGCAACATCAACCTCTACTCATATTATTCATAAATATCACATAAAGTGTGCAAGTTATGCTTCAGGATCGCATAACTCTTCGTGATTGATTTTTAGTAGTCTATGTGAGCAAATTAGGACTAAGGAAAACACAAGCACCAGTAGTGGAACGTCTATCATCCAAGGATCCAGCCCAATCTGCTTCCAAAAAATCTTGCAAAGAAAAATCAATGGAGGAACGGAATACCATGTTCAATGGTGTCTTTAATATAGCGATAGATTCTTTTAACAGCTTGTAAAAGACATTTGAACATCGAACTAGTGGTTAGGCTCAGACCAAGGAGAGGATATGCCAATTTTTTTTTGTACGAAATTGTTTCATACAACAAAAAAAAACTGCAGGAAAAAAAATTCATTGAGTTAAGTTTTTTTTCATTTTTCTTTGAAGAAAAGCCTAGAATACACGATGTTTCTATCTGAATGAAGTCCAGACTTGGCTTGCCATTGCTTTCGTGGGCAGACAAACTTTTCCAAGAATTCACATTTCACAAAAAGTTTGATGGCAAAAGTGTTCCATTCTATGCCACATCTTCTTCAACTTAATCTAGAGACTTGTGGTAAAGTAACACGTCTTCCTTATGGCTGATTACTCCATTTCACACACCACCCTCATCATCCTGATTTAGATCAAAGCCCACGTCCGGAAATAGTATAGCCGTGCGGCTAGAAATAGTACAGCCGCGAGGCTGAATTCAGTTTTTTGAAACGACATAAACTTTTGGGAAAGCAATAGTATAGCCGCGCGGCTATACTCGGTCTTCTTCAAACACAAATCACATCTCAACACAATCCAAGCTTGCTTATATGGAAAATTGAGATTTAAATTTGAAGAAAGATAACAAATTTAAACTACCATGACTGGAAAGCATCAACCACAAATGTAACTGCTATTACCATCTTATAATGATCGGGCTTCTCGGTTTTCTTGGTGAAACTAGGGATCAGCCCGCATTTCATACAGTGAACAACAATGCCGTCACCGTGTGCTCCGTCTTCTCTACGAACAACATGCAAATTTGACCCCGGCGACGCATTGAACAGCAGGCGAAACCTAAGCACACACCAAAAATTCGTTCCAATCAGTAAGATTAAGCAATCAAAGAGACCATAACACACAAGGAAATCTGTTTGGTTGCTAGGAAAGTAGAGGAAAAGTAAAGTTCGAATGAGAAATTAATGAAGGAAAAAAATAGGAGAAGGAGTTTTGATTTTTGCTCACCGGTCCATGTTAACAGTACGGACGGGGCCATGGCTGCAGTGGCAAGCCCTAGGGATGTCGTCGGCTCCGAGAGTACAGCGACCCCCTCCCACACATTTTCTCCAAGAAACTGAACTAAGGCGGTCAGTTCGGAATCCGTATAGCCGCACGGCTATACTCAGGTTTTCATATTTTTTACAAAGAAATAGGCTAACCGTATATAGCCGCCCGGCTATACTCGGGTTTTTCTATTTTTTTAAAGACACAATATCATTGCCCAGATATACTCGGTTTTTTCTAATTTTTTTTCAAAGGCATTTTGTTTTTTTTAAGAAATAGTATAGCCGGGCGGCGATACTTAGTTTTTTCCTAATGTTTTTTCAAAGAAATTGTATAGCCGTGCGGCTATACTTGGCTTTTTAAATTGTTTTTAAAAAAGTAGTATAGGCTATACTCGATTTTTTAAATTGTTTTTAAAGAAATAGTATAGCCGGGCTGGTATACTCTGTTTTTCTATATTTTTTAAAGAAATCGTATAGCCGTGCGGCTATACTCAATTTTTTCGTAATGTTTTTTTCAAAGAAATAGTATAGCCGTGCGGCTATACGCGGCTTTTTAAATTGTTTTTAAAGAAATAGTATAGCCGGACGGCAATACTTGGTTTTCCCAATTTTTTGACCAAGAATAGTATAGACGCTCGGCTATACTCGGTTTTTTTTTTCATAATTCTTTTGTTTTGTCAAACTGGGTTTCCCTCATATTACTAGTACTGCCACTGTTAACACTACTCGGCACCAAAGCCGTGACCTGTGCTTCCCACATGCTCTCCCTCGAAAAACTATTCAAGAACTCACCTTCATGCTTCCACGTGGCTCTATACCATTGGCTGTGTGGGTACCACACATGTGCCACGTCATCAATTTAACAGAAAATTTGACGGAAGCAAACGACAAGAACCATTTTGATATGTGGAGGCTAACTTTAAGAACCATTAGTGTCATAAAAAAACATTAAAGACGAAATGTGAATATTTCACAAACCTCAGGACCTTTTGTGATTTAACAAAAATCCCAAAAATAAAGGGTGTGTGGATTTGAACTCAGCATAAGCTATACGGGATTTTATTACCACACTGTAGGGACACAATTAACTTGAATAGGTTGAAATGTCATAAACTTGAATAGGTTGAAAATGAATCCATAGGCCCACCTTGAGAATCCATTTATTGAACTTTTCAATGACTAAACAGACACAAACATTGTAGCATACAGTGAGAACAAATATACAACTTGAAGTCCAGCTTACTTGGAGTTACAGATGAAGAGGATCCATAAATCAGCAACAAACAGTGCTTTAAGAAGACCAAAACAGAGAACAATCTCTCAAACAACTCTTCTAATGTGGCCGGGGTCATTCATTTCTTGAAAGCTAGTGGCATAGAAAAGAAAATGACACATGAGCTCTTACACGCACCGGTTTCCATTGGTAGGGATATAGAAGTGACACACACGTAAGAACATTTCACATGAGTACAGGCATGATTAATTAGCTGATCGGGACCCTGGCTTTTGTGCAAGAGGGAAGAAAAATAGAAAGAAGACGAAGACAGGAGAGTTTATCTCAATTTCTTTGGAGTTTTTTTTCTTCTTCTAAATTAAATTTTAGTGGTGGTTCCAGTCTCCCACATTAAGAGGATGCAACATGTTGTAACATCTGGCCGATATTTGAAGCAAACAGATCCCCTTTTGCACAAACAGCAGTGAGAAGCAGTCATTTTTGTGCATAAGTCCGAAATTTGATGAACTAGTTGAGTGATGGATGATGTGATGTAACAGCACGTAGGATACGTACCTGCATTGAGTTTGTAAGACAACACAACATATTATTTGGTGTTACCTTCACGGGTCAAGATTCTATCTGGATTTTTTTTTACCAAAAAATGAATCTACTTGGATTTTATGCATAGAAAATCAGACATAAAAAAAGAGATTTTCTATTTAAACCTCGCATTTCTCTTTGTTCACTATAATACTTAAATCATTAAGCTATAAGTTTTATTATTGTGTAAAAAAACAAAAAAGGTCATCCAACTTAATAATTTACCCTAGTACATCTATACACACACCCCACCACTCTTCATATTAAGTTCTAGAAATCTCCTTTCAACTTCCTATTTACAAAATCTCTCTCTCTCTCTCTCTCTCTCTCTCTCTCTCTCTCTCTCTCTCTCTCTCTCAACAATACCCATGTGTTAGAATTCCAGTTATAATTCTTGGAGAGAGGTAAAGTTGTTCTCTTTCTCCAGAAAGTATTAAATTTCGAATTTGGGATTTCATTTGTTTGTTTGTTTTTTTTGCTAGGAACAAAGAAAATTGTGGGATTTAAATAGAAAATCTCTTTTAGTTCTTATTTTTTCAATTTGGAGTGTATTTAAGTGTCGTTTGGGAAGATAGTGGGGTTTTCTTAGAAATTGTGAAAATTTAAATTAAAAGTTGGGGTGAACTTAAAACATGGGGTGAACTAAGAGAAGTGTGGGGTTTAAATAGAAAATCTCTAAAAAAATGACTTGCAGGTCCATTAACTATCTTTCCACGTCAGCAAAGGACTTGTAGGTTTTTGGATATATACAATGAAGTGTCCACACACTTGAAGGGTGGGACTAATCCTCGCTCGGAGTTCGACTTGCCTCTAACCACAAAGTATTCCCAATTGATTTCGAACCCTTACCAGTTAGGTACTAGGCAGTCCACCAGCTGGAGGTGGCAGTTTACCAACCGCACCACACATTGTGGTTAAAGAACTTGTGGTTTAAGTGGTTAAGAGTATTGCTTGTATATGGAAAAAAAAACAAAAACAAAAACAAAAACTATATTTCCATGTTAACAAATTTACCATAGCCAATATTTATAGTTCATATTTTTCAAAATCTTGGGCCCATTTGATTACCATTTCAATTTTAATTTTTAGTTTTCAATTCTTATGTGTGAAATGGCCTCATCAATCTGTGGTGCCTTATTTTGAAAGAGTAGACGATTCCTTTGTTCTCAAATTTTCCAGCAAACAGTAAAACAATTAATTATATAAGAAGGTGAAAGATTATGCCAGTGATTAGCATATTGACAATTTAAAAACAAATGAGAAATTGTCTCCGGATGCACATAGGACATAAATTTGAAGTATTAGTGAAATGGGCAATTTTATTGTTAGTAAACAGTAATTTTTATTTTTATTTTAACAAAAGTGACTCCAATGTCACAATCTCTTGCTTAAATTGGCAAGGCTTGGCACATTTTCTATAAATGGCATAAGAGCAAAGTTGGCTTTCACCACACAGGTCTTGCTTGTATTGGTAAAGAGAGATGGGTTCAGCAACCAAAAAACTACACGCAGTTTGTGTCCCTTTCCCAGCTCAAGGCCATGTTAGCCCCATGATGCAATTAGCCAAGCTTCTTCACTCAAGGGGCTTCCACATAACCTTTGTCAATACAGAGTTCAACCACAGGCGCCTAATCCGGTCCAAAGGCCCGGACTCTGTCAAGGGCTTGCCCGACTTCCAGTTCGAGACCATACCGGACGGGCTGCCTCCTTCGGATAAGGATGCAACCCAAGATGTTCCAGCCATATGCGACTCCACCAGGAAAACCTGTCTAGGTCCATTCAAAGAGCTGGTCACTAAGATCAACTCCTCATCTCAAGTGCCACAAGTTACTTGTATAGTTGCAGATGGTCTCACGGGATTTGGGAGGCAAGCTGCTCAGGAGTTAGGCATTCCGGAGGTCCAGTTTTGGACCTCCTCTGCTTGTAGCTTCTTGGGTTACTTGCAATACAGTGAGCTCGTCAAGCGAGGCATTGTTCCATTCAAAGGTATACTTCCTTTAATTATTATGGACGCATTTTTATTGTTAGCCTTTAATATTTTAGGCTTATGAACATTTTTATGTGTGAGGTTGAATCATTCAATCCCACAATAATATTCCTTGGAGTGATAAATTTTTTATGAGGCTTGAGGTAGACCAAATGATACACTTGCGTAGTTTTTCAACCATTGCTTTTTCTTGGTTGAGCTGTGGTGTTATCCTTTTGACTCTTTTGTATCCTTTTGTTCCTTTTAAAATATTTGAAAACTAGATATCTCTTCTTTAAAAAATGGAAAAAAGTTCCATTAGATTAATAACATTACGTATTTTTTTCTTATATTTTAATTTTGAGGAGGTGTCAAGCAAAACGGAGAAAAATATTACTAAACTAAGAACTAGGATTCTTAATTTCTGTTTTAATACACATTTGCTTTTTATTAAAAAAAGACTAATCTTTAACTTCTTTCAAGATTTTATACATATTCTACAATATAAATATTTTTAATCAATATAAATTAATTCTTTATAAGAAAAACATGTTGAAAGTCATTCACTCTTAATTTTGTATGCATGATAACATAGACATAATTTCTTTGTTTAATATAAAAATATATTTTTTTGTTTTTTTATATACAAAGCGATATTGATGAAGGGGAAATCAAATATAGGAGCTAGAATGCAAAGTAAATACTCTTAACCACTTGCAAAATACATAATTACTTTGTTCGGAAAGTTAGGTCCGGTTCTCCTAACTAGAAAATGACACCATATTATGTAGAATATTAGCCTATGAGTTTCGTGTAATATTTGAGATCAAATATACTCCTGTAATGTGACCATAAAGTAAGATCACACATATTTTTCACCTTCCATGCATATATCAGATGAGACTTTCCTGTATGATGGTACACTGGATACACCAATTGATTGGATCCCAGGCATGAAAAATGCTCGACTCAGGGACATCCCCAGCTTCATCAGAGTCACAGATGTCAATGACATAATGTTCGATTTCTTGGGATCTGAAGCACGAAACTGTTTGAAGTCTTCTGCAATCATCTTCAACACATATGATGAATTTGAACATGAAGTGTTAGAGGTAATATCGACCATATTCCCTAACATCTACACCATTGGCCCCCTTAAGTTGCTCGAGAGGCATTTGCCTGAAACCGAAACCAAATTGGTCGAGTCAATTAGCTCAAACTTATGGAAAGAAGACACAGAATGTTTGAAATGGCTTGATCAGAAGAAACCTGGTTCAGTTGTGTATGTAAATTATGGGAGCATAACTACAATGACAGATCATCATCTGAAAGAATTCGCATGGGGGCTTGCAAATAGCAAGCACCCATTTTTGTGGATTGTTAGGCCTGATGTGGTAGAGGGAGACTCAGATATTTTACCCAATGAATTTTTTGAGGAGATTAAGGAAAGGGGTTATATAGCAAGCTGGTGTCCACAGGACCAAGTGCTAGCTCATCCATCTGTTGGGGCTTTTTTAACACACTGTGGCTGGAACTCTACTCTTGAAACTGTATCCGAAGGCGTGCCAGTAATTTGCTGGCCTTTCTTTGCTGATCAACAAACGAATTGTCGATACGCATGCACTGACTGGGAGATTGGAATGGAGGTGAGCCCCGATGTGAAGCGTGACGAAATCAAAGCACTTGTTAAGGAAATGCTGGAAGGGGAAAAGGGGATGAAGATGAGGCAAAAGGCAAGAGAATGGAAGAAAAAAGCTGTAGAAGCTACTGATATTGGAGGATCATCGTACAATAATTTTGATAGATTGATTAAGTCTCTCCATTAAGGTGGATGACTGCTACAATGAGGAACAAATATGGTTCCTTGTCAAGAACAACCAAATATGTATATGTTCAAGTGCTGTAATAATGTTTATGTTTTATTTGGACGTCAGTTGTTTCTCTAGTTGTTTGTAGCCCAACTCTGTTACAGTTTCCAAGCAGACTGGGCTTATGAATAAAATTAATATCCGTTCAGACTTCTAGTTTCTTGCAAATGCATACGTATATTGATATTCGAATTACCTGTTGATTATGTATTGGGTCGATCCCTGTTTTAGATTTCGAAGCGTTTCAAAAGCTAAGGGCTCGTTTGGTATATATTCTATTTTAATACGGTTTTTTAAACTCAAAAATAGAATTTGACTCCAAACACCAAAATCGGTTTTTAAAATTTAGAAACCTTATAAAAAAAAACACAAAAGCTAATGAATATGATGAGATATGATCACCAAGACGAAATGACTGGATGTATTCCAACCAAAAAAAAAGACCAAAGGACTGGAAGGCCAACTTAGAGTTGGTAAAAATATAATAAAAGAAGCCTTGATAACAATATTTGATCGATTGCAGCTTTTTCCTCTTGCCAAGTAAATTTAGCAAAAGATGGTTCCAGTTGGAGGAAGAACACAACCCCATGTAGTTTGTGTCCTCTCTTCACAAGGGCATGTTAGCCCTATGATGCAATTAGCCAAGCTCCTACACTCAAAGGGCCTTTGACAACTCTGAGTTCAACCACAGGCGCCTCATCAGGTCTCAAGGGCACCCATCATCCCTTATGGGCTTACCTGGCTTTAGATTTGAGGCCATACCGGATGGGCTTCCACCATTTGACAAAGATGCTACCCAAGATGTTCCTGCACTCAGTGATTCCATCAGAAAAAACCGTCTTGGTCCCTTCAAAGAGCTTCTGGATAAGCTTGGTGAATTGTCTGAAGTGGACCCAGTTACTTGTATAATTTCAGATGGATGGGGTTTGGGAGCAGAGCTGCGGTGGAATTGGGCATTCCAGAGGTTCAGTTTTGGACTGCCTCTACTTGTGGCTTCATGGGTTACTTGCAGTATAGTGAACTCCTAAAAAGAGGCTTGGTCCCATTCAAAGGTACTCATTTTCTTGGACCCTTTTGTTTTCTTATCTTTAGTGAAAAGGAATTCATCAACAACATCTAGAAATTCATAAACTCAAAGCATATCAAAACAAAAGTGTAATCATGTTTAGGGGTTCAACCTAAGCGCTAGAAAAATAAGAAATAACATTGACACTAAGAAAATACAATAAATAAATAAAATGAAAGAAACTAAAAACAATGAGGAGAAAGAGAATTGCATCTTCAACGTCTTGGATCCTTGCCTCAAGGCTTCCCAAGGTTCTCTCCAATTATCATGTCATTTTCCCCTTTCTTTGTTTGCTCTTGCTCTCCTCCTTCTCTAAAAATCAGAAATTGCAAAGTGTAGAGAATGATTCTTCTTGCTTGGCTGCTACCCCTTAGCTACCTTCTTCTCTTTCTCTCTTTCTACTCATAATCCATAAGATACTTTACCTTTTACCCAAAGTCTTTGGCATATGCTCCACTTTTCTTCACTTCCATCATTTCATTTTGGTTTTAATACATAGAAAGAGATTCTAATTTATTACCAATCTGAAATCAAATCTCTACAACGTAATTAATTGTTACCAAGAGGTGTGGTAACAATTAGAAGGGGAGATGATACCAAAAGAGGGGTAAAAGTGACCCAAAATAGATTTTCAGAATTATATCAATGTTGGATCAGTTGGGGAGGTAATATTTTTTCAATGGAGCTAACTTTTGGATATGTTGTAATCAAAACCCATTGGAACAAGTTTCATGAAGAGCTTCACCGCATCCGAGCACCGGAACATTCTGATCAAGGCCAAGAAGTTGACCTACGAAAATGAGCAAAAACATATTTTATATTCAATAATGCACTTTTAGCTCGCATCTATTCCAACCAAGGTAAAATCTATAAAAACACAAAAAGGAAGAAAAAAACTATAAAATTTTAAGAACTAACTCAAAACATTGGGTGAATGACATGATAAATCATGTTTAAAAATGAACCCAACAACTGCCGAACCAATTACAATATAACAATTTAGTTCAGTTCGATTTTGACGAAAGTCAAGAAAATATCATTCCAAACCAAATCAATTTAAGACGATTTGGTTTAGTTTGGTTCGGCCAGTTTGGGCCTAAGTCCAATTCACTTTCCTTTTGCATTTTTTCAACATTGTTAGCCCAATTACAACCAACAAATTTACAACTTGCTCCATACTTAATTTTTTTCTATAGTATGAAACCATCCTAAAGCTCAACATATGCCATAAAAATTTCAAATTTCAAAAACTAATATAGCTCAATTCAAATATCCATATATAGTTATTACATGATTAGAGTATTAAACATGTACAATATAAAATAAAAATATATACACATAAATGGTCCGATTTGATTTAGAGCAGTTTATAAAAATTCAAAATCAAACCAAACTAAATTATATATGGTCCGATTCGATTTTTAAAACCGTTTGAAATTTTTTTAATCAAAATCAAACCAAACCGATAATTACAATTTAAATCAATCGGTTTCATCGGTTCAGCCTAACAAAAATTGCAACTAGACTAGCTGAAACAAAAATGGCCTAACATATTTAATAAACCCATTACCCAAATATCGCATAAAGTAGAATAGAAACTCCCAAAAAGGAAATCCAAAATTCCCACACGTATTTGACTAACCCTCTCTGCCAGATTAACCCGCATGTATTGTTTTTGTGTTGATTGTTGCGGATTTGTTTGCAAGCACAACAAATAAACAATACAATTGTTCTTTTTTCTTCCCCACGTGTTTGTTCCTCTTAGTGCGCACCGACGACTAAAACAAGTAAGCATTGTGTTGTGTTGTGTTCGTCAATGCATGATATTGTTCTTTATTTTTTGGGTACACGATATTGTTCTCTGTGTTAAGCAAACAAATTTGAAAATAAGGGCCTCGTTGTATTCGTTTGTTGTTTATGATTCTCAAAATCGCAGGAACGGTCATACTTTATATAGTTATAATATTTATATTTTATGATTCCTGCAATATTCATATTCTTAGTAAGAAAAACGTGCCCTTCAATGACAACGATGTAAAATTAATTACTCCTCTAATGTTGGCGGGGTCATTCATTTGTTGGAAGCTAGCGGCATAGAAAAGAAAATAACAAATGAGCTCTTACACGCACGCACAGGTGTCCATTGGTAGGCAGGGGCGGCCCTGCAGCAAGGGCAAGGTAATCATGCATATTTCTACCTATCCCATGTCGCCCCATGTGATGATCTGAAGCATTATTGACATGAGGAATTTTAGTAAACTGTAATTTTTGTTTTGTTTTGACAAAAGTTACTCCAATGTCGGTATCAAGTGCCGAAGAGGCAAGGCTTGGCACATTTCCTATAAATGACATAAAGAGCAAAGTTGGCTTTCACCACACAGGTCTTGCTTATACTGGTAAAGTGAGATGGGTTCAATAGGAGAAGCACCCAAAAAACTACATGCGGTTTGTGTCCCTTTCCCAGCTCAAGGCCATGTTAACCCCATGATGCAATTAGCTAAGCTTCTTCACTCAAGAGGCTTCCACATAACCTTTGTTAACACAGAGTTCAACCACAGGCGCCTAATCCGGTCCAAAGGCCCGGACTCCGTCAAGGGCTTGCCCGACTTCCAGTTCGAGACCATACCGGACGGGCTGCCTCCTTCGGATAAGGATGCAACCCAAGATGTTCCAGCCTTATGTGACTCCACCAGGAAAACCTGCCTAGGTCCATTCAAAGAGCTGGTCACTAAGATCAACTCCTCATCTCAAGTGCCACAAGTTACTTGTATAGTTGCAGATGGTGTCACGGGATTTGGGAGGCAAGCTGCTCAGGAGTTAGGCATTCCGGAGGTCCAGTTTTGGACTGCCTCTGCTTGTGGCTTCGTGGGTTACTTGCAATACAGTGAGCTCGTCAAGCGAGGCGTTGTTCCATTCAAAGGTATGTATACTTCCTTAATTATTGTGGACCCATTTTTATTGTTAACCTTTAATCCGTTGCATATTTATTTTAGGCTTATGAACATTTTTAATTATTGTGTGTATATAAATTATCAAGACACACTTGACTTGACGTTGAATCGTTCAATTCCAAGCACATTTGCTTTTTGCTTTTTCATAAGGCTAATCTTTGAACTTAGAATATCGATGGAGGGGGATTATATAAATAAATTTCTCAGAAAGAGGAAGCGCATATTAAACTTGCACCCCCGACAAACAGGACAGAATAATAATAATAATAATAAACAAGAGAAACCAAACGGGGTGCATCTCTCTGTTTTTTTAACGGGACAAACAAGACAGACAAAGGAAAACACAAGAAAAATCAGCAAAAAGCTAAAACATCATCGTTGTAACCGATGCACAAAAGAGAATCTGAGCATAATGAATAATAAACAACAGAAACCAGACAAAACTACTCCAATTATTGTTGGAGATTTGCATTTTGAACTTGGATGAATTGTAAATGCTCACTCTCGCTAACAAGTGCCGAAAAACAATGTTGTTAGATGGACCTAGCTACAATCTGTTCTGTTATTGTATATTTTCAAGAATCAATATATTACTAATGATCATTTGGTTTAGTGACACGTTTCCGCACATAATAATAAATAAATATGTGTTTCACATTAAAGCCAAAAAAGATATAGTTATGATCTTTGTATGTATGGAATCTCAGTTCTTGAACAGCTTTGAGTTGGAATCTATATTTTTCGTCTGAACATTTTGAACACTTTGAAGTGGAATGTTAGCCTATGAGTTTAGTGTAATATTTGAGATCAAATATACTCTTGTAATGTGACCATATAGAAAGTATGATCACACATATTGTTCACCTTCCATGCATATTTCAGATGAGACTTTCCTGCACGATGGTACACTGGATACACCAATTGATTGGGTCCCAGGCATGAAAAATGCTCGGCTCAGGGACATCCCCAGCTTCATCAGAGTCACAGATGTCAACGACATAATGTTCGATTTCTTGGGATCCGAAGCACAAAACTGTTTGAAGTCTTCTGCAATCATCTTCAACACATATGATGAATTTGAACATGAAATGTTAAAGGTAATATCGACCATGTTCCCTAACATCTACACCATTGGCCCCCTTAAGTTGCTTGAGAGGCAATTGCCTGAAACCGAAACCAAATTGGTCGGGTCTCTTAGCTCAAACTTATGGAAAGAAGACACAGAATGTTTGAAATGGCTTGATCAGAAGAAACCTAGTTCAGTTGTGTATGTAAATTATGGGAGCATAACTACAATGACAGATCATCATCTGAAAGAATTCGCATGGGGGCTTGCAAATAGCAAGCACCCATTTTTGTGGATTGTTAGGCCTGATGTGGTAGAGGGAGACTCAGCTATTTTACCCGATGAATTTTTTGAGGAGATTAAGGATAGGGGTTATATAGCAAACTGGTGTCTACAGGACCAAGTGCTTGATCATCCATCTGTTGGGGCTTTTTTAACACACTGTGGCTGGAACTCTACTATTGAAAGTGTATCCGGAGGTGTGCCTGTAATTTGCTGGCCTTTCTTTGCTGAGCAACAAACGAATTGTCGATACGCATGCACTGACTGGGAGATTGGAATGGAGGTGAGCCCCGATGTGAAGCGTGACGAAATCAAAGCACTTGTTAAGGAAATGCTGGAAGGGGAAAAGGGGATGAAGATGAGGCAAAAGGCAAGAGAATGGAAGAAAAAAGCTGTAGAAGCTACTGATATTGGAGGATCATCGTACAATAATTTTGATAGATTGATTAAGTCTCTCCATTAAGGTGGATGACTGCTACAATGAGGAACAAATGTGGTTCCTTGTCAAGACTTGGCTAAGCTTTTATTTGCTAAGGGGTTTTATCTTATTTTCATGTTCAAGTGCTGTAATAATGTTTATGTTTTATTTGGACGTCAGTTGTTTGCAGCCCAACTCTGTTACAGTTTCCAAGCAGACTTGGCTAAGCTTATGAATAAAATTAATATTTCCATTCAGCCTTCTAGTTTGTTCCAAATGCATATATATGATTGATACTCGAATTGCCTGTTGACTATGTATTGAGTTGAATAACAAAGCAAGACAAAAGGCAATGAATATGATGAGATAAGATCACTAAGACTGGATGTCCCATACAAAAAAAAAAAAAAAAAAGAGAGCAAAGGACTGGAAGGTCAATTTATGGATCAGCGGCTAAAACAAGAGACTTCTTCCATGTCTAGTTGCAGCTTTTGCCTCTTGCCTCTTGCCAAGTAAAATTTACCCAAGATGGCTCCAGTTGGAGGCAGAACACAACAACCCCATGTTGTTTGTGTCCCCTACCCTTCACAAGGGCATGTTAGCCCTATGATGCAATTAGCCAAGCTCCTACACTCAAGGGGCTTTCACATAACCTTTGTCAACTCTGAGTTCAACCACAGGCGCCTGATCAAGTCTCAAGGGCACCCATCATCCCTTGTGGGCTTACCTGGCTTTAGATTTGAGGCCATACCAGATGGGCTTCCACCATCTGACAAAGATGCTACCCAAGATGTTCCTGCACTCAGTGATTCCATCAGAAAAAACTGTCTTGGTCCCTTCAAAGAGCTTCTGGTTAAGCTTGGTGAATTGTCTGAAGTGCCCCCAGTTACTTGCGTAATTTCAGATGGGGTCATGGGGTTTGGGAGCAGGGCTGCGGTGGAATTGGGCATTCCAGAGGTTCAGTTTTGGACTGCCTCTGCTTGTGGCTTCATGGGTTACTTGCAGTATAGTGAACTCCTACAAAGAGGCTTGGTTCCATTCAAAGGTGCTCATTTTTTCATTTCTTGTTTTCATTCAAGCCCTCAATTTTAAGGAGTTCAAGGAATCTTAATATATTAAGTGTTAGTTAATGAATAGATATGAAGAATTACTTGCTTTGACAAATTTGTTGAAATATGCAGAATTACTCTTTATATGACTATCAGCTCTTAATCTGATCACAAACTTCCATTACATGTATGTGTTTTAGAGAAAAACTTGGATAATCAAGATGATCCACTTGATGTGCTAATCGATTGGATCCCGGGCATGAAAAATGTTAGGCTCAAAGACATCCCTTACCACCCTAACGAAATAATGTTTGATTTCATGGGATCAGAAGCACAAAACTGCTTGAAATCCTCTGCAATCATCTTCAACACATTCGACGAATTCGAACACCAAGTGCTAGAAGCAATCTCGGGGATTTTCCCCAACATTTACACAATAGGTCCACTTCCTTTGCTATGCAGGCATGTCCCAGCTGATGACAGCCAAATCAAGTCACTCAGCCCAAGCTTATGGAAGGAAGACAGAGAATGTGTTGAATGGCTTGACAAGAGAGAACCGAACTCAGTGGTGTATGTAAATTATGGGAGTGTGGCTGTGATGACAGAGCAACACTTGAAAGAATTTGCATGGGGGCTGGCAAATAGCAAGCACCCATTTCTGTGGATAGTTAGGGCTGACGTGGTAATGGGAAGTGATGACTCTGCACTTCTGCCTCCAGAGTATTTTGTGGAGATCAAAGATAGGGGTAAGATAGCAAGTTGGTGCACACAAGAGCAAGTTTTAGCACATCCATCTGTTGCTGTTTTCTTGACACATTGTGGTTGGAATTCTATTTTGGAAACTGTGTGTGAGGGTGTGCCTGTGATTTGCTGGCCTTTCTTTGCCGATCAACAGACGAACTGTGGATATGCATGCAGCAGTTGGGGGATTGGTTTGGAGGTAAAGTACGATGTGAAGCGCTATGAAATTGAAGTACTTGTTAAGGAAATGATGGAAGGAGAGAAGGGGAAGGAATTGAAGCAAAAGGCACTAGAATGGAAGAAAAAGGCAATTGAAGCTACTGATATTGGTGGACCTTCTTATAATAATTTTGAGAGATTGATAAAAAATGCTCTACATTACGATGGATGACTAGTGTATAGCACTATCTACTTTACAATATATATAATGAATTTGAATTTCTCATAAAAATTATCAATTTCGGCACAGTTTGAATTGAAACAACCAGGATTGTATCCAAAGCACTGCAGTAAAGGACAAAAATTGTCCATGTGTGTCAAATTTACACCACCTAGTTGTCAAAGCTTTTTACCTAATATTGAGATTTGAGTGTGGAATGTTTGACTCCAAAGTGATATATTTGAATCTCTTCCTATGTAAGTACGGTTTCAATTTTTTGGTGCTGCTACCGATTCTGCTAAAGATTTGGTGGGTTTTCTCATGTTTCGCTTTCGTTGATTTTGTATGCTTAGTTTGATCTCATTCTTGGAGTTGGCTTTATTGGCCAATTATCCCCTTGCTGTTTAATTCTTCTTTTTAAAATTTCTCCTCGTTCTGTCGAAGATTTTTTATATAAAAAAGTACCATTTCAATTCAACTTAAGATCATCATTCATTAGACAATGTACAAGTCGTTTTCTTTTTGTCAAGAGTAATTCTTATACATATACTATGACCACAGTTCGTATTCATTTTCTTTATTCTTTTTTAATCATAAAAATAGCAAATTTTATTAGATACAATCTAATATTACAGTCAATACGTCAATAAGACAGCTGAAGCACCACACTCAAATGGGCATCAAAATCAATGAGTCCAAACACGCAAAATTAAAACACACACATATTGCACAAAAAATAACAAAACTCACATCACTAAAATTGAAAATACTCTCAAGTCAAGCACACAACCCAAAAGACCCAAAACTCTTAACACATAACCCTTCAACTTAAATGACCATTACAACCACCCCATGAAGCAATGCCACCATCAAACCTCACTGCATTTAGCCTTGAAAAAAAGATGCAGAACATGAGACGAATCTGGGGAAAGCTCGGACTCAAACGATCTAAAAAGTTATGCAACCCTTTTATTCAAAAGCTACAATTTATTTCAAGTGAAAGTACACATATCTTTTGCGTAACGGCCTCACTAAGAATTTTTTTGTTTTTTTCCCTCTATAAGGTAATAAATAATTTGGCAATACGGAATGGCACCAATTTTAGAGGGCTGACTCAAAATTTCGGACATATTAAGGGGTTTTTGAATTATTTTCACATCTATAAGATATAAATATTATTTACCACCAAGATGAACAAGCAACCGACCTTAGCTCAGTTGGTAGAGCGGAGGACTGTAGTGGGGTTACCTGGTAGATATCCTTAGGTCGCTGGTTCGAATCCGGCAGGTCGGATAGTTTTTTTATTATCAATTTTAGTACCTTTACATTATGCAAATCTTTAATGATTCTTGCTTTCTTCTTCTACACTTTTCTTCATTTTTTTTGTTCTTTTTTGTTTGTATCAATTCTTCTACACTTTTCTTTTGGGTGCTGTGGGGGAGAGTGAGTTCGTCCCCTTACACTCAAATTTGAGTCTCTTCTTCTATAAGTTATATGAATTTAGAATATCGTTCATAAAATAAAAGTAGTAAATTTATCTGATTGCCCACTGTCTGTCTCCCTGTCTCTCCTCCTATAACCAGAAACACAAATACACACCTCTTGGTCCTCTTGGATAAGATCATAACATCATCATATATTAGACAAAGAAGCCAAGAGAATCCCAACAATGGAACAAAAAACACTCCTACCAGCTCTTTTATGCATCATCTTCTTCAACCTCCTCTGCTTCACCATAGCCCAAAAACCTCCTGCATGCCAAACCACATGTGGTTCCCTTCAACTCGCATATCCCTTTGGCACAGGCGCTGGCTGTGGCTCCCCAACTTTCCAACCCTACATATCCTGCGAAATTACCAACAAGGACCAAAAGCAGCAGCAGCAGCTCCTCCTCACCACCCACACAGCCTCATACCCAATCACTTCCATTTCCTACTCCACCCAAACCCTAACCCTAACCCCGCCCTCCATGTCCTCCTGCTCCTCCATGCAACCCTCCCCATCCAACTTCGGCCTCGACTGGGCCAGCCCTTTTCAGCTCGGCCGATCAACTTTCATCCTCTTGTCCTGCCCACCCCCCACCTCTTCTCTCACGCTCGGAGGCTCCTCCGGCATCCCGGTCTGTGATCCTTCCTACTCTAACCTCTGTGCTTCTATCTACACGTGCCCTTCTGTGGTTGGTCTTGGCCTGCCTTTGTTCCCCCCTACCAACACTTGCTGTGTGTATTCACCCGGCAATCTTGATAGCAAGGGTGAGCTGGACCTCTGCGGCCTGAAGTGCGCCGGGTATACCTCCGTGGTGTCCCTTGGAGACTACCCGACGGACCCCGCCCGGTGGGAGTATGGGGTGGCGTTAAAGTATAGCCATAGTGATTTGGATAATGGCATTGTGGACACCAAGTGCAAGAGCTGTGAGATGAGTGATGGGGTTTGTGGGTATAGGGTTGATGATTATTCGTTTCTCTGCGTGTGTAAGAATGGCTACAACACCTCCTCGGATTGCAACAATAATTTCAGTCCAGATCAGGACCTGTTTTGGGGCTCTGCCTCTAATTTACCACCTGCATGTAAGTTCTTCTTCTTCTTCGATATATTTCTTTTTCTTTTAATTTAAATTATTAAAGAAGAAAAAAAAGTTTTCATTTTGATTAGATAATCATTTTTAAATGTTGATGCCTCGTTGTCATAAAATGCACACCGGATGCTCTTGAGCTTTAGTGGAAAGTGCAGTCCAGTTTTGCAGAACTTTGTGTGTTTGTTTGGGATGGGATTGGTATTGGAGGATAAAGACAACTTTATTGCGTGAGCAAAAAGAAGTGATAGCTTAGGCCTTAAGGTGGAAGCTACAGAATTAGCAAATGGGAACTAAAATTTAGTGCTGACTTTTTCGTCGTCTTTTCAATTTTGCAGGGAACATGTGGTTTGCGCTCGTGGTTTTTTGGGAAATCTTCTACTCTTGTTTTGATCTTTTTTGAATTGTAATTGGACCCCAACAAATATTTATGTGACTATGTGAAGAAAAAAATAGAATAATAAAACAGTCAAATTGAAAAGGAAGAGGAATAAAGGTGAGCAAAGCATCAGCATCTTCCTCACATATAGGATGTGATGCTCCACTTGGAAACCTTAACCATCCAATTAAATTAACCTCAGCCTCAGGTACGTTCAAGGATCGGATCAATTGATATGCTTTTTTTAGTACAATGATAGTCTACACTACAGTTGATGGCACACACACAATTAAAATGTCATATAAGAGTTCGAACTTGAGACTGCTGATATGCAAGTCAAATTCAATGCCCTTTTGCCTGGACTCATTGACCAATTGATATGCTTTTGGTTGGGAAGTTTGGGTGGTTGAATTGAATTTATTGTGTTTATTGCAAATTATAAGAATGCTAACCTCATGATGCTACTGGCTTTTAGAATCGTGTGAATGGAACATATACATTTTCATGGACGCCAACATAATTTTTACTTTTTAAAAGCACTTACATGAGTTTAACTTTTAAAGCTTCCAAGGCAAGTGCAATCTTATCTTTGCTTGGATGGAGTAATTTCAAATATAGGATTAAATTGTTTGTACTACAATCCATGATACATATATCTGTTAAGATTTGTATAAGAAAATGAAGAAAATAAATGGATTTCAAATGACTCCTTACATATAGTCATTTTAAATCCATTACAAATGTTTTACATCTAGTTATTTGAAATAAATTGAATCCAATGTTTTCTAGTTTTTTTCTATAGCAAATTTAGCCTTGTTGTCAAATCCAAAATGGAACCTAAGAGCATAGTCTTTATTACCCCCTTATTATGTTACCAAATAGTTGCTTATGTTGCAAGCGTTCATGTAAGAATTAATATGATCCAATGGTCTAGATTCATAGTCTGGCAATACAAGTATCCTATGTTACCGGACAGTCTAGTAAGAAAACATTTCCCTCATGATATTTTCATGAAACCAACAACTGTGTAATCCGGTTCTACTGCGCTGATATACACCTTTTCGTCTTATAAATATACAAAATGACCACATAATCCACAATACGCACCAGCATATCTCATATCGTAGGTTTTAAATGAAAACCAGTTACTTATCTAGTCATCTTGATTGCTCTTCACCTTCTCTTCAAATTTCAATCCACCTTGCGGCCGTTGCTGTGGCTTTCTTGTTTAGGTGGAGGAAGTGGATCAATGAGGAAAGACTTCATGTGCTTGTACATCTCTTTGGGTTTCTCTACATTTATGGCATGCCCTGCATTCTTTAAGATCACTAGTTGTGAACTCTCACCTATTTGCCTGCAACAGAGGAAGAACAGTAAGACCAAACTTTCGAAAAAATGCATAGACCCATGCAAGGATGTTTAGAAGTGGTCATGATTTTGGTTTGTCTTAATCATAATGTTCTATAGAAATAATACACAAATAATGTTATAGAAATAACTAAGCCCACCCGATTTACCTTTTTAATCGGTGCGCCAATTCCAGTGGGAATACCAGGTCATGCTCTCCCCAGATGATTAGTGTAGGCTGCATCAAGAAGAAATTCTGCCTTTAAGTACTCCAGAAAACCAAAAGGATAAACACTAGGCCCCAAAATGCAAAACATATTAGAAAATTACGTGGGAT
The DNA here is from genome assembly GCA_903112645.1 of Prunus armeniaca. Lineage (NCBI taxonomy): Eukaryota > Viridiplantae > Streptophyta > Magnoliopsida > Rosales > Rosaceae > Prunus > Prunus armeniaca. Next base: position 16,849,693 of record CAEKDK010000006.1, read on the forward strand.
ATCTTGGGAAGATCAGACAATTTTCTGTCCTTGTGCAATGCTTGAATCAATCCTTTCCTCTCTTGAAGGTGTTCTGTGCACATCACCTGCCAGTCAACCGAAACTCATAAGACAAGTTTCAGGTGAAATTACTATATCGCCTATAATATTCGGTAATGAGAAATATTGAAGAACATCTTCATTTAATATGAACAAACAGGACTTGCACCACGATTGCCGCTGCATTACAGAATCAACGGTAAACAAACAATATTTTGAGCACTTTATGACCATGAACTGTAGTCTCTGGCAGCCTAAAGATTTTCCCATTGACACTTAGGATTGACACATATCCCTGAATAACAGAGGAAAGCTCTGTGTCTGTGATGATACTTTTATGTGAGGCAAAACATAGTCCAAAATACACAAAAGAGATACAATCTGTTGGTGATAGAGCAAAAAAGAAATTATTGGCAAAAGAGATGAAAGTGATTATGTGCACGAGTCAATCTGAATTCACCATCTACATCCTACAAACAGGACCAAAACGGGTTTCGTTGTGTTCCACCAAACACAAATATCACTTCCCATGATTGATTAGATGCTAGTTTCACAGTTTTGAAGCATCATTTTATCTTGTTTCTTATGAAAACGAATCAGCCAATTGACAATTGATTTGGCTATGATTCATGTATGATCCCAGATACCCTGTGAATATTCAAACCAGATACATATGGTACTGAAATGTATGTTTGTACAATGCATCAACTATATTAACTTGCATTAGGCCAAAGAAACTTTTTTTTTTTTTTTTTTTTTTTTTTTTTTTTTTTTTTTAGGCCAATTTGCTCTTTTGAATTAAACCCAACAAATTAAACACCCCAAAACACACATAGAGACACATGCAATTTCATTCTTAGAGAAAAAAAAAAAGGAGGGTTCAGAAAGTTTTGCTTACCTCAATAAAATCATTGAGAAAACAAGAGGGCACATTCTTAGCAGGCTTGTGAAAAGAGATCTTCAGCAGCTGCCTAACCTGCTGAGGCCTCTGAGGGAGCAAAATACTCACAGCCTCCTCCACACTCCTCACCTGAAACATCCCCTTCTCCATATCCTTCTCCTCCGTACACACCCCGGCGCAGCATAAGACAAGCCTCTCTATCCGCTCCCCAAACTGTGCCGCCATGCTGTAGGCCACAAACCCACCATAGCTAATCCCAGCGACGCTCATTTTCTTCACCCCGTGGGCCTCCAGGAGGCCCACGACGCACTGGGCCTGAAAACTCTCGGAGCGGTCGGGTCGGGTCGAGAAGGAGTCGCCGAAGAAGATAAGGTCCGGGATGTAGAGGTTGAAGCGGGCGGCGAGAGGGGCGACGAACTCGTGCCACTGCCACATTGCGTTGGCGCCAATCCCGTGGATGAGGACCAGCGTAGGCTTGGATTGGGAGTGGGATTTGGGGACCCAGCAGTGCATGATTGTGCCTTCACCCAAATCGGTGGTGGTCGATTTTAGGCCGTGCGATGAGAAGGAGTAGCGCAAGCAGCGGTCGCGCAACGCTGTCAAGCTGAAGCAGCCCGGCATTTTTGAGGTCGTGGAAGAAGAAGAAGAAGAAGAAAATGGTGGGAGTTCGAGAGTTGGAGAGTCAAAGAGAGGCTTATGGAAATGGCGGAGCCTAGCTGCCGGCCTATCTTATTACATAGCGACAAGGAGGCTTTATATGGTTTGTTAAGGGCGGGATATAAAAATTAAAAAGATAAAAAAAGGGAAATGTGGAATTTTCTCTGTCTTTATTTTACAGTGGAGGAGGAGCAAATTGAAAATCAACACGTTTTTTTCTCGTTTCAATGGTTTAAAAGTGGGTTATGATTATTATGGCACTTAATATGAGTATTTTTGTGATATTTACAAACTATTTTCATAACGGGCCAATACATCTATAACAAAATTACACCATTATAATGGAGTTAGTCAAATTAAAAGTATCGAATCTTATCATAATTATATATCGTCTTGCCACTATCTATATGGGAGTGATAACAAAAGTCAATTAAATAATCTACGTGCTATTCGCATGCTTTGTGGTTAGTCTACCATGACCTTAGTTAAGGCTAGTTGGTAATTGTTTTTACAAATTGAAATGAGTATAAACAAGAAATTTTATTGACAAAACAATTTAGTGCAAATGTCAAACAAAAATGTAATAAGAGTATCATTTACATTTTCTATATCAAGATTTATGGGGAGGATTCTCTTTCTAGTATAGTACAGATAGAAATAGATAGGAAAAGAAAAAGAAAAAAAAACTATGAAGGAAACTTTGCATAGATTGTTACAAAGTGGTAAATGCATTTCCTCCTTTGAAAAATGATTATAGTTATTATCTCAATTTGTCATTCGTTTTTAATAAAAGAAAGAATATTCGTCTACCAACCCCAGAAAAAATGTGAAACTAATAAAGAGGCTTGCCCCTAATCCCTACATAATACAATTTCATAGCAAACGTTTATTCCATTTTGGAGTTTCAGCGATTTGTATGCAAATGCCATTAGGGATTTCTTGGTCTTGTATCCGGTTTTTATTTTAGTCCTCCAACTTAGTTTTTTAATTCATGTCGTCTTGCACGTGCTTCAATTTCATCCTTCCCTCAAATCCCATTATTATTTTTTTGTTTATAGCATGTATCGAAATTCACGATTGTATCCTTCAAACAACCTTATTACTTTTTTTTTGGGATAAAAGACCGATAATATTTTATTAATAATTTAAACAAAAACAAGTACAAAGCAACTAAAGTACCGAATATATATACAACTTTTTCAGTGACTAAATGCAACAACAAATTAAATTGATCTTGAGATAATGCGCACAACCCAAAAAATAATTAAAATCCCCGAATAAATAACCATAAGTAAATGTACTTAAACCTGCAATAAAAATTTGACACACAACATCATAAATGGCATACCCTAAACCCAATTACTATTGAGAATTTGGTTGCCAAACAGAAGCTTCTTTCCAGCTGTTGACTTTTTGCCTTTGTAAATTTTTTTCAACGGCGTTGATTAATTGAATTAAAACACTTGGACTCTTTATGATGAAGATTGACCTTCATTTACAACATCAACGAAGATGGGCTTCAACCCCGCAGCCCCAAAAAGGCAATTAGTTTTAAATATTAGCATTGTTGCGTGTGTGGGATGGCACAGAGCAATAACAGCACTTGACATTGTCCGTTGCTGATGTCTCATGTTGTCACATCGTTGTGCCTACTTCCTTTGTTTTTCACATGAAAAACTTAATGCGTGGGCCAAGGTGCTTTTATAACGTGATCAGCGAAATATATAAAATAAAAGTCAGAGAATGATAAAATATTTAAAATACTAGAAAATATCATTAGTTAATGTAAATATTAAGAATTGAAATTATTAATTAAATGAGAATAATATGGTAAATTCACACTTTTTCATATTAAAAAAATTAAAATTAAATGAAAAATCAGATAATTAATCATATTTTTATAGAATATAACTACCCATTATCTTTTTTTAATTCTAAAATAAATTATAAATTATAAATAAATATAAATAAAATAAAAAAAGCCTCTCACAGGCGCGAAAGCACATGCGGAGAGGCTAGTTATATATAACCGGTGCGGGTAATAAAAACTCGTCAAAAATGTTTTTACAAACTAAAAACAATTTTTATAGTGTTTAGTTGAAATATATTTTTAAAATATGTTTTTTTTAAAGACCTTTTATATTGAGAGGAGCGATCACGCACACTACACAGATGCTATGACTAGAATCCAGGACCTCTAATGGGGATCAATTTCTCCAAACTACTATACTAGTGAGTCCTTAGCTAAAAAGATTTTTTTATAAATTGTTTCTTAAGAATAAACATTTGCATGCTTTATGAAGAGACGCCTTTATGAATTTTTGGATGGTGTTTGAAGTTGGAATTACTTCTGTAGAAAACGCTTTCAGTTATAAGTGCTTTTATTATAAACATGTTAGATTAAAAATTCCAAGTGACTGTTAAAAAAGCACAAAAAGTGCTTTTGTAATTCAGAAGTTTTGATTGTTAACAAAGTTTTGTAATTCAAAAGTTTTGATTTTTGGATTGTCACCCTCTCTCTAGCCTCATCTATAGTTGCGAAGACATGCTTTTGTGTGATTAGGAGTGTTCCATTTCTCATATTTATAAAGAACAAAACATTTTTGGTGACCATATGGCACATATGGATCAAAGTTCCAATTTGGGTTATCATGTTGTTGATCTTCCCCCTCCTTTTATTGTAAGCCTCTTGACAAATGATTCTGTTAGGATGACCACTGCTAGGCTAGTCCCACTGCAGTTTTCTTTCTGGTCTTTTCTTGGGCTTCGGCCCTCCTTGTAACCGATAAAAAGGAAAAAAAAAAGTTATAATAAAACGACTCTTCAAATGAATTACGAAGGAAAAAAAGGCATCGTGTAGAAAAACATAGCCGACCAGCCTATCAACTTCGTTATTAGTAGAGAGATGCGTGCAGATGCAGATAATGATCGAGTTTGAGACGTGGTTAGAGATAATCAATAAATAATACGTTTTACACAACACCAGACCAATGAGGAGCAGCAGCTGCTAGAATCAATCTTTGTGGATAGATGTCCACATCAAAATAATGTTTCTTTTTTCTTTTCCACGGCCACCTGTTTTATTTTTGGGTTGAAAGCAGGCCATTTGTTTTGACCCAACGTTGGTGACCTGTTTAGTTTGTTAACAATGATTTAAAGTCGAAATTGATGACATTGATCACTTTTGTGAGTGTTAAGTCACCTACTTTTGATTTAGTTTGTCTGCTTGCTGGCTTAGGACGCTGAAGTCAAAACGCTGTGTCTCGTCTTGTCATTTTCTAGAGCAGGTACCCATGCATTCGAGGTCACATGTTCGAATTATTAACAATGATTATGGTCAACACAGCCCTAGCAGTGTATAGCTTTGGTTTTAAGTCTAGTGAGATGAAAGAGGAAGTAGGAAAAAGAAAAATTATCACAATTTCTACTAGAGAAATGAAGTAGATTTATGTTTTGATGACATTGTACTGCTTTTTACAAGGAAGCTGTTTTCAAGAGAAACACCAGCATACCACAGAAGTGAACTTTTATGTAGCAACTAAATTCAGATCAATAAAGATCTATATATAAAGCTTTTAGGAAACTACAGACCAAATATCCCCATATTAAACCAGTTTGTTCTAAGAGCAGCACTTACCAAACAACCAGTAGGCAGCACAGCTATCTGCTAACAAAGCATAACAGTTATTCCATAATGCATGTATCTCTCTGCAGTATCTCCAACAGCCTAGTATCAAAAGGTTAAAAAGTAGTCCAGTGCATTAAACAAGAATGTTACCTGCAATCTAAATTAGTTCAATAGCAGTTGTAGCCACATTCTTTGCCGGTGGACCAAAATTCAGGACATACAAGGATTGAATTTTTTTGCTTCTGTCAGTGTAGATCCTGATTACTTCTCTAGTAAAAAAATTCCGTTTCTCTCGATTACACAAGTTAGACAACACTCCAACCCTGTGTCTTTCCTATGCCCTTTTTATTCATCATTTTTCTCACATTTGTAGCTTCCTCCCACCTTCCAACAGAACTATACAGGTTAGAAAGCATTATATAATAGCCATCATTTTCTGGATCAGATTCTATAGCGTGCCTGGCAACCCTTACACCCAATTCAATTTCATTGTGAATCTTACAGGCACTTAACAACGACCCCCACACGCCACCATCAGGAGGAATAGGCATTGACAGAACCAAATCTTTAGCTTCTTGCAGATTACCAGACCTTCCAAGAATATCTACCATACAAGCATAGTGCTTCAAATTTGGTTTCAGAGAAAGATCTTGCATTTTACCAAACAGATATTTCCCTTCTTCAACAAGTCCAGAATGATTACAGGCTGAGAGAAGAGCAAGAAATGTGAGTTCATTTGGTTTAACATTTGAATTTTCCATCTTGCGGAAAATTTCTAATGCAGGCTTTGCATGTCCATGCATTGCATAACCTGAGATCATGACATTCCAAGAAATGACATCCCTCTCTTCCATTGAGTCAAACAGTTCTCTTGATTTCTCAAGCTGCCCACATTTTGCATACATATCAACTAATGCAGTGGCAAGAGATAAATTGATCTCAAGTCGTCTTTCCTTAATGTGACTGTGAATCTTTTCACCTTCTCCCAGAGATGCTAGATGAGAACAAGCTGAAAGCACTGTTACCAATGTTGCTGAATTGGGGTTGAAATTTACTGCAATCATTTTTTTAAATAGGGCTATAGCCTCGGCAGAATGTCCAGCGTGAGTGTAAGATGAGATCATTGTGTTCCATGTTATAATATCTCTCTGTGTCCCACTAAAAATTCTCCTTGCAATGTTCAAATGACCGCTTTTTCCATACATGTCTAAGAGTGAATTGGCTACCGATATATTTTCATCCATAGAAACCTTAATTAGGTAGCAATGAAGTGATCGCCCAAGATGGATTGCTCCCAACAGGAAACACGAACAAATCACAGAGACCGAGCTATTAGAATCAGCTTCAATGCCTAGATGTTGCATCTTCCTAAACAGTTCTATACATTTTACATGTAGTCCCATCTTAGCATAGCCACAAATCATAGTATTACAAGACTCTTTGTTTTGATGCTGCATTCCAAAAAAGAGCTTCTCTGCACGAGTCAATAACTCAAACTTGCAGTACATGGATAACAGTGCACTATGAACCATCTGACTCAGTGCATAGTTTTTCCTTATGACTGATCCTAGGAAGGCCTTTCCTTCGTTGATAGTTGTGGAATTTTTAAATCCTGAAAGCATGCAATTGACTACAATTTCATCTGGGAAAATATCACTGACCTGCATTCCCTGGAACAAACTTAAGCATTCATCCATTAAACCTGATCTGGCATAAACACCAATAACTGAAGTCCATGATAGAAGATCTTTATCTTTTATTTCACAAAACGAAAGATAAGATTCACCAGGTGCCCCACATCGGGAATACATGGACAAAAGCAAAGATTTAACAGCTTCGGAACACCCAATTCCACTTTTTACTACAAAACCATGCAAGCATTTACCTTCTACCAGAGTACCCAGATCCCCACAAGCTTGAAGCCCAACTTCCAATGTTCTAAAATTTGGCCTCTCATCAGAGCCACCAACCCTATGCATCTCACAAAGACACTCCAAACCCTTCTCACTCTCATCATTCTGCACATACCCGATGATAAGCGCGGTCCAACAAACCACATCTCTCACAGTAGTTTCCTCAAACATAAAATATGCATCCTCCATTCGACCACACTTTGAATACATATACACAAACGAAGACCCAACTGCCGAATTACCTGAGAAAAGCCCGAGTTTTGAAGCCAACCCATGAACATTGTTGCCATGTTCTAGCAACATTAGCTCGGCGCAGGAGGCAACGACCATTGGAAGAGTAAATTGGGTAGGAGCGAAACCCGAAGCTCGCATTTGGAAAAAGAAATCAAGGGCTTTTGAGTAATCGCCATTGGAGAAATGGGTTTTGATTATGGAGTTCCAAAGAAAGGTGTCTTTGGGACAAACTGAACCAAAAACTTTGGTGGAAAAAGTGGGTTTGCTGAGAGACGCATAGAGAGAGATTAGCTTTGCGGCTATGAAGATGTTGTTTGAGTTTCCAGAAGTGACAATGAGAGCATGGGATTGAGAGAGATATTGGAGATTTGAATTTTGGTTGGAGAGGAAAGAGTCAAGCTGACAGTTAAGGTAGTTAGAAGCAGAGAATGAGCAAAATGGAAGAGAGGAGGGAACGCGTTTGAAGAGGTGGATGGGTTTGTGTCTGAGCATGAACATGGGATTCTCTAACGGTTATGTTTCTTGGCTGTCGCCTTTTATTTGTATGATGTGCACAAAACGGTGTCGCTTGATACTCTCTAAATTAAGACAAACCATTACAGAGGAAAGCAAAAATTATATGATTGAAGATCGTTGTAAAATTCTTTAAGATTTTTAGGAGCTGTGGTCCTTGAACTTTGCATCGATTTTAGCTTTAATCCCGCAACTTTCAAAATAGCTTCCACAATCCCTTACCTTTACTTTCGTTTATAGCAAAGGCTCTGGAGTAACTCATGTTACTTCTTTCCGTCAACGTCAATCTCCTCTTCCAAGTAGATCTAAAAAATCATGCAAAACCCAACCCCTCATAGATCTCAAAAATTTGATTCGATAAACAAAAGCAACATAATCAAAATTGTGCATTTGAGCGTGCGAATGCAGATTAGGGTTTGGAGGAATTGAGTTGAAGGAGAAGAATTGGGAGGCGTACGATGTTCTTGGAAGTAGTAGTTGCCCTGGAGGCGGGAACCAAGGCGATCAATGGCTTGGTCGGTCTCATGAATCCCAAATTCAACGGTGTAGATTACTTTGCCCAGGGTCCCCATCTTCTTTAGAGATTGAAGATTTTGTGATGAGATGTAGGTGTAGGTGTGTGTTTGGGCTCAGTCTCAGGCACTGACGGACTCATGAATTTTTTAGCTTATGTGCAATTATGAAAGGATAAACACTCTTTGTGGATTGAACATTTAATACTTTTTACGTACTTAGATTGACTTTAGGTCTCTTCATGCATTCATATCATACATGAAAAATTGTTTTATGTAAAAATATTGACTATGTATGAAAAATGGTTTTTCAGAATAATCATTTTCTCAAGATAATTTTTGACGGCTTTTATTCCTTACACATCAAATAAGAAAACTTGATTTTATGAGATTTTAGTATGAAGTATATATTGACTTAATGAGCCATAATTTTTAGCATAAATCGTATTTTGCACTAAAACCGATTTTTCGTATTTTGATTTGGTGGTAATTTGATTTTCTAATATTTTTATTTGAATCCAAATGGGGGTACTTCCTTATTTACATTGTAAGCTTAAGTAAATGGAGTAATATAAAAATAAATGAAAGTAAAAGGACAAAAACATTTAATTAAAGCTGAAAATGGAAATAAGGTAATCTGTACACCAAGAGTGTGCCACCATCAGCTGAGCAAAGGGACAATTTGAAGCAACTATAATGGTCTTTTCGGCTAGAGAAGGTGCACTGCACCTCATTGCGCCTTAATGAGTTTGCTACTGGTCTCAGGCTCGCAAGTCTAAGTTCATATTTATGCAGAATTTGGAGAAGTGTGAGGGCTGGGAGGTTGATATGGGGAATGAGTATGATTTGATTCTATTAGTGGCGGTGAACAGTGACAAATGCAGAAAGTTCCACCAATGAGGGCATATATGAACTTAGAGGTCGAAGAACACTGCCCATAAAATTTTTTTAACTACTTTTTGTTTGTGCGAAATTTTTTTGAATGTATTATAAATTCTAGAAGTAAAACACTACCCTGGTTACAATAATATTGGTTGTGGGTTGTTAATATCGGGTTGGGAAATGGACAGGAAAGAGATGTGTTTTGGGGATTCTTTTGTTATTTTCTTTTTCTCAAACTTGAAGGTCAAAGAACCAGAGCATGCCAAGGAAGAAAGATGGAAAAGGAGATTCACGTTGGTGGAAACTAAAAAACCCACCTAAAAGGACCAATACACCACTCATTTTGATGAAAAGAAGTAATAGAAGTTACTCCAGGACCTTTGCTACAAATGAAAGTGAAGTTAAGGGACTGTGAAAGCAATTTTGAAAGTTGTGGGACTAAAGCTAAAGTTGATACAAAGTTCACGGACCATAGCTCCAGAGCTAATTCTTTATTATCATGGGATTCATACTCTATGAAATTTTCTGTATACTTGAAAAAACCAAGGGGTCTCATGCCTTTAAAGACTTTAAAATGAGGGAGGTTTATAGCCGTTAATGGAGTATCTTCATGATTGACTGTTCTCTTTTTTTTCTTTTTCTTTTTTTTGAGAAATTTTAGAATTACATTCATAATTTAGCCAAAAAAACCATTAGCCACAAATGACCAATACAAACTAGTCACAACAAAGGGCCATTACAATAATGGAGCAGCCTAACATCAAAATTAAGACAATATGATGCGCCTCCATTAAATATCACGCATGACCGAATAAACTTTGGCATAGACATCCTAACTAAGATTGCAAACTCTAAATAATCATAAAAAGATAAAGCTTACAAAAACCAAGTCATAACAATACAAATAAAACTCTCACAAAGGAGAGGTGAAAAGCTCTAGCGAAATGAGAGGTGAAAACTACACAGAGAACCCAAAAAGTCTCTGTGACTTATTCCGAACATAAAAAAACTCAAAAAGGATGGTGATGAATATCCGATGCCGAAACGTAGGTGGAGATCCGACACCGATTGAGACATAGTCGTCTGTGATGGTTGAAGGAAAATCATAATAAAACGAAGACAAAGAGGGAAAACCTTTTATCTTTGAAAATGAAGGAAAGAGAGGGGGGAAGAAAAGAGGGGAGATGGGAGGAAGAACAGTGGCTTCCTTCTCCCTCAAAGTGAAAACAACTATAAAAGGATTTTTTGGGAGATAAGGAGCTAGGGAGCTAGAATTTGGTATTGGACCAAAGATGAGGGTTGATATGATGAGATTGACGGGGCTACGCACTATCCTTTTTCTTTTATTTTTGTAAACGATGGGGTTGATTTCATTATATTGTATGAATCGTACCTTGGGAATCTTATCACCAACTAAATATAGTTTATGTGGAAAAAAATGCAACTTGTGTCTAAGTGAGTTGAATCTCTTTCTCATCCTTGCATGTGTTAGCTGAGAAGTTGACAAAGATGATAAATTCCTAGCTAGAGTAGCATTGTATTTGTTCCTCTAGCATGCATATGGTCAAATTAATTAATAGTGAATGGGGGCACACTACTAATAGTCAAATGAATTAAAAGTTGCGGCAAGTGGTTCAAAAGGCACTCTCTTTGGCCTAATTTATGAATTTGCCATAGTGGCATGGCAAAACAATATTTGTAGTTAGGTTTTTGGTTTGAACCTTTTATTTATTTATGGGAATTATGGATCATAATGAGAACAACAGAGGAATCTGTAATTGAAATCAAAAGAAAATTGTGCATCCAATTCCTTGTAATCAATTCTTGAGCAAAATAAAGTCCAACTTTCACTTCTGGCATGCAAATCAGTCGTTGTTGGCTTATACCCATCAAAGACTGGCCACATCCTTGTCGGTTGGCTAAGGAGACGAAAATATTCATGGAGAAGCTTGCTTGCTCGACTGCTTTCAACACTCTCACTCTCAAGTGATGTAAACTTTGCTATTCGTCTTTAGTATAACTCTCTTTGTTTTGGGGGAAAAAAAAAGTCATGCCAATAGTTGTCCAATAATACAGCTAATTACTTCTTGAACTTTTGACAATTTTTCATATATTTATATTTATTTTTTTGACAAATTGATCTTCTAACTATTCTAATGTACAAGAATGAGAATCGAACTCAAGTGTAAGAAAGTATGCACAATGTCTTAATCAACTGACCTAACCCACATATACTTCACCATTTCACTACCAAAAAAAAACAAAAAACAAAAAAAGTGGCAACAGTCACCATTATTAGTCACCAAATAATAGTGCCACTTTTTTTTTTTTTTTCTTTTTTTTTTTTTATTTTTTTTTTTTTTTTTTTTGTGTGTGTAGTTCTATACATCAAACAATTGTTGAGTCATACTTGATCTTGAAAGTGACACAGAAAAAATCATTGCATAAACAAGGTTTCAAATTTTTCATCATATTGAAGTGGCTTAATTTATACTTTGGCAAAAGAAGTAGCTTAATTTACACATAATTTGATTAGCACTAGAAGGCCAATCAATAGATTTTTGAAAAGTATATTTTATATAAAGGACGGTGACCTTAAAAAGAAGTTTGGCTTTATAATTGTAAAGATTGGTGAGTGAGTTTTCATAGATCGCAACAACATAAGTAAAATGAGCAAGATGAAAGGTTTATGTAAATAACTTTCATAATATCACTATAGGAAATTGTATATCATTCAGTAGTTAGGTAGTGTACATCTAATGATTCCTTATATCTGATAGTGTGGGAGCTTCTGTGACTTGGAATTTCTTTTCCTAGAAAAGTAATGTCTGTAATAAAGGTTTAGACTATAGGGTGTGAGATTTCTCAAACACACACACACAATTATGATGCCACGGTGATTTGAACCAAACAAGTGAAGACCCTTTTACACTGGACTAGACCCCTTTGGCCATTTTTTAAAATTAACCAAACAAGTTTATGTTATAATCTCATCTAATGCGTGTGGAAACGAATAAATTCGACGACCAATCAAGAGGCGCCACGTGGAAAAGAAGACAAATTCTAAAATATATTATTTACATTAATATTCTAATTTAATAATATATTTAATATCGGAGTTACCAATTTAAGTTGAGGGAATAAATTTCATAAATTCCCTCAATCCATTTATTTCCTTCCATAACTTCCCTCAACTCCATTAATCAGGAAAGGATTCTCAATTATTGCCTCCATAAATGGAAAAGAAGAAGTTATAAGGAAGGAATGCTATTTAAGCAGGAGGAGAAAAGAAGGAAGGTAATCTCGAATTTCTATTTCAATTGGAAATTCCTCTCTCAATCAGATTTTTACCTTAAAATTACTCTATCTCTCTCTCTCTCTCTCTAGCCGAAATTCTCCCTTGCTCTCATACTCGTGGCTGACCAGCTCAGGCTATTGCCACCTCTCTTATCTACTCCATTCCCAAGCTACATCTCTCCCGTAGATAAATATCTCCATCCTTTCTGTATTATATGCATTTACGGAGATCATATTACTGACTTAGACATCGAAGGATCCTTGGGCACACCACCAGGGGCGGAGGTACACTAGGGCCTGAGGTGGCCCTGGCCCCTCCACAATTTGTTCTCAATGCAGTAAAGCTTGGGTTTTAGTTCATATATTTAACAATGCAAACCATATAACCATTCTAATGGCCCCCCCAATTGCAATCCATAAATAACTTCATTTATAATTATATGTAAATTGTTTGTAGGCCCATTACAACAACTGACATTAAAAAAAAAGGGAAGTATTAATCCTCTAATAATCAAACCGGGAATGAATAGAAAAAAAAGAAATAGAAAATAAAAAAAAAAAAAAAAAAAAAAAAAAAAAAAAAAGGGGAAAAAAAAAATAATAATAAAATTTTATCATTAAACTTTTCCGTTTTGATACATGAAATTAAGTATGAAGTTTTAAAAAATGTCCATTTTTTCATATATATATATTATTGATGTAAGATTGAATTTTTTTTCTATACTTGTATTACGATTCGGCCCCTCCACAGATACAATCCTGGCTCCGCCACTGCACACCACACCGGTGGTTCTCCATTGACCGCCATTTGTCTTGCAGGGAATCTAATAGAGGAATGTTCGAGAGAGAAGATTCATTCGCAAATATTCTCCCAGGAGCAAATTTGCACAAAGAATGTGCATATTTGGAATCCTTTCATCTAAATGGGGATGATTTCGTGTATAAGACATTTTTACTCATAGCTTTAGCGCAAGTGACATGATAAATTTAAAAACGAAAGCAAGGTATGACGTAAAACATCTCCAAATATGTTCCTCAAAACTAAATTTGGGTGAAAAGAAAAACATCAATGCGTATGCGTTCCAAAAATTTGTTGAGTTCCTAAAAATTTCCCTAAAATCTAAAAATCAAGTTGATGTTTGGGAATCCCTCAAATTTGAAGAAAAAAAAGTACGAGGGGAATGCAGTTTTTGGGGGGAACACGTGATAAAATGATATTTCTAGGATAAGAGGGACTTCTTACAGAGATTTGAGGGAATTTTTATTATTTAGCATTGGAAATGCTTCACAAATGGAAAGTAAAAAGAAATGACTGGAGTTCCATTTTGACTGCAAGTGAGGGGAAAAAGAAAGCAAAATATATTTTATTTGATATTTATTAAATAAAATAATTGTTTATTTGCTAGTCAAACTAAATAATTGTCACAAATAAATCTTCCACGCCATAAAAAATAAAAAATGATGGGTCTTTACCGAAGACTTATCATGTCAGCGGGTCCCCATTGAACAGTTACAGAGGCCCATTTGTCTGGCAACTACTCGAGAGGAGGAGGAGAGAGAGACAGACGAGTGGTGGGATTTTTCTTCTTGCGTTACTAGTTGGCGAAGTTAGAACCGTTACAGAAACAACAATGGAGCAATAAATTATTGTGAGTTTTATTTATTTCTCCAAGGTAAATTAGAAAATGCTTTGATTAAATTGAAATTTATAGAGAAGCAAAAAAGCCAGAAGACAGAAGAGAGAAGCCTCTTTGACTCTTTGTAGATTTGCTGCTCGGCAAAGCCTGTGAACACTGGTCTTTCAACTCTTCCAGTCAAGTTGGGACACAGGAGACAGCTAAATAGCTTCTGGGCTTACTTTATATTCCAAATCTCTGCCATGGCTTCCTGATTCCTCTTTAAAGGTGCTTCTCTTCTTCTTCTTCAGCTGCTTTCTTTTGTTTTTGGTTATTTACATACATGGTTGTAGGATCTTTTTCACTCTTGTTTGGTTGCTGGGGTCATGAGAATGGAAATAATAAAAATTTGAATTTTGAAACATTTAATTGGGACCTGGGAAAAAGAAAAAAAGTTTTTTTGTTTTTTGTTTTTTTTTCTCTGGAATCCGAAACTGCAGAATGGAGTAAGGGCTTATTTGTTTTTCTCCTATTTCCCCCATTTTGATGTATTGATTTGAATCATTTTGTGGGTTCTGATTTTTGTGTTTGTTTCTGGCCTGAGTAGTTTGTTATAAATTTTTTTTTGAAGCTTTGGGCCTCTTTTGGTTTTTTGTTGTGTCGTTTTCTTCCTTGTGTGATTGGAATTAGTAATATTTCTGCTACTGCTTGCAATATTTGAATGATAACTGAGAATATGACAGCCAACATGATGTGGTAAACCAAACAAGGAGATCCCAAGAGAGACGGAAGCATATCACAAATGAACTCTCTCAAATTGTGCACTTAAAACTGCTACAGGATGACATTACCCCTTTTTTCGTTCACAAGAATGGAATCCGTTGTAATATTAATATTTGGTCCTTAAGAAAAAGTCCGCTCATGAAATAACCAGAAAATATTGTATTTGAGGTCCCAACATTGAACTAGGTTGGGAGTTTGATTCCTCCCTTTGACTTTTGATATGTTGAGGAATAGACAAATAACAACGCATGGTATAAGATCGGTGCGAAGAGGTTCTGCCAAGAAATTGTACGCATATCGATATCCATTAAATTGCATTTCGGTTTCCGGACTGAACTGCTTTGGTAGGATGGCAATTGGCAAATGATAAAAGATCTTCAACATAGGCTTGCCCCAAATTTGTTATCTATTTTAGTTTCTACTATTTATATGTATACTTATGACTGAATGAAGTAATTTGTTTTCTTTTTCACAGATATGGGTTTGATTCAAGCGTTCCTTGATCACCATGCATTTCATTGCATTCATAACTAGCAAAAAGGATACTGTTGAAGATGGAGCTAATTTTTGCAGTTTTGGTATTGGCTTGCTTGTGCTCTTTTGCATTGCCTGATTCACAAGGTACGTTTCTGTAGTTATGTGTATGCACAACTTCTTCCCATTTTTTCAATTGTTGTTTACTCATCATCATAACCAATACTAATATAAACGAGTCTAGCATTGTATACTGCAATGTATTACAATATGGTGACATCAATGCAATTAAAATATTTTAACTTTTTTCCTCTCTGCCTCTCTCTCTCTCTTCTGTTGCTCTCTCTGGGAAATTATAAAAAGATGATCCAGAGGGTTAGTGGACTGTCTTGAGGGTTTTGTATGGTAGAATATGTTATGTATCTTTTACTTTCATTTGTTGACTCTATTTTTCAGTAATTATGTAAAGAAGTAGTGCATTTCTGTTGGAACATTTGCTTGATTGGATGGTGAATATATGATATTTTTTTGGTTTCAGGAGAGGCACTCTATTCATTGAGGACTTCATTGAATAGTTCACCCGAACAGCTCAAGGACTGGAACATTAACCAAGTTAATCCATGCACTTGGTCCAATGTGAATTGCGACCCTAACAATAAAGTCACTTCTGTGTAAGACATCCCTTGTTTATGTCATGATGCATTTCCAAAAAATCACTTTACAATGTGAAATTCATCTTACTTGCATATATTACTGCCTTATTACTAATTATGCTTTGTTTTGTCCCCTTTTTTTTGGGCAGAACATTGTCAAATATTGGATTTTCTGGCATCTTGTCCCCTAAATTAGGAGCCTTGACAACTCTTCAAACACTGTGAGTAAGGAGAATTCTAGTGCTGTTTATCCGAATTTCTGTATAATCTTCTGGAGCCATTTCTATAACAAGCACTGTTATCGAAGCTCATGGATACTCAAAATCTATAGTTTGATATTGTCTTTTAAGAAATCTAATCTCCTATATTTTGTGCTCACCTATAAATTTTTTGCTTTTAACACTATGTTTCATGCAATTTAGGGCAACTGAAAAAATAATATCAATGCATCATTAGATCCATTGACAGCAACTTTGGTTCTCTACTCAAGTTATTAAAGTAAATTTTGTTTTTTTAGCTTAGGTTTCAGCAATTCTAAATCACATGCTTTATGGGTAAGGTAATTGTTGACAGACTATGGTTTCTGGAGTATGACAATGTAAAGATTTGTAACACACATATATATATTTATAATTATTTTTTTCTTCTATATTTCATAACTCAACTAAGCGTCTTACGAACTAATTGAGGGTGAGTTTAAAAAAAAAAATCCTTGTTCCAGGTAATTTGGTTAGAACATGTGCTCCTTACCTTAGGCATATTTTATGTTACAGTTTTGATGACCATATCAATTGTCTATTTTGGTCCAAAGAATAAGATAGATTATATTTCGTCCATCTCAATCTATCCATGTTAATTTTGGTCTTTGCCTTTTGACTTCTTCTGCTTGAATCAATTCGCTCTTGCACCATGTGTTCTAGGTCTCTATGAACTTGTTCCATGGAAATGTGTTCAATTTCATACCATGTTCCAGATCTTGTCCTTATGATGCCCTCAACTTCTTTTATATCATGGATTCTTATTATTCTCTCATTTCCTTTGATGCATTACATATAAGTCAAACCATTTCCTTAGGATGTTTTGCATAGAGGAGTCAGACCATGATATAGGACTTCACTTGTGTACTGTACATACTTGTAAAGCATGTCTTCTATATTAGCTTAGGATGATGAACTTTGAGATGACTTCTTATTCCCAAGAGAGACAGATTTGTTGACACCATCAGAAAACTATTTTTCTAGGGTAATAATTAATTCTTTATATCTGTAGACATGTATGCATGCATATATGTATGATTCTAATATATATGACCCATTCATCTTGCAGTGCATTGCAAGGAAATGGCATAACTGGCGAGATACCAAAAGAGTTTGGAAGTCTGACAAGTTTGACCACCTTAAATTTAGATGACAATAATTTAACCGGTGAAATACCATCTTCCCTTGGTAATCTGCGAGAGCTTCATTTCTTGTAAGTTGTTTTATTAGCATTGTTTTAAGTTTCCACTAATATCTAATGACTCTCTGCATCATCCTTAATTTTGTCTTTGACAGTGGTTTTTTGATGATGCAAACAGGTCTCTGAATCAAAATAATCTGAGCGGGAATATCCCAGAGTCATTTTCAAGTCTTACAAAATTGATTAATCTGTATGTTATCATTTCTTGTACAATGTACATGTGATATGAAAAATCAGAGTTTGTCCATTCAAGTTATACTAAATGAATTAATTTGGTTCTCCAGCTTTTGGAATTCTGAAAGTTCTCTGTGTGAAGTTGTATACTTAGGCCCATCTCTTCAGTATTTGATCCTGTACTTCAAACTGTCTTTGCAGTCAGCTTGCCTCCAATGCTCTACATGGTCAAATACCCCAGCAATTATTTCGTGTCCCAAAATACAAGTATGAATAACTTGTCAATGTCATCGTTTCTGTTCCTGACAATAACTGACTGCATGGCTTTCTCTCTCTCCGCTTTTCTCTGTGTCCAGAGTCACATATTCAACATATGTTTTACAGCATGATTTGATCTGTGTTGCTTGTTGCAGTTTTACAGGAAACCACCTAAACTGTGGTGTAAATCTCTCCCACCGTTGTGAATCTGATATTGATGATTCAGGTTAATGGGTCAAATGATGATACTGTTAATTGAACTGTTCTGTTACCCTTTCTTTGAATGAGCCAACTGATGAGGTTTTCTCACTCTTGACAGGCTCTTCAAATAAGCCAAAGCTTGGAATTATAATTGGAGTTGTTGGAGGGCTTATTGGTTTACTTTTCTTTGGAGGCTTGCTCTACTTTATCTGCAAGCGTAGACACAAAGGCTACAAGCGTGAAATTTTTGTGGATGTTGCAGGTATGTCTTGCTTTCTAGTTATAAAACTGATTAAATTTTGACCCATTAATGGAACCTTGATTTAAATTTTGGGAAATCAGCACACTAAAGTGATTCAGCCATATTTTCTGATGAATCAATAAGATTTCCTATATGTTAAAGAAATTAGGGTTGTTCATGACACCATGACTGAAGTTACATGAGGAGTTCTTCTTTAGGGTAGTTACTTTAAATTAACATGTTCATCATATTTTATGCCTCTGCACATTAGGTCAGGTTGAGGGTGGTGGGAGAGGTGGTCTTTGTCTCAACATCTTGGTAGTTCCGTAAAAGAACCATGAATATATGTCCGAGTCTAGTTTTGGGTGTATCATTTAATACCAATCAGTGCCATAAAATTTGAGTTCTATTACAATTGTTTAGCTGTTTGGGTTGTGGTTTTTGAATTGTTCAAGAACGATCCTAATGGGCCGTGCCATTTCAGCCATTTTGGGCCATTGTGCATCCCAAACCATGAGGAAATCTTGATTGTTGCACAAATAGATAAAGTGGTCAGGGCTTCCTGACTGTTGTAAGTAAAAAGATTTGAGGGAAAAAATGTTAGATACACTGTAGGATAGGAAATGATAGGAAAAATAAAGAGATCTGGACTCACTCCGCCCTTTGGCATTACACAAAGGTTTCAATAGAGAAATTAGAAATTTTTTTGGCATCACACCAGCCTTCGGCATCACACTGAAGTGCCTTGGAATCACCCCAAGTCAACCTGTGATTCACACACCAGAATTTAAATATATTCCACGTGGATATCATGCTCATATAGTTTTCCTTGAAACTAAGCAACAGTAAATTGAAATCGTGTTTAGTATTACAATTTAAGTGAAAAAAACAAAAAAGTAATATAGGAAACTAGTCATTAACATGGGAATGCTATAACAACCTTATTCCCATATAAATCAGATCATAAACTAAGTCTATGATTGCCACAAAAAAAAACTATGTAATCAGTACAAGAAAGATTGAATTTCTTCCATTGACTACAGAAGTCGCTGAATGAGGGAAGGAAAAACCATTTAAAACATTTTGTGGTATATACTTTTCCACAATTAATTAGAGACTGAGAAGTGTATCATGTAAAGCTTTCATAATTGCAGTGCCTAGTCAATTGATCAGAGCCAAAAGGTGCTCATCATTACAGAGAATGACACATGTCATGTAAAATTTGTATTTTAGAATTTTTATCAATGGAATTTTTATAGTTACCATTTCAGTCTATAAGGCCTTGGTGAGACAACAATTTCTCCTTTCTTTTCTACGCTACGAGATCTCTTCTCCTATGAAATTTCTAGTTTGATCACAGGCGGTACGCTTCTCCCCAATATGAGATAGGTTACTGCTATATTCAGAACTTCTCCCCTGGCTTAAACAAGCCCGTAGCTAAACCCCTGACCTATCGGTCAGTAGCTGAACTCCCTCTAACGAGCAGGTGAACCCCTTCCTCTTCTTGCCCGAAGTAGAGTGGTGAAGTCCAGTTGGGGCAACTGGCCAGATGACATTGATAGCTGAGTTTCCAGGGTAGGATACAAGGCTTGAAGTGTGGGTGAAAACTTGCTCTAAGGGGAGGCTTCCTATACCCATAAAAGGAGTGGCCAAAGAAGACCTGAATAATCCTGATCTTTGATCAAATTCTCACGTGGAAGGATTTTTACATTAAGTTAGGTGATTATATCAAAAGTGATCCTAAGATGAGTAATACGAATGTTGATTTGTATCATAATGCTGTTATGAAATTGTTGAACGATTTTAAAAGTGATTGGTGAGCCTTTTTTTTATTTTTTATTTTTTATTTTTTATCATGGTAGGCATTCAGAGCTAAAATGGCCTAAGGCACGGCTGGGGTGAGGGCCCCAATTTACCAGCTTAGTTTCTCATATGTAAAATTGATAGTGAATTTGAGAACTAAGTTGCGAGTCTAAATTTAACTTATCTGATTTAACCTCCTTCCACGGGCAGGAAATTCATCAGTTTCATCAGAGTTGATGTCAAGGATGCTTACTCTATTATATTTAGTTTCCATTTGTATCTTTTATATGATTTAGAAATATTTCGTGTCTGTAATATGCTTTGTATCATTTAATGTTCTTGAACATTTGCAATTGAACTTTTATTATGCATTGCATGCAAAGTTTCCTTTGCATTCTGCTTTTAAAACCATTTTTAACTGCTGGGCCCAGGTGAAGTTGACCGAAGGATTGCATTTGGTCAATTAAAAAGGTTTTCATGGAGGGAATTGCAGCTAGCAACAGACAACTTCAGTGAGAAAAATGTTCTAGGACAGGGAGGTTTTGGAAAAGTCTATAAAGGAGTGCTATCTGACAACACAAAAGTTGCTGTTAAGCGTCTCACTGATTATGAGAGTCCTGGGGGAGAAGCCGCTTTCCAGCGTGAAGTTGAAATGATAAGTGTAGCTGTTCACAGGAATCTCTTACGACTGATTGGATTTTGTACAACTCCAACAGAACGCCTTTTGGTGTATCCCTTTATGCAGAATTTAAGTGTTGCCTACCGGTTACGAGGTATGGCGCCTTCAATTCATATGTGATTTACAGCTGCAATGTGTGTTATAATTCAGGTTGATTAGGTGTAGCTTCTTTTATTTTTATTTTTGGGGGAATTGGGGAGTAAAATTGTGACAATTTGGATACATGCATTTTATGGTTTCTCCAGATATGTGCACGCATATGTGGTGCATACATGCATACAATGCCATATCTCCAATTACTTGGACTTTTCCTACCACTTTGGGTTATTATACGTCAAATCTGTATTGTGTGAATGGTTATTCTGGTAACTATCTCCTTGTGTTGATTTATAAATTTATATTACCTAGGATATATAGGTAAAATTATGTCTTTACACTCTCGTTCCCTTTGTTTTTCCTTTCTACGTATGATAAATGGCAAAGTCACTGTAGGAGGGGAATTCATGGTTTTTCTGAGTTCGTCATAAGACCTTCTCCACTTGATTAATATAGTAGAGAGAAGGTTTAAGTTGATCTATGTTTTAGTAGTTGCATTTGAAGTCATCATTAGATCACAAATTGGACTATAATGTTTGTGTCAATTGGAGTTATTCACCATTATTACTAGCCTTGCAATGATATTACCAGGCTTTGAATTTTTTTTTCAGAGATTAAACCTGGGGAGCCTGTTTTGGACTGGCCCACAAGAAAGCAGGTGGCTTTAGGCACGGCCCGTGGGCTAGAGTACCTACATGAACATTGTAATCCTAAGATCATTCATCGAGATGTTAAGGCTGCTAATGTACTACTTGATGAAGATTTTGAAGCAGTCGTTGGTGACTTCGGCTTGGCAAAGTTGGTGGATGTTAGAAAGACAAACGTGACAACTCAAGTTCGTGGCACAATGGGCCACATAGCACCTGAATACTTGTCCACTGGGAAGTCATCAGAAAGGACAGACGTTTTTGGCTATGGGATTATGCTCTTAGAACTTGTAACAGGACAGCGGGCAATTGATTTTTCACGCTTGGAAGAAGAAGATGATGTTTTGTTGCTTGACCATGTAAGTTAAACTTGTTCTGCATTTGCATATCTTTTTCTCTGTCCCACTCCCTCTCTCCCTACCTGCTCCAAGTGTGCATTTATATGCAAAGGTTGAGGTTGAAGATATAAGTTGAACAGACCTTCCTCTAAATACCATATCTTCAACTGGAGCAATAAACTTATACAAGGGCGGTAGTGATATCTTCATTTTGGACACTGATATTGTTGGTTATTGCTTACCTTATTTTTATCCAAGAATTTCGAGATATAGTTTCTAGGTTTGGAAATTTAACTGATACTTGGTACATATTTGATGGATGCATATTTGATTGACCATTAGATGTTTATACGTGATCTGTTGCAATAAAGAACTATAATTGTATGGAAGCGGTTTATGAATTACGTACCTTATGATTAATGGTTGGTTTAAGAATATGTGCATGAATGGATGTATGTGCGTATCTATTACATTATTGATGAACCTAGCTGTATCATTTTCTAAGTTCTAAAGATTTGGCGTATCAGCATGAGAAAATAAATAAAATATTACCCTAAGTCATTAGGGATGCCAGTTCTTGTTCCTTTCACAGCACATAATTCCATGTTGCAAAATAAAATTCGCCTGCTCATGACATTTGTCTTCATGCATGTTAAGATAAATTAAGCAAATGACATTCTTGCAATTTGTTTTAATGGTATTGGGAACTTTGCATGCTCACAGATGTGGGAGTTCTTCTGAAATGGGTTTGTAGTTATATTGTGTGGTCAAAGACTGTTGCCAATTCTAAGTAGTAGGTTCGATATGGAAAGTTGTGCAGAACCTATCCTCTACACTAAATAATGTCACTCTTGAGGATGAAAACATGGTGATGAGGACGTCTTTGTTAAACCCATTAGGGTTTAGGAGCGAAAGAGATGGAAGAGGAAATTATTGATTAGTTTCCTAATTTATTTGTTAGTTTCCTAGGTTCTCTAGATTTCCAGATTTTAGTAGGATTTGATTTAAGTTTACTAGTTTATTTGGATTGGTTCCTTTGTGGATTAGGATTTCTGTTTAGTAAGGGATTTTTTATCCTCCCTAGGTTTTAGTTTGCTATAAATACCCCTTCTATATAATTCATTATAGAGAGTTTAGAGATTTGAGTTATGAGAGAAGCTTATTTTCCAGAGATTGGAGAATTCTTGGTGTGAAGCCATACCCCTTGGTGTGAAGCCCCTGGAGTGATTCCAGACCTATCCTTATTTGTTTGATTTTCTGTTTTCCATTGTTTTCGCTTCCGCTAAATTACCTAAATACTCAATTCACCTTTATCCTACATCACATGGTGACCTTTTAACTGCGTACATATTTTTCGCATGAATTTGTACTCACTGTGGCAACTTCTTTCTTTATATGCTTTTGAAGGTCAAGAAGCTGGAAAGGGAAAAAAGGCTGGATGCTATTGTAGATAACAATCTGAATGATAGTTTCAACATCCAAGAAGTAGAAATGATGATCAAAGTTGCACTTCTTTGTACACAAGGATCCCCTGAAGATCGCCCATTAATGTCAGAGGTGGTACGGATGCTAGAAGGAGAGGGTCTGGCTGAACGGTGGGAAGAATGGCAGAATGTTGAGGTTACTCGCAGGCAAGAGTATGAAAGACTACAGAGGAGATTTGACTGGGGAGAAGATTCAGTTTATAACCAGGATGCTATTGAGTTATCAGGTGGGCGATGAGGTAATAAATAATTTTATACTTGTTTTCTCACCTTCAGCATGTCATATCCTTTTTGTTAGGTTAGCTTGGTTAAACCCGGAATGGAGCATATCTGTATTCCAAAAATCATAATATCATGATTTTTATTTTCTGTTGTGATGCTTTTGCTGCAAGCCCTTTTTTCCCTACTTGATTTTGTAACTGTTAATTTGTATATCTTGTGGATACAAGTTTTTGTAAGTGTGGCCAAGCCATGGAATACAAACCTTGCAGATTGTGTAATCAACATTGTTCTGATTTTAATATTTATCTTAAAGGTAAAGCCAGGGGAATATAAAAAATACTTTTCTTATTTTCCACTATGTTGGTTATCAGTGACAGCTTCAGTCTGCATCCTTCTTTTCCGTTCATGATTAGGTACAAAACATTAACATACACAGGTGTGTTCATGGGACCTGTCTGATTAGAGTGTTATTCTAAGCACAGAAAATTCGTGTACGATTTCTAATTTTCTTTATGGAGTAAAGCCTTTAAATAAATCAGGTTCAGTTGCAGTCATCAATACAAACAGCTAGCTCTATTTGTGGTGTGGTGAGAAAACTAGAACTAGAATATTTCAGTGGTAAAAATCCACTTGAGATCTGTACATAGAACATGTTCAATCTGAAATCGATGTCTAATTAGATGTACTTTGCAAAACGTCTCGCAAGAGTGCTGATGCTCAACTTCATTAGATGGCTTCCTGGCAATCTTGTATAACCACGGCATGAAAGTGGGGAACTGTAGCCCATGCTTTCAAATTTTCCTTTTCCTGTGGTGGTTTTTCTACCATCAACTCTTTCTTCTCGTTCATTTGACTTTCATTCATCCTTTGGTTTTTCCTGGGCTAGAAGATACTGTGGTGCATTGTCCGTGTCTCTACCATCCATCTCTTCAAGGTTGATATAACACATGTTATAGTCTACACCTGCCATAGCCAAAGCTTCCACTGACATGGCTGCACCTCTGTGTGTGTGTGTGTTGAGGCCCTTAAAAATTGTTAGCACGTCAAAGAATTTTCAGTATGAGATTATATACGTATATACAGCTGATCCTTACTCTAGGAAGTCTGGTCAAATGGTGTTCATATGTGGTACCAACCCCTTTGTGCAGAAACAGCTCACGGGTTTCATGCGACTTCAACTACTCTCTCTTTCTCTCTCATTACTACATTTTGATTTACGAAACATATAGTATGGTTAGTGTGCAATGGATTCTACCCAAATGTGGTGATGACACAAGATTTGATTTAACAAGTTTCATAAAAAGCTTTTGTCAATTGGGAGATGTGAAATGATATACATGTGATTAGTTTAATGAGTTTCACTGGGTAGGTGTGGATGCATTTCCATGAGAAGGATTTGGTTCACTTTTTCACCAAAGCTGAAAATGTCATGGCATTTGGTGCCCCTGCATCCGTATTGTACTTTGGCATTTAACCTTCTACCTTTGGCATGCGTGCTGAGGGGAACATCTTTTGAGTTATTCCTTTTTTATTTGACGATTCTTATCCTACGGCAGGAATGGTTATAAGTTTTACTTTATATGACAGGAGATAGGGAGAAGAGGTTTAGGGGTGCCTTGGAACATCAAGCTTTACTATCTTTTTAATTTTCCTTAATTTGTCCACACTTTTTCTTTTGTTTGTTTTTTTTTATACAAGAGATATTGGGGAAGGGAATCGAATCGAATGTAGGACTTTGGGTACATGGATGAATGCTTCCTAACCACTATAAGCCCATTGCAAAAAACTATACTATCACTTAAATTATCTGTTCTTCACTTGTGCTCCATTGAAAAAAAAGGAGGAAAGTGCATAGGCTTTGTTGATCACTTCGTAGCGCCATGTAACATGGGTTTCATTCGAATTGGCTGAAGTTTCGCTTGTGTTTCATTATATTTGGTGACTCCAGTTGGGATGATTGTTTTTCGTATTTTTAAAATTAGATGAGAAATTAACTAGACATCACCAGCCACATGAAACATATTTTCATTTAATCATTGCGAAGCAACAATTGTGGGCACCTAGACATATAGGAATAGAAACAAAATGCGGCATGGTTATGCGCTCGCTGGCTTAGCGTGTCTACGACAAAAAGAAATTCGTGAACAGAAGATAGAATGATAGAAATTCGTGAACAGAAGATGGAATGATAAGATAAATGTTAATAGGATTATGGTACAAAATTGCAAAATTCAAGCCATGGTCTGAGTATCGACTCTATTTGTTACTTTAACAGACCCCTCAAATTAAGTGCACTTTTCAACTGGATCTTGGTTGATTTTGCTTAAACAACTTTGATGCCAAGGGTGGTCTAATTTGACTAAAATGATCAGTTTGGGTAACATCCCCGTTAGAAAGTTGTGATCGTCTAGTCGACTTGGTGGAACAACCCTAGATACGCACATAATTTGGATTCGGCTATTTTAGCTAGGAGCAACTGGACAATAACAAGACTAAATTAGCTACAAGCTGAACATCAATTGTATCCATTTCATCCATTCATAACTTTGTCATGCAATACTTCAACAAATACTTAAAACTGTCAACGAATTCCATAACTTTGGCATCCGGTACTTTAACAATATTGAAGATATATAAAATCGGCCTTGGACATTGGTTAGTGAGGTTGAAACGCATCTTTCATCCGATGAGTAAAATATTTTCATTTTACATTGCTGTTCTTTTATTTGAGTAATTTCCGAGAACCCACACTCCAACAATTAAGTTCTTTTAATTCCAGCCCTTCACTAATGTTACCTGCACTTTGGCGCAGTTGAGCCGAAACATGGAAACTAAATTAAGGGGGGCAAAACAGCAACAATTAAGCTAACAAATCTTATATATCATCTAGTCATGCATATAATACTATTTTGTTTTACCATGGTATATACATGGAAAGGGAGTCATGTGTTTCAAGAAGAATCACATCATCCATGTTTGTATGGACAAAAACCACTGGTTTAAAACTTCAATTTATAATGTATTACACGTCATCTGAAAACATATCTTGATTTTAGGGTGCAAAGATTACAATCTTGTTCATGGCATTTATCTGTTTTTCGTTGGAATTATCGTCACGAGTGGTGAGCCTTAAATAGCTATAAGATTAATAGAAAACACATTAAATCCATCTAATTACATTTGTTTTTTATATTATTGATTCATAAATCGTTAGAATTCTTGTTGGAATTATAAATTACAATATTCATAATTTGACATTATTACAACTCATAACATTCTTGGAAAAATAAATAAATCATTACATACAATAAGCTACAAAAAATAATTAGACATAAACTGCATAATTAGGACAAGATGTTTACTCAAAAGAAAATTGGTAACAAAATTTTGACTAGATGATGTTTACCTTTTTGGTTATGTATTGACTAGAACGGTCATTTTTTTATTAAAGTTAATTGGGAATATCGTCCGTGTTTTTCTCACCAATGTCAATGCCTACATCTCCAACTCTTCAAGGTTAATGCCTACTATTTGCCAAAGCTTCATCGACATTATTTGTCAAAATTTTTTTTTGCTACCTAGCCTCCCTCCTCCCCCCCCCCCCCCCCCCCCTCCCCTTTTTTTTTCCTTTTATTGGCAGACTCGATTAAGGTTAGTGTTTGTTGCATGCCTGCTAGTGTCAGTTTCTTTTCCTCTTTTTTTCCTTTTTCTTTTTCCTTTTATTGGCAGAATTGTCTTTTTTGAATTCATCAGCAACTGACATTATTGTTTCATAATGTCTTAAATATATTTGTATGATTAACTCATAAAGAATATGAAAAATTAGATGATGGATTAACAATTAAAGGGATCTTTCATCTGCCACATGAAACATATTTTCATTTAATAGAAAGAAATGAAAAACTAAGAATTATTTGAGCGATCCTTCAATAGAAGAAGATTGAGGGAAAAAACAGTTAACGTACATTGAAAATTGAAGAAAAAAAAGTCAATGCAGTCATTTCATGAATTATTCTAGCTAAGAATAATGTGTGAGAGAATTCTAGTGGGTTGTTGACGGAAACCATGAAATTGGAGCACATCACTGCGTTTAGGATGGAGAAACCTAATTTTCGGCTCAAGAAGATTTGACTAAGCTGACCCGTAGTTGTATCCATTCCATCCATTCATGAAGCAGAGTTTAGATCTGTCTAATCTGACCAGCAATTGTATCCATTCCTTCCATTCATAATGCATCCCCACCTTGTCATCATGTAACTCAATAATGCTCGAAGCTCTCAAGAAATCCAGTAACAACCGGACATTGGTTGTCAAGTCTTTAACTACTTGGGTAAAACTTGCACTTGAACATATGGGAACTCAGCTGTAGTCACTGGGTGAACCTTGAAATTGTCTTCTATCACCTTAGGAACATATTTTCATTTTACACTGTACGCTTTATTATTTGAGTAATTTCTGAAACCCCACATTCCAACGATTAAGTTTTGGCACGGCCCAACATTAGAATTTAGCAATGGAGCAACTATCCACTTAGTCCCAAGCATTAGTATTTAGCAATCACCAATAATAAATAAATAAATAAATAAAATAAAAAACCAAAACTTGAAAACCACATTAGCAGTTTAACCAAAACATGGGAAACTAAATTAAAGGGGATAAAAACAGAAACAATTAATTAAGCTATTTTTTCATGATATATACATGGAAAGGGAGTCATGTGTTACAAGCAGTCATCCATGATTGTATGGACAAAGTTAAAACCATCAACTTATTGGGGCTTTTTAAATCCAAAAACTCAATATAACGTATTACACATCATCTGAATACATGTTTTCATTACAGGGTGAAAGATTACACAGTATTATTCATGGAAACTAAAGCCCTTGCCCCCTTTTCGCATCTTAGCTTTCATCTGTATTGTTCATGTTTTTTCACCAATGTCAATGCCTAGATCTCAATTGAATATGCTCCTTAACTTTGCTCGACTAGCACCAGATGTGGTGTTGGCATTTTATCAACTAGCTTTTTTTGTTTTTTTATACAACCGATGATTTAATTTAAACTAATCTAAAATATGGAGAGGGGGATTTGAGCTTGGGTGCAGAGTGGGGAGCAGATCCGCTCTAGCCAACTTTGCTAAGCTCATTTGCAATATCAACTAACCTTTGATTAGTCATATTTTTCCTTTCTTAGTTGGAGAATGCCTCAGGTTCGACTCACATGGATTGTAAGGAAGATATGTATTTGTGATAATTCAATACCTAGTTAGTTGTGGTTAGTCTTGTTGGAGGTGTATTTGGCCCGTGTTGTGAAAATTTCTTATAAATATCTTAACGTTTGTTAAAAAAATATAAAAAAAATCATTAAAAAATGTAGAGGATATAACGAAAATGAGATATAGAAGGTCCTAACAAGTTAGATTGATAGACACTGGACTTGGTATAATATTATTACAATTTACACATTATCTGAACACACTTGTTGATTTGGGGGGAAATATTAGAGTCTCATTCATGGAAGCAACCTCCTTTGCCCATTTGCGCATCCTTTCCTTCATCTGTTCTTGGTTGGCCACAATCTCAATGCCCAAAGTTTGCTCGGCTACCAGATATGGCGGCGGCTGTTCCCAGCCGCAATACTCCAACTCTTCAAGCTCAATGCGAGATTCTGCATAATCCATGCCTGCCATTGCCAAAGCTTCAATCGACATTAGAACTTCGTCTTTTTTAAGTTTTATATTTGCCCAACTGGACTGGAGTTGAGCTTGTAATCTTGAAAATGGATTACATATATTTATATGTATGCATAATTTCTGCTGTTTCTGTTTAGGCTGCTAAAAGCAGAGAAGACACGGGGTTTTCATGCTTAAATATGTAAATATATGTCCCTACTGTTTTACTCAGATGGGCTTAATAAAGAAAAAAGCTTCTGTCACTGCATATGTCATAAAGCATACGCATTTCGTGCACCTGGCAGCGCTGATAATTCAGTTCATGTTCTTGATATTCCCGTGATCCGCTGATCTGAAATATTCATAGTCCTGTCCTGTAATTGAACTTGAATTCACATGTTTTTGCAACGCAAATTGTTCCAAATGGGTCCAAGGGATTTGTAAGAAATATTCAATTGATAGAAAGTGATCAAGAACTTGACCACTCTTACTTGATGTAAGACTTTCTCGGGACAAATGACACAATAATACATGTACAAACTAATTTGTATTAATTTATAAAAATGACATTGTCTACAACAATCATCGTCACCTCCACCTCTATCACCACCACCACCACCACCACCACCACCCACCACCCACAACTACCGCCACCATCATCTTCACCTTCACCCCTAACTCTATCTCTATCACCACCACCACCACCACCACCACCACCCACCACTGCCACCACCTCCACCTCCACCTTCACCACCATCTCTACCACCACCAATACCACCATCACCACCTATGATTATAGCACATGACACTTTCAACATCATGTCCATTTTAGTCATTATCCACAGTTACAACGGTTTTATTTTAAAATTTACCAAACGGTTTCCACATTGCTTTTTATACTAACAATACTTTAAAGAGTTAAATGTCAAAATGGTCCTTGTGTTTTACCATGTTGGCCAATTTAGTCATTGTGTTTTTAATTTGACCAATTTAGTCTCTTTGTTTTGGACTGTTAGCTAATTTGATCCATTCCGTTAAAATTGCCATTAAATATGAACATGATAATCCTTTTCTTTTTTTGAAAACTTATAAAGCTGTTTTAATTATTAAAAAAAATGGATTTATTTACAAATATATTAAAACTTCAATTCAACTAACATAACATTAGGAAAAAATAGAAGGTAAAAAAATTGAAAAAAATGAAAAACTAAGAATTATTCGAGAAATCCTTTAGTAGAAGAAGACTGAACATTAACGTACGTTGAAAATTGTGGGGGTCTCTTTATCCAGCAGCTTGACGAATGGGCTTACGTTGCCGAAAAGAGAAACAGGTGAAACTACCCTATGTGTCTGAGTTCAAGAATTAGGCCCCGAGAATGCTTCGAAAGGGTAGTGAAGCCTTAGGAAGCATCCTGGTTACCTTCACCAACAAAAATAACAACTGCTTACAGGCAGATTCTTAGTGCTTACAGATGAATTCTTAGCTTGGCATGAGGAGATCGTGGCATGGAAGCAAAATTGACATGAGTTTAGCACTGAAGAGAAATTATGTGTTCTTGGAAGGAAGGAAGGGTGTCAAGGCAAGAAAGGAAAGGTTTGCAAGAAGATTTGGCTGAGAAATGAGGAAGAGAAAGGGATGGGTGGTTTGAGCATTTCTTCTGGCAGCTTGACAGAAGCTTTGTCAAGTGTTAGAACAATCTGCCAGAAGAGGGAAAATGGGGAAGAAGGGTGAATAGTGCACGAAATTGCTGGGTTTTGCAGGTAAGAGAGGAAGCTTGTTCTCTGATTATGGATGGTTTTTGTTGGGTAGAAGAGGCCCTATTTATAGCCGCTGGAAGCCATCTTTTTCCAAGAAACCCTAATGGCTTCTATCCCATTTTGCAAAGTCTTTCCCTTCCTTCTTCCCCTCATCCCTTCAATCATCATATTTTGGTGAAATCTACTTTGCTCATTTGCACGAAATGAAGGATTTTGGAAGCTCAAGGTTCCTTTCCTGCAGCTGCACTAGTGAAGAATTCCTATTTTCAGATATCTCTTTTCCTCCTTCATGGTCAAATCTGATGAATGAAAGATATTGGTATACATGCTGGTTCGAAAGGTGGCTCCTTGCGCGCCAATATCTTTTGGTCCCTTGGATGTTTTGCTTGAAAACTTGTTCCTTCCCTCCCAGCAACCCACGTGGTCTTCCAAGCTCTTTCGTGGCTTTGTCTTTCAACCAAATGCTGAGGCTTTTTGTTGATTCTCATTTCTATTTCTTTGGGCCTTCTAAGATAGCAAGCCAACTTACCAAATAAATGGGCTAATCTCATCAAGTATTGGGCTATATGGGTTAATTTAATGGACCATTTTGGTTGGGATATTTTATCTCTTGTGCTCACCCATATGTTTGGGCCCAAGAAATGGGCTTGAGCTCCAAGACTCCCAAGCAACCCGGAACTTCCATTTCTCGGCCCATCAATGAGCCTCATGACAATTTATTACCATCCATACCACAACCCACTCAAGTAAGCCCTAAGAATTTGCGTGGCTTGGGCCCACTTAAGCTTGTAGCGTGGCTATGTGTAATAATAATGATTTTCCACTTGGCATTGCATGTCACTTGGCGTGCTTGAATTTTGTCGCTTTGAAGAAGGATATGACTCATGACGGGATAATTAGCTTGGACTCGTAAAGCCAGTGCTTATTTCAACTCTTAGCATGACAGATCGCATATTTATTTGGCATGACACGTGGGTCATCACTTGTGCGAGCATGAATGACGAACTTTTGCACGCTCCAAATCGGTTCTTTTCTTAATAAGGCATTGCGTTGAGCTGAGAATTTATTTGGGCCCAACCCTGGATTTTTGGGCCTCAACAAAAATCAAAGAAAAAAAGTCAACGCAGTCAATTTGTGAATTGTTCTAGCTAAGAATAATGTGTGAGAGACTTCTAGTTGGTTGTAGATAGAAACCATGAAATCGGAGCACATCACTGCGTTTAGGGTGGAGAAACCTAATTTTCGGCTCAAGAAGATTTGACTAAGCTGACTTGTAGTTGTATGCATTCCATCCATTCATAAACCAGAGTTTAGATCTAATCTGACCAGCAATTGTATCTATACCATCCATTCATAATGCATCCCCACCTTGTCATCATGTAACTCAATAATACTTGAAGATCTCAAGAAATCCAATAACAACTGGATGCTGGTTGTCAAGTCTTTAACTACT
The DNA here is from genome assembly GCA_903112645.1 of Prunus armeniaca. NCBI lineage: Eukaryota > Viridiplantae > Streptophyta > Magnoliopsida > Rosales > Rosaceae > Prunus > Prunus armeniaca. The sequence continues at coordinate 16,882,278 of CAEKDK010000006.1, forward strand.
TGGGTAAAACTTGCACTTGAACATATGGGAACTCAGCTCTAGGCACTAGGTGAACCTTGAAATTGTCTTCTATCACCTTAGGAAAAGATTTTCATTTTTAACTGTATGCTTTATTATTTGAGTAATTTCCGAAACCCCACATTCCAACAATTAAGTTCTGGCACGCCCAACATTAGCATTTAGTAATGGAGCAACTATCCACTCAGTCCCAAACATTAGTATCTAGCAATCACCAGTAATTTAAAAACAAAAACAAAAAAACAAAAAAACAAAAACTTGAAAACCATATTAGCAGTTCAGCCAAAACATGGGAAACTAAATCAAAGGGGATAAAAACAGAAACAATTAATTAAGCTATTTGTCATGATACTAGGCTAAAAACCTAGCTAATAGAACAAATCTTATATCGTCTAGTCATGCATATTATACTATTTTGTTTTATCATGGTATACACATGGAAAGGGAGTCATGTGTTTCAAGCAGTCATCCATGATTGTACGGACAAAGTTGAAACCATCAACTTACTGGAGCTTTTTAAATCCAAAAACTCAATATAACGTATTACACATCATCTGAATACACGTCTTCATAATGGGGTGAAAGATTACACAGTATTTGTTCATATTTTTTCATCAATGTCAATGCCTAGATCTCAATTGAATATGCTCCTTTGCTCGACTAGCACCAGATGTGGTGTTGGCATTTTACCAACTAGCTTTTTTTTGTTCTTTATACAATCGATGATTTAATTTAAACTAATCTAAACTACGGAGAGGGGATTTGAGCTTGGGTGCAGAGTGGGGAGTAAATCTGCTCTAGTCAACTTTGCTAAGCCCATGTTTGCAATATCAACTAACCTTTGATTTAGTCATATTTGTCATCCCTTAGTTGGAGAATGTCTCAGGTTCGACTCACATGGATTGCAAGGAAGATATGTATTTATGATAATTCAATACCTAGTTAGTTGTGGTTAGTCTTGTTGGAGGTGTGTTTAGCCCGTGTTGTGAAAATATCTTATAAATATCTTAACGTTTGTTAAAAAAATAGAAAAAAAAACATCATTAAAAAATGTAGAGGATATAAAGAAAATGAGATATAGAAGGTCCTAACAAGTTAGATTGATAGACACTGGACTTAGTATAATTTTATTACAATTTACACACATTATCTGAACACACTTGTTGATTTTGGGGGGAATATTACAGTCTCATTCATGTAAGCAACCGCCTTTGCCCATTTGCGCATCCTTTCCTTCATCTGTTCTTGGTTGGCCACAATCTCAATGCCCAAAGTTTGCTGGGCTACCAGATATGGCGGCGGCTGTTCCCAGCCGCAATACTCCAACTCTTCAAGCTCAATGCGAGATTCTGCATAATCCATGCCTGCCATCACTGGCGGATGTAGCAAGGCGCAAGGAGGTGCAGCTGCACCTCCCCTTGCCGGAAAAACCATTGTGGGTGCTTCAAATTGCCCCTTTGCTCAACTGATGTACAGATTACCTTATTTCCATTTTCAACATTTAAGTAAATGTCTTTGTCCTTTTACTTTTATTTATTTTTATATTACTCCATTTACTTAAGTTTACAATGTAAATAAGGAAGTACCCCCCATTTGGATTCAAATAAAAATACTAAAAAATCAAATTCCCACCAAATCAAAATGTGAAAATTCGGTTTTAGTGCAAAATACGATTTAGGCTAAAAATGATGGCTCATTAAGTCAATATATACTTCATACTAAAATCCCATAAAATCAAGTTTTTTTATTTGATGTGTAAGGAATAAAAGCCGCCAAAAATTATCTTGAGAAAATGATTATTCCAAAAAATTATTTTTCATACTTAGTCAATATTGCACCTCTGCTAAAAAATTTCTAGATCCGTCAGTGGGAGCATATATAAACTCATTGTCAGGCAAGTGATCAGCTCATTATCGATCTAACCAATTGAAGCTAGCATTTACGAAGCTTTTTCTCTGTCGTATATATGTTTTGTTAGAGCCTGCAGACGGATCATGTCAGTTTCATTAGAAGCTTTAGCAATGGCTGGTACAGACTACCGTTCAATTGCTATGACTGTGGAAGAATGGGAGCGCTGCGACTTGGAGCTGTCTCCTCCACATTTACTAGCGGAAGATGAAGAAGAAAAAGATGAGAGAAAATTCGAGGAACAAGTAATGGGAAAAGAAATTAAGAAGGGAGGGAAGGAGGAAATTTCCCAACGCCCATTTCCTGCTGATCCAGCATTCAGAAGATTATAATGGCCCCTGTTAGGATGATATATCGAACTTCAGCATGGTTTCGCTACAGATCAGCGAGAAATTATGACACAGCTGCCCCAGGGAGTTACAATCTTGTATTATTTCACATCATACATACATACATACATACTGTTGTTATGCTTCTGTTGTTGATGTCCAAATATCCTCAGTCTTGTACTATGCATAGTTTTAATTCCTGCACCACAACAACTTTTTTTTTGAACATAAACTGATTTCATTAGAAGCCCCAAAATAGGAGCACAAAGAAACAGTACAGTCATAAAGAGAAACAACAAGACCATTATAACCGATAGAGAAGCAACTAGACCTCAAAGGCAAGGCTAGACCCAGCTTCTATACCGGACAAAAGCCATACATTAACTTGGAGGGGAACGTAGGCCATCAGAAACCAAGACACGCTGTAAGGACCGAGGTAGCCTGTTGGCCTAACTTTGCAGATCCACCGCCTTAGCACCAATTGAAGCTGCAACATGAGCAGCACGATTTCTTCTTACAAGGGATCCAACTCCACTCAATAAAGATTATTGTTGAAAAAGGAACTTGCTCTTCTAATCTCCAGGATCAAAGGGAAAATTGTCCAGACACGCATAGCAACAGGGGAAGTTGCAGTTTGACATTATGAGTTGTGAATTGAACGGTGTACAATATTTACCCAATTGTTCGTAATTTGGTCTGTCAAGTTTTTCTAGTTTAAAAACAAAATATGCACGCCACGTTACATTCGAAATTTCTAAAAGTATAACTGACGAAAATAAGTAGGGTTGTACAACAAAAATTCATAGATTCCTATGTATTTTCATTTTCTAGCGCATTAAACCAATGTGATATTCAAAATTCAATGACTAATATAGTTACAATTTAAAGATGAATAACTTCAAAGTTCCATTAAATTTCAAATTCAACATCCTTATCTAGTTATTATCGAATGGGAGGACTCCACAAGTAAAATAAAATAAATATAAAAAAAATACGAGTAAACGGTTCGATTTGGTTTAGGCCGATTTGCAAAAGCTCAAAACAGAAACCAAAGCAATCCATTACGGTTTAGTTTGGTCTTAAATCGTGTGACTTTTTTTTTCTGTCAAAACCAAACCAAACCAACAGACCATTACGGTTCAGATCAGCCGTATTGATGTCCACTCCAACCAAATTGTACCAGTATCAAGCCCTTTAGATTACAAGGAACAGTAAGTGTTTTGGTAAGCATTTATAATCATGCTTTCTATTTTTTAGTTAAAATTTAGCTAAAACACTATAAATTTACTTTAGGAGCTCCCTATAAAATTTCAACTCCAACCATACTCACAACTTTAGAGAGTTATAAAATCCAGGCGCAGAAATGACAACTCCCTATAAATGCTTTAATTTCTCTTTTAATTCATTTTTTGAATAAAATCAAGGCCAAAAAACCATAATTCGCATTAAATAAATGATGAAGATAATATTAAAATAGGGAGCTGATTTTTCCACTCCTTTTTTCTCCACTTACACTCCCTTTTATTTTTTTAATATCATTTAATCAATTTTATTCTTTTTTATTCTTTCTCTTTCCTATTCTACCCTTACCTTACATTAATTTATTTTCACTTCACTTTTATATCATTTCTTTTTCTTTTACTTTATTTTCACTTGCCCTCATTTTTCAATATTTTTTTGGCTTATTTTTTGATATACCCCCTGAAAGTATATTTGAGTCTCACTTTGGCCCCTGAAACTCATTTGTCTCACTTTACTCCCTTTTTCACACATATATGTCTCACTTTGTCTAGATTCCGGCGAGGCCCTAGCCAACACCATCCCAACTCCTTGTCTTCTTCTGGTTCTTAGCCCAACATATCAAATCAAACTAAGAAAATCAACTTCCAAAAAATAAAATCATAAAACCAAACCAAGTAATCAAAAGAATCATATCAAAAACCAACCCACCAAACCAAATCATACCCAACCATTCTTCAGCCGCCCAACTTCCTCTACGCACCCAACATCAGTTTCACCGCAACCTCCACCCCCCGTTCAATAACAACATCCTTCCAACCACCATCAAAGCCACCTCCATCCAATTCCTCACCCCATCACCCCAAACCCACACCCAAGATTAATCTCCCCATCCAAACCCCCACAGTGGTAACTAATCAAAATCAATATATATAAAAATTGAAAAACAAACCCAAATCTCAAAGAGAGAGACAGAGAGATTGGTGGGTATGGAAAAAGAAAGAAAGATAAATGGAGGAAGAGAGGAGGTGGTGGCTGGGGAGGGTGGCGAGGGAGGGCACAGGTTGGGTACAACACAGGAGGGGTTGTTTTTTTTTTTTTTATTTTTTTTTTTTTTTTTTTTTTTTTTTTGAAAATTGAAGGGAAAAAAAGAAGAAATAATATAAAAGTGAAGTAAAGAGAAAATAACGTAGAGTAAGGGTAGCATAGGAAAGAGAGAGAACAAAAAAGAACAAATTTAATTAAAAAGTACTAAAAAATAAAAGGAACTGTAAGTGGAGAAAATGAGAGTGGGGAATCAGCTCCCTTAAAATAAAGCAATATTAAATTATAGGGAGCTATTAGGAGTCATTTCTCTCTCATATTTGGGAGCTCCTAGAGGTCTCACTACTTTAGGAGGTGGATAAGAAGCATGATTGTAGCTGTGTTTTTGCAATTCCTCCCTAAATTTTGTATAAGGAGGTGGTTTAGGGAGTACACTGTGGATGCTCTATTTAACCTTCACACTACTCTTTCCCAATTCCAGATCTTCCTTTTTTTCGGTTACATAATGTTTCACCTAGTTTCATGTGTTTTGACATTTTCCCACCAACACCAAGAACATGATGAGGACTATACTGGTAAATATGGTCACGGGAATTTCAAAAATTAAAGACCATGAACTGAGTTGTATTGTATATATCAGCGCTGACGGGTGCAAGAAATGGATATGCTTTATGACATGTACAGTGACAGAAGTTTGTTTCTTTGAGCCTTTCTGAGTAAACGAGGAAGAGATATTGTGAAAAACGCATGTCCTCTGCTTTTAGCAGCCTAAACAGAAACAAGAGATCTCTTGTTTAGTCACCGTTACAAAAGAGTAAAGGGTGACCTCATAATGCATGAATTTGAAGTGTACGGCCGACGACAGTTCCTCATTTGAATTTTATGTCCTTCCCGTGATCTCTTATAAAGCATATGAAACCGATACGCTTCTTTGTGATGAGAAGTGGGAGCATATATAAACTCATTGTCAGGCAAGTGATCAGCCCATTATCAAACCAATTGAAGCTTGCATTTACGAAGCTTTAGCAAATAGTTATACAAATTCTCTATCGTATATATATATCCCGTTAGAGCCTGCAGACGAATCATGTCAGTTTCATTAGAAGCTTTAGCAATGGCTGGCAAAGACTACCTTTCGATTGCTATGACTGTGGAAGAATGGGAGCGTGGCGAGCTGACTCCTCCACATTTACTAGCGGAAGATGAAGAAGAAAAAGATGAGAGAAATTTAGGGGAACAAGTACTGGGAAAAGAAACCAAGAAAGGGAGAGAAGGAGGAAGGTGCATGGATTTCACACCGCTTATTTCTTGCCAGCGCCATTTTGAAGATTATAATGGCCATTAATTAGGGTGATATATCGAATTTCAGCCTGGTTTCGCTACGGATCAGCAAGGAAAGTACGACACAAGCTTGCCCCAGGGAGTTGCAATCTTGTGCTATTTGATATCATACATACTGACTGTTGTCTGTTGTTTATGTTCAAATCCTCTAAATCTTGTACTATGCATGGTTTTAATTCCTGCATGCCCAGCAGCTTAGGGAGTTGCAGTTTGATTTTTTTTATTTGGTCCAAAAGGATTATGAGTTGTGAACTTGTGAATTGAAAGCTGTACATAATTTTCTCCCTTAAGTTTTTCTAGTTTAAAAACAAAATATGCACGCAACGTTACTTTCGAAATTTCTAAACCATGTAAGTGTGACTCTGAAAATATGTAATACTGAGGTTCATAGAGCAAACCATTGAAATATTAACTTTGTTATCCAATTACAACAAAAATTCATAACTTTCTACATATTTTTTATTTTCTAGCACATTAAATCATCTTAAAATTGAATACGTGATGTTTAAAGTTCAATAATTAATATAGTTATAATTCAAAGATGAATAACTTCAAAGTTCTATCAAAATTCAAATTTAACATCCTTATCTAATTATCATTGAATGAGAGAACTGCACTCGTAAAATAAAATAAAAATAAAATTATAAGTAGAAAGTCCGGTTTGGTTTTTAGACCGATTTACAAAAGCTCAAAACCGCAATAGAAGCAAACTAGTATAGTATGATCATCAATCCTATATAACCTTTTTTTTTTTTTTTTTTTTTTTTTTTTTGTTTTTTTTAAAAGCCAAACAAAACCGGCCATTACAGTTCGGATCGGCCAAATTGATGTCTACTCCTACCAAATTGTACCACTATCAAGCGCTTTAGATTGCAAGGAACAGTAAGGGTTCTGGTAGGAGTTACTCTTTTGCAATTCCAGATCGTTTTTTTCGGCTACATAATGTTTCACCTAGTTTCATGGGTTTTGGCATTTTTCCACCAACACCAAGAACACAACGCAACTCAAATAGAGGACTATACTGGTAAAAATGGTCACGGGATTTTCAAGATCCAAGAAATGAATATGCTTTATGACATACGCAGTGAAAGGAGCTTCTTTCTATCTGAGTAAAAGTGGAAGAGATATTTGCACATTATACACTTTAAGCATGAAAAACGCTTGTCTTTTCTGCTTTTAGCTGCCTAATCAGAAACAGAAAAAAGTATTGTATAGAAATGTGTATTGTCTATTTCCAAGATTACAAACCTTAGCTCCACCCCAAAAGAGAAGAAGCTTTTAGGTAAATAAATAGTAATTAATGTCGATTGAATTGAAGCTTTCGCAATGGCGGGCATGGATTATGCAGCCGGAATATGGAGCTTGGTAACAGGCACCGCTGTATCCGGTCGTCAAGGAGCAAAGTTTCGGCATTGGCATTGGTGGGAAAACCTGAATTGCAGCAAAAATAAATCTGTTCGATCTATATATTTTAATAATTTTCTGTTTTGGTTGGTTTTAATCTTAAATTGACGTACAGAAATCCAAATAGCAATTAGATTAGTGATTGAAAATTGTTGGACAAGCAATATCATCTACAAAGGGATCCCCGCTACACTACTCGCAGGCAGAGTAGTGAGGTGAATTTGTTGATGCTCTTTTTCAGAGAGGGTCAACTTAGAGAGAAATGGATTGTCTTCAGCAGTGGAGAAGGTAGTGCCGGAAAAGCATCATCAATCAAAATCAAGTCAAACTCAATAGAGAAGAATTATCCTTTATGGGCTAAAAATCTTTTGGATTAAGGTTTCTTTTTTTTTAAGGGTTCATTAGCTAAATCAACCTCTTTTATTTAAATTGAGAGCTAAATTAAATCAATTAGCTCAAATTAAGTTAGAACAAACCAAATCAATCTGCCCTAAATCAAATAAAATTAGGGCACAATCCCACAAATCAAGAAATTCTAATTTAGGATTCCAAACCAAGACCCGATAATTTCTCTATAGACACTAGACTCTCGTTCAAAAGAAAGAACTTTCTTAAGACAATTAAGCTAGGCTTGGCTAACTAGAAACTCTATCGCTAAAGAAAACACCAAACACTTAGGCCCGTTCGGTAACGTTTTCGGAGAATATTTTCTGAGAATGAAAACAAGAAAACGAATTTACATTTTCAGGATTCGAAAATGCATCTAGTACATTAATTGGACAACATATTCAAAAAATAAAAATAGTGAAAACGTGTCTAATAGGACAATTTGAGAATAATAATATGTGAGTTATTTTTCAAGTATATTTTTTGCTAATTTTTGTCCTAAATTTTTTTTATTTAAATTCTGATATTTAAAGGCTAACATTATTACAAACAATGAAAAATGTATCATTTCAAAATAATAATGTATAATTAAAATAATTAAAATATTATAATTTTAGAAAAACCTAGATAATAAAATAATATTATCTTTAGTTTAAAATAAATATGAAATTGAATAATATATGATGGTTTTATCATAAAATTAATATACATTTATGTAGCAAAATAAAATAATGATGTGGAACGAAAAAACTGAAAATTGAAAAAAAAATTGACAAATGAAAAAAAAATAAAAAATGAAAAATCAGACCAACCAAAAAAATAAAAAAATAAAAAATAAAGCAAACAGACCAATACATTGGGTAGAAAATGAAAATGATAATGATAATTTGGTGTTTTCAGTTTTTGTACATGAGTTTGAATTTGTTTTTAGAAAACAATTCTAGTGAAAATGAAAAAGACATACCGGACAAATTTTGGTAGAAAATGAAAACGGGGCCTTGAAAACGTTACCAAACCGCCTCTTAAAAACTCTTATATTCTTCATCTACCACACCAAAGTTGAAGACCACTCACCACGTGACACTTCTCACTACTACATTTTTCACTTTGCGCGACGAAGAGAATTTCGTCGCGCAAAATACATTATAGTCGCACAAATTTTAGCGCGACAGAAACTTCGTCGCGCGCGCAAAGATCGTGGAGAAAGACTTTGCGTGACGAAATTTTTTCATTCGTCGCGCAAAGAGACTTCGCGCGACGAAAAAATATTGGTCGCTCAAAGTGACTTTGCGCGACGAAACATATTGGTCGCGCAAAGTAACTTTGCGCGACGAAAATATTGGTCGCGCAAAGCGACTTTGCGCGACGAAAAAATATTTGTCCCGCAAAGCGACTTTGCGCGACGAAAAATATTGGTCGCGTAAAACTTTGCACGAAGAAAAAATTTTAAAAATTTTATTTAAAAAAAATTCCCTCGTCCCATTTTTGTACCCGCCCAAATTTTTAGAGTTTTGCGCGACGAATATTAATGTCACGAAAATATTTGCGCGACGAAATATTTTGGTTTTTGACTTTTTGTTTTATTATTTCTTTAATATTAATTTAATTATATTAATTATTTCAAATTTTTAATTTTTAAATTAAATTTAATTGTATGATTTTTTTCGTTATTTTAATTTAAATTGATATTAATTTAATTATATTAATTTATTCAAATGTTTACTTTTTAAATTTAATTTAATTAGTTTAATTTAAATTGACATATTCAAAATAAAATTACATATGAAAAATAGTGATCAAATTATCCAATAATATATATATATATATATAAAATGTACACATAATTAACAAAGTAAATTAAAAAAAAAATAAAAAAAAAAAGGATAATCTCCCCTAAAATTGTTATACCACAAATCCAACCCAAACTCCAATCCCTCCCCTTTACTCAACCCCAAACCCCACACAAACTCAAAACTAACTCCAAAAACACATATTAATGAAAAAAAAAAATAAAAATTTGGAGAGAATCTACCTTTTGGCAAGATTGAGAGTGAGTGAGAATGAGAGAGAGAAATGAGTGTGAGAGAATTAGAGAAGATAGTGATAGAGAGATGAGAGAGTAAGTGAGAGTGAGAGTGAGAGATAGTGAAAAGAGAGATGAGAGGAGTGAGAGTGAGAGAAATGGTGGGATTTGGGGGGAGGGAAAGAGAGAGGAGAGGAAAGAGTAGAGAAAGACATTGAGAAAATGGTGGAGGAGTTATTTTCATTTTAAAAACCGTATCACTTTGCGCGACGAACAAAAAATAGTGGAGTATTTGTCGCGCAAACGAAAAATATTGGAGTATTGGTCGCGCAAAGTTTTGCGCGACGAATATTAGTATATTGGTCGCGCAAAGTCAAAAAAAAAAATCCCGCGTCCCATTTTTGGTACCCGCCAAATTTTTGCGCGACGAAAATATATATTGGTCGCGCAAAGTCTAAAAAATAATTTTTTTTCATCCCGCGTCCCATTTTTGGTACCCGCCCAAATTTTTAGAGTTTTGCGCGACGAATTGTTGGTCGCGCAAACTTTTGAGAGACGAAAAAATTGGTTCGTAGCACGATATTTATAAAATAATTGTTATGAATAATAAAATTATTTTTTTTACGATTTAAAATATAAATAAGGTTAAAGCTACTTAATAAATGTATATACCAATTTCTTAAGTGTTATACGTACAAAATAAATAAATTTAAAGCTACTTAATAAGTAATATATATATATACACACACCATTCAACGATCCAACCATCAGACTTGTTTGTATATACTTCAAGATCTTATACCCCAAAAATTGTAAAAAACAAACATTCGGAGACCTAGTAACGGGACAAAAAATTTCAACGGTTCTTAATGAAAAATCACGATTTAACGGTTATTTTAACTCCGATTTTGATGATTTTTTACAGCTACACTCCTTGACCCTATATGAATACAATGAACTAATTCGATCGTCAATTTAAAATATTTACACTAGTGGATACCACAAAATCTTATGTTATATTTAACAAAAGTATAAATAAACTCTTAATTGTTAGTGAATATATTGTTTTGATGGCATACGCATTCAAAAAAACAAGTTTCAACGATCCAACCGTCAAACTTATTTGTTTATACTTCGAGATCATATACGCCAAAAATCGCAAAAAATAAACATTCAGAGATCAAGTAACGGGACAAAACTTTTCGATGGTTATAAATGAAAAATCTTGATTCAACGGTTATTTTAACTCCGATTTTGATGATTTTTTACCGCTACACTCCTTTACCCTATATGAATACAATGACTGAATTTGATCTTCAATTTAAAATATTTACACTAGTGGATACCACAAAATCTTATGTTATATTTAACAAAAGTATAAATAAACTCTTAATTGTTAGTGAATATATTATTTTGATGGCATATGCATTCTATGAAACTAGTTTGAACGATCCAACCGTCAAACTTGTTTGTTTATACTTCGAGATCATATACGCTAAAAATCGGAAGAAATAAACATTCAGAGATCAAGTAATAGGACAAAACTTTTCGACTGTTATAAATGAAAAATCACGATTTAACGGTTATTTTAACTCCGATTTTGATGATTTTTTTATAGCTACACTCTTTGACCCTATATGAATACAATGAACTAATTCGATCGTCAATTTAAAAAATATATTTTCTAATAAAAACCCAATCCAAAAAACAATAATATATTTTTCTAACAAAGATTTTAAAAAATAATTTATTTATTTTTATAAGGACTTTGCGAGACGAAGTTAATTGTTTTGTCGCGCAAAGTAGCTTTGCGTGACGAATTGTTTTTCGTCGCGCAAAGTCTCTTTGCGCGACGAACTGTGTTTCGTCGCGCAAAGTTACTTAGAGCGACGAATTTTTTTTCGTCGCGCAAAGTTACTTTGAGCAACGAATTATTTTTCGTCGTGCAAGACTTTGAGCAACGACGTATTGTCGTCGCGCAAAAGTTGGTCGCGCAAAGTCGCTTTGAGCGACGGAAAAAAATTCGTCGCGCAAAAGTTGGTCGCGCAAGGTTTTTAGCGACGAAGTTTTGAGTTTCGTTGCGCAAAGTGTCTTTGCGCGACGAAAAATTATTCGTCGCGCAAAATTTGGTCTCGCAAGGGTTATTTTGTAGTAGTGTCTCGTGTCCTCGCTTGTTCAAGATCTTGACCACCCTTGACCAAACCTCGCCTCAAAGAGATTTGAAGGCTCAATCAGCCAGTTCAAAATCAAATACGCATTACCCTTGGAGATCGAACCAGAGAAATATGAATCAGTCTGTACATGTATTATTGTGTCATTTATTCCGAGAAAGTCGCGTTTACACCTTGCTTGTTCCACCTTTAGATCAATTAAGGTCCAGTTTGGAATTGGTGTCGCTTTTTAAAAAAAGCTTCTTCTGATGCTTTGAAAATAATTAGTTGTAAAGTAAAGCAATTCAATGTGTCGTAAACAATAGTTTTAAAGTAGGCTTAAATGTTAAAATGGTCCCTATGTTTTATTACGTTGGCCAATTTAGTCCTTGTGTTTACCACTATTAGCCAATATGATCCATTCCGTTAAATCTCAATTAAAAAAATTTAAAACTATTGAAACATTAATTAGAAAAACATAACTATTTGAGTTGAATTAAAAAATAAATAAAAAGAACTAAACAAATAAAAAATCCACCTATCCCAATAGCCTCCTCACTCTCCGCCTATCCCAACCACCACAACCTTTCTCTCTTTTGTCTTTTCCCCAGCCACTTTCCCCACCCAAAGGCCCCAACTCCAATCCACCCACCCCTAATCTCTCTCTCTCTCTCTCTCTCTCTCTCTATAGAAAGGAAAAGAAAAAAATAATCCTTACCCAACCAGCTCCCAGAAAGATCTTCCTCAACTCAGCCATTGCCTAGCCATTTGCCCCTTTTTTCGGCCATGACCCCCAAATCTTCCACCCGATCTCTCCCCATTTTCCCATACACCTTCGTTCATCACCCTCCCCCACCCCGCAATAGTCACCCCATTTCTCAATACTCACTCGCTAAGTAGCCCTTCCCCTCTCCGAACTACGCCCATCCTTTATTTTTTTTCAAGTTTTTTACTCTCTTTTTTCTAATGTTATGTTAGTTGACTTGAAGTTTTAATATATTTTTAAATAAATCCAATTTTTAAAAATTTAAAACAGCTTTATAGGTTTTCAAAAAAAGAAAAGGATTATCATGTTCATATTTAACAGAATCGATCAAATTGGCTAATGGTCCTAAACAAAGAGACTAAATTGGCCAAATTAAAAACACATGGACTAAATTGGCCAACGTGGTAAAATACAGGGACCATTTTGGCATTTAACCCTTTAAAGTATTGTTAGTATAAAAAGTAGTGTGGAAACCATTTGGTAAACTTTAAAATAAAACAGTTGTAACTGTGGATAATAACTAAAATGGATATGATGTTGAAAGTGTCTTGTGCTATAATGTCAAGGTGAATGTTGTAGTGGTGGTGGTGGGTGGTGGTAGTGGTGACGGTGGGTGGTAGAGGTGGTGGTTGTGGTGGAGGTGGAGGTGGAGGTGGAGGCGGTGGCTGTGGTGGGTGGTAGAGGTGGTGGTGGTGGGTGGTCGCGGTGGGTGGTGTTGGTGGTGGTGATAGAGGTGGAGGTGACGATGATGATTGTAGACAATGCCATTTTTATAAATTAATACAAATTAGTTTGTACATGTATTATTGTGTCATTTGTCCCGAGAAAGTCTTACATCAAGTAAGAGTGGTCAAGTTCTTGATCACTTTCTATCAATTGAATATTTCTTACAAATCCCTTGGACCCATTTGGAACAATTTGCGTTGCAAAAACATGTGAATTCAAGTTCAATTACAGGACTATGAATATTTCAGATCAGCGGATCACGGGAATATCAAGAACATGAACTGAATTATCAGCGCTGCCAGGTGCACGAAATGCGTATGCTTTATGACATATGCAGTGACAGAAGCTTCTTTCTTTATTAAGCCCATCTGAGTAAAACAGTAGGGACATATATTTACATATTTAAGCATGAAAACCCCGTGTCTTCTCTGCTTTTAGCAGCCTAAACAGAAACAGCAGAAATCATGCATACATATAAATATATGTAATCCATTTTCAAGATTACAAGCTCAACTCCAGTCCAGTTGGGCAAATATAAAACTTAAAAAAGACGAAGTTCTAATGTCGATTGAAGCTTTGGCAATGGCAGGCACTGACGGATCTAGAAATTTTTTAGCAGAGGTGCAATATTGACTAAGTATGAAAAATAATTTTTTGGAATAATCATTTTCTCAAGATAATTTTTGGCGGCTTTTATTCCTTACACATCAAATAAAAAAACTTGATTTTATGGGATTTTAGTATGAAGTATATATTGACTTAATGAGCCATCATTTTTAGCCTAAATCGTATTTTGCACTAAAACCGAATTTTCACATTTTGATTTGGTGGGAATTTGATTTTTTAGTATTTTTATTTGAATCCAAATGGGGGGGTACTTCCTTATTTACATTGTAAACTTAAGTAAATGGAGTAATATAAAAATAAATAAAAGTAAAAGGACAAAGACATTTACTTAAATGTTGAAAATGGAAATAAGGTAATCTGTACATCAGTTGAGCAAAGGGGCAATTTGAAGCACCCACAATGGTTTTTTCCGGCAAGGGGAGGTGCAGCTGCACCTCCTTGCGCCTTGCTACATCCGCCAGTGTATGCTCCCAATTCTCATCATCACAAACATAGTCTGAAATATCGATAATATCGACGAAATATCGATGATATTTCGGTTTTTTTCGAATCACGGATATTTCGGAATATATCCATGTACATATCGTATAAATATCGACAAATTTGAACCCCTCTAATTTTACTCCTCCAACACCTAACCACCATATATCACTTATGTTTTAGTGATAATATACTAAAATATTTATATTTATATGGGTGACATGTTAACAATTACATGCAAAACTATTTTGGAGATTTATCATTTGATGAATACTCTTCACAATACACTTACTCTACACATAGAGATGATGAAGATAGTGAAAAATTTGAACATCATAGGAACTTTATGTGGTACTAAGTCACTAATGTATCTTACCATGCAATGTATAAAGTGTAAAATATTGTAGTAAATCATTATATATAAATGATTATGGTGTGGTTAATCTTTTTTTCATTAATTACTACATATTTTCTATACTCACAGTGTTTGCCAACTCGCTGTATAATCAACTTAAATAAGTTAAATCTATCATATAATGCATTTCCTTCTAATTTTTTTTATATATAAAACTAATAGATAATTGACTAAATAAACATTCTCCAAAGTTTCAATAAAAATTTCCAAGTTTTTTTTACAATTTCCATGGTTCTTATTCAATTTTTATCGATGTCGATAATATCTCGATATTTCCATCGAAATTTCCATGTTTTTGGACTACCGATATCATCGATATTTTAGACCATGATCACAAAAAACCGTGCTGGTTTCATATACTTTATATGAGATCACGGGAAGAGCATAAAAATCAAGTTGGAAACTGATGGCACACTTCTTTGAAGATGAAATGTTGTTCTCGTGAACGTGGGTCCTATTTGCTTTGCTCATTAACCTTCTTTTGTTTGAAGGCTTAGCCTTGTGAGGTCACACTTTACTCTTTGGTATTTAGATGCGGACATCGTGCAGTAGATATCCACTGATGAAAGCAGTGATGCAATTATAATTAAGCTTTGGCTAGTAGGCATTTTTGCACCTACGTGTACTAATGCGAAGTACTTGAAAAGTAATATTTAATTGCTTACACTGGAGGGAATTGAATCCTAGATGTTTAAGTCTAAAATGATAACCTTCTCTCCCTCACCACTTGGGCGAGCCCAATGGCTTGTAAATTGTAATGAATACACCAGAGAGAAATGCATCTATACTAGAATATTTGGCTTCAGATATGATTCTTTATTTGTGCTCTCTATGTCAAATGCCATGGTGCACCCACATTAAACTGGCCAGTTTTCTCTGTAGGAATTTCTGTTGTTCATAGAGCACAAATTCATCATTTGTGGCAGAGGTTCGTTATTTGTGTGTCCATTTTGACAATTGATTCAACATATTAGCTGATTAGATATCTTTTAGACGAGCACAATAATTTTAAAATCGTGCACAATAATAGTGTATATTTTCAAAGGATTTCATAGTAATAATGTGTGGGGACCATAGCCTTATCAATCGGTAGAAGAATAAAAATACTATATCACTTTTTGGGCTGGTTTTTTGTGGTTTGAATCCACTCTATAATTAATAAATCAAATGTCTTCATATTTTTGGGAGTTCTATCCTTTTGATACCAAAGTGGACAGTATAGTTGGAGGAAGTTGAGGTTTTACTCCAAAATTAATTGGTAATGGGGGAGTAGTCCAACTCCTTATAAGCCTTTGCTAGGTTTCTCAACTTTCCAATGTGGGACTTTTTATTTTCACGCATTCTCACACACCTCCGCACGTGTGACGAATTTTCAAGCCTAACACGTGAACAACACATATTAGGTGACGTGGAGCACGTGTGACCTTTGAGCTTTCACACGTGAGCTAACCCACTCTGATACCATGAAGTTTATTTGCAGTAACTTCTCCCCTTCCATGAAGTCTTGTGTCATCAATGCTTTCAGGCCTCCACAGCCAGCCAAGAGATTCAGGTTCATCCTCAGCCTTGTTCACCATTTTCACCTTAACTGATGTTTGGGTGTTCATCTTTGCAATGTTATATCCTTCAGTTTTGCAATCGGGAAGAATGCTAACAGACCAAGCAGGAATGTATTTGTTTCCTTGGAAAGTGATTGTATGATCAGTGGTGGAATTTGCATTGCCAAAAAAGTAGCTTGCTGAATCATTTGCTGCATACATAGCGGCTGAAACAGAGTTTCCAAAATCGATGGTGGTAATATTGCCATGGGTGAGAGTATACTCCATGGATTTCAGAATCTCATGAAGTTGCTTCAAGTGACCCATTTTGGTTGATTCAAGAAACCATATTCATCAAGAGGAGCATCATAATCATAAGTTGTGGTAATGTATGCAGCTGATGTTCGACCAAAGTTTGTTCCACCATGATACATGTAATAGTTCTGGAAAGTGCCTCCAGTTTGGAAGAACCTTGCAACAGAGAAGGCAAGATCCTCAGCAGTCCTAGGTGGTCTTTATCATCCCAGCTCTTGAACCAGCCGGTCCAATTCTCAGTCCACATTTTAAGGCTGTTGTCATTATTTGGTTTGAAATTATCACAGTACCAGCCATTGCATGTGTTAATCATTGGTTGGGGATCACTTTGTTGGCACATAATCCATGGAACTCCAATGTCAAGAGATTGGGCAAAATTTGAGCACCAGTTCATATATGCCTTGCCAGCATCTCCATAGTATGATTGCACATTGACATATTCATTCTCAATCAGAGCAATAACAATTGGGTCACCTTGGGATGCAAAAAAGTTTCTCTTTTTTCATCATATCAACAGTCAAGGTGGTAAAATTCTTCATCTTACTCATGTAAACATCATTGGTAGTTCGAATCTCACATCCGGCCAGATTATGCAGCCAAACAGGAAGTCCTCCATAGTTCCATTCAGCACAAATGTATGGACCGATTTGAAGAACAGCATAAAGTCCTTCGTCTTGAACGGTTTTGAGAAACCTGACAAGGTCAAGATTACCAGTAAAATCATACCGGCGACGAAAGACATAATTAAGTCTGTGATGATTTGCATTGCATGACATTTGACTTGATTTTATTTGAATAATTCCCAAAACCCCCATTCCAAATAAGTGCTTATTTTGATTCCCGTTATACCCAAAAATACCTGCACTTGTGCACAACCCAGCATTAGCGTTTGGCAATCAACAGAAACCCTCTCACCGTCACCATGTACATTCAATCAACAGAAACGATATTATTATTTCAGTCAAAGGTGTGAAACTAAAGTATGAAACACAAAACAGAAAGAAGAGCTATGTTTGTCATGATACATAGTTAGCCAAAAATATTCAAAATTCAAAATTCTATATATTCAATCTGGTCATGCATAATGCCCACTGAGTTCTCTCACAGTATGTATATGATAAGGCTGCGATAATTACATGGGTCATGTTTGTCAAGCAGCATTGGTAACTAATTTGGAATGTCCAGAAATTTTATTATTAATAATTTAACTTTTATACACCGAACGAGTATTCCCTGTCATATATATAGCTGTTGACATTTTGCAAAAGGGATTTACAGATGAAAGCTATCATGCAAGCTTGGTAGTAAAAAGTTATGCATATCAAATTAAGTTAGAACCCTGTCCCTGTAGAGGAAGACAAGAAGAGAATCATGGGAGATCGTTTGTCTTGAATTGGAATTGGATCGTTCTTGACAACTGTATGAGAGAAATTCTGCCCTTCCTTTTTTATTCAAGAGCAAAGATATAGATAAGCTTTTTTTTTATTCAACACCATGTCGATACGTCATTGGCACATAACATGTTATGCAAATTCATATGTTAAATAAAGTATGAACGTCGTATCGAGAAAAAGCATATATATAGCGGTTCATGATTCCTTCTGTGTCTAATGTTGCTTGCATATTTATTGGCATTCTCTAGTTAATTCAGAATGCTAATGGTATTAATTTATTAACTTTTACTTCTTTAATCGATGGCAAGGGTATTCTAACACAAGTTCAGGTTGAGGCTAGGGCTTGAGACTTGAGATTGAGAAAGCCTATCTGTGCCATACTGTTATGTGTATATAAATCGAAAAAGACTTTGAGATTCATGCTCTGGACAACTTGTATTCTTACAAATTTAAATCAATGCCTATCAAATTGGCAAACTATATTTACATGGCTTTTGATCTGTCTCTTGAAAAAATCAGCATTTTTTTCCTTTCTTCCCCCACCCCCGGAAAAAAATGAATGAATTTAAATGTTAATAAATACATTTACAGTTGGAAGTGGAGATTGGTTACAATGTTAGACATTGAAACACAGATTTAGCCCATTCAAGAAGCTTTCGCTTTGTGTAATCACTATCAAACGCCAACATATCATCAGCACCACTCTTTGTTCTGAGGAACTGATCAACATCAAAACTCTGCTCATCAGCTAACAGATAGGGTGGTGGATCTTTCAGGCCATCGTTCGACTCCCACTCTTCGAAGTTGATACCGCATTCCATGTAGTCTGCGCCCGCCATCGCCAAAGCTTCAATGGACATCGCTTACTTCTCTCTTCACAATCCCAGTGCTATTTCTTCTTCAATTCTTTTGTTTGTTTGCTTGTTAGTCATATATCTTGTTATGACGCGAGACATATATATATAGATATGGTTTCTGTTTAGGGTTCGTAGTGTGAACTCACATGCACATGATTTACATTCATTTTTATGGATAATAAATTCAAAAAGGAATTGGTCAACCCAAAACTCTGACTATCTATTAGTCTATAACTCTTAGATGACTATATGCACAATGAGAATGCAAGCAATTTGCTTCATCGTGGATTGCAAACTGTACGTATTTGCATGTGAAGCGACTAGCTTTTCAGATGCTAGGCAGAACATTTTGTCAACCAAAATGGTAGAGAACTATTCGTCAAGTACAATCTGGGTACTATTCTTTTGTTAGAAAATATATGTCACATGTTGTGTTGACCACATAAAATGCTATGATTCAAACCTTCTCTCTCTGCAAAGTTGTCAAAAGCATATAAGTTACTACAAGGAGATGCTTGAATTGGGCTTTTGGCATCTGTCATTCACCACGTTAAGTTTTGGTAATTTACTTCATGGAATCCGTGACTCTCTCCCTCTCAGAGCATTTCAATTATTATTATTATCTTCCGATTGTTGACCAAAAAATAATAATAATAATAATATTTAATTGCCATGCCAAACCGAAATGGCAGTTCAATATGATCGAATTTTGGGTTTT
The DNA here is from genome assembly GCA_903112645.1 of Prunus armeniaca. Taxonomy (NCBI): domain Eukaryota; kingdom Viridiplantae; phylum Streptophyta; class Magnoliopsida; order Rosales; family Rosaceae; genus Prunus; species Prunus armeniaca. The sequence continues at coordinate 16,901,957 of CAEKDK010000006.1, forward strand.
TGTGGACAAATGACCACCTTACCAAAGCTAGAGAGTAAGAATATAGCCTTTATTTGTATTTTCTTTTTTCATCGAGTAAAGTATATATAATTATTGACTCCAAGTCAGAGAGGAATACTAATTAAGGTCTGAAATGGTTTAATAATGTAACAGCCCCCGAATCTAGCACCTTAAGCCTTGTGGTTTAGTTGACTCTGAGCTCACATGGTTATTACCTTCTGGGAGTTTTGAAAATAGTAAAAGGTTGGGGGAGTTGTTTTAGGGCTCTTGTGCAATTTGGAGAACATTTAAGGATCGAATTGCAATGTCATATTTATGCTACAGAAACTTGCCGCCTCCTGCTTGTTTAGGCTACACCTCCTGCTTGAGTAGGGTAACACCTCATGCTTCCTTCAGCTGCTTGTCGCAACCTTCAGAGTTGGAATTGACTTGTGTTCTTGGACTACGGGCTTTAGAGCAACTCCACTGAGGAGCCCAAGCCCGGGCTGGGCGGAGCCCAAGCCAAAAAGCCAGTTCCAGTGGGCCACTTTTGCCCAGGCTAGAGGCAGAATCCACGAAGATGGGCTGGCACAAAGGTAGCTCTTGTCCGAGTTCGAGCTCGAGGGGGGGGATGATGTCAGCGTGCGCTCCACCAACAACTAGAAGACAACTGTTGTCGTCTGGGCGCTCCGATCGCCTACTCTCCTCCAATCCAATGGCTGGGCTTTTTTTTGCTATAAAATTATGAAAAAAATTCAATTTTTTTTTAAAATACCAAAAAATTCTGTAATTTTTTTCTATAAATACCTACCAATACTCTTCACTCTCAACACTAAATCCTCATGCATTTTCTTCTACTTCTACTACTATTCACTTTTTACTCAACATTTTATTCACCTTTAAATTGTATTTTTATTTATCATCTTATCCGAAAATTTTATCCGATTGAGATATGAATTTTATAATAAATATTGACACGTACGAACCCAAAAATCTTATCTAAAAATATTATCCAAATTAATTGTTTAGGTAAACAAATTTGTGAAAAAAAACAAAAAAATGAATAGTATTTGCCCTTTGTCCTGGCAAAGAGGGGACTAGGGAAGCTACTATTCACGTGAATAGTGGTTGCCCTTGCAAATAGTATTTTGTGTTTCCATCCATTGCCATGACTAAGGGAAATTACTATTCATTTTTTTGTTTTTTTCACAAATTTTTTTACCTTAATAATTAATTTGGATAATATTTTCGGATAAGATTTCCGGGTTCCTACGTGTCAAGACTATTCATAATTGGATAAAATTTCCGGATAAGATTTTTGGGTTCAAATTTCGGATGAATTTCAAAATTCAAAAGGTATTTTAATTATTACATAAAGAAATCCAATACAAGTCATTAAGAATTACTACTACTAAAATAAAATACATGAATTACAACAACTTTAATAGAAAAAACATGAATTACAACAACTTTAATAGAAAACATGAAAAATACAAATACATAAAAGGTATGCCAACTAATTTAATGGTTTTCATCATTCAACCAATCCGTGTTGCTAGGCCTATCATCCTGGAAAAGTCTTCTTCTCATAACATCCTTTCGTTCTAGCTTCCAAAATTGTTTTGTTTCAGGGGACATATGGCTTGTATCCATCTTCATGGTTTCCCGATCCGTCTTGTACTCATCTTTTTTGCGCAAATACTCCCTTTCTCGTGCATACTCGGCTTGAATCTTCATCTCGTTACCTTGGCGTTTCTACTCCATTTCAATTCTTATGGTGTTCTGCCTTGAAATTTCCTTCAAAAACTTTGAATTATTATTGCTCGAATTACCCGCTTTCTTTGCCTTCGCAGCCTTTCGGCCAATGGGCCTCGGCTCCTTTTCGATGGGTGAGTCTTGACTCATAGGGGAATCGATAGGTGAATCCGATGTCATTGAATCACGGAGTGGCGTCTCGTTTAACATAACCTCGGGGCCCGTGGGAATAATTATGAAGCGTTTGCAATATTTCACCACCTCCCAACATTCATGATGGTTGAAACTTTTTTTGCCACCCTCGGTTGCACCGAACCACATATGTGCTTGAATAATCTATTTAACAAAAAAATGGAAATGCAAGAAATATTTAAAATATATTGGATATGCAAGTAACAAAAAAATACATAATGGAAATGCAATTAACCTTACAAATAAATTGGAAGTGCAAGAAATATTAAGAAACAATTGGAAATGCAAGAAATATTAACAAAATATTTAAAATGTAAGAAATATTAACAAAATATTTAAAATGCAAGAAATATTAACAAAATATTGAAAATGCAATAAATATTAACAAAATATATATATTAGGACATTAAACTTAATAAAATGAAAATTACAAAATACTTACCTCATTAGTACGATTTTCCCTGCTTCTATAGTTGTGCATCACTTTTGACAAGGCATCTCTCCATTTTCCCAACTCTTTAATGAGAATTTTAAACCTACTAGACAATGCCATTTCCGTACGAGTCGACCCCGGAATTTTTTCACAAAATTCAGCATGAAGTTTTTTCCACATATGAAAAAATTCCATCTCATTGCCTGACATGGGACAATGACAAATTTGGAGTCAAGCCTCACACAAGGAAACATCTTTCATGGTGCTCCATGCCCCTCCGGTTTCGATAGAAGAAGCCATAAAAATAAGAAATAAAAATACAAGGTGAAAGAGAGGAAAATGTTGAGTAAAGAGTGAATAATAGTAGAAGTAGAATAAAATGTATGAGAATTGGTGTTGAAAGTGAAGGGTATTGATAGGTATTTATAGAAGAAAAAAAAATCAGAATTTTTTAGTATTTTTTTAAAAAAATTTCGATTTTTTTTTCATAATTTTATTGCCAAAAAAATGTCAGCTGTTGGATTGGATTCGGAGAAGCAGATCGGAGCGCTGGGGGCGTGACACGTGGCTTCTACCCGTTGGAGACTGACGTGCACGATGGTTTAAATTTTTTTTACCGTTGGCGCGTGCATTACACACGCCAACGGTAAAAAAAATTTAAACCGCGCGATGACGACAGCACGACATCGCACATGACGTCACAACACGCGGGCTCGACCTCGGGCTGACTTCGTGGGACCCACTCACAACCCCGGCTTGGGCTCACCACTGGAACTACGTTCCCCCCCGCCCCCCCCAGCCTTGGGCTCAGCTGACTGGTGGAACTGCTCTTAGGTGTCAGACTTAGAACCATTTGTGTCAGGTTGACTCCAGCTACTGCTTACCTTTGCAGATTAAATAGCCTCAGGGAAAAACATAACTAAGGCTGCTAGGAAAGGAAGGACTGAAGTTGAGTAGCTCTGGGCTTGCTTTCTCCTTTGGGAAGAGATTGAAGTGTTCGGAGATTATAGTTTCAGCCTTATTGTTTCAGGTAAGCTATCTATTATGGTGTTTGTTTTGTTTGCTTCCATCTTTCTAAATCTCTTAGTTGCTTTGCTATTGAGTTGTTGTTCATGATTATATTACTTCTCCTGATATCACAACCTTGTATCATGATTATATTACTTTCCTATCAAATTGGCAAACTATATTTACATGGCTTTTGATCTGTCTCTTGGAAAAATCAGCATTTTTTTTCTTTCTTCCCCCACCCCCAGAAAAAAATGAATGAATTTAAATGTTAATAAATACATTTACAATTGGAAGTGGAGATTGGTTACAATGTTAGGTTGTCGATCTGTTGGTTTTGAGCGTCCAAATCCGCTCGAGTAATTGGGGCTGGGACATCAGCTTCTCGATCACCCATGATAAGACAAGAATACCGAGACGGGAGAGACCCGCTCTGATACCACTTGACGCAGCACAAACAACAAAGGTTTCAAACGAAAACCTTGAGTAACAAGAAATCTGGATTCCACCAGTGATTAAGAGGAATTCTCTTGGGATAATTTTATTAAAATCTGAGATATTGAAAAACGTTCACCAACCCTAACTAAATACACATCTCTCAACCCTTGAGCTGCTAGGGGAGTTATTACATTAAAACTGAAAAACAGAATTTATTCCGAAAATTAACTACAAAACTTTGAATGCTGTTTTGGAAGGCCAAACGACCTCAGGATGCCAAAATCCATCATACATCACAGCAAAGCAGTGAGGTTGACTCGTGGCGTCGTTCCCTTTCCGAAATGGTATTTTGCGTCCTAATCAGAGCTTGGACGACAAATCTGCAAATTCCCACTACGTCCTTTTTCTAGCTCAACCGGGATAAAATCTGCCATTTGTTCTACATCAGTTCTTGACAACTGTATGAGAGAAATTCTGCCCTTCCTTTTTTATTCAAGAGCAAAGATATAGATAAGCTTTTTTTTATTCAACACCATGTCGATACGTCATTGGCACATAACATGTTATGCAAATTCATATGTTAAATAAAGTATGAACGTCGTATCGAGAAAAAGCATATATATAGCGGTTCATGATTCCTTCTGTGTCTAATGTTGCTTGCATATTTATTGGCATTCTCTAGTTAATTCAGAATGCTAATGGTATTAATTTATTAACTTTTACTTCTTTAATCGATGGCAAGGGTATTCTAACACAAGTTCAGGTTGAGGCTAGGGCTTGAGACTTGAGATTGAGAAAGCCTATCTGTGCCATACTGTTATGTGTACATAAATCGAAAAAGACTTTGAGATTCATGATCTGGACAACTTGTATTCTTACAAATTTAAATCAATGCCTATCAAATTGGCAAACTATATTTACATGGCTTTTGATCTGTCTCTTGGAAAAATCAGCATTTTTTTCCTTTCTTCCCCCACCCCCGGAAAAAAAATGAATGAATTTAAATGTTAATAAATACATTTACAGTTGGAAGTGGAGATTGGTTACAATGTTAGACATTGAAACACAGATTTAGCCCATTCAAGAAGCTTTCGCTTTGTGTAATCACTATCAAACGCCAACATATCATCAGCACCACTCTTTGTTCTGAGGAACTGATCAACATCAAAACTCTGCTCATCAGCTAACAGATAGGGTGGTGGATCTTTCAGGCCATCGTTCGACTCCCACTCTTCGAAGTTGATACCGCATTCCATGTAGTCTGCGCCCGCCATCGCCAAAGCTTCAATGGACATCGCTTACTTCTCTCTTCACAATCCCAGTGCTATTTCTTCTTCAATTCTTTTGTTTGTTTGCTTGTTAGTCATATATCTTGTTATGACGCGAGATTTATATATATAGATATGGTTTCTGTTTAGGGTTCGTAGTGTGAACTCACATGCACGGGATTTACATTCATTTTTATGGATAATAAATTCAAAAAGGAATTGGTCAACCCAAAGACTCTGACTGTCTATTAGTCTATAACTCTTAGAGGACTATATGCACAATGAGAATGCAAGCAATTTGCTTCATCGTGGATTGCAAACTGTACGTATTTGCATGTGAAGCGACTAGCTTTTCAGATGCTAGACAGAACATTTTGTCAACCAAAATCGTAGAGAACTATTCGTCAAGTACAATCTGGGTACTATTCTTTTGTTAGAAAATATATGTCACATGTTGTGTTGACCACATAAAATGCTATCATTCAAACCTTCTCTCTCTGCAAAGTTGTCAAAAGCATATAAGTTACTACAAGGAGATGCATGAATTGGGCTTTTGGCATCTGTCATTCACCACGTTAAGTTTTGGTAATTTACTTCATGGAATCCGTGACTCTCTCCCTCTCAGAGCATTTCCATTTAAAATTTTTGTTCTAGACTGTTGACTGAGATCTCCCCTGTCCTACAAGGCTTGAAGGTGATTGGAGACCATCAATCTCTCACATATCTATAAGCTAGACTTAAGTTTAACTCTTGGAATTGAAGTGGGTGCGTTTGAGATTCGTGGAAACTGCGGAATTTTAATTTCAGCATTCTATGGTCGAAAGTGCATTAGACACATTTTGTCCGAATAAGTAATCATATCCTGTTCATTAGAAAAATAATAAGTACGTTTCCCTTTTTGGTATAAATAGAAGGTATATATTAGGTGTACGGATTTATCAACTGTTAATCAATAGATTAAGAGACTGTATAAATTGCGACACGCTGTTTGGTATAAATAGAAGGTATATATTAGGTGTACATATTTATCAACTGTTTATTAATACGTTAAGAGAATGTATAAATTGCGAGCATGCAACTATTAGCGGCAAAGAACTTAATAGATTGAATGATTGAATAACTTATGACTTAAGTAACTTGACTCCAAAAATTTTGAGTTTTTGAGATTTGAAATACGAGTTTTTGAGCAAAAAAAACCCCAAATTTCACCAAGAGAGTGACGTACACATGCACTAAAAGACTAATTATTTCTATAAAAAAAAATATATATTGTTTAGCAACCCCATTTTTTACCAAGGTTTTCTATTCTTATCAGGTTGATAAAATATTAATAGTAATAATAATTATTATTATCTTCCGATTGTTGACCAAAAAATAATAATAATAATATTTAATTGCCATGCCAAACCGAAATGGCAGTTCAATATGATCGAATTTTGGGTTTTTGTGGACAAATGACCACCTTACCAAAGCTAGAGAGTAAGAATATAGCCTTTATTTGTATTTTCTTTTTTCATCGAGTAAAGTATATATAATTATTGACTCCAAGTCAGAGAGGAATACTAATTAAGGTCTGAAATGGTTTAATAATGTAACAGCCCCCGAATCTAGCACCTTAAGCCTTGTGGTTTAGTTGACTCTGAGCTCACATGGTTATTACCTTCTGGGAGTTTTGAAAATAGTAAAAGGTTGGGGGAGTTGTTTTAGGGCTCTTGTGCAATTTGGAGAACATTTAAGGATCGAATTGCAATGTCATATTTATGCTACAGAAACTTGCCGCCTCCTGCTTGTTTAGGCTACACCTCCTGCTTGAGTAGGGTAACACCTCATGCTTCCTTCAGCTGCTTGTCGCAACCTTCAGAGTTGGAATTGACTTGTGTTCTTGGACTACGGGCTTTAGAGCAACTCCACCGAGGAGCCCAAGCCCGGGGCTGGGGGGAGTCCAAGCCAAAAAGCCAGTTCCAGTGGGCCACTTTTGCCCAGGCTAGAGGCAGAACCCACGAAGATGGGCTGGCACAAAGGTAGCTCTTGCCCGAGTTCGAGCTTGAGGGGGGGATGATGTCAGCGTGCGCTCCACCAACAACTAGAAGACAACTGTTGTCGTCTGGGCGCTCCGATCGCCTACTCTCCTCCAATCCAATGGCTGGGCTTTTTTTTGCTATAAAATTATGAAAAAAATTCAATTTTTTTTTAAAAAAATACCAAAAAATTCTGTAATTTTTTTCTATAAATACCTACCAATACTCTTCACTCTCAACACTAAATCCTCATGCATTTTCTTCTACTTCTACTACTATTCACTTTTTACTCAACATTTTATTCACTTTTAAATTGTATTTTTATTTATCATCTTATCCGAAAATTTTATCCGATTGAGATATGAATTTTATAATAAATATTGACACGTACGAACCCAAAAATCTTATCTAAAAATATTATCCAAATTAATTGTTTAGGTAAACAAATTTGTGAAAATAAAAAACAAAAAAAATGAATAGTATTTGCCCTTTGTCATGGCAAGGGGGGGACTAGGGAAGCTACTATTCACGTGAATAGTAGTTGCCCTTGCAAATAGTATAATGGGGGTTGAAATTATAAAAAAACTCAAGCACTATTTAAACATATAAACACACCCAAAACTCATCATTACATACACTCAAAACCCATTTATAAACACACCCAAAAAGTTGACTTTGGGGTTGATTTTATGTGTGTTTCTATGTTTAAATAGTGCTTGGGTTTTTTTATAAATACATGTCTAGGATTGGGTTTATTTATAAATTTGTATAATTACTATTCATTTTTTTGTTTTTTTCACAAATTTTTTTACCTCAATAATTAATTTGGATAATATTTTTGGATAAGATCCTACGTGTCAAGACTATTCATAATTGGATAAAATTTCCGGATAAGATTTTTGGGTTCAAATTTCGGATGAATTTCAAAATTCAAAAGGTATTTTAATTATTACATAAAGAAATCCAATACAAGTCATTAAGAATTACTACTACTAAAATAAAATACATGAATTACAACAACTTTAATAGAAAACATGAAAAATACAAATACATAAAAGGTATGCCAACTAATTTAATGGTTTTCATCATTCAACCAATCCGTGTTGCTAGGCCCATCATCCTGGAAAAGTCTTCTTCTCATAACATCCTTTCGTTCTAGCTTCCAAAATTGTTTTGTTTTAGGGGACATATGGCTTGTATCCATCTTCATGGTTTCCCGATCCGTCTTGTACTCATCTTTTTTGCGCAAATACTCCCTTTCTCGTGCATACTCGGCTTGAATCTTCATCTCGTTACCTTGGCGTTTCTACTCCATTTCAATTCTTATGGTGTTTTGCCTTGCAATTTCCTCCAAAAACTTTGAATTATTATTGCTCGAATTACCTGCTTTCTTTGCCTTCGCAGCCTTTCGGCCAATGGGCCTCGGCTCCTTTTCGATGGGTGAGTCTTGACTCATAGGGGAATCAATAGGTGAATCCAATGTCATTGAATCACGGAGTGGCGTCTCGTGTAACATAACCTCGGGGCCCGTGGGAATAATTATGAAGCGTTTGCAATATTTCACCACCTCCCAACATTCATGATGGTTGAAACTTTTTTTGCCACCCCCAGTTGCACCGAACCACATCTGTGCTTGAATAATCTATTTAACAAAAAAATAGAAATGTAAGAAATATTTAAAATATATTGGATATGCAAGTAACAAAAAAATAAATAATGGAAATGCAATTAACCTTACAAATAAATTGGAAGTGCAAGAAATATTAAGAAACAATTGGAAATGCAAGAAATATTAACAAAATATTTAAAATGTAAGAAATATTAACAAAATATTTAAAATGTAAGAAATATTAACAAAATATTTAAAATGCAATAAATATTAACAAACAATATATATTAGGACATTAAACTTAATAAAATGAAAATTACAAAATACTTACCTCGTTAGTACGATTTTCCCTGCTTCTATAGTTGTGCATCACTTTTGACAAGGCATCTCTCTATTTTCCTAACTCTTTATTGAGAATTTTAAACCTACTAGACAATGCCATTTCCGTACGAGTCGACCCCGGAATTTTTTCACAAAATTTAGCATGAAGTTTTTTCCACATATGAAAAAAATTCCATCTCATTGCCTGACATGGGACAATGACAAATTTGGAGCCAGGCCTCACACAAGGAAACATCTTCCATGGTGCTCCATGCCCCTCCGGTTTCGATAGAAGAAGCCATAAAAATAAGAAATAAAAATACAAGGTGAAAGAGAGGAAAATGTTGAGTAAAGAGTGAATAATAGTAGAAGTAGAATAAAATGTATGAGAATTGATGTTGAAAGTGAAGGGTATTGATAGGTATTTATAGAAGAAAAAACAAAATCAGAATTTTTTTAGTATTTTTTTTAAAAAATTTCGATTTTTTTTCATAATTTTATTGCCAAAAAAATGTCAGCCGTTGGATTGGATTCGGAGAAGCAGATCGGAGCGCTGGGGGCGTGACACGTGGCTTCTACCCGTTGGAGACTGCGCAACGCTGACGTCAGCGCACGATGGTTTAAATTTTTTTTACCGTTGGCGCGTGCATTACACACGCCAACAGTAAAAAAAATTTAAACCGCGCAATGACGACAGCACGACGTCACACATGACATCACAACACGCGGGCCAGCCCGACTTTGTGGGACCCACTCACAACCCCGGCTTGGGCTCACCACTGGACTCCAGCTACTGCTTACCTTTGCAGATTAAATAGCCTCAGGGAAAAACATAACTAAGGCTGCTAGGAAAGGAAGGACTGAAGTTGAGTAGCTCTGGGCTTGCTTTCTCCTTTGAGAAGAGATTGAAGTGTTCGGAGATTATAGTTTCAGCCTTATTGTTTCAGGTAAGCTATCTATTATGGTGTTTGTTTTGTTTGCTTCCATCTTTCTAAATCTCTTAGTTGCTTTGCTATTGAGTTGTTGTTCATGATTATATTACTTCTCCTGATATCACAACCTTGTATCATTGTCAATTCAGTTCTGTATGCCTCATTTTCATTGTTAAAGGAGCTCAGAATTGAACATTGAATAGCATCTAAGTTTGTGGGTAATTCAGACCAACTGAATTACAGTGATCGTGCCTTCTTTTGAAGGAGTCAGGACCTCTAACCAGCTGGTAATAAGGCTCATGTGACCACCATGGGAATAAGGACATAAGCTATTTCATTGTTATTGTTTCTCTGCATTCTACTATGAATCGTATTACAACACTTGAATTGTTTAGTTTCGTTTGTGTATTCTCTTTAGTTTAGTTTTCAGATATTGTATTGTTCTAATCCTCACGCTCACTTGTGGCCATATATAGTTGCTTAGTGAGCTTTCTAGCTCACCCTTTTTCCCTTCCATTTCAGATTATAGAACTTTGGCTCTCTTGTGATGTTTTAGCTACCCTACAGAAGATACAATTGTTTTTGGAAAACTTTAGGCTTTAATGTTGTAGGAAACACCATGTATAAGAAGTCTATATGTTCAGTTTTGGTAACCTTGCATATCCTGGTAGTTCTAATTAATTGAGCAAGTTAATGAGTTTGACTTAATTGTCCGTTTTAGTGATTTTGGGCTGAACTCGGAGCATGACTCCAAAACTCGACCATAAATTTAATTGTAACACTGGTTCATGAGTCCTTGTTTGTTCTCAAACTATTGGAAGTGAGGTAGCTAACAATAAAAAGTTAAATTGATTTAAAAATGTAACATAAATGGTCATGTATGGCAACTTTTACAAATTCATTTTGGTCACCAAAGACCTAAAGTCGGAAAGTACTTGGGAAAAGATTTCTCATGTTTTCTGAGCTTTTCCTTAGCTGCAGTAACCCAAATGACCTTCAAAAAGTGGTCGTGTGCAATGGGCCAACTTTTTAAATTTAAAAAAAAAGTCTGTCAACTTTTGTAATTAAATGACACAATTACTATAGTTTGAGAATCAAACTGCGACGTTTTGAAGTTAATGGAACTGAGCTTTACAAAGAACAAAATTCAAGGGCAGACTTGAAATTCCATCTTCAGATCTCCCACATCCATACATCCATATACTGATAAAAGGTCGCCAAAACCCTTTTGTCTCATTTCCAATCGCAAAAGAAAATGGCATTGTATGAGAGAGAGAGAGAGAGAGAGAGAGAGAGAGATTGTAATAATAAATAAAACCCAATTGAATACATCTCAGCTTAGAGGTTAGGTGCCATGATAACAAAACCCATGCCTCAATAATGCATTGACCTCCTTGCCAATACCAACAACAACAGACAATCTTTACAGTATTATAAACTCTACTAGAGTCGCATCCATCTCTTTTGTCCTGCCAACAAACACTTATTAATCACTAAAACACACCAATTCTATGAAGATGTGGGGATGCATAAATACCTTAAGCACTACCACAACAGAATATTAACTGGTGGAAGAATTGGGCAGAGTCTAAAAGAACCACATTTCTCAGACACAAGTAAAAGACTTCACCTAGCTCAAGTATATCTGGATGGTCTCTCTCTAGTCGGATACCTGCCTCGTACGCATTCCGTAATCAAAAAATTAGGTCAAATCTTCACTATAAAACCATTGTTGCAGCCATTGCAATCCTTTCAATCACCTTAAAATTTTGAGTGTTTTTCACTTGTTCATCTGCGATCCCATTTAAGATACAGTTAATTGGAGATTTGTCACATCATTTAGTAGCTAAAATTTGAAATCAACAACAAATCAAAGGCAGCCTTGCATTGCAAGCACATTAAACCAAGAATTCAAGAAATGGGTTTTATTAATTCAACTTATTAGAAACAGAAACAGAGATTTACCATAAAGAAACTTGATAAATCTCTTATCACAAAAATTTATTACATATGCAACAACAAATCACAAAAACTCTAAAATCTAAACAAATACAACAACAAATCAAAGAGATATACTAAAAGTAATACCTTATCATCATCATCACCACTGTCACAAGTCCACCAACATATCCTCCAAAAAATACCCATCAATGGAACCAAAACCCTCCAAGCAACTCAGAAAATTCGATATCCTCATAAAAATTCGACCCCATTTCCCGTCCTTTAAACGACGTCGTATTCTCCTCCACCTCTTCCTCCTCATCCTCATCCTCATCCATAGCCGTTGCAGCCTTAACACTCTTCTCGTCCTCAACCGCCGGCATGTGCCCTTCAAACAAGGCCATGTGCCCAAACAGCTTGCTCTTCCTCGAGAAGCTCGTGCCGCACGTGCAGCGCCACCGCGCCTCGCCGCAGTGCTTCAGGTGGCTCTTCAAATCCGCCACGACCGAGAAGCTCTTCTTGTTGCAGCGATTGCACGAGTACATCTTCGGGCAGTGGCTTCGCTTGAAATGATTCTTCACGCAGATCACCGATTTCAGCGCCCGAAACTTCACGTGCCCCTTGTTCCGGTTGCACCCGATATAGGGGCACGAGAACCGGGTCTTCCGGCTCGGCTCGGCCGGGTTCTTGTCTGGTTTGGCCAAGGCCTCGGGCGTCTTGAACCGGTTCCCGTGGGCCCGCATGTGCATCCTCAAATTCGCGTCTCGCTTGAACCCCTTTCCGCAAATCTCGCAGTAGTGGATGTGCTCCGCCAGCAGCTCCATCGCGTCCACCTCCACGATCTCGCCCTCCGCGTCGTCGTTTTGGAAATCGTTCTCTTCCTCTTTCTTGACCTCGTTCTCTTCCTCTTTCTTGACCTCTGTAGCTGCTTCGTTGTTGGTGGCTGGTGTTCGGGTCGGGTCGGATGCGGGTCCCAGGTTCTGAGAGCAGGCCAACAAAGCGGCGCCGTTTGAGATGGTTTCGCGGATCGCAGAGGCGATTCCGGCTGAGACTATGTCCATCTGGTCCTTGCTGATCAGAGCGTTGGCGTTGATCGATTCGGTGAGGAAGCACTGCAGCGAATCCATTCTCGTTCGGACCATCGACAGATTCCGGAGCGGAACTTCCGGGTCCGGGTCTTCAGCAGTAGGCGCGACGGAACACACCGCGGGGATGTTAAACAGTTGACCGGTAAACGACATCGTTTAGACGCAGATAGTTTCTTTTTGGTTAACACTCATGTCATGGCTGACTGAGTTTGGATTGGGATTGACTTGAAAATAATAAAATGCTGTGAATATATATGAGAGAGCACACACCAAGGTGGGGCCCACCTTCCAGGTGGCAAACGATCGGATCATCGTGGACAGTTGAACGAGGCGGGCATTTCTCCTCCAAGTGGGGCCATGTGGACCCAAAGTCGGCAGTGGCCAATCAGATCTAGTGGACCACCACTATGCAGAGGAGCAAAGTCGTTTCTGTACTGTTTTCGTCAGAGTGCTTCCAGGGTGCTTCCGTTGAAGATTATATAAATGGGGCTGTAAGCAAAGGTTTAGAAATCAGTCAAAAGGGGTTCAATTTTATATGATTCAAGTTCATTGCATCAGGTGAAGAGCTTATTAGCAGCCATGCTCTGGAAGCATTCAGACACAAGTGAATTTGAGTACTCTTACCATTTGTCGCCCACGCACTTGTGACCGTAAGTGTCGAAACCTTGGTGAGTTACAACAAAGTTACAGTCTTTTGTCGTAGTACTTATGACTATAAGTGCGTTTGGATGAGAAAAATAAACTCAAAATTTTGACAAAAATCATAATTTCTATATTTGATATAAACCAATTCTCATGTTTGGATCTAAAGAACAAAGAAATTTAGAAATTTCATGTGGGAAAAAACATGAAATTTGGAGATCATAAATTTCAACTTTTAATTTTATCTAAATAGTCATCACTTCTAAAATTCTAAGATAATAAACGTTAAATTCCGTGTTTAAATCCATTAGCCAATCAAGAAACTTTATAAATTCTAAAACATTAGTTTATATTATTTTAAGTTCCATCATTTATAAATTCCTTACAACATCTACAATCATACTCTCTATTGTTTAGTTAAAATTTACTAAAAAATGTATAAGCTATTTTAGGAGCTCTCTATAAATCTTTAACTCCAATCATACTCTCTAGTTTTGGGGAGTCATAAATACTATAACTCTTTTTTAATTTTTTTTAATTTTTTTTATTTATCAAATAGAAACTTCATTAGATCAACTTCAACGGTACAATCAAAGACATCAATAAGACATCTAAAATACCAATCACAAGATGGCAACAAACTAACATGCTAAAAACACAACTAACGCGAACAAAAGCCACACTATAACTACTAGCACACATCACCACAATTAACCATAAACTCAAACAAATACCACAAACCCAACATAACCAAAACCCTAAAACCCTAAAACAACCCATGAGCCTAGACAAACCCTACCACCACCACTTGATGAAGCATCGTCGCGGCCACACTCACCACCGCATCCATAACAGATTTGGGGAAAATATGATTTCCAACTATCATAAGAGCGAACAAATAAAATAAACAACTTTGCCAAAGAACAATTGGGTGATTTACAGCAACCTTCATCAAAGACGATGTAGAATCAAATTTAGAGAACATGAGTGACGTCAGGAAGCAGGTTTTGGGAGTAGGATTTAATTGAGAACATAGACTAAAAGGGATGATGGGGAACTTCAATCTAACCATGACTCAAAAGAAACCAAGGGGATTTTTTTTTCAAAACGCCCTAATGGACTTATTCACTAACCTAAAATGAAAAGACGAGAAGAGAGTTGGGGGAGGAGGGGCAGTGAGGCTTCTTCCTCCTCCCCCCTCTATTGAGTTTTCCTTTAGAACTCACAGAGGGAGAGAGCGGCTAGGCTTTCTTGGGAGAATATTGAGTACAAAATCATTAGTTTCGAACCCCCTTAAAGTTAAAGTCTATAACTCTTTTTTAATTGGTCCATCTGTATACAAAAAATAATTTAAAAAAATAGTTAGTATTAATTAAAGTTTAAAATACTCATAAAATAAAGCAGCATTAATTATAGAGAGTTATTGGGAGTCTTTTCTCTCTTCTCAGAGCTCCTAGAAATCTCCATATTTATGGAGGTGGATATGGAGCATAGTTGAAGTTATATTTTTTCAATTCCTTGTAAGACAATTTATTGTCTTAATCCATAAAAGGTGATCTTCTAATCCTAAGAGGACTCGGGTTTTGGTTTGATCAGGAGATACAACTCAATCCTCATTAGATAATGCTTGTACAGAGCTTATTAAAATCAAACACAAGTATTATCAGGATTCCTAATACAACATGGATTGAAACAAACCTATTCTAATGCAAAAAGGACACTCGAATGCTTCTTGATAGGCAAGGCTTTCGTAGTGATGCATCTATAAATAGAGGTCCCTTCCCTTACAGCAAACACGCTCTAAAATCAGTACTCACCCTATCTAAGAGACAGAGACATAAAGAGCTGCAGAGGGAAGAAGACTTTCTAGACGAAACCAGATTTCTCTACTGCTACAATGGCTGAACAAGTTTAGTATTATTGCATAAAGGCTTAGTACAGACTTACATGTGGTATCAGAGCTCTAGACTTTTGTTCTTTAATCTGACTAATTGATCGTAAGCCATAAAGTATCCAGTTTTTCTTTTGTTTGCAAATCTTAACTGTTAAAAGAGCATAAGGTTATCTCTGCTCATAAAGTTTTGACCAAAATTGGAAAACTGCTATGCAAAATGAGTAAGCCACAGCTGCTCAGGCTGTGTAGGAGTTCTTGAATTTAACAGTTTGGTCAGAAAATTGCATCAGTGTTCGTAGGCTTCTATATGATTCTCCATCCACAGATGGAAAGTTGTACAGATTAATGACAGCACTTATGGAACAATCTGGACAGTTGATTGCACTGGCTTGTGAGTATCTGTACATCCACAGATGTGAGTTACTTGCGCAGGAAGCTTGTACGATTAACTGTCTAGGATTTTGGAACATGTTTAAACTTAAACCCAAAGGTATGAGATAACATGTTTAAGTAAAGTTTTAGGGACAGTTTTATTTAATTTGTATTGCAAATTCTACAGTGAATCACAACTCCATCGAAACCTTGACTGGATCAAATTATAGCAAATGGAAACAAGATCTGGAAATATCTCTAGGTTTTCTGGATTACGATTTTGTGCTCAGAGAGAAACCTCCCCAGGAACCAGCTGCAGATGCTTCTGCAGAAATTAAGACTAAGTTTGCCAAATGGGAAAAGGCAAACAAGATGGCTATGTTAATCATGCAAAGGGCTATGTCTTCATCAGTGAAAGGAAGCATTCCTAAATCTAAGAATGCACAGCAATACTATGAGTCAATTGCACAAAGGTTCAAGGAATCTGAAAAAGCTGTCAAGAGTTCCCTGCTGAATCAATTGATTGATATGAAGTATGATGGACAGGGTTGTGTGAGAGCTCATATCATGAACTTGATTGACATAGGAACGAAATTACAAGAGCTGGATATGACAGTAGATGAGGACATGATGGTCCATTTTGCACTGAATTCATTGCCTAAAGAGTTTAAATCTCTCAAGGAAACCTACATTGCTCAGAAGGAGACCTGGACCTTGAATGATCTTATTACTATTTCTGTCCAACAAGAGCACAATATCATAAGAGAAAAGGGAGCCAAAATGGTCAACATGGTTCAGACTAAACAGAACAAAGAAAACAAGTATAAGCCTGCTGCTAGGAAAGAAAAGGAGAACAGTACAGATAAGGCTTTGAAACCTACAACTGGATTGGGTTGTTTCTTTTGCAAGAAAGCAGGACACATGAAGAGAGACTGCAGGAAATACAAAAAGTGGCTGGAAAAGAAGAAGGGAAAAGGTAATAACAATTGATTTTGGTCTGTTTCGAATCTAATTTGGTTAATTTCTCATGTGATTCATGGTGGTTGGATAGTGGTGCTTCTATTCATGTACCTAATTCCTTGCAGGAGTTTACAAGCAAGAGGCTGCCAAGCAAGGATGAAGTGAAGGTGTTCGTGGGAAATGGAGAAGAAGTCCAAGTTAATTACATAGGGACAGTTAGAATCAAGTTAGAATTTGGTTTTGTTTTGGAATTAGATGAAGTAGTTTATGTTCCTTCTATGAAGAAAAGTTTGATTTCAGTTACTAGACTTGTAAAATCAAAGTTCAGTTTGAATTTTGATGGAACTGGTTGTTCTATTTTCAGAAATAAAGATTTAGTTGGCAAAGCAAGTCTCATTGATGGAATGTTTCGATTAAACTGCAAAAGAACTGAAATGGAAATAAACACTGTGCAAACCAAAACCAATGAGATTTCCTTCAAATTATGGCATAAAAGACTTGGACATGTTTCAAAAGAAAGGATAACACAACTGTGTAAGGAATCTGTCTTACCACCATTGAATCATGAAAACGAAGATGAAGTTTGCATTCCATGTATCAAAGGGAAATTAACCAACTTAAGAAAGAAAGGGGCATTGGGAAGCAAAGGTTTACTGGAACTCATTCATACGGATATATGTGGACCCTTTCCAAATCCAACTCATGAGGGATTTAACTACTTTATAACTTTTACAGATGATTTTTCAAGATATGGATATATCTATCTCATTAAAGAGAAATCAAGTGCATTGGACAAGTTCAAAATTTATAAGGCTGAAGTAGAAAACCAATTGAACTTGAAAATAAAGGTGGTTAGATCGGATAGAGGAGGAGAGTACTATGGAAGGTTTGATGAGACTGGAAGGAATCCTGGACCCTTTGCCAAGTTTCTTCAAGAAGAAGGAATTATAGCTCAGTACACCAACCCAGGTACACCTCAACAAAATGGAATTTCAGAAAGAAGAAACAGGACCTTGAAAGACATGATAAGGAGTATGATGAGCTGTACAAATCTGCCAATTTTTCTTTGGGGAGAAGCCTTAAAAACAGCCAACTATATTCTAAATAGAATTCCAACCAAAAGCATAAATAGAATTCCCTATGAAGTGTGGAATGGAAGGAAGCCTAGCATTAAACATCTGAAAATATGGGGCTGTAAAGCAAAAGCAAAACCTTACAATCCAGCAGAAAAGAAGTTGGATCCAAAAACCATAAGTGGTTTTTTTGTTGGCTATCCTGAAAGAACAAAGGGATACATATTTTATTGTCCCAAACACACTACCAGATTCATAGAAACCTCAAGAGCAGTCTTTATAGAAACTAACCAAGAAATAGATGAGGAAGAAAGTTTTAGTTTTGAAGAAATAATCTTGAACCATGACATGCCACAGAATCCAAGTAAAGAAATTGTTAGATTACCTCAAATGGATTCAATCAACACTCAACCCGAACACACTGAAGAGACCAATGTCAATGGACCTGAAATTGCAGAACCAATGGAGTTAAATGACAATCAAGCACCACCAGCAGAAAATCAAGACATGGCTCAAGCACAAGAAGTAGCAAATCCAGAACCAAACTTGGAACTAAGAAGATCACAAAGGCAAAGAAAACCTGCCTTAGGAGATGATTATTTTGTATACCTACAGGGAGCAGAACATGATGTGAATACCATGGAAGATCCTGCAACATTCAAACAGGCCATGACAAGTGAAAAGAAAGAAAACTGGTTTGCAGCAATGAAGTCAAAACTGAATTCAATGGAGAAAAATGGAGTCTGGAAGCTTGTGACCTTACCTCAAGGTTGCAAACCAATTGGTAGTAAGTGGATATATAAAACGAAACTGGACTCAAAAGGACAGATAGACAGGTATAAGGCAAGATTGGTTGCAAAAGGATTCACACAGAAAGAAGGAATAGATTTTAATGAGACTTTCTCACCGGTCTCGACCAAGGATTCATTAAGGGTTATCATGGCCCTTGTAGCACACTTTGACCTCCACTTGCACCAGATGGATGTCAAGACAGCTTTCCTAAATGGAGATTTGGAAGAAGACATATACATGGTGCAACCTGAAGGTTTTGTTCAAGAAGGGGGAAAGGACTTGGTCTGCAAGCTAAACAAGTCAATCTATGGATTAAAGCAAGCCTCTAGACAGTGGTACCTAAAGTTCAACAAGGTAGTGAAAGACTTTGGTTTGGTTGAAAATGTTTTAGATGAATGCATATACATGAAGATGAGTGGGAGACATTTCATTTTACTAGTTTTGTATGTAGATGACATTTTACTAGCCTGCACAAATCTCACCATGTTACATGACTGCAAGAATTTCCTATCTAAGAACTTTGAAATGACTTATCTAGCTGGGGCATCATATGTTTTAGGCATTGATATAAGCAGAGATCGAAAGAATGGGGTACTTGGACTACCACAAAAATCCTACATAGAAAAGGTGCTCAAGAGATTCAATATGCAAAACTGCACAGGAAGTGATATTCCTATTGCAAAAGGGGATAAACTAAGCACTGAACAAGCACCTAAGACTGAGCAAGAAAAGCTGGAAATAGTTGACAAACCATATGCTTCACTGGTTGGAAGCCTAATGTATGCGCAGGTTTGTACCAGACCTGACTTGGCCTTTGCAGTCAGTGTGCTAGGGAGATTTCAGTCCAATCCTGGACAAGCTCACTGGATTGCAGGGAAAAGAGTGTTAAGATACTTGCAAAGGACAAAAGATTACAAACTGACATTCAAAAGAAGTGACACGCTGGAATTACAAGGTTATGCAGATGCTGATTTTGCAGGATGTCAAGACTCTATGAAATCAACATCAGGTTTTGTATTCATGTTTGGAGGAGGTGCAGTGTCGTGGAGAAGTGTAAAACAACCTCTGACAACAGGTTCAACTATGTTTGCAAAGTTTCTAGCATGCTATGAGGCCACCTCTCAAGCCATATGGTTAAGAAATTTTATTATTAGTTTGAATGTGGTTTAATCGATACACAGACCAATTCAAATATGGAATGATAACAGCGCATCAGTTTTGTTTGCAAAAGGAAACAAAAGGACAAAGGGTTCAAGACTATTGGATGTCAAGTTCATAATAGTGAAGGAGAAAATTGCTCAAGGCTATACTAATATAAGTCATATCAGTATAGACAAAATGATAGCAGACCCTCTCACAAAAGGAGTCCCAAATGCAGTGTTCCATAGGCATGTTATGAGCATGGGATTAAGGAATGATTTGAAAGCTTAAATCAGTGGAAGCCTTGTTAAGTTTAGAGTAGTTTTCTGTTATAGTCTTAATTTACAGTTGGTTATGGTTTTCGATGGATGTTGATTTCAGTTTCTGATTCAAAAATAAAATTTTCTAGTTAAACAGTTTGCACGTTTAATTGTTATGTGTATATATACTTATAAACACTTGAATGAATTGAGCAGAAAGCTAGCTGAAGATGTCTGCATATGATTTTCATTCATGACAGGATATCATTTTAAATGATAAGACCTTAGTAGTCAAATTAAGGGACAATGAATAGACATGTTCATAAAGCTTTACAGTGAAACATGTTTATTTTTCTGTTTAATCTTGATGGAAGCTTATGTGGTTTTAAAGAATGATCAATGTGATTATAAAGACTCTGGATCCTTATATATTCAGTGAAGTCTTGATGGTTCCTTTTCATTCTTTAAAATTGACAATTGCTTGATGGAATCAAATTGAGTTATATTTCACCAAGGCCTTAAGTGATCAACACAAAACTTTGGGATTAATCGATCAAGTGGGAGAATGTAAGACAATTTATTGTCTTAATCCATAAAAGGTGATCTTCTAATCCTAAGAGGACTCGGGTTTTGGTTTGATCAGGAGATACAACTCAATCCTCATTAGATAATGCTTGTACAGAGCTTATTAAAATTAAACACAAGTATTATCAGGATTCCTAATACAACATGGATTGAAACAAACCTATTCTAATGCAAAAAGGACACTCGAATGCTTCTTGATAGGCAAGGCTTTCGTAGTGATGCATCTATAAATAGAGGTCCCTTCCCTTGCAGCAAACACGCTCTAAAATCAGTACTCACCCTATCTAAGAGACAGAGACATAAAGAGCTGCAGAGGGAAGAAGACTTTCTAGACGAAACCAGATTTCTCTACTGCTACAATGGCTGAACAAGGTTAGTATTATTGTATAAAGGCTTAGTACAGACTTACATTCCTCCCTAAAATTTGTATAAGGAGATGGTTTAGGGAGTCCATTGTAGATGCTAGCTTAGTACTTTTAAATTTCCCCATCTAAACTCACGCATTTGGAATTATAGTACTGCTATTGTTTTTTGCCAATGCACGCACGTTTGACACGTTGACTACTTAGTGAATTAGCACAACGTCCAAGCATAAATAAACGTTACTATAACAATCTCAACTGTTAAGTGGTTGAACTTTTGATGGGTACATTTTTCTTTGAATATGTAATTCAGATTAGCAGTCTCACTTCTTAAAATGATAAATTATTTGACAATAAATCACTATCATTGATTGTAATCATGTGATATGCAATGTGGTAAAGGCACTACTCATTGATTGTAATCTTGAATAAAAATTTGAAAACGACACTGTCTTATTTTAGGACATTAATTTTTTTTGTTATACAATAATGATAGTAATGGGATTGTCAAATGAAGGTGGATTTATAGTTTACACCAATAATAGGAGGGGCAGGAAGCACGTCAACTGATGAGATGAGGAGAAATTGCATTATGGCACGCTAATTTTAAGCCAATAATGCAGCGATCCACCATACTGAGCACGTTGGATTTGAAATAGAAAAATATGACAACAGTTTTAAGTTGGTATTTCGAACTTGAGACATCCTTAATAAAATTGAGACAAATGACACCGCATCGTAGCTACTTATTTGGCCATAAAAAAAAACTATGTTAGCCATTTCGTACGTTAGTTTACTCCTGATTTCATAAATTTTTCTAGGATTATGTTCTAACCATTAATATCAAGATCTGACAATATAGTAACTGTATAAAACAATAAAATCATCTATGCATAGTCATAGATTAACTAAAATCGTACAAGTTTCTGAGCTCGATTTAGTGGTTTGAGCATATGTTTTGTATCTGGAAGGTCAATATAAGATTTGTATTTTGGGGAAATGTGATACTACAAGAAAACTTTTTCAGATGTTGATACTACTTTTCTTCATGGCATTGGCTTCAAATCCTTTATTCATTTTGGGGGCTTTCTGTTCAATGATTCCACGTATGCCCATTACAAAGGCACAAACATAAATATGTATAAGCTCACTAGGTCTGGCCCAATAATAACAAATATGTAACCGAAAAAAACAAATTGACCCAGTATATAAAAAAAGCCTAGGACCACCAACTAGTAAAATGCCACCATGACAACCACCAAAACAGAGGTCTAGAAAGAGACTTTGAGAGACCAACATGCAGGATGGAGATGAACTCACAACGTACTCATTTGGTCAAACGATGGATTCAATAATTCGTAACCCCCAAAACCTTGCAGCTCAACCATGATGTGATGGGAGACGAGCAAAGCAGGTTCCGGTGGAGAACTAAGCAACTAGGGGAGTGTAGGGATTGTGAGAAATGAGGAATAGGTGGAGAGATATAGGAGGAGACGAGGGGGAGAGGAGGGGAGAAAGAAAGACAAAATGTTAAACCACCATCAGTAGCATACTTATTAAGGCACAATGAGGTGCAACTAAATCTCCCCTCCCCTAAAAATCCATAAGAGGTGCTGCATATTGCACCTCTGCTCAGCTTTGGAGTTGCAGTGTGGGTGTTCGACGAAATGCCTAAATGAAGTTTTTGTTTTTTGGCGTTGTTGTGGGCTGCGCGAGCTTCTTTAAGGTTGTTTTGGACCAAGCTTTTTAAAACATGCGCTGCCTTTTTTATTTTTTTAATCATGGCCAAAACGACGTCGTTTTGGACCATGCTTTAAAATAAATAATAAATAAAAAAAAACATGAAACTTGTTGCCATTTCGTGGGCTTTTAATAGGGCCTCCATAATTCCTTATTTAAATGGGATTGCAAGTTCTCTTTATTTAATTGGGCTTTAATATGGATGCAAATATAATGAGACGTTTTCATGAATATGAAATCTTGTCAGGAACAATTGTAGGTTAATTGTAATGTTATTTTTTTTAAATTAATTATTTTGAATATACATTAGTATTATTTAAATTATATTTAGTGTTTCTATCTTTTTTTTTTTTTTTTTTTTTTTTTTTTTTTTTTTTTTTTTTTTTTTTGTGAGCTTTCTTTATTCATTTATTTATTGCAACATCTGCTGAAAAATTCATGAGTCCGCCAGTGACCACCATGAGAGATGGAGGAGCCATCACAATCTTTGCCTATGTAAAGGAACTCACCCTCATTGTAAACAGGACATGTGTACTTTCACTTTCTCTCAAAGGCTCTCATGTCTTTTGTAAAAGCACTTCCACCGGTGCTCATTTGCCAGGGCAAAAGGGAGTCCAGGCTTTGAACAAGCCCCCCATCAATGAAAGACAGTCTGGACAAAAATGGGCCTTATTTACTCAGGCCAGCCCAAAGGCAAGAATTGCCTGAGCTGCTGCCTAAGTTTGCTGATCTCATGTTGATGTCAGCGTGACGTCAACAACCAATTTAAATATACACACACAAAAAAAAGATCAAAAAATTCAGAATATTTTTTTTTCTATAAATACCTAGCCATATTCTTCACTTCCCACACCAAAACTCCATTCAAATTATTCTCCTCATATCTCATGTGAATAGTGCTTGCCATTACTTGCCATGGAAATGGGTGGAAAAGCAAAATAAAAAAGGGTAGGTGAGTGTAGCTCAACTATGATGTGATAGGGGACAAGCAAAGTAGTTTTGGTGGAGAACTAAGCAACTAGGGGAGTGTAGGAATGGTGAGAAATAAGGAATAGGTGGAGAGATGATCCAGGAGGAGAGGAGAGAGAGAGAGAGAAGAGAAGAAGGGGGGGGGGGGGGGGGGGTTTAGAAGAAAGAAAGATAAAAAGTTGAACCACCATGAGAGATGGAGAAGCCATCACAATCTTTGCCTATTTAAAGGAACTCATCCTCATTGTAAAAGGGACATGATGATGTATTTTCACTTTCTCTCGAAGGCTCTCATGCCTCTTGTAAGAGCACTTTCATCGGTGCTCATTTTTCAGGGCAAAAGGGAGCTCAGGCTTGGAACAAGCCCCCCAACAATGAAAGTCAATCCAAACAAAAATGGGGCCCACTTACCCAGGCTATCCCAAAGGCAAGAATTGCTCAAGCTACTGTCTGGGTTTTCTGACGTCAGTGTGACATCAGAGACCAATTTAAATACAAAAAATACAAAAAAATTAAAAAAAAATTATATAAATACCTAGCCATATTCTTCACTTCCAACACAAAAACTCTATACAAATTCCTCTCATCATCATATCTCGTGTAAATAGTATTTGCATTTACTTGCCAAGGCAATAGGTGGAAAAGTAAAATAAAAAGGATAGGGGAGTCACTATTCATGTGAAGTGCTCTAACTTGTAAGCCAATTATCATAGTGAAAAATCCAATACAACTCAATGTGTACGTAACCCAACTTCGTGAACCACGATACATCGTGTGTGCTCTTGATGTGATAGTACGGTCATATCTTGTTAACCCCAATTTTAGAAATCAATTAAATGATGTATTTATTTTTATCTAGTTCGTATTAGATTAGCACTTTTGATTTGGGACTTGACCTAAAATGCATTTAGGTTGCGATTTGCGAATCGAGTTTGGATATATGCAAATCAAGCTTCGCGAATCAAGATTGGAGATGTGCAATTTGAGATTCAGTGAGGGTGAAGAAGAAGATGACAAATGCCAGAGGGAGAGAAAGCCATTAGATAGCGTCGCCGAGCTTCATAGCGGAGGTTTTGTTCTAATATGACTTCTAGGGGTGGGCACGGTTCGGGTTGGACGGATTTTTGCCTCACATTAGAACTGATCCGGTACTATATATCGGGTTTGGTTCAGTTCGGTTTTAATTAAAAAAATTTCAAAAACTGTCTAGTTCGGGTTGAATCGGTTTCGGTCCAATTCGGTTTTGAACCGGATTATTTTTTAATACAATTCTCAACTGAACTATTATTATTTTTACTTGAAAATTAACAAATTATTCAATTTCATATAAAAATAAATATTAAAGTTATAAAAGAGAGATATTTTGAAATTGAACTTGGATAAATATTAGTTTTTTTTTGTTAAATTAAAAATATAGCATTAAATATAAATATATATTGAAATTATATATATTTTTTAAATTTGACCGGTTCGGTTCGGCCCGATCTGGTTTTTGAAGACATGGAACCATATCCAAAATCAGTCCAAACTAGTCCAGTTCGGTTTTTGACCGGTTTTTGACTTTTTGGTCAACTCGATTTTTTTCTGGTTTGGTTCAGTGCGATCGGCTCGAATTTTCGACTCGCCGGTTTGAGTGCCCACCATTGGCTTCAGTCAAGAAATGGGCTGCGGGCTTACTTTTAGAATGGACAATCTTCTTTTATTATTCCAGTTGACTATATTTTATAGAATTTTGGTGCATTCTATATAGTAGTTTGACTAATCTTAATTGGGCCTAATAGAAAGCACTTTGTGTAGCAGTGTTATGGTAATGATTCATTTCTTATAATTACTATCTTAATTGGGCCTAATTGGGTAAAATAAAATCCCTAAGCCGCAATGGGTTTGTAGTTCAAGTAGTTAAGAGTAGTTATCTTTACATCCAAGGTTATGTTTGAAACCCTTCTCCCCAAATATCACATATATAAAATAATAAATAAATAAAAATCTGTCCCTAAGCCTATAATGCGCATTACTTGGGTAGAATTTTCTATTTCAAAGCCCTATGCTTCTTTAGGCCCGAATTGGGCCCTTGTCAGGAAGTACAAAATAAAATCGAATCAGATAGTATATCAAGTCCTTTGAAGAATACTCTAACAATTATATTTCCTGCATCAACCATCAAAATCCACCCTCCCTACCCTACCCAAATATATTATGAACAAATAATTTGATGAATTTAATTTTTACTCAATCACATTTAAGTATTGAACTTATTCATATTTTCAATAAGCTCGTGTCTCTTCTACAACTGTCGTCGTGAGATTTGAAGTCATAACCTCCTCCAATAAAGTGAAGCAACACATATCATTGCATTGGCTTGTATTGCATGTATATACACTTGGATCATGTCTGCTTAAACATTTTTAATATCTAGCTGTAAAAAGGCAATGACAAACAAAAGATTGGCGTCAAAGAAAAAGAAAACATGAATTAGTCATCGTCCAAGTAAAAGAATTAGGTGGTAAGTTTTTTGGCTTCATGTTTTTAAAGTAATGACCTAGGGACATATATTATATCTAATTAATTAATTAATTAGCAATTTAGAGATGTTGCTTTTGACAAGCATAAACAATGTTGACTTTAATGCTTCCACCCTTTTTTTTCCACAACGGCTCAAAATTTAGCTAACAGATCAACTAGACCATATGATGTTGATTGTGCCGACACGGCATCCATTATTCTTGTAGTGGTGGAGAAATTTGCTCAATTTAATTAGTGATGTTAATAGATCAGTTAACTGTAAACATTACAGTCAAATCCTTGTTAGAAAAGTAACCTTGATGTATATGTTTGCTCAATTTAATTGTGCCATGTTTCTTACTGTTTCTTAAATGGTATTAAAAATTCAATCCCAAAAAAAAAAAATTGGTATTAAATACATTTTTTAACAACTGAAATGTTTTTTTTAACAGTATTTGGCAGAAAAACTAAAGTGTTTCTGGGTTATAAAAGTACTTTCTAGAGAAGTGTTTTTCTAGTAAGCATTTGGATTTGTAATAAAAATCTCAACGTGCTTCTAATAAAAGAGCTTCTAAAAAAGCAATTATAAGCAGAAAGGACTTCTTGCAAAAACCTGTCTCAAATGCACCCAATTACCTTAGCCAGTGATGTAAGCGGTGTTTTTTTTAACTATTATATTTTGTTTTTTTTTTGACACCACACCACAAAAACAAAAAAAAAAAAAAAAAAAAAAAAAAAACCAAAAAAGCTAGGAAATCTATATAGTTCTACATTGCCATCTTTTGCATGAGAAATGATCATTGTACGGATATATTTAATTAATTCTAATGATTTCTCACCTAAAACGATTACCATGATAATTACCGTTAACTGCTGTTGTTATTATGTTGACATTAATATATAGATATCTTGAAGGCTAAGGCAGAAGCCTAGAAGGCTAAGGGTGAGTCATATTAATCTACCAAGTGTACTCCTCGTACGTATTCAATTAGGAAAATAGATACAGGATTATGCATTAATTAATGAGATTTAATTCAAGTACAAAATCTTTTCAAACCTAACTCTGATGGGAGACCATGGTCATATGCTTTAGGTGATACAAGAAGCTACATGCAACTTTTTCAAGCGAAACCTTTATTTAGGCAATACTTTATACATATGCATATTTGTTTATCTTGGCGCATTCACTCAAGACTTCCTATATATGCAAATATGAAAGTAAAGCTTATGGCATATATATACATCTACAGTTCTTCTTCTATACGGACATCCGAACGTTATTATAGTACAAACGTCGTTGTAAATGAGGAAGAAAGTAAGAAGGGTAGTAGAAAATACATGGCGTGCGGTAATAACATCTGGACGTCTTTAACTTCAAGCTTAACTTTAAGGGTGAGTTCTTAACAAAATTCCTAGAAGTAATCAATGCATACTGTCTTCGAAATTGTGTGCAAGTTAATCGTGTTGTGTTCCAATTGATCCAAATATATTGTGAACTGAAAACTATATGTTTCACTCTTTCAAAATGAAACTTGGCATCTTGAATCTTGAGTAATGTGCTAGTGTGTACGAGTCTGGATCAAATACTGGTCAACCCTTAACCTACTAACTTCGTGTAAATTAATATGAAACGGACCTTGATAACACCAATTTGATCGAACATTATTGATTGATAGTCTCGGCCCCTACAAAATGTCAAATTTTGGCTTCAGCAATTTAGCCCCCATCCCATCAAGCCCTAGTCCGCTACTACTATCACTTTCGAGTTGTGTTGTCATGCCATTTTAAAAAACACCACACCCCTAAATCTATTGGAATTTGAAAGGGTGACAACTTGTTAAGATTAGCATTCTCAAAAGAAAAATAATAAATTCGGGTTTACCTCTTCAAACTAATTATTTATCACTTGCAGTCCATCATTTTATTTTTCTATAAATAAAAACTAAATTTTATAAATAAAATTCGATGACTAGAAATCAACTCATCAATTTTTATAAGGAGGGTAGCTCCAATAGCCATCCCTATCAAAAGACAAAATATATACATAGTCCTGGGTATGTAAGCCAATGAAACCTTGGAGTTATGGTAGCAGTCTGTCCAATATCATAATTCCGAAAACTCTTTTGTGCCCCGGAAGTCCTAACCACTCGGGTCCCTCTCGTATCATTGAGATTCCCTGAATTATCGTCACTCCCTTGACTTATCTTGGTCAAACTTTCTCTTCTATCTCTCTCTATTAAAAGAGAAATTGCCTAAAAAGAACTTCTGTGTTGAAAACAAGAAGGAAACTTAGATCAGATTGCTGGCTATACAAGAGTGGTTGAAGGCGGCTCAGTTCGAAATTTTAGGTCAATCTCTAGCTTTATCTTAACGTATTAGGACAAGTTCACAAATTGCATTTCAAATGCATGGAATTAAGCTATGAAAAATGTATGTTTCTCTGCCCGGTCTTCATCCTTTTCCTTGTAATCTTCTATTGATGGGAGAGAAATCATGGAATGTTGGCCCTTTTTTTCCTTTTTTCTAACCGATGGGATGCATGACAAGACTCATAAAAAATGAAATTTACATCCAATATCGGGTTGGGGTGACATAAAGTTAGACTTTAGGTCCCAATTAATCATTTGAAAAGTACATTACATTCCTATAGTTTGTAAGTATTTAATTTCACATTTCTAACCTTTTTCTTTTAAAATGCAGTGGAAAAACACAATGGCAACACTACCACTATAATGTGATATGTAAGTATTTGACCCAAAAAAAAAAGAAAAAAAAAAGAAGTGACATGTATCTTATCCGTGACGACATAATTTGATCACCGCAAAACTGTGGTCTTTACTAGCATTAGCCACCGATTCAACAATGGCTAATATCGTATAGTCCAAACCAAACAAAAAGAAATGCCTCTCATTTCCTTTACAAAAAAAGGGCATGAATATGAAGGGAAAAAAAAAGGGAGAATTAAAAAGCCCTCTTGTAATCTTTAAAAGAAATAAACATGTTTAATTTTGTTGGACATGCCTAAACCTAATTAATTGTCGGCGCACCCGAGCAGTACCCCACACGTTTGAACACCCACACAAGGTATTTCTGACAGTTTCCACAACACCATGGATGGGTGCTGTTTGTGGTTGTGTTTTGTTTTTTTTTAACCGGATAAAATTAGAAGTTTGTTGGTTCTAAATAGAATGAATCTTTTTGAAATGTGTAGGGTCACACTAGAATAAACTCACACTTCTGAGTTCAAACTCTCATGGTACCCGTGTGTGTGAGTTTTCTCTAATAATACCCTTTTTAACTTTGCCAAAAAAAAAAAAAAAAAAAAAAAAAAGAGAAAGCAAATTGAAATATTTATATTGTTCAAATTATAAACACAGATTAATATTGTTCAAATTATAAACATAAAGGAGCAAATTGAAATATTATATTGTTCAAATTATAAACACAGATAATATTGTTCAAATTATAAACATAAAGGAGCAAATTGAAATATTTATCAAGTTCCTATATAAAATGCTTTACCGTATCATTAATATTGGCTTGCATATCCCTATAAATTATTATATGCATGTAGTGAGATTTCAAAGCATTAGGTGATAATAAAGATGATGATGATGATGATGATAATAATATTAATGAATCTGCTGGAATGTTGGTTTGGTTCGGTTTCTTTTCTCCAACTGGCAAAACATGTAATTAAATATTATTAATCCGCTAGTAAAACAGATATCTCTTGCATGAGACCTAAGAACGATTAATTATACATATTATTAACGAAGAGTATACATATAATTAACGAAGAGTATACATATAAATATATATTATCAGAAAATACACATAAATAGTAAGTGATCATGCAATTAGAAGCCTTTATCACACATCTCTACCTAATTAATTAAGCAATCTCATTGAAAAAAGAGTCCTCAAGAAGAAGCTCAGACCAAGCAGAATTAGCCACTCCTCCAAAGCTTGAAGTACTGCAAGCATCTCCCATGGTGTTGCTTATCGAAGTCTCCGCTACCGGAGGAGCCATAGAAGTAGGAGATGGAGTGGTGTTTGAAGAAGAAGGAATGTTCCATGGATTGTTGGGAGAGTTTTGCCCTTGGCTCAAAACTGCAGCAAATTGATCTTCAGCTTGGTTAACCATGTCCTTGTTGTTGTTCAGTGAAGGTGTTTGATAGGTTTGCAAGTCAGGCAAATGAGAGAAAGGGATTGAATTATGATCTTGGACTGGTTCGAAATTAGCTCCAGGATATTGTGGTGGGTTTTGATCCAACTGATATGAACAGAGAGAGCTCAAAAGATTGATGGTCTCCATGTCAGTGATATCATTTAGGTTGCTTGGGCTACCAGCTCCAAAGGAATTATTAGCAGGAGGAGGTTGGAGGAGACATTGTAGGTATTGGAGCCTAGCCATTTGAGCTGCTTCTGCTTGTAGTCTCACAGCTTGTTCATCCCAAGATGGGTGGCCTCCATGGTCCAGCAGCTCTTTCAAATTGACAAGAGCTAGAAGATGAGGCAAGCTAGAGAAGATATCGGTCCGAGGCCGGTGAGTCATCGGATCAAAACCCATCTGAATCAGCTTCTTCTTTAAATGGGTGTTCCAGAAATTTTTATTTCATTATCCGTCCGACCGGGTAGGTGACTTGCAATTGCTGACCATCTTGTCAAGAACCAAAACAAAGAAGGGTCAGTCTATACATCAAGCAACAAGTATTTTTTTATTAAAAAAATGGATATATTTTCTTGCGAGATACCATATATTAGAAGAATAATCTACCTAATAATGATCTTGATTGACCAACAATATATACTGTTTCAACATATACAATGTTATAGAGGATCTGATTGAGTAATATATGCCACAATATTTAAAATAATTAAGTTTGTGAAAAAAATAATATGAAGCCTACTTGTTGCCAAGGATGGAATGGAGGTTCAGAATTGTTTGTTCTTCTTCTTGAGAAAACTTCCCTCTCTTTATATCTGGCCTAAGGTAGTTTGTCCACCGTAACCTGCAACTCTTGCCGCATCTGTTAAGCCTGAAATTATTTCAAGAAAAAAAAAGACCACCCAGTTGAGAGAGAGAGGAGAGAGAGAGAGAGAGAGAGAGTTTTATGTTGTGTACATGAGAGGATCAGTACCTGCAAGTTTTGGAAGGGCTCTCCAGCTTCCATGGCCATTTTTCTGAATGTATTTCATGAGCTTTGATCTTCTTCAGGGGTCCAAGGACCTTTCTTGAGGCCACTCTCATCACAACACGGAGACCTTCCCATTTTCTTTACCTAAGAAGATTTGGTTGCCTCCCTCCAATCCAACCATTGATAACACACCACTCTATTTATATACAACATCTTCCTGTCGCCTCCAATCACATCGAGGCTGACTGACGTGCTAGTCTCCTATTTGCTAGCAAAACAACTACACCCTTTTTCTCCTTGAAATGACAAATTTACCCTTCTCTGTGCTTCATGGCTCACACTCGACATTATTTTGGTCTTGATATTGTCTTGATTAATCATAAGTGGACCATGGTTTTTTTTATTTTCATTTTTTCGTGGGGGGGTATATGGCCCCACTGCAGACATATAGCGACTAAAACAGTGGCCATAAACTCGTCAATGATGAGGATTTTATAATTCATAGTGTGCTTGATTCACCAAAGCTTGCTTTGATAGTCTTGGGCTACGACAAATTGGAAAATGTCACATGAGCAGGTTATAGCTTGAGCACCATTAATCTTGGAATATATTTGATCAAGTATAGTGCGGCGGCTCTCCCCTTCCTTGAATTATATTTTGAAAAAAGACATATATATCATACCCCATCAAGCAAAAAACAACTTCATATATTTGTATTAATCTATAAGGAAACATAAAAAAAAAGAGAAGAATCAAGTCACCCACATATCATATATCCATTTAGTGCATTTATCACTAAGTTCCGACTACTTTCACTAATAATATACAGAGTTTGATGTCTAAATGCAGAGAAAAATTATTTTCGTGCCACATGTAGCAAGTGTCGTCTAATTAAAACATATACATATTTTGATTTAATTAGATGGTATATGTCACCCAGTTGAAACAGGAAAAAGACATATATATATATATATAGTTCTTCCTTGAATTATAGCCTGTCACACAATTTTTTCTCTTACATTTGGTCAGCCTAATATGACTATCCAATTTCTTCCATTTTTGCTTCTTAACAGTCAAATCAGGAACCCGATCTAAGTGTGGGAAATGGAGAAAAGAAGAGGAAAACAAAAGAAAACAAAGGGGTGAGCAAATTTATGAAATTAATGTATTATTATAAGTAGCTGAGTGAGTAGCTAGAAGTCAGCAACAGGGAACAGGTGGCACGTCATCGGTGGTTGGAACTTGGAGGAACTCATTCCATGCACGCAACGAAGAAGAAGGCCCTTATTTCGTCATTGATTGCAGTGCATGGAATGGAACTTGTCATAATAATTATAAACTCACGTATAAAAATGAAGGAATTAAATTAATGGGGGCCCTCTCATTTCTGAAATATTTGGCCAGCTTACGCATCAGCTCAACTCAAATATATACCCACTCTCCTCTCCATTTGCCTTCACCACCTCTCTCTCTCTCTCTCTCTCTCTCACTTTCTCACCGGAAAACAAGAAAAAACCAAGCTAATTATTAAAAGGGGTTTAAGTACTACTTTCGTCCCACTTAGATCATGTTGGCCCAGATTAGCTACTAAGTTTTCTGGTGTCTTTAATTCATTTTTATCTTATTTTATTGCTGGGACAATGGATAGCTTGCAAGCTCCAGCCAGGTTGTGAGAATATATTTAAAAAGTTCTACAGAACCATAATTAGGTGAATTATTCTTCATTATTGGGATGGGTTAGGATATAATGTAAAAGAAAGAAACTGAATTGAAAATGTTAAGATGGAAGATAACAAGAAATAAAAGAAAAATATAGATATGGGATATATATTGTTAACTTATGCTATCATAAAGAACTAAATCGGTTTAATTAAATGCATTTTCATTTTCATTTTCGAGATGGATAAGGTCAGGGGAGTTTTTATTTATTTATTTATTATTTATGATAAACGATAGAATATTATTGATGTGAAGAAACTAATACAAGAAGTCGTAAACTCGTAAGTCAAGGGGGTTTTGTTTTTTTTTTTTTTTTGTTTTTTTTTTTTTTTATGTATGGGTATGCATGGTATACAATATAATTTACCCATTTGAAAAACATTGTCAAACATAGCCTAGTACTTGTCTACCATAATTAATGGTATCACCCACTGACATAAGTTTTGGACCAACTAATGAGCCATGTGCATGTGGTAACAAAAAGATAATTCCAAAACCGGATAAGAAACTTAATTATGAATGTTTATTTCCTAATTTTGAGATATTAATATGCCTAAAACAGATACAAGTTAAGGTTCATATATATAATTTTATTAAGACATATTTTTTTTTCATCACACCATTTTTAACTGTTATTTTAAACTATTCATATTGGAAACCCTAGCCTCCTCTTAAAAAAAATGAGTATTTTTACTCACCACTTTAATCCAGGATGTATGCTTACTACCATTCTTAACACTTAACACGTGTTCATAAGCATAATCATGGTTACATAAATTAAAGTAAAAAATTAATCATGATTATGCTTATGGACACGTGTCAAGTATTAAGAAAAGTGGCGAGCATACACATTGGGTTAAAATGATAAGCAAAAATAATTTCTAAAAAAAACCCTCTCTAGCAGCACATACCTTAAGGGAGGGAGGAGGTGACTATTCCTTCTCCTCCCATCTCCCCTCTTCCTCCCCTCCTCTCTGCTTTGATACACAAATCCTCTCCTCTCCCAAACTTTTCCCTCTCTTGTTCTATCATCTCCTTCCCACCCCACCTCACCTCCCCTCCCTTCTTACCCACCCAACCCCTCACCTTTCCCTCTCTTCTCTTTTCAAATATAGAGTTTTTTGATTTGCTTGGTGGTGCCTTTGTTGGTTTTACTAGGTGTTTTGTAGATCTTGAGTTCCAACTCTTGATTTAGTTTGTGTGTTTTAGTTTTTGTTTGTAACAAGTGCATCAACCCTTTTTGAGTTTGTTGTGTGTTCGTAGTCTCTTCTTGTAATTTTTCACTTGTGAGAGTCTAAAGATTTTAGTTTGCAATCGTAGTTCTGTGTGTTGTGGTCTATGCTTGACTTCTGCAAGCTTGCGACTTTTTTGTCGGGATTTATTTGGCCCTTTATGGCTATGTGTGGAGATACACTTGTGCGCCTGAGGTTGCCGGTGGAGTTCTCCGTATGTAGATTAACCCTTTGTAGTTATTGTGGTTCCATATTTGTAATAACATTGTGTGGTTATCTGTATTTATACTGACTTTGTGTTTGAATTAAAATGCAATCTATCGTCTTTATCTATATAAATTAAAAAAAACAAAAAAAAACCTGTCCATACTAAATAGTATCGAAATAGCTGACTTTTTTTTTCTTCTTATATAAAGCAAAAGCATTAATTTAACTTTATCTTTTTCCATCATATATAAATTCTAATCCTGAAAAAATTTATATCTATAATATATATCTTAGTATTTTTGTTATCACAATGAGTCTGACAATTTAACACTAGTTTCTGTTAATTATTCTAGTATTATATGGAAATTGCAGCTCGACACAAAACGAGGGCAAAGCGTGTATTTGATAAAAATAATAAAGGTGTAATCTTTATTGAAAGAAACGGGGAACCTACGGAGCAAGTGATGCAAAAGTAAAGTAGAAATGCAGCCACCCCATGTTCTTTTTAATTTTTCTCGGGTTGGAGGAAACACTGTTTTCTAAAGAGTTTCAGATTATTTTTAGCAATCCTAGAGAAACTTCCCTAGGTAGCCTCCCTTCTCCTAAACTTTTTTTCATAAAAAAATAAATAGTTAAGCACGAATCATGTTCTCCCGAACCCACGACAAGATATATCAGAAAAAGCTTTATATGTTGATTCTTGAATCACAGTGGATTTTGATGATCGAAATTAATCATAACGTGATCTTCATGTAAAGCACAATTAGAAAGAAATAGATTAAAAAATATCTTTGTTTGTTCAAAATACTTACACAGAGAAAGGGACATGGATGGATGTGACTCCATTTGACCAGTGAGTTTGTTAGCCAAGAAGTTGGTGCGGCAAGCGCCCTAAATTCCACCACTTTGAAACCCTAAAGACATCCTTCTTTAGTTAACCTCGATGAGAATGCGTCAATGGCATTTGTTAATGCCATGGTCGTCCTGTATCCTTTGTCCTGTTAGGAAAAACAGAGATTTCATTGCAATCTTCACCCAAGAGGGAAAGGAACATGCATGAGAAAGATCAGTACAGGTGAAGACCTAAGTTATTAAAATCGATGAACCTCACGAGGAAGGCATGTTGGTGTTTCTACATATACGAATTAAGATGTATAAATATCATTAATTACCAATAGATTAAAACCCTTTATACAAACTAATACGATGCCCGCAACTTTTAATTTCTGGAATTGTTTCAAAATTGATCGGTTCTATCTAATTCAGTGTGTTTGATGAGAGCCTTGTACCAGATGAAAAGGATATTTTCCGTATGAATCTCCCTCAACAGATTAACTTCATGGGTCAGTTAATTAAGGTTCTTGCTTATTGTCAGTGGGTATAGTTCAGTTGGTTGAGTTTTTCCATCTCCACCAATCTACGCAGAGGTTTGAAATCCTCAAACACCCAATGAATATTTGTGTAAACCTCTTTCCCCCAACCGCTTGTTCATTTACTGTGTAAAAATTCCAAGCATGTACATATACTATGCAAAAAATACGTACGCATTGAAATCCCCAACCGCTTGGTTGAGTTTTTCCATCTCCACCAATCTACGCAGGTTTGAAACCCTCAAACCCCAGTGAATATTTGTGTAAACTCTTTCCCCCAACCGCTTGTTCATTTACTATGTAAAAATTCCAAGCATGTACATATACTATGCAAAAAATACGTACGCATTTAAGGATGGCACAATAACTACTTTGAAAGGCTTCTCGAGGGCAAAAGAATATTAAACTAAACATGTTCTTATCAGTGAAGCGATCGAGCTATGTTAAACCTAACTCACAGAAGACATTATATTTATCAAATAATCATGACCACGTACGTAGGTCAAAGCAATAAGGACGACAAGTTCATTAAAATTTTCTGTGTCTTTCTTCCCTTTCCTCTGACCTCATTTTGCTGTCGGTACAAGTTTCACTCCTAAAAGGGTTTCTCGAAGTTGAATTAATAACCCTATGAACACTAACACCATCTTCACGAAAGCTAGCTACGAAAAAAACGATATTTTTTATTTTTTTTTAACAGAGAAAATAAAAAGATTGCTTCTTGAATTCAACTAAGGTTCCTTGTCGGGTGGACCATCACATATCATTATAAATCTCACATCAGAAAAGAAACTAATTTGAAACGAGGCAGCTGGTTTGATTAAATAAATAATTTAATATAGGTCTAGTGATGTCACCTAAACAGACCAGAGGGAGCAAATGTCCATTAGAAAAGATCATAGCTGTAGTGTCAGCTAAACAACTGAATTGCTTGCTCTCTCAAGTTTCTACCGATACATCTAAACTCGGACTTTCTATGCCCTCTCTCTCTCTCTCTCTCTCTCTCTCTCTCTCTCTCTCTCTCTATAAGGCCACGTATGTCCATTTCCCATCTGTCTCTCTCTTCATTGCTACTCCATCTCCACAGTTTGGACCACAAAGCAGAAACCAGAAATAATAAGAAGCATCGATCGCTTCCATTTTAATAATCTACATGCAATTTATAGTCGTTTTAATCGCATGCAAGACATTATATTATGAATCATTGACGATGGATCGTTTGGTTTTTCGATAGATCCAGAAAGGAAAGGTTTTGACCTACTCGAAATAATTGATGTCTAGGTTTTCCATCAACATTCCTTTCCCTTTCGCTCACTTAGAGTAATATAGTTCGTTTCTAATCCAAGAAAATAGGATTATCAAATAGATATCCAGTACACACATCATGTAATTCATATAGTGACAGTCCGTTTAATTAATATTATGACCAAAGCAAATAATAAGAAAACTGCTCAAGTTAGAATTACTGATGCTTCAAGAATTCAACAAAGACCCATTCGTCAGATTTATTTATGCCATGAACGAAGAACACAGAAAAGATCTCGACTGCAAGATGACTCAAAACTCAGCTGTTATTTCTGTCATGTCTTGGCTATGGAAAACCTAGCTAGAGCTGTATTATTAGTGGGGTTTCGAGATCGTCATCTAATTGTATTAGTTGTGGTTGATCTCCTTCCTGGTAATATGAAATCTTTTTTTTTCAAAACAAACAAACTGAGCTGAGCTTGTGGGGTTTCGATCTCTCATCTTTCTAAAATTGACAATGACAGTTAGAATAAGTATTGTTAAGTGCTTGAATTAACAAATAGAGACTGCACCAGAGAAGCAACCAAGATTGGTTCCTAAAAAAGAACAACCTCCATTACGTCTAGTACACGTGAATGCCGATTGAGCCTTCATCGAACAACAACTTCACTCATCTTTTCAACCATTTATACCCCAACAACCCTAATACAAACCACAAAAAGTTTATGTGGGGTCTCGAATCTATGCTAATTTCATCATATCTTTACCGTTTGAATGACAAAATTACGTGTCGAACCCTAGGCTTTTCTTTCTTTCATAATTGTGTTCTTGTGTAACCTTTGAACCCTATTGGTTTTGACTCAAGCAAGGGCAGTGGGTCATCACCTTTTTTTATAAGATGCTTGCATTACTATAATAAGAGACTCAACATAGAATATGTTTTCTTCCTAACAGATAGTCTGAGACAAGGACCCAATTCTGCGTTCAAATTTATAAACAATCTCGATCAACCATTGCTGAATGCTTCTTCATCACTCCTCACTTTCATACTATCAAGGCATCCAGTTTTCTCAACCATTATGCCTAACATAGTGGAATATAATATCTATATATTATATTGTCATACATATTATATTGTCGCGAAGTCAATCAAAAACAAACATTCACACATGATTCCACACACTCAATGGTCTGAACAGACAATGTGCATGTGTGTAGGATAATTTTATCTTACTTGATATATACCACATATCAATCTAAAAACCATTAACCATATGGAATTTTGCATAAATGTTTGGTCAATCATGATCATTGACCATTAACTAGGTGAAATTACGTATGGATGTACGAATTAGATTATTAATTTAACAACATAACATGTCAAACTATCAACAATAAATCATTTCCGTGTACATATATTTATATGAGTACAACCTAGTCACATGATCTCCTTATTCCAATCGAGGGTAATGAAACCTTTTTCATCTCACATATTTTTGGATTAAAGTCGGCGACTCACAGTAATACACACACAAAAATATATACATGTGCTTTTGGTGAGCATGAAATTCATGTTCATCAACTATTGATCAAACCCAACAACGTTTATTGAAAAATAAAAGTCTACAGAGACGATATGGGAACATGATCAATCCAATATATTTTTTCATATATACACAGACAATACAGGTAAAGATGTATGAGAGTTTTGAAGGAAGTTGAGGTTCCACCCCAAAACCAATAAGCAATAGGAGGAGTAGCCCAACACCTTATAAGCCCTTGCAAGGTTTTCAAACTTTCCAAACATTCTCACAAGTTTAACCTTGCACCTTTGAACGCTTGATGACCCTTTAACCTTGGACCACCAGCGCTATTAGTTCTCTTCTTCTTCTTTTTTTGGGGTTAGGTTATGAATTGAATTCATGTTATCTATCTATCGAAAATCCAACGAACGTAAAGATAATGACACAGATAATATATGATCATCTATATCTAATATATGGGGTGGAGGCGCAAGAACTATAATGATGATGTTATTTATCTATTACCTATATACTACTAGTACTACATGGTTTGAGTTTCTTAGGGCTTCTTCAAAGAGTATAATAAGAATTAGGATTTACACTGCATGGAGCTGCATGCAGGAAACCCTAAAAATGACACAGAATCGCTGCTGGAAAGGAAATCAACATTGAAAAATATGTACGAATAGTATCTTTTAGCTCAAAACGTATACATGGGCTCCAATCAAAGCGGGAAAAGGAAAAACTCAATTCTAAATTGACGAGTTTTAATTTCTTTTTCTTTTTTTGTTTTTGTTAATCTCAGTTCTTTTTAAAGTATAAATTGCTAGTGTTGTACTTCAGAAAAGTCAACCCTTTTTTCATATATAAAAGTATTGGACAAGACCAACACATGCACGTCGCCTATAGAACCCTTATCTTCTCGCCCCTCCCAAACTTGCATATAATCTTGTATAAAATGAGCACAGTTGAACCCTAAACCATTAAACCGATGCTTCTGTTAGGTACTAGCTCCAAGGTGCATTAATGTTGCGTAACTTATATACATACGAGGCTCTAGGGGTGAGCACGGCTCAGTTTGGTTTTCTTCAAACCGAAAACCAAATCGTGAAGAATAACCGGTCCACTTCAGTTTGATGTTGCACAAAAACTGCCATTTGATCTGAACCAGTCCAAGAACGGTTCAGTTCATGTTGGGCTCACGACCATTTGAATTCTTTTTATTCTTGTGTTTTCCGATCATAAAATAGAAAAACAAGAGATGTTATGTTCAACAATGAAATCCATCTAGCACACACCCTAGTTTAAGAAACTATATATACGATCATTTTCAAAACCGATTCTATACAATTACTATAGAATCATGCAAACACACCTAAGGTCAGCTGGTTAAGAGCATTTACATATGCACCTGTGGTCCTACCGTCCTAGGTTCAATTTCCCCCCTTCCCCAATATCACTTTGTATTATAAAAATAAATAAGAAATAAATTGTACAAGTTATAACCATATGGTATTTGCATAGCTTGAAATCAACAACGGAGAATTCTGAAAACAAATTATTCATGGGTGTCATAAATACAGTCACACTAAACATACTTTAGAGCCCTAATTGCAACGCAACCTATGAGTTGGATCTGCCATAGAGGCCCAATAGCAGACTTGTCCTATTCCTATTGGAGAGCACAGCCCAGGAACACTAAATAAAACAAATGGACAAACGCTTTTACTAAAAAAACAAAACCCTTTTACAAACAAACCAGAAAGCCTTACGAATCCATTTGACCAACATGGACAAACGCTAGTGGTTTCTTCGTTTCAGTGCTTTCTCAAAATCAGAGAAAAAGTAAAAACCCTTTTCTCTCTTCTTTTAAGCTGTTTGTCGGTTGTCAAAACCCTAATTTAAAGGCAGCACCAAAAGAACATGTACTTCCAAAGAAGAAATGGACATCTAAGAACTATGCTTCAAAAGAAAAATTCCACAACGGGATATGTCAGAAACACAAATCCAATTTCATTTACACAAAATGTGGAAGGATAGGATGTAGAATGTGCTTAGAATTCATGCAGGATATAAGCTTATCATCTAAGTACCCTGGGATTCATACAACTAACTCGATCCTCTCATAAAAAATGGTGATCTCCAAGGAAGTGTGGAGTGCAAAGGTAAACAAAAAAATAGCTTTGGAAAGAAACCCCTATATTCTAAGCTCTTCAGTTTCGCAGCATCAGGATCAAGATAATATATACATGCATCTAACAATCAGACTTCAAAATATAAATGGAGGTAGACATACCTTAAGCATTTCATTAATCCAGAGAAGTGAAACGTCTCGATCTTTTCACACTCCGTACGGAAAACAAGCATTGAGCTAGGCAATGACCATCGAAGAATATTGTATCAGAAGATGATGTAACAGGTCAAAAAACAAGACTGCAGGAGAGAGAGGGAGGGAAGGAGAGAAAGAGAGAGATCATCATCAAGACATCAACTAGCTCTCCTATAAATATACATCTCTCAGTTGATTGGTTAAAAGATCAAGAGAACTTAGTCAATGATTGAAAAGCTTTCTGCATGGAAAGCTTTAAGTCACATGATATAGATATGGAGTAGGAATAGATTACCATCATATAGATCTGCCCCATGAATATATACACCAGATGATTGGCTATGATATAAAGAATCTAGTCAAAGCTCTAAATTTTCTGTGCAAAGCTGATAATCACATGGTTGGAGTGGGTAAGATTGAAAAGAAGTTCCAGACCAAAAAAAATAAAAAATAAAAGAAGAAGTCATTATTAACAGATAAAGTATGAAGGTATCCCCATATGCTTTCCCTTGTCATCTCCTTCCAATGATTGTTATATACTATAAAAAAGACATAAATCTATTATTACAAACGGCAATTCATATTATGAGGCCCCACATGTGTGTAAACATAGACCTCACAACATATGGTGCTTATACTTTGCTACCAAAACTAAGTTAGACCATGTCTTAGAAATTAAAATACACATGTTAAGTAATTGTTCTGCTAAGAGACAAACTAGGCATAAGCTGGAAAGCTTTGCAGGGTTCCAGATTATGACTTTGTTATGTGGAAATGGCAGAGAAAGTTAATGCTGCCAACCCCAACTTTGACAGTTCTGAGAGAGGAATCATTAAACAATTAATCAAATCCAGATTTCACTTTTCTGGCTCTATATAATATCCAAGACGGTGATCAATCCTTCAAAAGCAAAAAAGGAATCTTTGATTTGTTCTTTAATAAATCCATGTTTGGTCATAATTCCAGGACAAACTACTATTCGTTTTCCACACAATCAAATTTTTAATTAGAATGATTAGGCTAAACCTAGCAATATTCCAAAGGATATACAAGACCGAGAATGAAGTCAAAGCCAGCGTCAATGTCCATGGTCATGCTATCAACAGCCTAGCCACTAGCCAGGACCAAACACTGAGGGGGGAGAGAGAGAGAGAGGGTAAATGGTCATCCTCAAATTTCTACATTTTTTAAAATTGGCAGATAGATTTCAAACTATGGAGTCGTCCCTGTCAAATCCAAAACAAATTTGGAGGCCGTGTTTTTCATCTCATTCAAAAAAGTGCATGATATATAAGCATTAAGAGTCATGCTTAAAGCATTAGACACCAAGGCAGACAGCTAGCTTTCACATACGAATAGAAGCTCATTACCTACTAAGCGAACATGATTCATGTTTGGATTATATGATTTAAAAAGTCAACAAAATACGTTTACATTCAACAACAAAGTGGACTTTTTATTTGATTCCAAGATAAGGTGTACCCAAAGACACATTTAGATAAGAGGATATATTACTACAAATACAGTAACCCCTTTGAAATTTTATGTAATAACACATGCATCCCCTTAGACTAACACTTACCTCCTTGATCTAAATCGTTGTGAACATTACAAACTTACTCCAAAGCAAGGTTTCTCTCCATTGTTTTTGAAATTATTATTGTCATTATTAAATGCCGCATTGAGAAGTATGTTCTGTTTGTTCATAACAAAATCTCAGGAATGCCACTGCAATTTAGTCAAAAATATCCAATCCTAAGTTTCATCTCGAAATTCGTAAGAGAAGCTAGTTATAGAAATTAAAAGGAAAAGTAAATTTGAATAACCAGTTCTCACATGCTGAAAGACTGACAATTTTATGCAATCAAAATAAACCACATTATTTCAGCACTGTTTATGCAGTCCTAATCCTAATACAATCAGAGTTTGCACTGTACAACAGAATCATGAAGCATCCAATCCAATGAGCATAGATGCATTTCCTAGAAGTTTAGCAACTACAAAATTTCTGCACGTAAGTCATGACATCATTAAGTCCAGTGGGACTTTTCTGTAATTCCTATACAAGAAGCTAAGATTGCTAGTCTTCCATTATTGTCTCGAACATGGGGCAGATCTGATGTTTATTAAGTGGAAGAGTATAAACATAAATCCCGGGAATTTAAGCAACCAAATCGAGCATCAAAAGAATAACCATACATTCAGTATATACTGTGCATAAGTGTTCATAATGTCATTACTAAATTGCCATCGGATAGCAAGAAACTTCCTATTTGCAAAGAGAGGCACTATGTTCCTGAAACAACCAGAGTAAATAAGAAGTGCCATCTACAGAAAGGAAGTTAACTGACTCCAACAGGACGTCATCTCACAAATATGCCCGCCAACTTCAAGTCACCATCCTACCCTTTAGGTTGGTATCCACCATCTTAAGAGCGCCAGAGGAAGTTCCCATAGGAAGGATTGTTGCAGGGGAAGGGAAATATCAAAAACCACTAAAAGCTCAATTGATAACAATGAATATTTTTTCCTAAAGGAGAACCTTATAGACAAAAGGCTTAACCATCAACAATCATAACATAGGTACTTCACAATCATACCATAAGTATTTCACTTTCCACTGATATCCACATTTATTCTGCTTGATGAAAATCAACTGGAGGTGGTTAACCAATCAGGAATTTATAAAAATTCAAAACGAAAGAAAAAGGCTACTTATTAAGCAGGAACATATCTGAAAATTATCACATTAAAAGAAAAGAAATTAAAGTTTTTGTAAACTGCACACCAATTATGATTACAACAATTATATCAAATGTACAACAAGCTCAATTTATTCTATGAAATTAATTCTTAAAAGGAACAGGACGGTAACAGCTTTAATCATTACCAATCTAGTAATATGATTCCCTTTCCACTGGATCTCCATGTAAATGTTTATCTCAAATCAGGGCAAATACAAAAGTCCGTTAAAATTCATAACGGACAAAAAATGGATGTTCTATCAGGAAATGACTAACATTCAATGAGAAGGAAACTAACTTTAATTTACATTTTAAAACAATAATAAAATAACAAAGAAAAACAGTAACATGTGCATTAGAGAAGAGCACAATTATATTTTGTCTAAATTATGTTACAAAAGAATCAATCTGCAAAAATTCTTTTTCATATAAGTAGCACCAGTTTAGTGAGAACAAAATACATAGAGAGAGATGCAAAAAACCAAAGAAAGGTGATGAAATCTAAAGGGGCTGCTACTATTCATGCCTCTCCTGTGAACTCTCCAATATTGGTGTCTTTTACAATCCCCACTCTTGCACAACAGCTTGTTCCCCAATCAGTTTACTCAAAATAACATGTAAATATACACATGTATCCTCAACCAGTTCGAGGAAAACTTGTCTGTAACATGATGCAAAATGCTACAAGGATCACTGGCATGAGTCGCACAACAGTTAATATAAGCCTTTTCAAACTCAATATTGGCTTTTGATTTCCTTCCCCATTGCCTTACATCTATTTGTTGTTTTGGGCTACTGATCAACCACCAGGATTCAAACTATACCTCACCTAAGTAATCAGCTAGTGTGTCAAAAAAGAAAACTTTATAATTTTATGCTTCGTGTTTACATGTCTAAAATATCAGTCAATGAACAACCTACACAACAGAAAATCCAGATTCCAGGGCATAAAACTCACAGCCAAGGAATTTTTT
The DNA here is from genome assembly GCA_903112645.1 of Prunus armeniaca. Classification (NCBI taxonomy): domain Eukaryota; kingdom Viridiplantae; phylum Streptophyta; class Magnoliopsida; order Rosales; family Rosaceae; genus Prunus; species Prunus armeniaca. The sequence goes on from CAEKDK010000006.1 coordinate 16,946,714, forward strand.
ACAAATGAAGGTCCCCTATCTCCAGAACAGAGCAATATAGTTCAAAATAATGTATTTCAAACAGACATTTCAAATGAGCAATGAGATTGGCCTTTGTGTCTTTTCCTCACTACCCTATCCAGCATCAATCTCATCCACCAAGTTCCCACAATTTCACATTGCAACATCATAATCATCTTGGCAGCTAAATTCGGAATGATGAAAAATATATAAATAAATAAACAAAACACTTCAAGAAACAGGACACTAATCAGCAATCAGAGAAAGGTCAATCACATCCAATCCACTCAAGATTTCCATAATCCATATCTAAATACCAAATACAACAAAAGAATGTTACCTTTTACTCCAAGCACACACTAGTAACAAACAAAATGGGTAACAGCCTAACTCTCCTCGGAATTTGAAATATCAACTAGACCAACTCTCTCATCCTCCGGCAAAACCGACCAATTTGGCGACTGAACCGCCCGCAACCAGAGGAAATCATCCACATTGCTCCAATTCTCCGTCTCCTCAACAAGACTGGCCTCCCTAAGCTCGTCCTCAATCCCTTGATAGCTCAAACAGTATGGCGCAAACCTCATGCCGCAACTGTCCTCAATTATAGGCCGGCTCCTCACCCTCAAATAAAAATCACTCCTTTTTGCATTGTGAATCCGAATTTGATGCGACGCCATTATAAAAACACATCCTTCAACCCCATCAATTAGAACCGAACCCGTTACAGGGCCCGTATAAACCCTACAGTTCCTTAATCTATGAACAAAAAGCGCTCTCACAGAACCTGTTAGCCTCACCTCACAGGAATCAAGGTCCGCAATCGTAAATTCTCCCAATTCCGATCCCTTAAATTTATGCACCAAAATCTCGCCTTTCTTGTTCCAAAAACCAGGGGACTGCGGAACCCTGAAACCCGGTTTCTCAGGTTTCTTCTCTTCCTCCTGCTCTTTGGATTCGAAGATTGGGTCTTTTCTGGTGGGTTTGTTCTTGAAAGCGAATTTCTTCTTGGGTAATAACTCGGAGCTCAAAATCTCGAGACTTTGCCTCAAATCTGATATCGTTTTGAGCGAGGACCGAACTTCGTACGAGGGTAAAAAATACGAGTTCTCGGCGACGAGCTTCTCGAGATCGGAAATGGAGGAGGAGATTTGGTCGAGCTGGGGTTTGACTTGAGTCGAGTCGGAGAGTCCGAGTCGACATTGAGCGAGTTGAGACTCGATGGAGCTCTTGGAGTTGGAAAAGCGGGAAAGGAAGGTTGATGTGGACTCAAAGGAAGGAGAAGAGGACGAGTCGGACTCCGCGGATCGGCGAGTGAGTGAGCTGCCTAAGCGAGTTTGGTGACGGTCGGTGAGACGGTCGAGCATTGATTGGTGCTTCTTTTGGAGGGCTGGATCCACATCTAGGGGATTAGGGCTAGACGAGAGAGCTGCTTCTTCTTCATTTTCCATCGATGGCAGCAATAAGTTTGATTGAGAAAGCTTTAAATTTGCAGAATGAGAGAAAAAGAGGGACTTGGCGACTTGGCGATTTGGCGATTTGGGTTTTGCCCTTTTATACCTTTTCCTCTGGCTCCTGTGTTTTTTTATTACCCCTTTTTAATATATATTTCCTTTTACAAATGTGGATAAAGCTAGCTTGGTCAGTCAGTGAAGTAAGTACTGAAAAAAAATAATTTTATACCATTGTTTTCTGGAGAGTTGCGGTATATGAAGTTTCCTTGTAACCCTGAAAGATCATAGTGACTTTTAGTTTCCACAACTATTGACCTCGGGACCGAAATTGCTTCCTAAAAATTTGAAGTTGAGAACGAAAAATCATAACACTATGGTCCGAGCCTCTAATAGGAAGTTACTCCAAATAAACAAGAAAGAAATATGAAACAGTAGCAGTAGATGAACAAGAATTACCTCCTAAAAAGTATTTCTGAAAGCGTTTAGCAGAATATCTTAAAAGTGGTTCCGGTTCGTGAAGAAGAAGTTGAGAAAAGAAGGCATCAAGTGGGACTTTTATGAGAGACAAAAGTACAACACCACCGTACCCGCAACAGATCCATACTTCACAATGCCATTCACCATTTTAGGGATTAAAGAAGACATCAAATGGACTTGAGAAGAAAAAAAATATCAAATTATCCTACCTACAACAGATCATTATAAACAAATTGTCTGAAAGAGCACTTGATCAATGATTTAAACAAAAAAAATTCCAGATTTCTAATTTTCATGGGTAGACTACATGGTATTTGCCGGATACATATGGATCATGCAGCCTTCTCAGCAGCTTCTGCAGCTGCTTCTTCCTCTTGCAACTTAATCAATGACGGAGGTGGTTTGACAACAATGCTCCTCTTCCATTGTCGATCGAACTTCCTTGACAACCTCTTACCGATTCCCTCCTCAATCTCTCTTTCTCGTTTAACAGTAAGCAGGCGAGCAATCTACAAATCAAAGCCAAGTTCACATAAGTACAATCCCAAGCTGATCTGAAACATTAACAAGAGTAGCCTCCCAAACAACCTCAAAAACTCAACATTTGCACAAAAGAGATAGCAAACAAATAACAGAATTATAATAACCTAGCAATCTGTACTCAGATGGCATTAATGAATTGAAAATGCTGTGAAGACATCAAAACTCAAGCCCCAGGTCATCTCCCCACCCAAAATTAGAAGTTGCACCTACAAGAAATAGAATCTAAGTTTTTTTTTCTAAACAAAGGGCATGCTTAGTAGTTGTAGTCTTCTAAACATTTTGCAGAGTGAACACTACAAGATGAAACCAAAACAAAAAACAAAGAGAAATGAAAAAGAACCAGCAACACCATGATCTTAGCCACAAGTATTTCCAACAATCTAAGCATCATATAGTTTATACTATCAAATTCATAAGCTCCTTCAGATTTCTACCACAACGCATACCGATTCAATAGGCACTTTACAGTGAATTCGAATTTAGAAATCCAAATTTATCTAAGCCAATCTTAATCACTACGCCCTGACAATGAAAAATAATCAGAAAATTCCCATTTCCTTCCCCATCATTTTCTCTCTTAAAGCACTTTTTTTGTCTTCTGATAAGCTAAGGAAAATAGAACCCACATTTCATAATTGCATTCAATCTATGAAAATTAATTCTTTGAAAAATAAAAAAAAATTACCCTTTTGCGCATTCGACGGAACTCGCTGGATGTGAACTCGTTGCGAGCCGATTTCTGGAGGCGAAGCATGAAGAGCTCACCTTTGAGCTCAACCACCTCCTCGTTGATTTCTTCGGTGGTTTTGGTTCTGATTTCCTTCATCTCTTCTTCTCTCTTGGCCATCATCACCACCGAAGACGACGAGCAAGGCCTCCGAAACGACGCCGTTGGGAGACGAACGACAGTGTTCGGGCAAGCGCGTTGGAATCGCAGGCCATTGAACGAGGACTTGGGGATTGGCGAGAGCAGCTTTGCGGGGAATGTAACCGTTGAAGGTGGAGCTATGGAGATTGCGCCCAACATCGTTGTTCAGCTTCTCTCTGTCTCTCCACTTCAGTGCTTCTGGCTTTGGGATGTAGATAAGGCTGATAAATCTTCTTTCTTTCTTTTTTTTTGGGTGCTGCTTTGATTTGAAAGCAAAAAATTCGTAAGTAAATTCCACCAAAATACTTTGTCAATGAAATTCCCAATTTAACCTTAGAATATTTTTATTTTTAAATTCATCAAACCCACTGGCCTAGGTATGGATTGGTTCGGTCCCAACGAGAGTCCAACTCGTTAATTAACCAATACTTTTTCGTTTAAAAACTTTGGGCACCTAAAATAATTTGATGGGAAATCAATCCTTATGTCTTTTTCAACGAAATGAAAAATGAGAAAAATACTATTTATTTTATTTCTCATATTTGATTTGGGCAGTAATTGAACAAGTTTGTTTAGTTTTTTTTAATTATACCCTTAAATTAAAAATCTGCAATAAATAATAAAAGAAAGCCAATAGTCTTGTTACTGGATAAAATTACGAAGGGAAAAACCTTTCCGCAAACTTGAACTTAGAGCATCTCCAACCGATGTGTCAAAAATGCCACATAGATATTTAACGGTTAGAAATAAGGGAGTTTCACTAAAACACCCAAAATGGAGGTTGAAATTATAAAAAAACTCAACACCCAAAACACTTTATAAACACACCCAAAACTCATCATTACACATACTCAAAACCCATTTATAAACACACTCAAAAAGTTGACTTTGGGATTGATTTTGGGTGTGTTTCTATGTTTAAATAATGCTTGGGTTTTTTTATAAATACATGTCTAGGATTGGGTTTATTTATAAATTTGTATAGAAATAACATCTCAAATCACTCTAACCGATGTGTCAAAGCTGATGTGGAATGAAGGCTGGAGGCTGATATGTTATTTTTGACATCCCAAAAACAAGATGTCAAATTAATATTTTAATATTTTTAAAAGATAGCTGGCTGTTACTTTTTTTTTCTTCTTTATCTTAAATGATTTGACTGTTACAATAATTATTTATTTGACATATCGAGTGGAGTGTAAAACTGTGTAAATATCAAATTGCCACATCAGTCATCAAATTTAAATTTGACGTTTGACATTTGACATCTCCCTTGGAAATGCTCTTACAAACATTTCTTGAGAACCAAATGCATCCTTAAATAATTAAAAGAGATGATGCATTCTTGCACCAAAGTCCTAGGTTTGATTATTCTCTCTCACATTCTCAATATCGCTTGTATTTATTTATTTTTTTTTAAAAGGAAACGAAAAGAGAGGGAGTAGTCATTCAAGTGCTTGGGCTAAGGGGTAAGGCCATCTCTAGTCGTATGGCTAAATGTAGTCCATGACTAAAAATTTAGCCCTCCCAAATATTAATTTTTTAAATAATAGTGCATGACTACATTTTTCCATCTCCAGCCATGTATGGCTATACTTTAGAGTCCTTCATATTTTATTATTTTGAGAAAACCTATGGTACAACACTCATACATTCCACAACTGTGTATTGTTTAATTTAATTAAACTAATATTTAGAGTCAATATTCCATATATAACAAGATTTTTTATAAGATTTTGTGTCCACGTGGCACGTCTTATCCTGAATGAATCTTAATAAATTTTCCGACTATGATTTCCGAGTGACACGTGTTGAATTTTTTAATAATTTTTTCTTAAATAACACGAACTGAAAACATTTAAAACATTTAAAAAGTATGTGTGAAAACATGAATTGTGTGTAGACTAATCTCACCTAATCCTCTAGGACTTTGTCCCCTTTTTTTGTACTTGTTTCCCTCTTTCTCCTCTCTCATCATAATAAAATTTAAAAAAAAAAAAAAAAAAAAAAAAAAAAAAAAAAAAAATGGTCTGACCTCCAACCGTCATGACCATTAATTTTTTATAAATTTTTCTTAAACAACACGAATTGAAAACATTTAAAAAGGCTTTATATATATATATATATATATATCCAGCTGATGTCATCGATGACATCGGCACTTTTAATGTTGGCTGAATATGCATTTGCACGAGATGATTCGTTCTCTTGACAACACTTGATAATTTATCTTCTTTAAAAGCACATGCATGGGGCCTACAAAAAATTTGGCATAGGCCTAAGCTAGGCTACATGTGGCCCGGTTGGAGGGCTAAAGAGCCAAATGTAGCCCTCCAAATTTGGCCAAAATTTTATTTAGTCCATAACTGGAGATGAGCTTTGCATTATTTTAAAGTTATATTTGAGGTATAGCTCATAGCTGGAAATAACCTAAGTCTTACATGAAGCCCAACTGGGCCGGATTACTAATTTTATTTTTGTTTCAGGCCGAACTAGTATTGAAAAGCAGCTTGGCAGAGCACGTGAACGTGATGAGGTGATGTGGAGTCAATATTTGCTTAATTTATCCAATTCTATTTTTATTTTTTTCATGAATATTAAAATCAGTTTAATTTTACCTCCATTTATTTATCGATTTATTAATTTCGGTAATTTTCTCATTTCCTTTCGTTCCCCTTCCTCCTCTCTCTCGAAAAAAAACTCAACCTTCATTCTTTCCAAGCTCAACTTCCGAACGAAACCCTAACAATTCAGACGCACAGAGAGAGAGCAAACCAGTTGAGCAAGCGACCCAATTGTATATGGCATGCGAGTCGTTGAGTTGAATCGGCGAAAGAGGATCTGAGTGGTCGGCGATAATTGATATTGGGTATTGACCTGGTCTGATGGGTGCTGCGGGCTCCAAACTCGAGAAGGCTCTCGGCGACCAGTTCCCCGAAGGCGAGCGATATTTCGGCCTCGAGAATTTCGGGAACACTTGCTATTGTAACAGCGTTTTGCAGGTTTCGTCCTCATCCGTCAAATTGTGTCATTTCATTAGCAAACTTTTCAAATTAGGGTTTTTTATTTTATCGGTATGTATAATTCTGTGGTATAATGAGAATGACGTGAAGTGTTTGCAAATTATGAGCTGTGATTGTTTCTAATTCAGTAATGGTGAAAGTTAGCTTAATCGGATTGGATATCGTAGTTCAGCGGCTGATTTTTGTGGTTGTTCATGATCGTTTAGATGACTGCTTAGCAAATTTAGCAAGTGCTTGGTTTGTGGTTGATGTTGTCCTCGCGTTCTTTAATAACGTTAACAGTCAGCATCCAAGGTTTTCGCTGACGTCAAAAAGTGTGACCATTTTCTGCTTTGCTGTTCAGCTTTCCAGTGGCGGTGCAAAGTGTATTTCTGGGTTCCGGATGTAATTTTTGAAATGTTAGCACATCGTGCAATGACATGCTGCTATTTTGTTTGTCTAAATGGATGAGCGCTGGATGAATCCCTCTTAGCCGCTCTTGTCTTCCCAATTTACTACAATTGATATTCTTTGGATTAAGATGGTTTCCGTAATTATTATATTTACTCTGTAAATTGAGAATCATGTATGAAGAGAAGAAAGTGTTTGTCAAACACAGTTATGAGTGTCTAGGCTAGGTACTTGTGCTGCATTTTAACTTAATATTGTGACTAAAATTCAGTGTTCAGTTTAACCTTGGATGCTTCGGGAGGGAGTTCACATGGTCTTTCAACATATCTAATGTGTAATTGGGTTTTTGTTAGACACTCAGTATGTTTACCACTTCTATCTTTGCTGATTGCATTCTGAAAATATTAGTGCCAATATTTTTCAACTAAATATGTGTATTTTACTATTGGGTAAAACCATTACTTAAAATATAAATCAATGTCTTATCCTGTTTAGGTTGTTGGAATTCAATTTTCTAAAGTTATCGTCAATGCCTTATCCTTTTAATTTCTTCATGCAGGCACTTTATTTTTGTGTTCCATTTCGTGAACAGTTGCTTGAATATTATTCCAGCAACAAAAGTACTGGGGATGCAGAAGAAAATCTCTTGACATGCTTAGCGGACTTGTTTACACAGGTAACAACTATGCTAGATATATATGGTACCTGTACATTAATTGATCATCTCAGGTGGGACTTGCAATGTTAGGGTTGATCTTTGTATTTTTGTACTCTGTATGCCACTGTATCTGTACAGCCCTCCTTCCTCTGCTGTTCTGCCATGTCTAATCTATGGGAAACAACTGAGTTATCTGTTCCAGTTTCCCTAATACAGGAACGTTTATCTTGGGACTAACAGCTTTTTCTTTCCTGTATATGATATGTCAAATCTATTTTATTTTACGTTATATACAAGAATTGAAATGTAAGCAAGCCCAGTATATATGACTTTTGAGAATTGTGAAAAACAAATCTCGAAATATGTGATGCTAGTTTCCCAAATGTTCATGACATGGAACATATGCCTTCGGCAATTGTTTAGTTTTCTGTGCTGTGATCAATAGTTTATTATTTCTTTGTTGTAGATAAGTTCCCAGAAGAAGAAAACAGGTGTCATTGCTCCAAAGCGTTTCGTTCAGAGATTGAAGAAACAAAATGAGCTTTTCCGTAGCTATATGCACCAGGTATGTCTTTCCTTCTAACTACCAAAATGTGCTTTTTCCTTTGTTATGGAAATTTTTTAGAAATTTATGTCCGAACGTTAAAAGATTTATTTGAATAATTGTAAAACAATATTATTAAGGATTTGAATTAGAAGAGGTATACCATCATCTGTTGAAAGCTTAAGCACGAGCCTTATGGGATGAGTAATGCTAGTGTATCCATGGTGAGGGCTACCATTTGGCAGTTAAACTGTGATTGTGTGTATTTGAAGTGGCTGTGTATGATTGAATCGTGATGACAATTATATGACATGGTTGTATATAATTGAACTGTTATGGCAATTAAATGAAGTGATTGTAAATCGTTATATATAGCTGGACCTCTTTCTACACCCTGAACTACAATTTGAGAAATAGCTAAAAAATCACAATTTTGAAGTCTCATAATTGTTGGCATTTGTGCAGGACAGTTGTAATGTTGCACATTTGTGAATGTTATACACAAGGCCAGATTTTGAATTTGGAGATTTTACAGAAGTTCCATTATTTTGTATAATGGTTGTGAATGTAGTTGCAGATGGCCTTTGCTGATACACAAATTTATATATGTGATGTAATGATGATACTCTATCCCTCTTGGTATATCGGTGCATGTCTCCTTGTTGCATTGTTGTGAAATCTTTCTGTCGAATATTTGAAGAGAATGTTACTTATCTTTTTCCTAGCTTGTTGATCAATATCTTTCATTTCTCATTACACACAAATATAATGTTGCATATTAATAAATGTATCTATCAATTTTATTCTGGTTTTGTAGGATGCTCATGAGTTCTTAAATTTTTTGCTTAATGAACTTGTTGACATACTGGAGAAAGAAGCCCAAGCAGCAAAAAGTGATCAAGAAACTTCTTCACCTCCTGAAAAGATGGTAAATGGTCCAAAGAATGCTCAGGCCAATGGTTCTCATAAAGATCCCTTAGTTACCTGGGTGCACAAAAATTTTCAGGTGATTTTGCTCTGCCAAATCATTTAGGGGGGTGTATTCAATTAAGATTTTAATAGATTGTAATTACAAGATTATAATGTAATGGATTTCAACCGGATTTGTAATTACAAGATTTTAATAGATTGAAATTACATGATTTTACTTATGATTTTAATAGATTGTAATTTTCACTTAAAGGATTTTTTTGTATTCTCCAAAATAAATTTGCCCAATGTAGATTGGATTCGGGTTAGCCACGTTCGCCTAAACCCATGACCACTCCCAATTTTTGTCAAGACTTAAACCAAAAATTGTGGGGTAAAAACACACTTTTTTTCAACTGCTTGTGGCATAATCTCATATTTGGTTTGCTTGTAGTTTTTTTGGGCAACTGATACTTTCGGACCTGTACTCCTCCTTTATACTTCACCTTCATTTTTTTTTCTTCATATTTTTCCTTTTTCCTTCTCTTCTTCTTCCATCATTTGTGTTTTTTTCTTTCTTATTTGGCTTTGGTAAATTATTGATGTGCTTTTCAATGGAGGTAATGTGTTATAAATATAGTGGCTGATTCTTCTTTCAATATTGTCATCTCCGCTAACTCTCTGGCTCTCTCTCCTCCCTTGGCTTTCTTCTCCATCCATCAATTTCTCTATGGCCTCCTTCACCCTTTCCTTTCTCACCACCACAATAATCTTCTCATCCTCTACCCACTTCACTTGAAATTCCACACCAACTCTCACTGCAATAACTTAGAATCTGTTCAACAGTTTCTCATTCATAACTTGCAGGTCTGGGCAGCCAGACCCCCACTTTGTTGGTCTTTGTCCTTCAAAACGATGACTCTCATGCCCCCCAAGGAGTTAAAGGTGATTTGATGTGCTTCCAGTCTGAACACATACGTGTGTTTTTTATGCCCAGTCTGGTCATTTTTCAGTTATCTGCTCTGGTGTGTTGGTGGTTCTTTTTATTGGTTCTTACCAAGGGCAGTGCGTGGGTTATAAGAATCAGGCATGTAAGGGTGAGATTTGTTATGAGATTTGGTAGTTATATTACCCACTTAAAATCTCACACAATACACCACTTAATGAAATACTTTAAAATCGATCAGTTTTTGAATACCACAGTACTTTTATTGACTACTTAAAAATCCTAATTGAATACCAACGTACTTTTATTGATTACTTGAAAATCCTAATTGAATACTACTAGACTTTTAAGCTTCAAAACAATCTATTAAAATCTTAATTGAATACACCCCCCTTAATCATAGCAGTTTCCGTGTGGTAACTTTTATGTACGTGTGATAATCCCACCTATATGCCTTTCTATTGCATGCAGTTTTTGTACTTTTGATAGTTTTGTGGTTGTATTTTTGAATTGATTCCTCAGTCATACAAGATATGTTTTGGCTGAGATTAGTGGTATTCTTTGAATTCAACAACTTCTCCTTTTATAAATATAACAATAAGAGAAGGCAAAACCCCCCAATGTTGTGGCCATTATTGACTGATTCTTAACTCGTTACTGCATTTTACATTGTCATACAGTATCACAAACATAACTCTCTTTGGTTTTATTATTAAGAATCTCATAATTTTCAATTGCTGTTTGAGTCAGGGAATACTCACCAATGAAACGAGGTGCTTACGGTGTGAGACAGTGACTGCAAGAGATGAAACATTTTTTGACTTAAGCCTGGATATTGAACAGAACAGTTCAATTACAAGCTGTTTGAAAAACTTCAGTTCGACAGAGACATTGAATGCTGAGGACAAATTCTTTTGCGACAAGTGCTGCAGGTAGTTGTCTATCATTTACTTGCCTTTGTTAATATATGATTTTCTGTTTTCTGTTTTCACCTATAAACTGTGGATACCATCAGTGCTTATCTGGGTTCTAGCTTTACTAACATAAAGCTCTATGCATCCAATATATTGTCCCAAGAGTATTTTTGAAGTTCTGGGAGTTCAACCATAGAGAAATCAGAAATAAGCAGCACATGGCTTTAGGCTGTTGGTGCTGCTGCAATCAGTCTCTAGTACCCTTCTGCTTAAAGATTGACTTAATTGAGCAAAGTACGAAATTTTATTATGCAAAAGAGGAATTGAGATCTATCCTCCATTCCCAAAAGAGTAAATGCTAAGCAATTTGCTTGGCATTTGTTAACTCCTCAAATGATAGGAGCTGGTTGCCAGGTGTGTGTAATGGGTATATGATAATATTTATGAAGAAAGCATTGATTCAATTTTTTATTGATTTAGTAAGAATTCCCTTTTTCCAGCCTGAAAGCTGACAAGGTAAGCTCTTTATTTTATGCAGCTTGCAAGAAGCGCAGAAGAGAATGAAGATAAAAAAGCCACCTCACATCCTGGTCATCCATTTGAAGCGATTTAAGTACATCGAGCAGCTTGGCCGTTACAAGAAGCTATCTTATCGGGTTGTATTCCCGCTTGAACTGAAGCTGAGTAACACGGTTGAAGATGCAGAATCCGAGTATTCTCTGTTTGCCGTTGTTGTCCATGTCGGAAGTGGGCCAAACCACGGACACTATGTTAGCCTTGTGAAAAGCCATAACCACTGGTTATTTTTTGATGACGAAAACGTGGAGATGATTGATGAGTCTGCTGTGCAAACTTTCTTTGGATCAGCGCAGGAGTATTCAAGTAATACAGATCATGGATACATCTTGTTCTACGAGAGCCTCGGCACCAGTAACAAGAGTTAAGAAGATGGCTTTGGATTTAAGATGGTTGGGTATTTCTAATCATTTGGACTTTTGCATTTCTTCTGTTTTGTGTTTACTATTTTTCTTTTTTTTCTTTTTATTTTTCCCCCTTTTTTCAACCTGTGGGAGAGAGCTGTCAAATATGATATGATGTGGTGTGGAAAAAAAAAAAAAAAAAAAAAAAAAAAAAAAAAAAAAAATATACTTAGGTGGTTCGCATGTACAGTGGATGGTCGAAGCACACCATCCTTTTTTCTTTCTTTTTCCCTTTTTTTTTATAACTTTTTTCACAATAAGGAAAAGGGTAGTGTATATGGTGAGAAATTTCAGACAGTCAGTATTCTTCACGGTTGAGAACATTAAACACTAGAAATGCCATGCAATTGGAATTGCTCATCACTATTTTTCTTCTTGTGAACCTTGTCTTTATGAGGCTTAGGTTTTGCAGGCGTTCAGGGGTCGTATTTGAAGTAAAAACTTAGTACTTGATTGATGTAATATTCAAAATATCTAAAGTACCTTCTCGTGCAACATGGGTTCAAAATAAGCCAATAATTTTGAAGGAGTGTTTTTCCCATACAATCTCAGAGTGCACGGCTACGGTGAGGGTTTTTGTTCAAACAAGTTTGTATCTTCAAAAGTATAATAACCCAAAGCCCAAAAAGAAAATTCTCAAATTGGAATCTCGAATGGTTTTTGAACCAGCCAGACTCGAAAGGCATTTTTTGACATGGCACTGATCTATTCTTTTCCTACATAGATGCCAAAAGGATGTCACGCGACGCGAGTTAACGAATGTCATGCACAACTTCTTTGAAGAAAACCCTAACATTTTAAATATATAATGAGCTAAAAAATACCCCACTTGGTATCATCAAATATGAAAAAATAGCCGTTAACTTGATGATTTATAACTTTAAAGTTGTTTGTGCCAATTTTTCGAAGATAGAAAGAAACTAATCTGTCACTAACGCCGAATCACACAAATGCATCCATGGTTTTAATAATTTTGTTTTATAAACTTTAAGACTGAAATATGAGTATCTGAAGAAACCGGATTCGGATCCATGGATCAATCCTCGAGTGCAAGTAGGAGCCCCATGATAGATTTATAGCACTAGGGCCATATTTCCATGGCTATGGCAAGGTGCTATTACAACATTTTTCTCAGAACATTAAAAGGGCGGTGAAAATACATGACGCAACGCAATGAGGTGGACAAAAATTAACATAAACTCATTATGTTTAACTTTCTTAGATAAATAAATTTTCTAAACATATACAAGAGCATTAAGACATGCTTCTAGACCACTGGTGAATAAATTAAATGCCAAAGCATGTACTGATACTAATGCACTGCAGATTTTACAAGAGGATATCATAGGGTTAACCAGAGATCACTATGGACCTGCTGTAGGCATGAAAATGTCTTCATCCAACAATTCTGCAAAATCTATGAGATCATCATCCATATCAGCTCTCCCTTCTGAACTATTCACAGCACTATCACATACCACCTGCAATGTCAGTTGAAATTAGAAAATTCATTCAACCAAAAACAAATGCTTTATAGCCCAAGTGGGCAAGAAGAGAGGCTCTTCTTTACCTTGGTTTCCTTTATCTCAGTAACAACATTAAGTAGCCGACGGTATTGATCTCTTGCTTCAGGATATTGAACCATGGACTTCACCCTAGCAAGGGCCTTTTGCAACCTTTCCTCATTTTGCTTCCTTCCTACTTTCAGTAAATCATAATCATCATCCTTCGAGGATGAAACTTGTATGCTGGGGGCCTCAATAAGTGGCTCTGACTTGAACCCACGCAATCCACTTCCTTTTCGTCTCCAACGCAAAATAATCTTCTCTACAATTCCTACAGACCACACTATCTTTTTGTAGTTTTTCCTCACCTGGTGGCCTCTTACATGAGCCTTTTATCAATAAATTAGAAGTTAGATTTCAAGAATGGATTTGAGTAAGGAACAATGCCTATGGGAGAAATACGGGGAAGATAAAAGGCCTGAAAAATTGAAGTAGACCACAATCCTTATTAACAAGAGAATCATGACAAATACCTGAATTTTGACAATACGCTGTCGGATTATCAAATAGTCTTTTCTACCCTTCCAACTACGGAACTTATTTTGAATTCGTATTGCAGCAGCATCAACATGCTCATCACGTTTCCCTGGCTTATGTGACTTCACTGCAATGAGTGACAGTGCATGTTCATCTGAAATTCCAAATTCATTGCCACCATATTCTTTCAACTGCTTCCTCTGAAAAGATTGTACCCTGAACACTTGATGAATACGAGCAGCAGCTTGGGTGGCATTACAGACAGCAGTTAAAGAATCCCTCAGGGAAAGCCCATCCGTTAAATCCCCATTCCCGATAGGAGTTGCAATTCGTTCTGAAACTGTTTGTACTGCATTGGCTCCTGAAATCCCAGCATTATTGCCTTCCTTGATGTCCAAATTAAGAGATGAAAGGTGGGCGCTCAAAGCAGATTCTGCAAGATAACCAGCAATTCCTTTGTGGCCCTGTGCAGAAGCTAGGTCTGCAGGTGTTCTGCCAGTAGGGTATTTGGTACTTGGATCTGTTAATGCTCCGGGAGCCGCGCCGAGGGAGATGAGGGAAGCAACTGTGCGCTCTCTGATATTAATTACAAGAAAATAAGGAAACAAAACGCGTTAAATCAGACAAAACTAAATAAATAAGTCAAGAATGAAGATAATATCTAATAAACTGAAAGAAAGAGTTTCTAAGGTGCTCACCTGCCACAAAAAGCTGCCCAATGAAGAGCCGTCCATCCATTCACATCACGAAAATTGACACTGACTCCGGCAGTTATTGTGGGCAGCAAGACCCAATCATAGCCAAGAGCTGCTCCAAAATGTAACACACCTTGGCCATCCTCGTCTAGTACACTAGGGCCTTTCCCACCAACAGCCAGTTTCTGTGAGAGCCATACATGCAACTTCTCTTTAAGTAGCTGATGAAGCAACTGCTCCTCTACTCTCTCCAAGGAAAAGTTTTCATCTGACGTAAGCTGTAGCATCCTGTCCCACTCACCATTGTCATTTTTCACCAGACTGTTGGGATCAAAATTTGGAGAAGTAGAGCTTAGAGACAACAATTTTCCAAACCGCATACTAAGTATATCGTTTGTGCAGCCACTGTTATCATCTTTAGCATCATAATCTGGAATTTGGCAAACTCGGTATTCAAATTCCCTCACTTCACTACACGCTAGCCTATTGGAACATGTCACATAGAATGGAACCCTCCCAGTCTTATGGACGGGTGTATAACAACGAAGAACACCATCTGCTATAACCTCAGCACGAACTTCAACTTCCCCAAACATACATGACCATTTACAAGCTTCTGCTTGTTGACTCTTCAAGAATCTTCCCGTGATCAGAACCTGCACAAATTGAGGACTAAATGAGACAATTCTGTGATACTTGAGAAACTAAACTAGAATATAACTCTTACACAAAAGTACAGCTCTCTTGAAATCTCTAGGTTGTTTCCCACCAAGATCAGATGATGCAATCAAAGATTTATTTGATATAGTTGCAAGGAAGATTAAATTATACATTACCTTGATTTCAGAGTTTTCATATGCCCAGTTTGGTGAAAAATCAATAATGCTAAAGAGCTGGTCTTGGGAAAGAGAAGGCCCCAGCATATAGCTATCCAAGCGTACTTGCAGGGGAACACTGGACTCATCAACCCCATTCTCACTTTCAACAGTATCCCAGTAGGTCTCAGAATTGGACTGTGTTTGTGTGTCATCCACGTCTCCAAGTTCTCTACTCATCCATCGGTTGAAACTGTCAAGCTTCTTCAAGCCTTCAGTGAATGGGCCATCTAACAAAGGCTTTATAGCAGAAGCGTGATTGGCTTTTCCCTCTATGGTCTCATTTCTCTTTGAAATGGACTTTAGATAATATTCTTGCTCAGTGGTTGAAGGCTGTATTTGAAGGTCATTTGGTATAGAATAATCATTTGTCTTATCAGAATTCGTATGGCAAGGCGCTAGAGAATTGAGTAAATTAGCGGCAGTGAGTCCTTCATGGAAGCTGGAGACATCATCTACTGTATTTGAATGCAAGTTCCGATCCATAAGCCAGCTAGATGAACATGATGAGTTTTCTTCCGAAGTCTGTTGGAAAGTCAAACTAAAGTATGAACAGAAAAATTTGGAAAGACAAAAGTAATCCATAAAGGAGAGCACTACTCGTGATCCCCATTAAACGTGCTGCAGGGGTGCTAAGTGTTGGAAGGGGAACCCAAATAGCACTCCCCTCCATAAACTGTGTATTCTGAGTATGCTTATATAACCAACTATTGCATATAATATAATTATTTAAATTACCAGTACCAAGCTACACAATTTTGAAATCATTAAGTAGGATTTGAGGACTTTGGCAACACTTCCCATACCTAATTACATTGATAATTTTCATCAATTTATAATTTCATTCAAAATAAGTTCTAGAAACTTGGCAATATCAGAAATAATTTAAAAACTGACATCTCAAAAATTTGTTAGCAACAGTTTGAAACAACGAGACATCAAATATTTGTAGAACCCCCTGCCTAATTAGGTTTGACCATGTGTATAGCTTTCTTATGCATAACCAGAATCAGCATAACTTGCTTCCATGATCTTTAATATTGTCACTGTAAATTAATTCTTAAATTATAAAAACTCAAAACTGTAGAAAATATCTTTTATGGTGAAGCCATATAAAACAAATTCCATCACCATCTATATCTATCCATGTCCCACCAGATTTCACTTGTGAATGAAACATCAGATTCCCAGACATATCTACCATCCTTAAATACACATGAATTTGCAATTCCATAGCCCTAGAATTAAAAAATTTGTTGCCAGCATTAAATGTGTAAGTAACTTATCCTTACCTGCCAACCTTGTTGGACCCTTGGTTTACTCTCACACATCTGCTTTTTCTCAAAACTGTCTGTGAAAAGGTGCCCAAGCATCCCATTTTCTTGCTTAGAGATAATCCCCATCATATCAGAATGTGTTGCCGAAAATGATGGCTGAAAAGACAAAGACTGAAATCCAGTAGCACTGTTTTCCAGGGCAGCCTCCCATAACGAAGAGTTAAGATTTTTGGTGGGCTCATAGGTAACATCAGCATCATTACCATCTTCCCTCTTGTATGCTTGAGTAAGTGAGCCAAAATTTACCTCAGGAATGGCTGACAATTTTTCTTGATAATTATCTGTTATCATACCATGAAGTTGGTATTCCATTTAATTCAACAAATAGTAGCTATTTAAAAGCACTCATCCATTGAGACAGACAGATCTTGAAATATAAGGGAAAAAGTTTACTTGAAAACAACGTTGGATAGAATGCATCAGAGAATCCAGCATTGATCTTCTCAGCCTTAGGCTGTAGTAATTCGAGAAAAGGTTGTGACCGGGAACTTGCTTGGTGATCATATGCTGCACCATATACCAAGTTAAAATATTGATAACAAGAAGAAAAATATATAATGTGCAGCTGGAAAATGAATTAAAAGGTTTAGTTCCTGCAAAGTATTTATTAAAATAAAAAAAATAAAAAGGAATTTTGACAAACTGCAGAAAAAGAAATGTACAACACACACCTGATTCAGCATCTTCGAATTCTGATGCCTGAGCACTACTCAAGCTTGTTGTATCTGTAGCTTGGGAACGCATTTGGAAAGTATTTGGATTGAAACTAGAAGAAACAGAATTTTCCATCTCAGAATTGAGTGCAATTTCTTCAGTTTCGTGGGAATAAGGAACAGCTTCTTCAGTTCCCTTAGTATGGTTAAAGTTTGTCCTATTTCCCTGAACAAGTTACAAAAATAAAAGTGAATACCCAGAACATGGATATCCATTAGGAAAATAAAAAATTAACACGGTAATGAAATTAAGCTTGTATATTCATATTAATTTGTAAGCACATTAAGGCCTGGATCACAAAAATGACAACAAGAAATGCACAAGTATCCTATAGTTAAACACTAGATAGCATGAGTGTAAGAATTAAATCCATGAATCAGATATTTCAGATTGATTTGGATTTAAGCAAGTGGACCCACTTTTACTAAAGCCCTTGAAAACTTCTCGTTTTCTTTCGATGATGATCCTTTTACACTAAGTGCCTACTTTATCAGCATTGATTCAAACATGGATCACATCTTGGATCCAATTATTAAAAATACAATAGGTTTGTATAACATCGTCAGTTTTACCTTGAAATGGTATAACGATAACTCCTATGTTAAAATGATAATAACATAAAAGGTGGAAGGATCTCAATAACTAAATGGGAAAACCACAAGAATGAAATGATAGAATAAAGCATGACCTTAACTTCCCGGTAGTGGACGAGAACTATGTGTTGCAGATCCCTGCAGCAATGACCAAGTAGGTCAGACATGCAAATAAAATTTCACCATTATTGAATCATTAGCATATGAGACTAAATGTTCAAGTTCAAATGAGCAAGCAGTCATGGGAGCATGCAAACACATCCACAGAGAGAGAGAGAGAGAGGAGAGCAGAGAGAGAGAGAGAGAGAGAGATATATATATATATATATATATATGCAAACTCCTAAGGCTTGAGAACAGAAATCTTTGATAGCAAAATACAAACTCACTCTTCAAGCATCCAATAACTGCGTCTTTGGAAATTTTCATTTTCTTCTCCATGGGCATAGTAGCAGTGCAACACATCAACACTTCCGGCCTGAAAGAATCTCCAATATTATTCAACAAATATAATTAGAAAACAAAGGATTCCTAAACAAAGTAACTCTTGATGCAAGTTACAAAAACTTGAGAAATCCTTAGTATCAAAATATTATCACCTACCTAATGAAATTCTAAACCAAATTTCTTTCCCCGCTGTTTTCCTAAGCAGCAATTTTAATCAGTTTGGTATCATTGCTTCTATGTACTTAATTTTGGCATTAAATAAGGGCGCAAGTGAGCTGCAGTAAGTTGAGCTTTGGACTGCAGACTTGGCTGGCTAGATTTTTGTTGAGCTGAAGTCTAACATCAGCCTTGAGGTTCAGCCCAAGCTTGGCTTTCTGAGAAATAAGAGTTTGAACTTAATTCATTGACTTTGATGATCCTATAATGGAGTGACCTCAATCTTAAATTCACCAAAGACCTTCATGATACTCACAATCACAAGTGGACTGGCTGTTTGCATCCCTAACATCAAAGTTTTTTGTTTTACAGAGAATTCGTGAATAATATAATCGCATAACCCTTATATACTTTAAATTTAAAACCACAATCTTGATTCTCTAGCCTACAACATCAAATTGTAGTTTTTGACATTCAACATGACTGTTTTTTCCACATCAATCTTATCCCAGAGCTCTTCCCCTCTATGTAAGTTTGGTATCATTACTTTCCATCTTATGTCAAAATCCTTGGGTCATAAAATAAAGTTACCCGAACAAAGCTCTTCAATATGCTCCAATCAAATTTCAAGCAGAAATTTGGCGTAATATATTTATATGTGCCATTTAAAACCTATGACACCATTCTTTGATGATTACCTTAAGCCTCTCATGGGCTTCCTTCACTGTCTTTCCATCTTTTTTTTTCCTCCAATTATGGCCATCCTTCCTGAAATATCTAAGCACCTTCCGATCAAAAAGAAAAAGTGATCCACCTAAAACAAATGATGTGTGTCAAGCCACAGTAGGTTTTCACACATACCCAAATAAAACTAAAAACAATACAATCAAAGCAAGACGCACACCATATCTCAGCATACATCTCATAAAATTTAAAATTTGTACAGTATATGCAAAGTAAATACAATTACAACTTCATGCAATGCTAATATATATGACCTTAAAAAAAAAGCAACAGTTAGCCTTTATGCCAAAAAATAAATGCCAGTAACACCTACAAAAATAAAACCAAAAACAATACAAAACACAACTCCCATGCCGGACGACAATGCAAAATAGACAACTCCCATGCCATGTCTCAGAATTTGATTTTTCAAAATAGAAAACCAGGCCTATCCAATACTTTATCATGTACACAAAAATATAGTAATAGCACAGCTGCACAATCTCAGATAGATCATTGTGAATGCAGAGGAACTACCACACAATTTCTACATAACAATAAGCCATGTTTGTTGACAAATTTTACAGATTACTAGCAGTTGAATTGAAAGACAAGCTTCATTACAAAACTTTTCTAAAATACTACATTATCATGTGGCGGAAAGAAGGGACTTCAATAACAATATTTATTGCCAAATCTAATGCAGCTGAAAAATCATACCTGGTGGCATACTTGCAGGCTCTGAAGAAATGTGAAATTTTTTATAATTTCGAAGAATTTCACATATTTCAGCCGGGCGTAACCAGCGATGTTTTGCTTCTAAGAGTATCTGTGCAATATCTGCATCCAATCATATCACAATTAATAAAAATCCATATAAAATAGATAATCATATTTTAATGCTTCATTCATTGACATAAGAAAACCACATGACAACCAAGTGAGAGAGAGAGAGAGAGAGAGACATGATTTTAGACACTTAAAGCTAAAAAAAAGATAGATAATTTACAGGATGGAGTCCTCTAGACCTAGAGGTACACTTGTGGACACCAACCAATATAATCATCAAAAGGGTTCAGTCATCATGAAAAAGACCATTCACTCAACCCCCAAGCAGAAAATGTGATCTAAGCACCCTATTTATGGAAGCTGCAGGGGTGGGTTAGGGGGCCATGGCCAAACCTAGCTTTTACCACCTTCTTGCCTTTGCAATTTGACCCACCCCTCATGTCAATTTTAAATACTTCGACTCACCAACTTTGTTATATATTTCAAGATTACTAAGAAGGGTAAAGGACATGTTCAGTAGGTTTGTAGAAATGGACTTTAAGAATTTGGTTGGATAATTCAAGAAGGTGAAATAAAACCTACAATATGACTGACTACCAAAAGATTATCTAAAAAGATGAATGGATTGATGATAGTCTTTAGAAAATGTGAAAGGAGGATTGCTAATTTCTAGCTTCCTTAGGCTTAAGGAAAAAATAAGAAGCATGGAAGAGACGTTTTACCATGTCACACTCTCTCAAGCTAGCTGCTATTGTTGATGCGGATGTCATGTCAGAGCTAGCTGCACTATTAAGCTGTGTCAGTGGTGAGTGGCTACTTCTGCTTTGCATTAGGGATGCTGCTAAAGGATCTAAGAGCCTATGTTTTGATTAGGAGCTACGAAGCTTTCGTCTTGAATTTCTAATTGATGCCAGGCTGAGTTTTGTTGACTTAAATTTGAACTCTTGATTCAAAGTTTAATTAGTCCAACTCAAAACCCTTGAATAAGATTATAATAGAGTTTTAGATAAGATGAGTTAGGAAAAGTTATCTTGCTACTTGATTGGTTTCTGTGCTAGCAGCTTTTATAAATTCACTACAGCTCTAGCCAATGATTTCCAACGAAAATTGAGATTTTTTTCTCAAACTGAAGCTTCCTTCCAAAGGAAAATAATACCAAGTATGTGGTACTCAAGACCGGATTAGACTCAATTGTGACCCTGATTAGATGAAACAGTCTACACGCTGGCTGGAATTGAACACCGTGTTTCAATTCTCAATAGCATTTTCATGGCTCAGCAAAAGAAAAACTATAAATCAACAATATCTTGAAAATAAAATAAACAAATATGTTTACTAGTAAAAATATCATTTTCCTAAGGAAAACGAAAGTAGCAAAGGACACAACAGAAAACCAGAATTCAACTTGGATCAAAATATTCATATAAACAAGTAACACATGAAAATGAGAAATAAATCACACACACACACCAAAAAAAAACCCAAAAAAAATGACTACAGAAAAATATAACTGACCCAACTGATTGCCAAGACCATAGCGCTTGGTATCCGCCATGAACTCGATGAGTCTTGTAGTCACTGAAATCCCACAACCAGAGCCAACTTGTATCTCATACATAGGCCATAGCCAACAAGCCAAAAAAAGTGACTGCTCTTTGATCTGAAGGGTGTGGCAACAAAAAGACAAAAAGGCTTAGCCTTTAGGGAATGATGAAAGCGTGTGATGAAGATTGCAAAAATAGAAGGAGAAAATTTTAGAGTGAGTTTTGGGAAGAAATATGAAAGGAAAGTTTAGAAAGAGAGTTCGTAAAGGAAGGTTCTGAGGAAGGTGAGTGAAAAATGCAGGCACGAATGGAAAGCAGAGCAATTTAGGACAGTAATTATCTGACTCGTTACCACAGCCACTCAGCCACTCAGTCACTCTTTTGTGTGTGAATGAGAAAAATGACTAATTGACTATTTATTTTACTGTGTGTTGTGTGGTCAACATAAAACTTGGCCCACTTTTTTTGACGTCAATCCTGGCTTCGTCAATGCGGGATTTTGCGCCTCTTTCCTTTTGTGCCATTTCAAATTTAGTTTTCTTTTCAATTTCTTTTTTGAATGCCAATGATAGATTTTGGGATTTTCTTACACACATATTATCAAGGGTTATAGGAGTTCGAATTTGAGGTCATTGGTCTGTAAATTTGGACTCTTTTCTATTGTGCTAGACCTCCTTAGCAATATTTTTTTTCATTACTAAATGTACTAAAATTTCAAAGAAAAATCTATATTAGTTTAAGGGGGAATGCATGCGTAAGCAACAACAAGCTCAAGGGAAATGAATGCGGCACGACATGGAAGATCTGGCAGGACAAGAGAGGTCCTTGTATATATCTTCAATGGAGTTGAAGAAAAATGGTCGTTTCTTACATTAACCATACCATTGCATTGAGTGATTTGTTATCATCATCATAGCCCTACCTTAGTCCCAATCCTAACTATCTTAGGAATTTTTCATTCAAAAACAAATGCATGAGTTGTTTTAAAGGCAATAGTGAATTACGATTTATGGTTTCTATGGCTAGAGAGGATATATCAGATTGGGTAAAAAATAATACTTCATTCATATTGATATATAACAATAGGAAGGTTATATATACATAGCCTAGGAAACTATTCTAGGAAAGTAATTATGTTCATATAATATTGCAGAATCAAATAGTTGACTTAGACTAATTAGGAATGTACAGCTCATTGACACTCCCCCTCAAGTTGGAGCATATATGTCGTCAATGCCCAACTTGCTAAGTGAGCTGTGAAATACCCTGCTTGTGACTGCTTTGGTGAGTACATCTGCAAGTTGATCTTCGGATCTAACAAATGATACCTTAATGATCTTGGCCTCGAGCTTCTCCTTGATGAAATGTCTGTCAACTTCAACATGCTTGGTTTTATCATGTTGCACTGGATTATGTGCAATGTTTATTGCAGCTTTGTTGTCACAATTCAGTTGCATGGCATGTTTGGGTTTGAACCCCAATTCCCCCAACAAATTCATTATCCAGAGTAGCTCACATATTTTGTGCGTTACACCTCGATATTCTGCTTCAGCACTTGATCTTGACACTACTTTCTGTTTTTTACTTCGCAAAGATACTAGATTGCCTCCTACAAAGGTAAAGTATCCAGATGTAGATCGCCTGTCAGTAACAGAGCCCGCCCAGTCTGCATCAGTGTGACTCTCAACATCTAGATGACCATGTCGTGCGAACATCAATCCTATTCCAGGAGATGACTTCAAGTATCTCAGAATTCGGTTTACCGCATCCATGTGGGCTTCACTTTGTGCATGCATAAACTGACTCACCACACTTATGGCATATGCTATATCAGGTATAGTGTGTCCTAGATAGATTAACTTACCCACAAGGCGTTGATATCTTTCTTTGTTGGTGGGTACCTGATCAGGATATTCACCAAGCTGATGATTCAACTCCATTGGCGTATCTGTTGGTTTGTTGGCTAACATTCCAGTGTCAGTCAAAATGTCAATGATATATTTCCGTTGTGATAGAAATATTCCTTGTTATGAACGAGCTACTTCGATGCCTAGGAAATACTTCAGAGCACCAAGATCTTTCATTTCAAACTCATTTGCCAAGTGGTGCTGCAATGTTGCCTTTTCCACTAGGTCATTCCCAGTAACTACCATGTCATCAACATATACAATAAGGGCAGTGACTTTACCTTTCTTATGTTTCAAGAAAAGAGTATGATCTGAGTTACTTTGCTTGTATCCAAAATCCTTCATTGATTTGCTGAAGTTTCCAAACCATGCTCTAGGTGACTGCTTCAATCCATAAAGAGACTTTCTTAGTTTACACATCATGTTGCTAGTATTAGGCCCCATCTTGCATCCTGGAGGGGAATCCATATAGACTTCTTCTTCTAGGTGGTTGTGTAGGAAGACATTTTTGACATCAAACTGGTGTAATGGCCAGTTTAGATTTGCTGCCAGAGAAAGAAATACTTGAATTGTGTTTATCTTGGCGACAGGGGCAAAGGTCTCCCCATAATCAATCCCACAAGTGTGAGTATAACTTTTCGCCACCAATCTTGCTTTGTATCGTTCAATGGTGCCATCTGCCTCGAACTTTATTGTATATATCCATCTACAACCCACTGTTCTCTTCCCTTTAGGAAGGATAGTCATCTCGCAAGTGGAATTCTTCTGGAAGGCCTCCATTTCATCATTCATCACTTAAGTCCACTTGGGATCTTTCAAAGCTTCCTGCACATTACTTGGAATAGATACAGTGGATAATTGACATACAAATGTAGGGACACATGATTAGCAATAGGGTATTTAACTTTTGTTTTTTGGTCCGGGTCATACTGTTGTCTAGGAATCCTTCTAGTGGTACGAATAGGTAACTAATAACCTGTGTTTCCTGTATGACTTGACTCAGGTAAAGTACTTAAGTTGGAGTTTAAATGTTCAGTTACCTGCGGGGAATCTTCAGGACCTGATTGGATGATTGGTGATGGGACTGTAGTAGGAGAGAAATTATCTGAACCATTATCTGGAGTTTCCAGTAACTCTTGATCTTGTTGCACTACTGTAGCTGGTTGCTTGGACGTTGACTGCTCTAAAAAATTTTATTGAATTTGGATTCTCTGAGTATCTTCTGCAAAGATAGAGCTCTCCTTCTGCAAAGGATGCTCAGGAACTTTCATGAGTAACAGAACTCACTCTCGTGGGAAAGTCACATCTGCGGTAACATGCATGGTCTGAGTGAGAGGATGGAAACACTTATAGCCCTTCTGAGTGTCAGCATAACCCACAAAGACACAACGCAATGCACACGGATCAAGCTTGCCACGCTGATGTGGATACACTTGAACATAAGCAACACAACCAAAGAGACGTGGTTCGAGATTTTGTGTGGATGGCATGGTGAGGAGAGTGGTCAATGTCTGAAATGGAGTTTGATACTGAAGAGTGTTGGATGGTGTTCTATTAATGAGGTAATTAGCAGAATAAAGAGCCTTCCCCCAAAAATGATGAGGCATACGAGCCTCAAATAAAGAGGCACGAATAACCTCCAAGAGATGACGATTCTTACGCTCTGTGATGCCATTCTGTTGTGGTGTATAGGCACATGTGGTTTGATGAACAGGTTCATGTTGACTTAAAAAATTATGTAGGTCATGGTTGACGTACTCTCCTCCATTGTTAAACCGAAATATAGTGATTTTCTTGTCAAACTGAGTAGCAACATATTGATAAAATAACTTGAATTTGGCGGTGACTTCACTTTTCTGCTTTAGGGGAAAAACCCAGGTCATCCGGGTGCAATCATCAATAAACGTCATAAACCACTTAAAACCGCTAATAGTGGGAACTCGTGATGGTCCCCAAACATCATAACGGACAATTATGAAGGACAAAGAACTTTTATTCAATCTTAATGGGTAAGAAATACGATGGCTTTTGGCCAAAAATGCAAGTTTTACAATGAAAGTTTGATTCAACAAACTGGGAAAACAAATATGGAAATAAAAGTTTCATATAACCAAAAGAAGCATTCCCTAATCGTTTATGCCATAGCCAAATTTTCTTCATCCTGATAGACTCATCTCTTCTCACATGATGTGCCTGACTCAATCTCGTACTGCTGTCTTATGTCAAGTTCAGATAATACAACTTTCCCCTTCTAGTACCACATCCAATCACGGCCCTGGTGAGAAGATCTTGAAAGAGACAATACAATGGCCAAAACACACACGGTACAATTAAGGGAATCAATGATTTGAGGAACAGATAACAAGTCATAGTCAAGTGAATGCACAACTAAGACATTATCAAGACTTAATGAGGATGTAAGAGATAAAGACCCTTCTCCCATAACTTGGGAGGTGGTTCCATTGGCACTAGTAATATGTGTTTGGTTTGATGGTTTGGTAGAGTACAACCCAGTAAAACTAGATGTTATGTGATTAGTAGCGCTAGTGTCAATAATCCATGATCTATTACAAGTAAGTGAAGATGTGCAAGAGGTACGTGAGATGGCCAAGGCCTTGGAGCCAGATGGAAGTTCTGATGCAATCTCCTCAAATGATTGAGCGGATGCAAATAAGGCTCTAGTCGAATCTTTTTTACCCCCTTTGTGGACCCATCCTTCTGGATAACCAATGATCTCATAACATCCCTTAATTGTGTGGTTATCTAAACCACATTTGGTATACTTCATTGGAGGCCGGTTATGAGTAGGGTCGACACTATAGTTGTTCGGACGAGATTGTTTGGACCTCACAGCAGCTAAGGTTGTGGCTTCAGAGGTTACACCAGCTTCAGACATGGTTCCCTGTCTGTTACTCGCTCTTTTAATATGTGCATATGATGCCTCAAGTTCGAGCTTTGGCTCCATCCGCAAAATCTCTCCTTAGATTGGATCGAAATTATTGTCCAAACCTGCAAGAAATATATAAACTCGGAGACAATCAACCTCTTTGCGTCTAGTCTCAATGTCTTTCGAATGCTCCATGGTGCTTGGACTTAATTGATCAAGCTCCTGAAAAATCTCAATGAGCTTACTGTAATATTTGGCAACTGATGCGCCAGCTTGCTTCATTATGAATGACCATCTGTGAAGGTCATAAATCTTGGCTTCATCAGCACCATCTGAATAGGTTTGCTTGATTGCAACCCAGACTTGCTTTGCTGTGTCATAACGAATAAATCATTTAATCTGATCAGGTTGCATGGCGTCGAACAACCAACTCTTGACTTGGCAATCCGATGCATGCCATTTATTAAATGTGGGATCTGTGTCTACAGGCTGGGAAATATCACCGGTCAAGTGGCCATGTTTTTCTCGCCCAGCTATCTTCATCTCTATGATTTAATGCCATAGAGAATAATTATTCTCATCCAGTTTGATTCCAACGGAGAAGTTGGAGGTGTCACTCTGCAAAGTGACGATTTGTGTGGTAATTTTGGAGCCTCCCGACACCAAGGATTGATTGGTGTTTGCTGACCCATCATCGTTGGCCATGATATTGGCTGACAAACAATGAGAAAAAAAAAAGGGCAAAAAGAAATCTATCTAGGGGAAACGTTACTCTAGGTAACTGATGAGAAAATGACAAAAAAGAAATATAAAGTTGAGGAAAAAACAAGTGAACAGTGGACAACGGCAATAAGACAAACTGTTTTGCAATAAGAATATTGGGTTGAAAGGAAAAAAAAAGAAAAAGGGAATGGTTTGAATGGGTATGTGAATGGAAAGTGATTTGCAATATTGCAAAACGTGATTTGACTAGAGGAAAGGTTTGAATGGGTTTGTGAGATGGAATATGGGTGGTGCTGGTGCTGGGTTTGTGAGACGGCTGTTGCTGGGGATACGATTGCTAAGGTTAGGGAAAGAGAAAGTCAAGATCGACGGCTTTGATACCATATCAGATTGGGTTAAAAATAATACTTCATTCATATTGATATATAACAATAGGAAGGTTATATATATAGAGCCTAGGAAACTATTCTAGGAAAGTAATTATGTTTATATAATCTTGCATAATCAAATAGTTGACTTAGACTAATTAGGAATGTACAGCTCATTGACAGGATATTCCCGAATTTATGGGTTACGATGTCTTTCGATCCAAAATTCTTTTTGCAAGCAATGTGAAACCCCATACCACTCGCCACACTCATATTTGGTTTTTCAAAAGATATCCTGGCTCCTTGTATGAGTGGTTTGGACCAGCTCTGGATGAAGAAAATTCATGGGTATAAGATGGTGTCCACTTATCTTATGCAACTATGGGCACTAGAATTCTTGTCTCCACCACTCCTCATCATTTTCCTAAGATGCTTAGCTTTGACGTCACCAAAGACAACCCACAATAGGAAACACTCGCCGCTTTTAGCCCTTTGTTCTCTAATGGTCGTTTTCCCTTTCACGGAACATATTTTTTTGTGGACCATGACGACGTGTCTTTCATGTTTACCTATCAATATCACCTATGCTCGCCTAATGAGATTATAGTATACATCGTTTCCAATAATGATTCTTCAAAAACAATAACAACTCTGTAACTGCCAATTATTATTGGTGAATTTCATACGCTGTATGATACTATAGTTTTGTGCATGTATGTGACCCAAAAGTATACTTTATAATCACTTTATTCTCGTGCCTAGCTACTTATTCCAACCTTAAAGTGATCGAGAGGATGTGGGTTATTGTCTTAACATATGAACTCATACCCAAGACAGAAGTAGTCAAACTTGTTGCTACTCGCTTCTTTGTGCACAAAATTTAATGTTTATTTTCTTATAGTAGTGCTGGTGGCATCATGTGTGATATAGTGGGGTTGATAATGGTAAGAAGTTGGTGAGATGAGGGTGGCAGTAATGGTGGTTGGGTGGTGGTAAGGTAATGGTGATGACATTCGTAGCAGGTGTGGTTGTGGTGACAATTATGGTGGCGGCGGCGGTGGGCATGGAAAGGTGATGGAAGGGATGGTGAAGGTGGTGATGGCAGCGATGGTCATGGTAAGGTCGTAGTGTTCATGACGGTGAAGGTTTTGGTCGTTGCCACGTCAATGTGATGGTGGTAGAGATGGTGGAGTTGTGACAGCATACATGGTTATTTTATTGTGTTAAGACTCTCACTCTCTTGGAAGTTTAGAAATGACAACGATTTAGATTGAATTTAAAACTAAAATTATGAGCTCCAAATTCCATATTTTTTCCACATGTAATTTCTAAATTTCTTTGTTGCTACCATTTTAAAACGAACTAAAAGCTTGAGTTGTGTCCACAAACAAACCAAGCCGATCCAATCCGAGCTTGAGATTGAAAAAATCATTTGAGTTAAGTTTAAACTTGAAAAAAGTCATTCGAGTTGAACTTGAGCATATTTCTAGCTTTGTTTGAGCTTAAATAAGAGCTCGTTTGAGTCTGCTTCTTTAGAAAACACTTATGCTCATAATCACTTCTAACAAAAGTGTTTTTATTATAAAGAAGTTAAAATTTTCAAAACAAATCAAAGTGCTTCTTGGAAAAGCACTTGGGCGTGCTTCCTGAAGAAGCACATAGAAAATGCTTTTCCAAAAAACGCTTCTATAATCCAGAAGCACTTCTGCTCATAATCACTTCTAACAAAAGCGCTTTTATTATAAAGAATTTGAAATTTTCAAAACAAATCAAAGTGCTTCTTGGAAAATCACTTGGGCGTGCTTCCCAAATAAGCACATAAAAGATGTTTATCCAGAAAACGCTTATAGAAATACTTCTATAACCTAGAAGCACTTCTAGACTAGCCCTTCCAGAAGCACTCCCAAACGGATCCGAATACTATTATCCAACCCAAGTTTGAGAACCTTGCTATTCGGCTAGCTTGTCCCATTTACACTCCAAAAAAAAATAATAATAATTGAATAAAACTAAACAAACATGGGAAGGAAAAAAAAATCAGAAAATATAACTTTTATTTATGCATTTAGACGCATTTCATAAAACCTGGACCATTCAATTAATCTAATGATTATGTGTATGCCACATCCGCTGCAATAAATTTGTTTCTTTTATAAATAAATAAATAAAAACTGACGCTGTTAGTCACTTTGACAGAAAAATAACATCGCCCAGAAAGTATTGCGATTCAAGGCAATACTCAGAATTTTTGCTTCCAGCAAGAACATCTATCAATGGGTATTTATAAAAATGTTCATGTGTTTCTAGAAACTGAAAAAGCTCCGTTGTCTGCCATTTGCTTTGTTAGAAATAACGTCTCCCAAAGACCAAAATCCATTGCAATCTTCTATCCAATAAATTCGCACCAGAAAGAAACAAGACCAATATTGTACGTTTTCCATTACCCTTCCAGCCGAAAATGAACAACACCAACTAAGAATCCCAACTTTCAGACCAAAAAAGAGAAAAAAACACTAAGAATCCCAACCTCTGTACTCTTTCCACAGCAGAAAAAAGACACGCACCCTTCTCTTCAAACACCTCCGTCATCATACTCATGGATGACAACCCAACCACCCCAATACTTTGCAATTCCCACAGCTCCAATCAATCTTTTTTGTCAAACACACGCGCCTTCGTCCTCATTGCAGTGAACCCAAAAGCCCTCCGATTTTACTCCCTCCACGCCAAACCCTTCTGATAACCCAGCACCATCCCCATCCTCACCCCAGAAAACCCAAGATCTCAAACAAGCTCATCATGAAGATATTCCATCATCAATCAGAATAGCAATCAATTGGGTATTTTCATTACCAATTTCGGCTGATGACTAAAGCTTCCTAAGGAAAAAAAATTAAAATTAAAATAAAAGAAAGATCAAGGGAAGAATGAAGAGAGCGATAGGCAACTAGAGATGAAGATGAAGGGAAGTTTTTTATTTTTATTTTATTTTTTCTGTCAAAGTGACTAACAGCGTCAGTTTAAAAAACAAGAAACAAATTTATTGCAGCGGATGTGGCACACCCACAATCATTCGATTGGTTAAATGGTCCAGATTTTATGAAATGTGAGTAAATATACCGTCTCTAAATGCAAAGCCTCGGTTCCGAAACTTCATGATTCATCAAAAAACATAAAAAAATCTTCCTCAAGGGGGAAATAGCGGTTAGTAGCAAACGAGTCGAGTCTCTGTGTGTGTGTCTCTCTCTCTATCTCGTGATTAAGTCTCAGCCTTTGGCCTGTGGAGCGATGGCTTCGGCGGCAGCCGGGCAGATAAACACCGAAGAGTTACCTTCATGGGGGTCTCGAAGCGTCGACTGTTTTGAGAAACTCGAGCAAATTGGCGAAGGCACTTATGGGTCAGTCTCTCTCCCTCTCTCTGCATTATCGTTCTTTTCTTTCAAAGAGCAGAAAAATTGATACCACGTGCACCACTCAATGATGAATTATGATTACCCTTCTACTTCAATTAGGAATTTATGTGCAAATATTTCATAATAATTGCCAGATATATTTGTTTATTAATGACTCGGAAACTATGCCGTTTAAAACTGTTAAAGTGTGTAGATTTTATGTTCTCGGTGCTGAAGAATTGGCCTTTCTGTTGTTATTGCTATAATGAGGGTTGCTTTCTTTTCTAGTTTACTTCTTTGTCATCAGTAATATTTTTTCACTGATAATATTCTTGTGCAATTAGTATTATAGAAAGTAGGAAAAATATAATTTCAAAAAGAAAAAAAAGGAGGAGCATAGGAACATTAGTTAAATCTTGATCCTTAATTAATAAAATGGGTTAGAAGTACTCATATATTAGTTTGTTGGTGGGGAAAAAAAGTCTTTAAATAAAACAATAGTGATGTAATAGAGAGCACATGATGTCACTAGAAAAATTTGCATTTCATTTTACTTTTGTTAGTATAAATGATGCATTGGATGTAAGGGTTTAATGCAGCTTAGGTAAGGAACGAAGAGTCCTAGGGAGGGAGGACTGTTTTTCTTTTTAATTTAAAATCTTGATCTTTACTGGTGGGATTGGTAATAATTTGCATTTTGGGATTCATGGTGGCTCAAGAGGTGGTTCTTTGAGTCTTTCTTCTCCCACTCATCTTGAATGTAGATGAAGGATCAGGTTTTGTGGTCTCTGTAGGAGTGGAGAGAGAAGACACTGCCTTCTTCCTTTCGGCTCCGTTAGACTTCTTGCTTTCTCTCTTTTCCCTTTCTTTGCAGGAGCATAAGTAAAAGCACAAATTGCGCAAGTTTTAATGGTTCCACTAAAATTGTAGCATGTTATAGACCCCCCTCCCCAAAACACAGAAGAAGGAAAGAAGAAAGATCAAGTTTCTATAAGTTTGATATTCTTTTAGGTGGGGGTGGCAAAGGATGGTATGAGTAGATAGATTTTGAGGAACCCAAAGTAAGACAGATTTTCAAGGTCAAACAGTGTGGAAAATTATGTTTCTTATGAACCAAAAATTAAATTTCTTTCACGTAATGAAACACAAGTATCCCTGTGGGTTTTCCTTAATCCTGAATTAATTGAGTTACCTTTTTCCCTCCTGGGTCATGTTTTCTTTTGCAGTCAAGTGTTCATGGCCAGAGAAACCCAAACTGGGGAAATTGTTGCTTTGAAAAAGATACGCATGGATAATGAAAAAGAAGGGGTACTGTTTCTTTAATTTACCATGTGTTCTTATTATATGGAGAACTGTAGTACGTTTCAACAATTTTGATTAAGTGAAACTACGGGTATTTACACATGCACGCACAACCAGGCACACTCCCAGACCTATTTGCACACACATGTTCACATCTTATAATAAATTTTATGGGATTTTTGCTTTGTTTATGTAGTTCCCAATTACAGCAATCCGGGAAATTAAAATTCTGAAAAAGCTTCATCATGAAAATGTCGTTAAGCTGAAAGAGATTGTAACTTCTACAGGTACTTGAATTTCCATCATTCAAGAATTATATTGTATCACAGTTGACAAATTTGTAACATTTATATTGGTTCTGTTTGCTCATACCTTAAATAACTTTTTCTGTCTTCAAGGTCCTGAAAGGGATGAGCAAGGGAATCAAGGTACCAAAAGCTGTTACATGAAATCTTAGTCAGTTGTGTGTGTTACATCTGCGTGCCTGTGATCCATTTAATGCCATCTGGTGACACATGCTTTGAGAGTGTCACTTTGTATCAAAATTTATTGTAGGCGGTAGTTCTTCTGACATGTGTTTTGTCGATTACAGATGGTAATAAGTCCAAGGGTGGTATCTATATGGTTTTTGAGTATATGGATCACGATTTGACAGGCCTTGCTGATCGTCCTGGACTGAGATTTACAGTTCCCCAGATAAAGGTATAATATATTCTTACAATTTTGGAGAAAGAGAGTTATCTGTTACATCAAGTACCTTACAGTTTTCTCACGTTTTATTCTCAAGTGTTATATGAAGCAGCTATTGACTGGGCTACATTACTGTCATGCTAATCAAGTACTTCATCGTGACATCAAAGGTTAATCAACAAGTTTATCATCTCCTTTCTCAAATATGATTATGAGTATTGTGCACCTGGAGCTATATCAGAATAAAGCCTATTCTTGCAGGTTCTAATCTTTTGATAGATAATGAGGGGAAGTTGAAGCTAGCAGACTTTGGGCTTGCAAGGTCCTTTTGTAGTAACCATGAGGGAAATCTTACAAATCGTGTCATTACTTTGTGGTATAGGTAAGCATTTACTTCATAATTACCATTAGAAATTCACTTTGCTAAAGCATTGATTCTTTCAAAGAGTATGCCCGATGTTTAGATAGTGCATATAACTGATATAATTGGAGCAGGCCCCCAGAGTTGCTGCTTGGAGCCACCAAGTATGGTCCAGCTGTTGACATTTGGTCTGTTGGTTGCATCTTTGCTGAACTTCTGCATGGAAAACCAATTTTGCAAGGAAGAAGTGAAGTTAGACATCCTTTCCAATTCTTCTCTACTCTGATTATTGGTTTTAGAATTGATGAATTTACCAAATTTTGGCTAGTATTGCAAAATGAAGTCTGATGTCTTATATAATTTACTATGGATTGCGTCAGCTTTTATTTTCACAATATGTTGATGAAAGAAAGAATTTTTCTGGTGTAATCTAAGGTTCAATATCTCATGCTTTTTAGAAAGGGAGCTGATTTTCCTACTCTTTTGTCCACTTACACTCCCTTTGTTGGAAAGTGTATGTTCCCACTCCTTTTCTGTCCATTTACACTCCCTTATTGGAAATTGTATGTTATAGTAAAAAGTATTAAAAAAACAAAAGGGAGTGTAAGTGGACAAAAACGGAGAGGGAAAATCAGCACCCTTTAGAAAATATGCATTCTTAATCAAATATTGGTTGAGGGGCACATGTGTGAAGGATGTGTTGTGGAGCTTACATCCAACTTGTCTCGTCCTATATGGTGTAGAAGTTATTGCTGTACCTATTAGAGACTGTAGCTATCCAGGAATGGCTGTTTTATGTTTAAATTTTTTATGCGGCTAGTGATGAATATGTGGTTGGTTTAGGAGAATTTGGTTTTTTGTATTTGTATTTGTATTTGGTGGTAATTGGTGTATTAGACATATTTATGAAATAATCAAAAACAATGAAAACATGGACAAATTATTTCACGAGGCTCAGTTTGTAATATTTATTTTCTTCATATTTATTGTAGCCTGACCAACTGAACAAAATATTTGAGCTCTGTGGATCGCCTGATGAGATCAACTGGCCTGATGTGTCAAAAAGTCCTTGGTATAATAACTTCAAGCCAACAAGGACCATGAAAAGACGAGTCAGGGAAATTTTCAGACAGTGAGTAAATGATTGATGAGTTTCTCAAGTATTATGATTGAATATTAATCTGTCATAAGCTATTTGATTCTGTTTGTTAATTTGTTTTTCAATATGCATTCCAGTTTTGACTCCCATGCTTTGGATCTATTGGACCACTTGTTAGCTCTTGATCCAAATCAGGTACCACTTGAATTTTACATATTTGTTCTTGCCATAATTTTAATATTTACTAATATACCGGAGTCTAGTTTTGTTTAAAAATCATTCAAAGGTTTTTATTATTATTTAAATATATCAGCTACACTAGCTTGATTCATTTGTCACCTTTCTTTGGTTTGGAAACTGAATCCAAATATTGCTGCCTCAAACAAATGATTGAGCTGAATACTTGTTTGAAGACTATGTAATGCACATTGTCAGGATGCTTCAAGGAAAGGAATAGGATTGCATATTGATAAACACTATGGCACAACACTAATAGTAAATCAAGCTTTTTTGTCCTTGTTAGCTACTATTTTGGATGAATGAACTTGATAATGCAGATTGAGCAGACTGCCACTTCTACTTTTGCAGTAAGGTGCTCTTATAGTTTTTCATGCTTATCTACTTGTTTCCTTCTATGTAGAGATGGACTGCGAAGCAAGCACTGGATGCAGAGTATTTCTGGGCTGACCCTTTACCCTGTGATCCGAAGAGGTGTGTTTTTTTGTTTTAAATTATCTGCATTCCCTTCGAGTTTGCTAGATCACAAGGTACATTCAAATAGGTGTCCAAGCTATAAACAGTTCTCCCAGTTGGTGATAAAAATCCAGTTGTGTTGTGCCTATCGTGGATGACTATTCATA
This sequence comes from Prunus armeniaca, assembly GCA_903112645.1. Classification (NCBI taxonomy): domain Eukaryota; kingdom Viridiplantae; phylum Streptophyta; class Magnoliopsida; order Rosales; family Rosaceae; genus Prunus; species Prunus armeniaca. Next base: position 16,981,924 of record CAEKDK010000006.1, read on the forward strand.
TTTTACTCCCTTTTGTTTACATCTCTTTTGCACTTGGCTTCCTATAAATTAGCACATTTAAGCGATCGTTGCTTATCACATGTGCATCACCAACCAGCTTTAGTAGCCTAATACTTGTCTCCTTTTCTGAAAGTGGTAGCATAGGGTTGGGCCTGTTATAGTGGAATTTGAGGGGTTGTGGTATTTGGGTCTCGTCTGAAATGTGTATTGGTTCAAGGCTTCTCTTTGTATTTCTATAATATGTTGAACTGTGCTTATCTTGTATCGTACAGCCTACCTAAGTATGAATCATCACACGAATTCCAAACAAAGAAAAAGAAGCAGCAGCGGCGACAAACTGAAGAAATAACAAAGGGATCAAAGTCACAACATTATCATAAGCATTATCGCCTGCCTCCCATTCAACATACAGGGCAAGCTCCTCCACAGTGGTACGGGCCCAATCATCCAATAAACGATGCTCAGCCCCCATTATCAGCTGGACCAAGTCACCACCACTACGGAAAACCACACGGTCCTCCTGGAGGTCCAAGCAGGTACCCTCCGGGAAACCAGGGTGGACCTTACCACCTAAATCGCGGAGGTCAAGTTGGAGGTTACAGTGGTGGACCATATCCACCCCAAGGACGAGCTCCACCATATGCTGGGAGTGGCATGGCGGCCCCTAGCTCTAGAGGAGCCCCTGGTGGTTATGGAGTCGGTCCTCCCAACTACTCCCAGACTAATCAATATGGAATTCCTGCTGCTGGTAGGGGTGTTAATATCCGAAATCAACAGTATGGTCGGCAGTAGTGACAGTGGACACTAGGGCTCTGTATTAGGACATTATATGTCGCAACAGAGATGGTTACGGGATTGGAGTTGTGTTAGGCTAACTGGTAGAGTTAAAATTTCACATAAACAAAATCAGCCGTTGTACATTCTTTTGGGAGGCATTTTTGTTCCCTCATTTACCTCCAACGGTTTTCATGAAATGTTAAACCGAACTGTAGAGCCTAACCATGCCAGCAGGGTTGTGCTTTTAGGAACCCAACCTGCCGGTTTCAACTAGTTTATGCCTGTAGATAACCATGCTGCTTTTGTAAGAGTCGAAGTTATCAGATGTTCCATTTTCTTTGTTTTTTCTTGGTTATTTGTTTCTTTCATTGTATAAACACTCCTTGTTTTCCGATGTTTTATTGCACTAGTTAGAATGGATGAAGAAATCTGACATCGTTAATAGATTGACAAGTCTACTCTCTACACACTCTTATCGCTCATTGATAGAGAGGGAACATCTCCAAGTGACTTAGGTAAAAGAGGTGAGCTAAATGTAGAAAAATACAGAAGAAAACACAAAGTTGTCCAACCATAACAAGCTATCTTGCATTTTCACATGATTAACCAAAGAATGCCCTCCCCTAGCCGCATCCAATCTCCCTTTTCTCCTTGTTGACAACCAACCGCAAGGAAGCTGGGGGGAGGTGGCCACTGCCCCTCCTCCCCTCCACCCATCTCCCCCCCTTCCTCTCCTCCTCTCCCCTCCTTCTCCCATCTTTTCCCTTTCTCTTATCCCTATCCAAATAGCCTAGATCTATTGGGATCTAGGTATATTTGTGTGTTTGTTTCGTTTGGTTGTTTTTGCAGTGTTCTAGGTGGCTGGTGTTGTCTCAATCTTGGCGGTTGCAGCAATAGTGTAGTAGTGATGTTGGGTTGTATCTCTCCTTGGGAGAGGTGTGTTATCCGGCAGCTGATGTTTTGTCTTTGTTTCGACGGCGAAGGCAGCAGTGACACTGGTGGTAGTTGTTGGGCTATGATGCTTTCTCTATTCTGCACCTACCGAAGAACTATGCTTGGTCATAGGAGTTTTCTTTGTCAGGTTCTAAGTTGACGTGGAGTGCTTCTCAGAGGTCCTTTTATTTTTGTTTCTATGTTTCTTCCTCCGTGTTCTCTCCTTGTTTCTGCTATGGTATGCCTTGTAGTGTGTGTGGGTGTCAAAGGACTATGATTTTGCTCATAGACGGCTTCTTTTGATAGTTGGGATGTTTTGCGGTCATCTCCTGTGGGTTTACTATGTTGGTCTCTAGTTGGGGTTCTATTTTCCTGTTCTGTTTTGGTTTTGTCATGTTGTATTGGACTCTCTTGTTAGTCCACAGCATATGTGTCACTCTTTTCTACCCTGAATCCGTCCTATGTGGTCTCGTAGAAAGGTTTTAATGAGGCTATTGGTAGCGTGTCAGTCTCTGTATGCTTTTTTGGCTTATGAATGAAATCTTCTTCTATAAAAAAAGGTTATCTTGCTTTGTTCCACCGACTATAGCCTATATCTTATACCTTTTAGATCAATTAGTGTCACAATCAGGCCAAGGCAAGTTGAAAGTGGATTAAAGCAAGTCCCAACTTGATTGCATGAAAATGACCATCAATTTGACAAATAATTTACATAACTAACTAACAAGGGGCACGTTGGCATGAATGAAAAGTTTACTTGTACTCAGAACGATATTGAGAGTTCATAGGGCAGAGTAGAACACAACCTATAATTCGGGGGCATTGCTAAATTTTTCCCTTAAACAAAAACTATTACCGAATTTGTGTGTTCAGTATGGGGGTATCTCCTTTTAGGAAATGAGACAAGTAATATTCTTAGTTAATTATAGAAAAATATAAAAGAAAACACAAAAAGTTCACCAAGCATATAAGCTATCCTGCTTTGTTCTATCAACAATATATATATATATATATATATATATATCTATAAATCACAATTTGACACATGTGCAAAAGTTGTCAAACCATATAAGCTATATCTTGATACAACTGGAGTTTGTGTTAGGCTCGTTGTTAAGAAACAAGCCAAATTTGAGCTTTCTATGTTGAAGTCCTCTGTAACTACATTGATTTCTTTTGTCTCAACTGAACCACTCTTTGCACTTTCAGATGCCAATGGTGAATTTATGGGGGGAAAAGAAAAAAAGAAAACGAAAGGCGAAATTTTCTGTCCGCTTTTGCATGCCTTGCGTGTCAGGGTAAATTTTTTGTCTCATCTCACAGAAAAGCCAACCGAAAACATTGTGAAGAGCTCCTTTGAAAATGCATGCCTTTTTTTTTCTTTTTCTTCTTTTGGTTCTTTTCCAAGAATCAACAGAACAAAACATGGAAGAAAACAAAAACAAAAACAAAAGTATTCATTCCCAACCAGTCAACCTCGACATTGACAAGAACCTCTGGTCCTTGATATTGATTGAAAAGTATTACGTGGACTCTACTTTGAGAAAAATCTTCATGAACTCGTATACAAGATAACTGATTGCAGCTGATGGTAAAACCTGCAGAGTGAAGACAAAGAAAAATGTTAAGAAACTCATAATAAAATGATGTAATGAAAACTGCTCAACTACTCTTAACAACCAAAATAAAATCACATCCACATTCACTTGCTCTTTTCACTGGGTTAATTTCATTTTACCCCCTCAAGTAGACACTTAATTTGACGTTTATACCTCATCTTAAACAAAAAAATTACTATTTCGTATCCGAAGTTTGGTTAGTTGCAATGGTACACCCTTCTAATTATCATTTCAACACAATTAATTACACAGAACCCAGAAGCGTTTCCAACTAAAGAATCGTCAGAGTACCATACCTGCAATAGGCTTGGTGTTAACCCTGCATAAAGAGCAGGTACACCTCCTTGCTCAACAATTTTCACACAAGTTGCAAATGCACTTAACTTAGTTGCCCGAACTTGCAATTGAAGGTGTCTCCTCACAACTTCAAAAGGATATGTAGCAGCTTCAGAACAAGCTCCGGCAATTGCCCCATACAGTAATGTTCTAATGGGACCTAACTCCAGTTGTTCCAAAGCATTCAGTTTCTGCCCTTCTTGTTTCATGTGTTGGATTCTTTTCCTCCCTTCAGGTGAGTGCAGATAAGCCGATTTTAGTATATCATAAACACCGTAGAAAACTGCACCTGAAGGTGCCATGCTCACAATAGAGGGTAGTAAACCCTTGTAAAGAGAAAAGAACCCTTCAGTTTGGATCATGTGGCGGAAAGCACCAATTACACCACCCAAGGCTTCTCCACCAGGTGCTACCATCTTTGTCCTGATCTGAAATAATTGAAATTTTACAATGTGACTTGGCTTGAAATGCCACTGTAAAAATTGTTAACAAATACAAGCTTTTTAATCTATAAGAGCTGGGGCTCCAAGCAATGGCCACCTCTAAATCACAAAAACATTATTTCATTCAAAATGGGGTTTTACCAAACAGTTTACATGGAAGCCAACGCAAGTAATTTTTTTTCAGGTGCTATATAAAAGACGAAAGAAGGGCTTGCTCCTACTGTATATCCAAATAATCTTTGAGGTTTGCTACATAAATAACACTGAATAAAACTCAACTTGTTTCCATTAAATAATAATGCATCCACCTCAGGGTCTCATTGGAGAATTAACCTGTGCTAAGGCCATGCCCCTGCCAATTTCTTCTTTTCATCCCATTTGAGTAAATTTGGATTGTTTCTTGTGACATAATTTTACGTCTGACAAAATCAGCATGAGATAAGGGTGATTCGTGCAGCCAGCTGACTCCTTTTCAATAGAAAGGAATAGCTAAACCAACCCAGCTGGCTGGTCAATCTCAAAAGAGAAAAAATGAACACAAAAATTCGAGCTGGAATGAATGCTAAGGTGTGGAAACTCTAATGTGATACACAAAGATACTGCCCCTCCTGCACACACACACACATGCTCACATTCTTCTTTCTGGCTAGAATTTATTAAAAAAACCACATCAGAGTTCTCAAGTGCAAGCAAAAGAATTTAGGTCATGAAGACTCTCAAGGAGTGATCTATAAAAGTGTGGGTTATGGTGACCTCCCATCCTGCACATTGCGCTAACTATGAAGTACTAGAAGAAATTAATTTGAACACAAAAAATTGGAAAAAGGCACCAGGAAAATGTATGCTCATGGGATGAAATTAACTGAACCAAATAGCAGCAGTAAGTAGCAACATACAGTGTCCATAGGTAAGCAGAGCAAGGTAGCGGTAATTCCAGCGGCAGCACCAGCAAGAAACCTCTCATAATTTGTGGATTCCTCATTCTTAGACAATTTCATCAGATGATTTCTGTAAGTATCGTAAGCATAGAAATTGATAGCCTTAAAGGGTGCTGTGCGAAGAATATTGACAAAGTTTCCTTTCCAAAATCCTTTCAGCCCTTGAGAAGCTGCAATCGTCCTGATGAGCTCAAAAAGGCTCTTCTGTTCGCCACGAACTATATATTCCAGCTTTAGCCTCTCAAGAGGAGCAACAAACGTCCTAATACACCGGCATCCATAGGGGCAGGTGAAACACCAAAAGTTTGAATGTCAGTGCATAAGCAGAAGAGAAGCATATGATGTACCTTTTAGCCAATTCAAAGCACAACCAATAATTCAGAGCCACAATCACAAAGAAATTATAATTGGACGCTCCTTTTTAGTTTCTTCAAAATCACAGGATAGGAGAGAAACTGTCAATTGGGTTTTAAGATTTCCATCATTGAGGACTCAAAGATATATAACCTGGACCCAGAGTTAGTTCCTCATATACTCATATATCTATCTGGGTTATCCTAAAAACAGAAGCTTTCCTTTCATCTTTGGAAAAACCAAGACTTTACATCTACTCTTAATCTCATAGTCTCTGCCAATTCACAAATAAATGCAAACAGTCATTCACCCGCCAAAAGAAGAAAGAATTTTTTTTTTAAAATGTAATTGTTTTAGAGAGAAGGAACCTGGAAACCATAGCAGCAACAGCTCCAGACCAGAGATGCTTTGTTGTGTTCATAGCACCTGATCCCTTTCGTACAGTCTCACTCTCACCCTTCTCGAACAACACGACGGCCTCCTCCGACGAAAAACTTGTATTCCCATTTTGCCCCAAGACTTGCCCAGATTCCACAACACATCCATCGTCACCATTCCCTTCACTCCCCTTTATCGACAAGCTCACAGACAAGAACAGAGCACCGCCACCTCCTCCTCCTCTCAAACCTCTAAGACGCACCGTTTTGTCACGGCGCGTGAAACTGAAACGGGTCTTGGGGGGAACCAAGGAGAGGAAGGAAGGAGGGACGGTGTCATTGGGGTGGAGGAACAGACCACCGAGGAAGAGGGGACCGGGATCGGGATCGGGATCGGAGGGCTGGGATTTGATGAGATGGGTGAGGCTGAAGTCCGGTGGGTGCATTTCTGGGGATGTGAAAACGGCGTCGTAGAGTGGAGGTGGGGTTGGGGATGAACGACATTTAAGGGTTAATAAGAGAGTGGAGAATTGGGGACGGGGAAGAAGCTTGAAGAGGACGAGAGAATGGAATATATATTATTTGCAGAGGAGAGTGACATATGGGAGTGAGTTGGTGATGATGGATTTTGTGGGTCTTGATTCTTGCTTGCGGTGCTGCTTTTGATTTTGCTTCTGCTTTTGCTGCAGCTGCTGCTTCTTCTTGGTTTCCATCGCCTTCATGCAGCCGCTATCTGTCTCATCAACGTAAAATTCACATGGCTTTTTAGTTTAGCTTTCATCGAGCTTCTGCTGTTTTTCAGCTGCTCATGTTTGGACGGTTGCTTGCTTGCTTGCACAGTCCCTCCCTCCTTTCTGTCGTTTCTGTTTATGTGTTTTTTATTTTATACGAGGGACATTCTATTGTAATCTAACTAGCGTGTGACAATTGGTTTTTTTTAATTTTTTAATATTTTATTTTATAATTAAAAAAGATAATGGTTCTCATTATCTTATTTTGTTTTTAATTTTTTTTAAATATGTAAAAGTGTGAATTTGTCATATTATCCTCATTTAATTAATCATTTCAATTCTTAATCTTTGCCTTAGGAGAGGGGGATTCAAACTCGAATAGGGAGCACATCAGCTTATGTTTATGTTTGTTTAAATGATTGTGATGGTATTCTAAGTCAATCATGTATTATTATGTGTTTTATTTTATTTTATTCTACCTTTTCATATAGGAATACGTAATTTACTTGAAATACCACCAGTGTCATGTGAGTTCTTTTCCCCTTAAGCACAAGTCGTGGTACTTCAACACATTATTTACCAATGTGGTCTGCAGCTAATGGTATGCAGTTTGATCTCTCATAGCACAATGTGCGTGTGTGTGAAAATATACCCTCTTTTCTTTCTTAATTATAGCAAAAAAATGAGAAGAAAAAAAAACATATTATTTTCATACTTGATTTTTTATTTAATTCACATGGCATTATAACGGTGAATTTATAGGCCCCATATGCATGTTACGGCAGCACGCTAATAGGATGATACATGTTGAAAAAGAAAAGATGGAGGACTACGATAGTTTGGGAAACCTCATAGACGTTTTGAGATTAAAATAAATATATAAATAAATAAATAAAACCCCTTTGAGAAATAAAAAACAATAGCATGGTAAAGGGCCAAAGTCTAAACAAAACAAATTGACTAACAATTAGTCTGTGTCGGACAACTCCTCCAAATATCTTAAAAAATTAGACAGCACGCTTCACTTGAGGAGCCTCAAATTGAACTGACCGAGCTCCAAACTAACTCCAAGTTTATCATCAGCAACAAAGTTGCCTTCTCTCGGCATACTCCTCCATCTACTACTCTATTTTTATGTGTTGCATTGCATTTGAGTTAAGAAAGAAAAATAATTTTCAAGAGATTTGTAGCTGAAGTGATTATGAGCATTTATCTCTGCACTCAAGGTCCTAAATTTGATTCCCCTAACTCTAATATCGCTTTTATAAAATAAAAAAATTAAAGACAAATGAATCGTTGCCATTTCAATTGAATTTTAAAAAGAGGGTTAGGACAAATAGAGGAAAATTTTTGTTAGAAATAAATTAGGGTGGTTCGATCTTCACCAACTTGTGCAGGGCTTGCAAACAGGGACGGAGTCGTGTTTGGGCTTGACATGGCCCTGGATCCCCCAAAATTTTCCCATATAATATAATATTTTAATGTTATGCTATGTGCATATTACAGAAAATGTTGTTTCTCTGTCCCCTCTAATATATGCAACTCTTGAATTGTGCTCTCTTTTTTGGTTTTTTGTTCCTTTTACCATTCTTGGTGTTTTAAAATCTATACCTTGTTATGTGCTTTGAACATTAAAATATATTCTTTCCATTAGAGCATTAAGTTTTGCCCACCCCAACCGTCCCAGCAAAAAATTATAAATTCTAACTCCATCCCTGCTTGCAAAGATAAAATTGGGGTTCTTTGTGTTATCCTATCCAAAAAAAAAAACAAAGTTGCCTGCACTGCAGACGTAATGAGAATTATGCTCTTATAAGTGGATGTATTTTATATGCAACTTGTAGCTCTAGAATATGTTCACCTCTCAATGCCTCAATGCCTCAATGCCTCTTTTAAGACTTTTGGTGCCCAATAACTAAGACACGACTTACATCTATATCTATGTCAAGGGCCATGTAATACAAGCCATGCCAAGCCCATACTTCTGCTGGTGGAATGGAATATATTCTGCCGGAACACATCTCCATCATCCATCATCTTAATCCCACACCTCTATAAAAACCAAGACACCCCATCCAAATCCAACCCTCATATTAACCACAAACAAGAAGCATCTCCACTCTAAGAAAATCCCCAAGCACTCTTACCCATGCATGCACCCATCCGAATTTAAATCCCCAAGCATTTTAGAGTTACTGTCAAGTACAGCCATAATACCAGGGATGGCAACGGGCCAGTTTGGAGTTGAGTACGACAATATTATACTTGTCTCCACTCCTCATCCCCGATAAGAATTTTCAGGGAATCTCCATCCCTGTCCGTGTTCGGGGATTTCCCAAACCCACCCAATCCCTTTTTTTTTTTTTTTTTTTTTTTTTTTTTTCTTTTTTTGTTTTTTAAAAAATTTATTTTACATTATAAAACTAATTTCACCTTTTTTTTTTTTTTGAGAAATTCTGGGATTACATTCATAATTCCGGCTTCAGTCAAAAAAACCACTAGTCACAAATGGTCATTACAATAATGAAGCGATCTAACATCAAAACTAATTTCACCTTAAACTATCAATCACATTTGATTGACCTATAAAATTCAACTCAACTACTCATAATCATCTCAATTCAATTTTACAAAACTAAATAAATATTAAGTTATATATTTATTGATTATATTATATTATATGTATATTACATAAACATAAATATATTACATATCAGGTCGAGTTCAGGAATGGAGATAACAATACCATTCCCAACATGTACCCAAATGTGAATTTTTAAAATTCGGGAATCTCCGTGCCCGCCTCCAATATTTCCTCAAAATATCCCCAATTAAGACCAGGAACCCGATAAGGGTCCAACCCGACAAGAATTTATGTCATCCCTACATAATACTCACCGAGGCCGAAGCCCATGGAAGGGAACCATGTCAAATTAATTCTCCATCTTAATTCACCCATCAGAATTTAAATCCCCAAGAATTTAGGGCATGTTTACGTATCAGTAATGGGTATAAGAGGAAATGGAATGATTTCCATTCATAACTTCCCATGCGTTTACTTGCAATCAGGAATGAAAAAATAAGTGAGCCCCACCTCAAAATCCATAATCACATTCCCTCAAAACTAGGTATCAGATCACTAGGGGGAGTAGTCAATACGATTCCCATTCCTGTTTTCTCTTAATAACTTCCAAAAATACCCTTACCACTTTACCATAATTCTAAAATTAATTTAGATTCTGATTCATTCAAATTAGTAAACAATAACAATGGGAATCAATCACATTCCTTTGCTAATTCCATATGTTTAGTAAACAACTTAGGGCATGTTTACGTATCAGTAATGGAGAAACTAAGGAATCAGAGAATTTAGGAATCGGAGAACTACTGAATTGGTATGGGAAGAATCATTCCCATTAAGCTGTTTACTAAACATCTAGAATTAGCAATGGAATGGGATTGATTCCCATTGTTATTGTTTACTAATTTGCATGAATCAGAATCCCAAATTAATTTTAGAATTATGGTAAAGTGATAAGGGTATTTTTGGAAGTTATTAAGAGAAAACATGAATGGGAATCGTATCGACTACTCCCCCCTAGTTGATTTGATTCCTAGTTTTGAGGGAATGTGATTACGGATTTTGAGGTGGGGCCCACTTATTTTTCATTCCTGATTGCAAGTAAACGCAGGAGAAGTCAGGAATGGAAATCATTCCCTTTCCTCTCATTCCCATTACTGATACGTAAACATGTCCCCGATTCCTAAATTCTCTTATTCCTTACTTTCTCCATTACTTTCTTCTCATTCCCACTACTGAATTGGTTGATGTAATCTTCCCATACCGATTCAGTAGTTCCCCGATTCCTAAATTCTCTTATTCCTTACTTTCTCCATTACTGATACGTAAACATGTCCTTAGAGTTACTATCTTATTGCTAGATTACATCAACCAAGCCAAACTTAAGCTATTGCTCAAACCCAAACTTAAGTCACCATGGTCAATACCCACGGACTTGTCATAAACTCCAATCCAAGCTTGAGCGGTCGAAAATACTTTGGTGGCCGGCCAGAAGACTTAGAGGAGGAGTAGCTGGACACCATTTTAAGCCATTGAAAGCATCACTAAGGCATCTCAAGTCAAGAGCCACCTAAGCAAAGCAACCCCAAGAGCCGCAACAACCACAAAAAAAAATTAATCTTCACTAAAGCTTACTTCTTATTGTCCTCGCCTCAAATAATATTTGAGGAACACCCTTTAGGGTTCCCTAAATTTTTTTTTCAACTATCCAAACCGTCTATTTTTCAAGTCTTCATTCATAAATCATCTATGCAAAAAATCATATAACTTGAAAATCATTAAGGCATCTAGTTGGGACCAACACAATAGACAAACACAATGCTTCAAGAAAAAAACTATAATAACAATTATATAATTAAGTGGTCAAATGGTTTTGAATTCAAGTGATTTTTTGCAGAGATGATCTTTGATGTAATATATAAAAATTAGACGGTTTAGATCATTGAAATACAATGTCTGATGGGCCCTACAAAGATGCCCCTCAACTGAAACTCACTATATGTGTATATATATATATATATACAATGATTGAAATATCGGCCGATACACCGATATATCTGCTGATACCGATATCCCCGACACCGATATATCGGTATTTTCAACTATCGACACCGATACTGGGGGGTAAGGCTATATCTTCCCCTGTATCGACGATATATCCTTCGATAAGTGCGATATTCCCGATATTTTGCCGATATCCCCGATATTTTCCGATATCCATAATAGAACAAAAAAAAATTCAAAAGTTTTGAAGGCAATTAAAGCAAATTGAAACCCAAAAATTGCTAATCCTTGCCCAGAACCTTATAATTTATTAATATGAAGAATCTATGCACAGTCCACTGCCCACATACCTCCAATCCATTTGAAGAGGACATGACGATCAATTTTGGATCTACGAGCACAGGAACTAGACCTACTACTAACTCAAATAAATCTTATTATGGCTATGGTCATGTCATGTCTGATTATAGTGGAACTAGGAGCTCAAGATGATGAAACAGATTATGGACCTACTAGTTGGGTTAATCCTAACTATCCTATCTATGGGAGGACAGTAGGGAGCTTGATAGAGACTTATGTGCACCATGTTCTAACATGGCTTACAAACTGTTCGGGTTACATGACTTGGTATGACTATTGTATGAATCTGGATGGTTGTTCCTCATTGTTTGAATCTCATAGGAGCTCTTCATTTATGTAGGTGGACACTTATTTAAATTGTAATCCAATGTTTAAACAAACTATATGGATTTATGCATGGTTTATTCATTATAATCAAAATTTTATTTTCAAACTTTTCATTAATGCGCATTACATACCACTTATATTTCATCAATGTATATCTTATTATTAGTAAATTTTGAGTTTTATTTGTTCAATACATTTATTGATAATGTACATAACATCTATGAAAGTTTTACACCAAAATTATGTGTTTCAATGCCTATATCTGTCCTTTTTGTTGATTTTTTCCCGATACCTAAAACGATAACGATATATCCCTCGAAATATCTGTAAATTGGAGACCCGATATTATCTGCATGGCCGATATTTTAATATATATGCTAGGAGATTGTATAAAATTGTGAGCATGCCACTATTAGCAATGCAAAAACCCTAATAAACTTGAAGGAATAATAAAGTAACTTGCACACCAAGAAACTAATTTATAATCAAAAGATTGTGTAGTGAATGGGGAACTCTTTCAATGTTGGTTCTTTTCTATTCCTCAAGACAAATGAACACCTTAAAATTTCTCTAATACAATGAAAAAGAATAAAACAACAAATAAAAAGTAAACAAAGGGTGAGATCGATGGATCTGATTAGAACTGGGACCACTACCACCTTAGAGAACTTTCTAGATTGATTTGAGCACTTGGGAAGACTTGGTGGCAGTTAGAACTTGCACTATACTACTGTGCTAGCTAGCTATTTTAGTAAGAAATCATACACATGCAATCCATATTTCCTATGTATGCTTATGAGCTTCTGTAGTGCCTGAATTGTCATTGACCTTTTAATAAAAGTTTGCAATCAGTTCTATCATTCAGAAATCAAATGATAGACATACTTGGTGCTATACTTGTTGTTGAGGTTGGCTCACATATTGGATGCAGAAGGAACGAAGGAAATAAGCAATCAAGGGGTTGCAGACCTAGTGATTGGGCTCTAGGGCTCGAGCGGCAGAATGTCAAAATTCGGGCACTCAAGCGGGGGCTCTAGCGGCAGTCACGTTGCGTATGCAAATCCTACTCATTTTAGGATCGTTTTTTCTTGGATTTTGAGGAGTTTTAGGTTTCTTATTCAGTATATGATTTTACTACCTATAAAATAGGCATGTTAGTGCTAGGGTTTTTAAAGGGCATCAAATTGGGTTTGAGCAAGGGTGAGAGAAAAGAGAGTAAGGGTTTCTTGTGAGAGCTAAGGGTATTCTTCATTGTAACCAAAGTTGTTATTGTATACTAGTGAATTTCTCGAGTGGGTCACCAAGAGAGCATAGGCACAACGCTGAATCTGTATAAATTCTTGTGTTCTCTATGTGCTTGCTTTACTTTGTGGGTGTGTGTTTGCTTTGTTCTTATGTGGCTTGTGTGTGCGTGTTTGCTTTGTTCTCGTGTGGCTTGTGTGTGTGCCTGCCGGTTGTGTAGTACATCAACGACAAGATCTCAGAGTGTTTTCGCACAACACTTGTTTCACAAGTGTAGTATAAAATGAATCGTTGGGAAATAAAAAAAGATAGTTAAAATGGGATCCCGAGCCTCTACATTTCGCATTGTGCATTTACACACATTTGGCTTAATCTAAACCATCACAAAATTCCAATGGTTGAAGCTCAAGCCACATAAACTACACTAATTTTAAATTATTATTATTTAATTTAATGGCTAACTTTGTTCCATTAGCCCTTTTACCAATACTTTGGCTCCCGATGCTTTTTTTTTTTCACCTTCCAAAAAAATTGATTTCAATTCATTTGTGAGTCTTTTTGGAGCATCGTATGTCTCTCTACAGAGCAGCCGAAGAACCTTATCACCCAACAAAATTCGCTTGGATAAGAGAGGGAAAGGGAGAAAACATAGATAAAAAGAGGCGATTTAGAAATCCTCGAAGAATCTTTTGGACTGAGGTGGATCCACAATTCAAGTCCATCACTTCTTAACCAACAATAAATTATTCTTTCATTCATCATTCTGTCTTTAAAATAACACTAAAACTAAATTAGCTGATGTGGCTTGCTTTTTACTATTAGATTATTGTGATGGTTCATATTAAACTAAATGCGTGTAGATACGTAGGCTGGTGATCCATTGAAATAAATAATATACAGATTGTACCTTTAAATAATAATAATAATAATAATAATAATAAAAATACAGATTGGCATTGACGCATTCATGAAAGTTGAAACAACCAAGCAAAAGGAAGTCCCATAATTTCGAAAGCCACATCCAAACATGATTGTATGTCGAAGATGATCATTAATTCCCAGTAGCAGAGCAAAACCACATCATCACAAAACATTTGGTGCCAGCACACTCACAAGAGGGCGGGTCCCACTGTTCTATGCAACAGCCCTACACAACAATTTCTCCTCCCCAATACTCTCTCCTATTTTAGACTTCGGCGCCGCACCACGTCGCAGTCACAATGTCACCGCCTCACATGAGGGGAGCATGGGTGGGGTGGGACCACTGAAATAGTTAAAAATGAGTCCGTGACTCACTCTAGTCCTGTCTTTGATTAACTTTTTGTCTTAATGTCCGTGCCATGCCATCAAACCTTTTCCCCTGCTTTTAAGCTTCACATGCAGCTAATCTTTTTTTTTTCTTTGGTTTTACATACATTTTAAAAAATTAATTACATTTTTGGTCTCTATGATTTATCTCAAAATCAAATATCGTTACGATAATTTTAATTTTCCTAATTTCATCACCGTAGTTACAATAATTAACAAATTTAGTCCTATATCTCTCAATTCCGTTAGTTTGCTTAATTAAAAAATATTTAATTTGGAATTAAAAATAATTAACTTAAATATAAAAAACATAAAAAATTAAAAACGTGACAACAATTAAAAAACCCCCAACCTACACAATTAATCCCGACCAAACCCCCAGCCGTCACTAACCCGCAACCCAAACCCAGCATCTCCGCCGTCCCCATCCTTTTTCTTCCTCCTTTTCCACCATCCCCACCTTCGTTCCCTACACCCATTTCTCCTTCAGACCCCTACACTCATCCCTGTTTTTACTTTTTAATTTTTTGTTTCTTTTCCAATTACACAGTGTAGATCATAGATCAATTAGATATACCCAGATTTTGAATTTCTTTGTTCAACAAAATCCTCTGTTCATAGCTTAATCAAACCCATTCAAAATTTCGATTTTTTGTAGCTCAATTGTGGCCCATTTCTCTCAATTTCTGATATGGATGAGTTTGGTGTCTTAACCGAACAATATGGGTTGAAGCCCCAAGGAAAATCGGCTCCAATGGCAGCATCCAAACGATCCACAAGCACCAACGGCACCCAAGCCTGGAGTTCAAACAAAGGGAAATCGGGTGGATGGGGTCTGGGTTGTTGGATTCGTTTGGGGGGGGGGTCTATGGATGATTTTTTTCTTTCTCTTTTCTGTAGTTGCTGGGGTTCTGGGTTCTGCCGATGATTTTTTTGTTTTCTCTTTTTTGTAGTTGCCGGCTAGGGTGGGGGCAGCTGGTGGTCATGGGAATGGGGGGAGCGTAGAGGAGAGGGGGAGAAGAAATCGATGCGGGAGAGGAGAGAGAGAGTTTTATTTTAAAATTTAATTAAATTAAAATTTTTAATTTTTAATTAATTTAAAATTAAAAAAAGAGAAAATGTGAGAACCCTAGTGCGACATAGACAACTAACAGAGAAAAAATGTAATAAATTTAAAAAATGGAGTATGTGATTGAAAAAATTAAAAACATGTCTTAATTGTGAAATCACAATATACTAAACTGTAATGAATTCTTTTATTTATTAGATAACAAATAAGAATTTACTAATATTTTTATGTCAAGACTAGTAGCTAGAAAAGAAAAAAGAAAAAAGAGAAAAGAGAAAAAAGCGCTCCTTCATCCGATGTAAGTTATAACGTTAACTTCTCCCTCTGTGTGAAATTGTGAAAGTGTTTGACTTCTCTCTGGTCTGGAACACAGTCTCTCTGCAATGCCTGTAAATGCCTCCGACGAGGTAAAATCCCTTCACTTTATCTTCTCTTTTCCAAATGAATAATCTCATTTCTCTTCTGCATTGCGAAGCTTACACTGTCTTTGAGTTTACACACTCTTAAATTTGAAGATTTGCTCACTACATATGCTCTTCCTGTCCAATTCGACTTGCTTCTAGGTTCAACTTCAAACTGTACGTTTTTTTTTCTTACTAAGAAATTTAACTTCGAAGGTGGTAAAAAATTGGTCTTTTCAACTAACAATCTCGCTAGAATTTTAGATGCACTACAAAATCAAGCGCATAATTCTAAGCCTTTCTAATTTTTCATCACCCAGCAGAATCTGGTATCTGTTGGGTTCATGAATACTAGCTCATTGACTCTCAGTTTACTAACAATGGTTCAATTCAAGGCTGAGTGGCTCCGAAATGAAGTGGGTTTCGTTGAAACTGCATTACAACACTGATTTTCTGATGGGCTTCGTTGTAGGCATCGTTATCGAATAGGTTTAGAGATGTCCCCTTAACCCTTCTTCTTTCTTCATGCGGATTGGTGGAGATTTTTATGTTGAGCTTTCTTTCTTGGTCCAGACATAGCTAGCTGGTTGATAGAGACTTTTATTATACCGTTGGTGGACTGATGGATAATGCTATTGTATTTTCTTCATTTAATTTAGTAAGTCGTTTTATTTTCAATGAAGGAGAAAAGAAATGTTAGTAGAACTAGAGTAGTCTTTACAAGTCATGGCGTTGATAGTACCCTTTCTAATCAAAGGTTGCTTACTGCTTTCCTAAATTCTTTTGTTGAGCTTGAAATTCGGCTGTTCAACTTTTGAATTGCAAGTCAATGTCGTCTTTGTTTAGTATTAAGATTGTCTTATATTATTTTTAGGTACCTAACCTATCAATAATTCAGGAAAAAGTCTCCTAGCTATATTATTTTGAAGTTAAATGCTTGCATGCCTGCCAAAATGACATGAGCACAAATATTGGATTCAGGTGCTCAATGTTGTATCCCTTGCGTGTTCAGTGAAAAGGAAGAATGTTTGGACTACTAATGGCCTCAATACCCTCAATTCTCAATAACCTTGTCTAAATTTCTCAACCCTTCAGTGGCCAAAGGGGAAAAAACTCCTCGTTTAGAATTTTTGGAATTCTCTTGGTTCTTTATATCATCATATAGAAGTGGTCTTGTTCCAGTTTGCAGTTTCAATCAATACCATATGTTAAATGTTAAATTTTATTTTGAGGTACAGTTTTATGCATGCATGAATCTAACACATACATTACTGGCCGGGAAAACCTTACATCCAGGGAAGTGTGGGTCAAAGTTGCAGCATACCTGTTAGCTGTTCAAATTTTAAATTGCTAAAGCAAACTATTGATGAAGTCGACCAGCATTGCTCTCTTGGTATCTCTCTCTCTCTCTCTCTCTCTCTCTCTCTCTCTTTCTCCCCTTTGTGCTAAAGAAAAAAAGATAATTGTAGATAATTAGTTCATGTAAGCTCTGTTAGCTCCTTCAATATTTATAATGGCATTTCATTCCAGATATTTTGCCTCTTCTTTTAGAGAAGGCTCCACTTCCAGCAAAGCTGAAATGTCCCTTTCACAGCTCACATGTAAGTTTCCACCTTCTAATATTTAATACTGTGCTGGAATAATTTTAGGCTTATGTTTTTTTGTGTGGAAGTTCTGCTGTTTTGATTGCAAATTTAATGCTTAAACGCGGAATACATACATAATTTCACACCTATATACACTAGTCCTTTCTAGTGGGATCCCGTTTTCTAAGAAGTACACAGGATAGCATCGTTGGGTCCATCCCTGAATGTGGTCCAATGATCTGAACCATCTAAATTTTGGATAATTAATTAGGGAGCATCCCATGGAAAAAATTAGTAACCGGTAAAATTTTGACCATTTAACTATCATGTTCAGTGTAAATCTGGAACTCATTGGGTGTCTATTTGTTTGATCATATTTAGATGACTTAATGGTTCCTGGTTTGGTTATTATTATTTTATTTTATTTTTGTTTTTTGTAAGGGGTTCCTTGATTAGGGATTTAACAAATGGATGATTTGGATTATTAGACCACATTGAAGGCCTCCTTATAAGTTTTCTACATATGCATATATTTTGTGCGCATAAATACACCTAATGCTGTATGACTTTGTCTAATAATTTACATTAGAAATCGAAAACGTGTGTACAATTTGACATTGAATTCGGTCTGGGTTTCATTTATTCAACAAAAGAGGATACATATCTATGTGTATGACTAATTGACGTTTTCATCTTACACCTGGATAGGACCTTTTGTCTTAACTCACCTGGATACATTAATAAAGTCATTTTTTTTTATGGATTCTCCATTAATCTTTCAGTTATTACTATTGGCTCCTACTGTAGACCCATTTTGGTTATCATTGAGTCAAGGAGTCTGTTTAAGTAAAGTTAACAAAACATCAGTGATGTGGTTTCAAGTAAGACTTTTTGTTTCAAGTTCACAGCATTTTGAAGTCTTCTATTGTGCAGGCCCCAGATGTCTATTGCATTTCAATGTTGCCCGAAGAAGGCAACAGTTTACGATGTGCTTCAGTATTGGGCTATTTGAACTTTTTAAAAGTTTATAATTCATCTAAAAGTCAGATGTGCATGGATGCTCAGTCGAGTTGCCAGAACGGCATTGATTCACAAGCAAACATGGCAGATTCTCATCCCCCATGCATCATTGAAATAGATCTTGAGAAGGGATGTATTCAAGCACCAGAATCTGAAGAGGAAGCTATCGAAAGTTTGAAACGTGAGGGTTTACTCACTGTAAGTTACAAGTGGTCATCTTTTAATGGTTTATCCTTTATTTATCTAGAATAAACTGCAAACTAGAGATGTTCCAAAAATTTCTTTTCATACATTAATTTCCATCACTTTCGACATTTTCTGTTTTCTGCTATTTCTAATTTTAATATCAGTGGGTTACAACACTTTCAGAGGGTGTTTCGCAGACAGGCAAGCCTAAAAGTAGGTGGGAAACTTATGCATCTTCTATTCAACCATGGCACTTCAAGAGGTACGTAAGATTTGTTCTGTTTGTTTCTAAATTATTATGTTGTTTGAGTCATTATTTTTCCGTACTACTTTGAAACCAAAAAGAATATAATGATAATCCTGGTGATAAGTCGTAACCTACAGATTCTTGTACCAAGTTTCCATGTACCTTGTGGGATGCCTGTTTGTTCCAAAGAGATTTGGGACTTATTTTAGCCCAACTGGAGCCATAATGACTCAGTAATAAGTTCAATCCTGAGTGAACTTTAAACTATTCTCATTCTCCGTTTCAACAGCATTCTTCTACCTTTAAAAGTATTTGACCTGAACTTTAAGATAGAAAACGTAGAAGGTCTGACCAGAAAAAAGGAAAGAAAAAATCTGGACTCTATGTTATCCTTTTATTTATTATTTATCTTCTCTAAGACCACAATATGTTGAATCTTCCGGAGTTTTCTGCTTAAGATGCATATTGCATAAATATAATAAATTTTTCTAGAAGCATTACTTTTGAGGCTCTCTCACTTTTATCTAAGAGATGGATGACTTGTCCACAGAAGTCTCTCTCACTAATATTTTTACACTTTTCTACACAGTAAATGAGAAGTTGATTTGATTCTCATATTTTCAACAGATAACCCAGTGCCTGAGAAAGTTCATGAAACACCAAACAACCGGTGGAGAAGATGCAAACGCACTGCCTCATTTGATTCCAGAAAAGTCGTTTTCCTGTTTTCAATCTTGTAAGTAGTAAAATAAACAAGCTGCTACTAATATATATATATATATATATTCTTTTACAATTGTGAAATCTTTCTTCCAGAATACTATGGATTTTATGTCATGAGACTTTTTAAACAAGAAATTGACTTGATCAGACAAACTGTGATTATCATGACCAACAATTGGATGAGGAAAAATGACATGTAATGTTTTAGTTGGATTGATGTGAATTCTAAACTTTAATGTTTTACATTGACACACTTTCAGTAGAAATCGTTAGTCTCAAGTTAGTACTTGATTTGATCTGACACTTTGTAACTGTCATGAACAACAGTAGGATGGAGAATGGTGGTTTTTTGTCATAGGGTTTAATTGATGTGAATATTAAAGTTTTCAAATATTTCAAATTAAAATAGTTTGTTGAGTGCTCAGATTCCATTCTAAGTATCATGCTTAATGTTCAGGTCTTCGTTCTTCACATAGGGTATAGTGTGCAGTCACTAAGTATCATAATGCAGCAACAATTAATCTAAACTACTGAATCTCATCATGACATAACTTATGACTCTAATGATTCACCAACAATTAATCTCAGGTCTTGTAGATTCATCTTATACAGTCACTAAGTATCAAGATTCAACATACTGGGTCTTAATTCTTTCTAAGTGTCATGTTTAGATTAATCTTAAAATTAATTTAAACCTATTTGACTAGTTATTGGTTTTTTTTGGAAAATCAATTTGGGGTACTATTCTTTTTATTTTTTATTTTTTCAAGAATATCAATAATCTAGTAAGAAAGACACAAATGTATCAGATAAACTTTTGGAAAACTGAAAAGAGAAGCCAAAGTATTCACCTTTGGCCTGAACGTGGTTCAGCCCCTGAACACAATTACATCACCAGCTACATACACTGTCAAAACTTCATGTCCTTCATTTGGGAATTCTGCATAACCTGTTCAGTGTCTCTAGTTCTTTGTACCAAGTTTGGTGCCTAGAAAGCAAAAAGGGACTACATGGCAGCCAATTATGAAAAAGCTTGGCATCAGAAACAGGATGCTTACCACTAAAAATGTAAAGCTGAACCTGTGCCATTTATAATTCAGTGAGCAGGATAATTGCTAGAAATAGAGGAAGATAAGGTTTTGTGAGTGAAGCCATGATGGTATGGTGAAGATTACTGGTCAATATTTGGTTGAAAGAGTCAATATACTGTTGTTTTTTTACCTCCTGTTTTTGTGCAGTGTGTCTGCTTTTGATGTTGAGCTTCAAATTTAAAAAATTGTGCAAAAGATGGGATGTAGGGACAAAACACGATTGCAGTTTTTTGGATGAATCTGAGAGATATGGGTAGTCAGTATCAGTAGGATGGTGTGGAAATTGCTAGTAAAATTCATGATCAACCAATTAAATTAGGGACAGTATATTACAGTGGGATTGTTGTGCAGCACGCAATAAAATCCAGAATACTAGAACCAGGTTCCTGATTTATCCAAAATTTTAGCTACAGAAAATCTGATTCTTCTGGGTCAAGTGCTTGCTAATTGGTGCTCTCTGTGTAAGGCACCAAGAGATTCTGTGGCCCTTCTTTTGTCTACTGTCCTATACCTGGATTTATGGACCTTCATCTTTTGCATGACAGTAGTTAGGTGTTCTAGCTCTAATACTGATGTGGTTTGGAATTGGCCTGTTGCCTGCGTAAAGAGGCGGTAAAAAGACTAGTGGAAAGTTTTCCCTCTTTGCATCTTTTGGTGCTTGCTATTTAAGTGGAATAGCAGAGCTTCTTTAACTTGTTTCTTTTTTCGGTCAGGTTTTATTCTTTCCTTTGGTTTATAATCTTTTGCATTCAGCTTTGTGTTGGCTGTCACCTTTTCTTTGGCTTGGTACTAAGTAGGTTACTTACCACAGAACGAAAAAAAGGAGCAAAACATCAGGACATTAGATGTGAACTAGAATGGGAAACTGCAGAAAGTTATGGAAAAGAGGTAGGTTGCAAAGGAAGACGTGCATAAAGTATGGTAATCACATGATACATCTCCAGTAGTTGAGATGATGTTCATTTTAGTCTAATGCTTCATCTTCGTATTTGACGCTGGAGGATATTAGTACTTTGTAACAAGATTTAGTCATTCCATGTATTTTTAAGTTTGGTTGAGTCATGTCGACAGAACTTGGCATTCTTGTTTGATATTTTTAGTGTGTTTGGTTATTCTACTGCTTTACTACAAGTGTACAAATTGTGCTTTGTGGTCTGGAAACTAGATCACCCGTTCCACAAATGGCAATTGCTTTATTTTTGTTCCAAAACAAGTAAACAAACCTGAATTCCAATGGTTAAAGAAAGGTGCGCTTCATTTTTAAGGGTCATGATGCTTTTGTTGAAACTGCATGTACAGATACT
This sequence comes from Prunus armeniaca, assembly GCA_903112645.1. Classification (NCBI taxonomy): domain Eukaryota; kingdom Viridiplantae; phylum Streptophyta; class Magnoliopsida; order Rosales; family Rosaceae; genus Prunus; species Prunus armeniaca. Next base: position 17,003,881 of record CAEKDK010000006.1, read on the forward strand.
GATATGCCTACATTTATGGTCGTAATATATGTTGCAAACCCAGGAAATTTGGTTTTCCTTTTCTTCTCGATCGTTTTTCTATGAATAACAATCATCAATTTCTGTTTTCCAGGTCAAGTTTGGGGACATTGGTTTTGATATATCTGACATTGAGAGTTCGGCAGAGTGCAGATGGTTTCATTCATGTCTAATTCGCTGCCACCTCATTCATGCTTCAAATGACTTAGTTGCTGTTGTGTCTTGAGGGCTACTTCTGAATTAACCTTCTTTGTAATGTAAATATTTGGCATTTTCTGGTGTCTTCTGTATATGGATAATTAGATTGTGGTGTTGTAATAATGCTATATGGTTTGCAGCTATCGAAAGCTGATAGCAGACTTTTTAATTTGGATAATCTCCCATCTTGTTTAGTGTTCAAACCGAAAAAAGTACATTAATGGGTATCTGAAAGAAAAATGTTTGGATTTCTTGAAAGTAAAAAACAAAAAAATCTTCGATTTCGAAAAATGGTGGTTGTAGTAGTCCCTTCACACCACTTTCGATAGCAGTGTTGGTCAATTTACGGGTAATATGGTCATTTTAAGTCCAACCCCATCACCCACACTAGTTCAACCACTCTTAAGGCTAGTTTTGACATTGCTGTGTTGTGAAAATAATCGATGTTAGATTTGCTGTGAGAGAAATCAGCTGTGAAATAAAGCAGTTTGGCGTTTGGTAAAATTTTTGTTAAAAGTGTTGTTGGTATTGATTTTATGCATAATTAGAAAATGATTGCCGCATAATCATTAAACCCAACGCTTCTTCAAAACTAATTCCTGCGTAATTAGAAAATGAAAGCACTTCATTAGATGCTTTCCCTTATAGCTTTCTCTCACATCAATTTTTAACAATAAGTGATTTTCTCACAGTTTACCAAATGAGTTGGGCTTCTCAAAATTTTTAAAAAATCACTTATCACTCCAAATAAGCAATGTCAAGCTAGCACTTACTCCCATTACCACTCAGTACTCGAACCTACCATTCCTACCACCACTAGCGAAGAACAAAGAACAAGGGAAAAAAATTAAGGGAAATAGTGCTTAATGCCACCAATTTTTTAATTTTAATTAGAAATACCACCTTTTCCCATATCGGCTAGATAACACTTTTGGTCAGTTTTTGGCTTCTCTCTCAGCACTCTCTTTCAACTCTATCTCATAGTTCTCTCTCTCTCACTTACTCCCATTACCACTCGGTACTCGAACCTACCATTCCTACCACCACTAGCGAAGAACAAAGAACAAGGGAAAATTTTTTAAGGGAAATAGTGCTTAATGCCACCAATTTTTTAATTTTAATTAGAAATACCACCTTTTCCCATCGGCTAGATAACACTTTTGGTCAATTTTTGGTTTCTCTCTCAGCACTCTCTTTCAACTCTATCTCATAGTTCTCTCTCTCTCTCTCTCTCTCTCTCTCTCTAGCTAACTACGCCTCTTCTCACTAAGAAGAAGATCAAGAACAACCTACAAAACCCACAGCTTTTGCCCTCAAAACCCAGTTCTTCCTCTTCCTCTCTGTTTTCTTCTCTACCAAATCCAAACCCCAACTTCATCTCTCACCGAATCCATTCTGCAACCTAAACAAACCCAAACAAAACCATCTTTTTTGAATAGGACAACATGTCTTGGCATTAAGTAGCCATTGTTTGAGCATTTTGGTCCAATTTTGGGGGGTTTTGAAGTCAGGGTTTACATGCCCTCTTCAAGAACAGCTTCACCATAAAATGAATTGTTGTGAATATGTAAGTTTTGATGTTAAATTGAATTTGATTACTGAAATTGGAATTGTGATTGATTTCGTCCGTATTTTGTGTAGAAAGTGAAGTATTGAGATTGATTTTGTTTGTCTGAAACAACAAATGTGTTTGTTCTTTGTCGATTGATTCTTGGATTTGGTATTGGGATTTTCTATGAACTTGTTATGATTATGTCATAGTGAGGTAGCATTTTTGATTTGCTATTGCAATTGTATTGTGGTTTTTTGTATTGTAGTGGTATTGTTTTGTATTGCTATGGTATTGCTGTTACATTGATTTTTTTTGTTGGTGTTTTATTGATATGTTACTGTAACTTAATAGGAATATATGTTGATATCATTTTTATTTATCTGCTTGTGATTTGTGCAAAGAGTTGAGATTATTCTTGGTTGAAATATTATTTACGATCTCTCTCTCTCTCTCTGCTCTTCGTATTTTTCTCAACATTTATGTGTTAATTTAATGCCTCGTATTGTTTTGGAATCATAATCATTGTCAATCTCATTGTTTCTTTAAAAGATTACTGTGAAATTGTTACTCCATTTTCTTCTTTCCTTTGTTTTAAGATATTTTTGTTTGGAGAAAAAGAACTATGTTTTTGTAATCTAAAAGACTAGGTACTCTTGGTGAGTGTTTTCTGATATGCAAGATCAAACTTAATGTATGTCAGTTTACTACTTTTGCACTTGAACTTTGGCTGTCTAAAATTTGAAAAGTCTTGTATGCCAACAGTGTATCTATGTTACACATCTTGGGTAAGAGGTATTCTTCAATTGTGATAGTTTGCTTTGTTGTACGTATTCAAACTGCCTCAAAATGTTTTCATTGCTGTCTTGAGTTCAATACTAGCAACAGTTTTTTAATGATAAGAAATTATGAAAAGCTTATACATAACAGACATATAGTTGAACATAGCTAAAGTGTATATCTAGAAAGATGTCATTGTGCTTCAAATTAGCAAATTTTTGGGGTGAAAGCACAATGGTTGACATGCCATTTTGCATTTGATGAAAATAATTGATGACTTTGTATGGAAGTATACTCATTAAATATCTTAGATTCTATCAATGAATGAAATATTTGCCTTCGAGAGCTTCATGTTTTTTGGTTTGTTTTATCAAGTATCTTTTATTCTATAAATGAATGAAATATTTTGGTAGATTGGAGAGACTAGTTAGCTAGTGGATTTTGGATCATGACTTTTGAGGAGAACTAGCAAATAAGTTTGGCTTATGCTTGTTATTATTAGGCCCCAAGAATTAGTAATTTGTAAGGACATCTAAGACATTATGTATTTTCTTGTGGAGCATTATGACATGAGCTGTAGGTGAACTCATTGCTTGCAGTTAGCTTGTACTTAGTAGCATGCAATAGTCATCTTCTTAAGTTGTTTGAGAAGTGGAAATTATTTGGGCCTTTGAAATTGAAATTTGTTTTTTATTACTTGTTAATTTCCATTTTATTGCCTATTTATTGTCATTCATTGCCATTTTATTGCTTTGTGGTAGACAGTTAACTTCTCTCTTAATAATAGCAAACTCTCTTCCCTCTTAATAATTTTTTTTCATTATTAACTTCATTTTGATATGGAGATTATATTTGTGAACTAAAAGAATTTATACTAGAGGTTTTATGTTCTAGTTGTAAATTTAAGCATGGTTCAGTTTTGGTTATGTTTGCAGGTTGTGAATTTAACTTGGGGGCTTGCTTGGTTTCATTTCATATTATTGGGTTTGTTTTGGTTGGTTTGGCTTGAGCAGAAAGAGTACAAAAGATGATGCTTCATGTAAATTCAACAATTAAATAGGAGATTTTTGTTTTCAATTTGTTAATTCTTGAGATACTTGGTCATTTTTTGAGATTACGTGAAATAAAAAACATGTATTGAATATTATTGTATACGAGACCATGTAATTATTTTGATACCATTAAATGAAATTTTAGTTCAATTTACTTGAAAACTTTGGGATCTTAAGCAAGATACGGCAGTCATGTATACGACCGTTTTGAAACATACAAGACGACAATGTAAGAGTGGTTAATTTTGACGATATTCATAGTTGCTTCCACTCCATTATAATGTCATGTAGATTATAAAGTGGCAATAGATGACAGGACCCGAGCCAAATTCCACTTTGGAATTTGCGCCGAATCCTGTGCGTGTAAACCCTGACTTCAAAACCCCTCAAAATTGGACCAAAATGCTCAAACAATGGTCACCTGATGCCAAGACATGCTGTCATGTTCAGAAAAGATGGTTTTGTTTGGGGTTTGTCTAGGTTGCAGAAGGGATTCAAAGAGAGACGGAGTTGGGGTTTGGATTTGGGTAGAGGAAAAAACAAAGAGGAAGAGGAAGAACTGGGTTTTGAGGGCAAAGTTGTGCGTTTTGTAGGTTGTTCTTGTTCTTGTTCTTTGTGGGAAGAGGTTGTAGTTAGCTAGATGGGGAGAGAGAGAGAGAGAGAGAGAGAGAGAGAGGAGAGAGAGAGAGGAGAGAGAGAGAGAGAGAGAGAGAGAGAACTATGAGATAGAGTTGAGAGAGAGAGCTGAGAAAGAAATCAAAAACTGACCAAAAGTGTTATATGGCCGATAAGTGGGCAATAAATATATATTTATCAGTGATATTTGTAAAATTTATGGGGAAATGTGGTGTTTCCAGTTTAAATTAAAAAAATGGTGGCATTAAGTGCTATTTCCCCAAAATTTAATATGGTAGCTTTGTCCCATTTCTAAAAACAAACAACAAAGGCAATGACAGAAAAAATGAAAAGTAAGACAGCGTTTGGTATCCTACCCAAGTGGAGAACTCAAAAGTTTATATTTTTCTTAAAAATAAGGAGTTTAAAAATTCATTTTTAAGATTTAAAAACTTGTTTGGGATAAAACTTGAAAATTGTTTATAAATCTTAAACAATTTGAGCAAGAGAGAAGACATGAAAAAAAATTATAAATAAATAAAAAACCATACTTTCTCCATTTAATTACTTATGTAGAATTTATTTTATAATTGATCAAATTAGTGTTTTATTATTTACTCCTATTATATTAATTTTCAGGCTTTTAGCACTTTCGTTAATCAAAGGTATTTTTTTGGAATTTTGAATGTTTTATCATTCTATTCCTTTTGCTTTATATTAAAGAAACGCAATAAAATGGAAGAATTGTGCATGCAAGCAACCAGCAATGGCGACTTTGAGATTTTAGGGGCCTTGTGCCAAAACAACAAGAGGGCATCCTAAAATAAAAGCTTCCATGAACAATTATAAAAAAGAATCAAAGTCTTGTGATCATCAAATTACTAATTATCAATAACCAATAAAAAAACAATAATATACAAAATATAGTGAAAACAAAATATGAGAATTTGAGAGAGAGAGAGAGAGAGAGAGAGAGAGAGAGAGAGAGTTGAAGGGTTGAAGGGTTGAAAAAAAAAAAAAAAAAAAAAAAAAAAAAATTGTATAATGGAGGTCTCTTATATTGGGCAACATGAAAATCAATATTAAATAGGAATAGGAAAATCAACATTAATTTTATTCTATAATATAGGAGAAGCCAAAGTAATAGATATAATAAACTCATATTAATAAAATAATATTTATTATGGAGCCTAATTTTTCTTATTTTGTATTGAAAGACAAATGAAAAGTGAACATTAATGTTATTAAATTAATATCATTACTAAGCTATAACAACATTTTAATGTAAATTAATATTTAATATGAGGCGCCTTCAAAGTGGAGCTTTGTGCGATCGCTCACTTTGCTCCCCCAAGAACCATAAAGATGCACAACTCTTTTCTGTTCACTTCTTCCCTTGGTTATGTTTGATTTAAAAGTACAAAGGTTCAAGTTTTCTCTTTCGCAGGAAGCATAGTGCACTCCCAGATCATAGTTAGAAAGCATGATGAAGATGAAGGGTCTTTTAGGTAATCAATATCCAAAGTCAAAGCTAACGCACCGCAAGTTCGCCGCCGAAATAATTCGCACAAGCATAAATGGACGTTCATGTTATATATATTTTCATTTTGAAACATTTGATCCGAGCTACTACCTGCAAACAGCAATCTCTCTTCATGATTTAGGATTTGTACCTATCCACGGTTCCGTCAGACATAAAAGAGGAGGAGGAGGAGGAGGAGGAGGAGGGGGAAGGGGGGGAAATCGAATTCTGTTTGTTAGCGCATGGCTCTGCTAACCATCAACCATTTCCTCTCTGTGTCTATCAGAATATGTTTGAAATCATTTGGGGAACATTTTGCATATTCTACGGGGATAAATATGGTCATGGAATTGTAAGAAAAATCCAAGCTGTCATTTAATTTCTAGTAGGTCAGAACACAAGAGTTGCTACCTTTAGTTTCCTATGAACACTGAAAATTGTACGATTACATAATGGAACAGAAAGCATTAGATCTATGTCGCTTCACATTGCCGTCAAAATATAGCTTATACTAATATAGATGAGTATGTTGGCTGAATTTGGATTATGCTAATTGCTTTCTCTTTTTCCTTTGAATAATGAATAGCCGGCCGCCTAGCATGCACACCCTCCTTGCTGCTCTGTGTGGGATGAATTAATCGTCGGCTTCAGGTTTACATCGACCATGTCTTCCTGTTTTGTTGAAGAAAGGGATTCCATCCCTGGTAATGCAGCAGCAATCTTGCGGAATAAAGGCTGCAATTTTGCAAACATAGTAGTCATATGAAAAACGTGAGCAACCAAACCAAAACAAACCAAGAAACACTTGCATAGATATCATGATAGTTATCATGTACATGTACTAGGTAGAAAAAGTCCTAGTAGGAAATATACCAAAAATAAACTATAATATATTTATGTAGATTTTCCGTACAATGCCCATCACACAGTTAAATTTCATCTTAAGTTTATTTATTTTACCTTGATATTAAATCCTGCTTTTGCACTAGTTTCAATGAACATGACTCCAAACTCACGAGATTTGGAATCCCCTTCCTCTATAGAGACTTGTCTGTTTGATCAACAAAACCACAAGGTCACAACACTTTCAAAATTGATAATGAGAATAAATGAACTATTGTGTCTAGTTTAACTTTAATTAACTGAATAAACTCAACAAATCACTAACCATACTTCTATTCATGAATTCCAGTGCACTGATTTCCATGATGGTGAAACAAAAAGTAAAAGGAAATGCATTACAATGGAATATTTTCTCTGCATATTTTCTCTGCATTGTTTCTTATGCTTGCAATGAGGGCTGAATCAAGAAGTTCAGAAAAGGTAATAAAATACAGCAGAAATTGTTGGAAGAAATGAAGAGGTTGCAAATGCATGTATTCAAGACGTTGCTCATGGGATGCATGTATTCAAGACATTGCACTTGAACCGCAGTTTAACTAAATCCGGACGTCCAGAAAACAAAAGGATTTTGTGTGTATGTAGATACATATATATATATATGTATATATATCTCGGATAAATTGCATGATAATAAAACAGGAATGTTATTGTATTACAGAAACCACGACCAAAGGTGTCCTGCATTTCTTAGTGTCTTCACTATGAATGGTAAAGGTTCACTTACAGAAGAAAAAACTTCTCTCATCCATGTTTGATGACGTTTTGGGTCTATATAGAACCAAAGGAGATACATATGTCAAAGTGCACTAAGATGGACAGAAACTGAAATTATTAATCAGCACAAGTACTACATTTTTGTTTGCACAATGAAGAGGAGGGGTATTAGTTTGGTGCATTCCTCACCTTTTATCAACGAGATCAGTTTTGTTCCCCACAAGCACGATAATGACATCAGTTCCTCGTTCTGTTCGTACTTCCTCTATCCACTTATTAGTGTTCAGAAATGACTGTCTATCTGCATGCGACAATTCAGTCAGGAATTTGGAACACAAAATGTCTGTAAAAGGAGTAGAGATTAAGGGTTGCATAAATATAAATGAAAATTTCACGTTGTAAGGGCTATGTAATGATACAAGAGAGCAAATGTACACGATGTGCACCCATGCATACAGAAGCAGAAGGAAAGAAATGGTTTTCTGTCTATTTAATTTCCAACCATCCATTTCTTTTTCCTGTCATCGGAACAAAAGTGTTTAGTGTTTACTAAAAATAAGGATGAATAATGACAAGAGTTTTCTAGTTTTCAATTAGAAAATGGATTTCATGTTGAAAAAGGAAACTTTTGAATTTACAATATGATTCTAAAAGGCCCAACTTCTCTTGATCAAAACTCACTAGCTACATCATAAACAATCACTGCAACAGAGGAATCCCTGATGTAGCTTGGAATGAGACTCCTAAATCTTTCTTGCCCTGCAGTATCCCTGTAAAGTTAAAAAGCCATGTTTCAGGAGGGAAAAAAAAAGATAAATAGCAAACTAAAGAAATATATACATCATGTACACAAACATGAACTCACAAATCAACAGGTGTGTAGCAGTAACAAGCCCTAAAGTTTGATCTACCAAATGGTCATCAAAAGAACCATGAAGCAGAACATACACCTTTTTCTGTCGAACTTTGTATAAATAAAAAATGCACTAATTGGTTTACTAATGGGGAGCTCTATTCTTTCAAGCAGAGTTGCCATTCACTTTTTGACCATATGATGCACCACAATGAAGATCTTAACCATTGTCATAATCAAGATTTCAGCCCCATGCAAGCTTAGTGTAAGAAAAACTTAGAAAACTTGCCACCTTCCAAATTGTTCCTCAAGATAATTTCAGAATAGAAAGAAACAAGTCATTTTTGTGATCCATATGGATGCGATGCAACCGCCGACTCACTTGTAAACAACAAACAATTGGATCAGCCTCAAACAAATTGACACCCACCCACCCACACACACACACACATATATATGTATATTGTCATTAAAACCTTCATCCTAATTCACTACAAAACCATTTACTTAAGCAACCATAAATCACAAGGAACCTGGATGCATCCTTACCAAAGCTGCAAACGAACTGTCCGATCTTCAAGGTACATCGTTTTCGACAGAAAATCAATCCCAATCGTAGCCTGCAAATCCAATATACCCAAAGTCACACAAAAGAAATTAAAATTGGGCGATCGGAACAAGAACTCACCCAAATAGAATGAAATGGTGAAGGGGATGGAAAAATACCTGATAGGTGGTATCAAATTTGTCGTACATGAAGCGGGTGATGATGCTGGTTTTTCCGACGGACTGATCGCCCAGGAAGACCAGCTTGTATTTAGCCAGAGGAGACACCGTCGCCATTTTCAAGATTGTTCAGCTCCCTCCCACGTTTCCTTCTTTTGTGGATGTTTGGATCTGAATCTCAGAAGAGCAAAGGGGAAAATGACTTAACGCTTTTTTTTTCTTTCTCTCTTCTTTGTTTTTCCTTTTTCGTGTTTTTGAGTTCAGCGTTTTATATAGGGTGCCGAGGAGAAACCGCCAACCGCGACGAAGACCAGCAAAAGTCAGATCTTTGATATTTGGTTTGGTGCCCGAATTTGCCCCTCCTCTTTTGTTGAAATTTCGGCCGTGTCTGGCATTACCTTGTTTTTCCTTTTTTTATAAATTTACAATTGTCGCTTACGAGATTTTCTTTGGTTCATGCATTCCACAATCAACTTCACATGCCCCTCCTCATGTATTTGTACACGTAGGATACAGAGCTAGTATTGTATATGTGGGCAGCCGAATCATAACAATTTATGTATAAGACACCCTTAAAACTACAGTTCTACATCTTAAATTGATGAACACGAAATTATAGTAGTTATATATGCAAAGTGAAATATAAGGGGCGAGTTGAATCAAAGTAACATTTAGAGGGCAAAGTGAGATTCCGGACATTTTTCCGCAGGACAAAACATTAATTAAGCATATGCCAAGGTTCTCTTTCCAAACCTTCAATTCTTGAGCTCAAAGAAAGGTCATGTGTATTTTACACCAACATGTGCATGGATGTGTCACCACGTCATGCATGCACGACAAGTTAGGAGCACATGCACAAGTACAACTCATCCACGAAAGTGAAATCACAACACACTAAAGAAATAATACACAAGTTAGGAGCGCATGCACAAGTACAACCTCAACCACATACACATACAAGGGATATCTGTCAAAAATCACATTACACTTAAAAAGAAAGAAAATTTTATTCAAAATTTATTCAACACAGTTATTGCATTATTCAAAATCTCATCACTTAATACCAAAAACTAAAAGTAAAAAAAATGGGCAACGAGAGCTAGCCCAATGAAAAATGACCTTAATTTACATACTAGTAATCTAAGGTTCGAACTCCCATGACATCTTGATAGTGTGTGAAAACTTCATCCCCTTAATAATTTAGACCATCACTTTTCACCAAAATGAAAAAAGATCTCGTCTAAAAAATCCATAAGGATAGCTATACAGTATTGTCCACTTTCAGTTTGACATTACTGTGTTGTGAAAATAATCGTTGTCAGATTTACTATGCTAGAAATCAATTGTGAGAGAAAGCTGTTTGGCGTTTGGTAAACTTTTGTTAAAAGTTTTGTTGATACTAATTCCCGCATAATCAGAAAATGATTCATGCATAATCATTAAACTTAGTACATCTTCGAAACTGATTTCCGTATAATTAGAAAATGAAAGTATCTTATTAGCTGCTTTCCTTTATAGATTTTTTTCATAGCAATTTTTAACAATAAGTAATTTTCTCATAGTTTACCAAACGGATTGGACTTTCCAAAATTTTAAAAAAATCACTTATCACCCAAAATAAGCAATGTCAAACAGGCACTCAAATCTGTCAACCATTTACAATCAGGATAGCTATAGAAAAGGGCAATGCTTTTGTGGATACGCGTATTTGGTTTGGGAATTTTTCTGAGGAGGTGTTACTTAGATTGTGTTGATTTGTATGGGTTAAAAATCCATCGAGGAAATATTAATCCAACTTCTTTCGCATTGTTCTAGAGAAGTGTCATCCACATGCAACATTAGTAGACTAGATGTTACATCAACTCATACTTGATTATTCTTTGTGACCAAGAGATTCACAAAATTATGTAAGAGATTGTCTATATTCATAACCACACAACCATCTGTTGGTTGCTTCCATACTTACATGGCCGATAACTGACCTCTAAGAATAAGAGAGCCCACATTCCATGTCTCTTTCATAACACATTAACCAAATTAGTCTCGTGTCACAATCAGATCATGCAACAGTTAGAGGGCACTCCACCAACTCTCTTAAGAGTACATTGATCACAACCACAGACTCACTTCTCATGCATTTATTCAGATCACATCCCATTTTCTTATATCATGTTATTCATCCAAATGAAGTGTCACTCAAAAACATATCCAGCGAAGGAGTCAAGTCACCATGAAGAAGTCTCAAACTCTACCACAAACTCCTGAGAGCGATTACGAGGGCACTCAAAGACAAAGCGTCGTAATTCCTTCCAAACACATCACCATAGCAAATAGCTTCGAAAAGAAAGAACACTCCTGGTACAACTACAATTGCATCATAGAATTGGCAAGAAACCCATTTTTATCATTAAAGATCTATACTATACTGCTCGTAGAGAAAATCTAGGCTAAAATATTATTTCTTTTGCAGAACATTCAATAACAACAGATTTGTGCACCTCCATATCCTATTCAACTGTTTCTCATCCTTCTCACTCTTTATTTTGGTGAATTCATGCAGGTTTATCACTTCTCATGTCCCAACAGACCTAACAATTCAAGTTCAAGATGTCACCTTTAACGTTCACAAGGTAACTACAGATCAAGACAAACATACTCAATAAGTTGATACCTAAAAGAGCTCATAAAACTTTGCATACAAGAAGTTTAGAGAAAATTGCAAGCAAAACCAAACTTCTTACATAATACACAATTCCAGTACAAATATACATAAACCACCAGAAATATTAAGTTCATCACATGCCTTCAATTTATGATCATAGTTATTCTAATAGAGATGCTAGGTTACATTCAAGATGATGTTTTTCCCAAACAGAACTGTTATTTGATCCATGTATTATAATTCAGAACAGTTACATACACCACATGCAAGAATTTTCCAGTGAATTAACCAGTACGTCCTGTCATCAAGGTACACTGAAATAACAGAGTACTTAGGAACCCTCCCTTTCTTTCTCCTCTGTTGAAAATATCTTTGTGTGGTTTCATAATATCAGAGCCATTTATTTTCCTCTTCTACATCAAAGCAAAACTAACCGTCAAAAAGCACATTTTCAAGTGAAGCTACTAGAGTGTTCTCTTTCTCCCTTTCTGCTTGACCATGGGACAGCCATATAACTCTTTCCTAGTATCAATTCCTATAACTTATGTGCCAATCAAGGTAAAGTCAATCTAAACACTATACGCTACACAATACTCGGTGCTTAAATTGAATCAACCAATTTTTTATTTTAACCACAATGTTTATGCCTTCCTATTTTGCACATACAGAATGCATGCCATATACTTTTAAAAAGAAAATTATCTACAAGGAGAACACACAGTGATTGAACCCAACAATTATAAAGCAATGATAGGTGACTGCATCACTTCCTACATTTGGACTTCATACAAATTATTGACAAACTTGCACACTAGCTTGAATGCCACAGCATGAACTTTGTCTTATGAATTCAATTTTGTACGGTAAATTTCATAGGAACTAAATAATAATATGCAACCAGGGGAAAACACACGTATAAAAAGTACTCAATTGGTTCCTGTTTCATTTCCATTTCTTTTTACAGTATCCCTTGATATCAAAATGCGGCTACATTGGTGGATTGGAATTTCAGCCTTCAATTTCAAATTTCGGCTATGACCTCAAGCTTGAAAGCTTCCCAGGTGGATCAGAAACCTTTGAAATCATTTTAAAATTTTGTTACGGTCTTCCAATGGACTTGAACCCTAACAACATAGCACCACTAAGATGCGCCTCAGAATTTCTAGAAATGACAGAAGATCTTCAAGATGGAAATCTCATTTCTAAGACTGAAGCTTTTCTCACATTTGTAGTCCTTTCTTCATGGAAAGACACCATTACTGTACTTAAATCTTGTGAAACTCTATCTCCATGGGCTGAAAATCTTCAAATTGTCAGAAGGTGCTGTAACTCAATTGCTTGGAAGACTTCCAGAGTAAACATTATCGGAGATACAGACTGTCAAGAAGGCTGGTGGTTTAATGAAGTGGCTACCTTTCGAATAGATCATTTCATGAGGATTATAACAGCAATAAAGGCAAAGAGTACAAGACCAGAAGTTATAGGTAAATGTATCCTGCACTATGCAGAGAGATGGTTGCCAGGCATGGATGTGGAGTTTGAAGGACTAAGAGGATACGGGTTCGGAAAAAATGACCTCCAGTTCAGTGTATTGAGTAGGTGTAAAGAGGAAGGGGGTTACGTACACAGCAAGGAGCAAAAAGCAATTATTGAAAGCCTAGTGAGCGTACTTCCTCCTAAAAATGAAGCTGTTTCATGTAAGTTCTTATTGAGGATGTTAAAGATGGCCATGCTGTACTCTGCATCACCAGCTTTGATTTCAGAGCTTGAAAAGAGAGTGGGGATGATGTTAGAAGATGCCAACGTGAATGATCTGTTGATTCCTAGTTGCAATAATGCAGATCAAGGGAAACTAGTTAAGTGAGTATTCTACATTCTTTATTCAGTCAGATTCAACAACATAATTACAACAGAATCCTTCGAAGAAGTCAATTGATAACCAACACTCTTGTTCTTGTTAATTTTCATAATGTGTAGTACAGTTCACCTGAAGAATGCACAATGCACAATGCACGACACTGAAGTCGTGCAAAGGATTGTGGAATATTTCTTGATGCATGAGCAGCAAGGACAGCAACAGAAGACTGCTAGAATCAATGTTAGTAAGCTGTTAGACAACTACCTAGCAGAGATTGCTGAAGACCCAAACCTCTCCATAACCAAGTTTCAAATATTGGCTGAATTACTGCCAGAAAATGCACGGACATGTGATGATGGTCTCTACAGAGCCATTGATACCTACCTCAAGGTTACTTTTTCACCTGTTTCTCTAGTTTACACCTAAAGCAATTTATAACCTAAAATCTAACCCCTTTTTTCAGACCCATCCTTCACTACCTGAGCATGACCGGAGAAGGCTATGTAGAATAATGAACTGTGATAAACTATCGCTTGACGCATGCATGCACGCTGCACAAAATGATCGACTGCCTATGAGAACTATTGTCCAGGTAACATTTAAGAATCACACAAGAGGTTAAAACATAAATTTTGTATCATTGGTCCCTGCTGAAAATTAGTTAAAGATTTTAAGATATCAGTTATATTCTTAAGGAATCTAGGTCTTTTATCAAGACATATTTAGTGGCTTGCATTTGAATTAAATTATAAAGATACTTAAAGTTTATATGTAATAACAGGAAAAAGAAATGCAACCCAAGAACCTCTACCAACCACGAGCTAAGGTATTTATAATTTATACGCAGCATCACAAGGACACTAATAGAGAGGCTTTTGAGAAGAAGAAAATCAATGAGAACAAAAAAGGAAAAAGATTAACTATTACTACAGACTGTAATAAGCGCCCTTTTTGTTGTTGTGTAGCATTATTTTTTATGCACATTGAATTCATACTACAAACACATTTGAGTATTTTTTCTACCTCCTCTATCTCCTCTATTTTTTATGCACATTGAATTCCCCCTTTTTATGACACCAAAAAATTTCAGAAACCATAATGCTTCTGAAAAATGGATTTCACAAAGGCATTCCTCTAAAAAGGGAAATAAAATTAATAGAAGATAGACCCTTAACTTAAACAGATGTAAAATCCTCACAAAGGCATACACAATTAACTGAGCATTTGAAGACCATTTCATTTATCAGACATGGACCCCTTAATCTCAGTTCCAACCAGTATGTGTTCCATCAAAATTGGCATTTCTCACTAGAGGAAGAGAATATGAAACATGTGCAGGTGCTTTTCTCAGAACAAGTAAAGATGAGGACGGCGATGCAAGAGAAGGAATCACAAAGTGGCAATAACTCTGAACAGGAAGGGAACTACTCATCAACAGATGCAGAGATTAAGAATCTAAAAGCAGAACTTGAGGATGTAAAGATAAAGATGGCAGAGCTGCAGAGTGACTACTCTGAGCTGCAGCAAGAGTATGAAAGGATAGGCAGCAAGCAAAAGAATGTGTCGGGTTGGAGTTTGGGATGGAGAAAAATTAAGAACTCTTTCCATGCAAAAGTTGAGGGCAATGAAACTGGAGAAGGCCAACAAAGACCCAACCCAGCTGGCAGAAGACCCCCCTCCAGACGAAGGTCATCCATGTCCTAAATTATATTAATCTAGGAAGCCAAGACACCCCATACCATATGAGAGTTAAAAGCCTTTAAGAACACCATATCAACTGTCTTAGGGATAGTTGATAGTTTGTTATTGCTTGCCTATCCATAATGTATACATAAAAATAAATAAAAAGTAAAAAAAGTCTGTAGTTTTCCTATTCTTACACATTAATTTTCTCTAAAATAATTCTGCCTCCTATAGAACGTCTGGCAGACTACATCCTTTGCTACAACTACAAGCTCTACAAGCTTTCAGCAATGGGTCACACGAGATGCTCAAGCAGCAACAAGTTTCTTCGGTCGAATATAATTAGAGGACAAACAACTTTTATGCTAAACTTTTGGAGGAGTACTTGGTCATTTTTTCTGGTTACATTGATTATCAATCAAACAAAAACAAAAAATTCGTGCATGTCATATGTCAAATAATCCTATTAGAGGAGATAGAAAAAAATACTCAATGCAAGTTTCCAATATGCTTCTATCCTCAACAATTTCAAACTTCACAAGTACTAATCACATATGAGCTTGCACAATTATTGGTAAAGTAAAAGATAATAACCATAAATATTATACTATTCTGCTACTTGAAAGCTAAATGCTCCAGTCCTATTGAAAGGTCTTCAAACATGGCCACAAGTTTTCACCAAACTTCAAATATCATAAATTTCAAAATCTCAACAAAAAACATAAACCCAGTTCCAAAAGTCTTCAAACCTGCCTAGCGAAACCTCATGGTGCTCCAGGGAAATTTGGCCACACCGTCGCCGAAAACAGCAGAACCCTTGTCGTTCTTAACCCTCCGAGGTTCCTCCTTGTCCTTCCCGTAAAGCCAATGCTTCTCAGTTTCACCTTCTTCGACGACGCTGGACTTGGATTGCTTGCTCGTCTGCTTCCTCTCCTGTTCGACGACTCCAATCGGGTAGAGGTCCTGAGAGAGCGAGAGCGGGTTCTTGAGCGTGACGTAGGCCTTCTTGTAATTGGGTCTGGCGAACAATAGGCCACCGCGCTTCTTCTTCTTGCCCTCCATGTTGAGCGTACGGACCTTTTCGACCTGGAAGCCGTAGAGAGATTCGAGGACGCGCTTGATTTCGACCTTGGAAGCTGATGGGATGGTTTTGAGAGCGATTTCTCTGATGTTAGTGAAGTTGGTGGGCATTAAGAGCTTGATGGGTAGGTTTGCGAAGTGAATTACCCTCCTCCCCAATCTACTTCCCATGACTGATTTTGTTTTCTGTCTTCTTCGTTCCCTTCTCTGTGATTTTGGAGAGTTTTTCGGATTGATTTTGAGAGGAGAGTGGAGATGGCGCTGCCCTGCCCTGCCCTTGTGTCAATTCTTCACTTCCTCGGTTGCCATTTCTCTTGAAGACCACTGCACTGGGCCGGGCCTAATTTGGTGATCGGCCCGAAAACTAAATCCGAATCCGATACGAATTTTATTCTTCAATTAAATACAAAAATTCTTCATTTCTTCTTTGGAGAAATGCTATAATTAGGTTACCAATGGGGTGTTAGTTGGATTGACCTAAGTCTTTAGTGTACTTTCAAGTGGTCATGGATTCAAGCTTCCATAGTACCCGAGTGTGAGTTTTCCCTTGCCCTTCCTAACTTTGACAAATAAATGAATGAATAAATAAATACATATATTTTGCTACAGTTAGGATGGGCAATCGGTAAGCATTAGGTGTTAGGAGGTAGTTGTGGTAGTGTTGGTGGAGATAATGGTGGCGATGCGAATCTGGTAAATTGGGCACTTATGTCCGACGTATTTCATTATCATCGCGGACTTCATTGTCAAATGAATGACCGTACTACTCTTTCTTCCTCCTTATGATAATAGCTCATGATGTTACCGTCTAGGAATTTTTAATCCAACACCTTGGACGGACACAACTCCTTTCTCTCTCTTTTTTCGTTGTATCGGATAAAATCAAAACCTATTCTAGTACTAACTTAACACATTACCCCCACCCTACCTTGCCACTTCGGCTAACCTTAATGGCCTTAAACACAACTCGATGGACCCTTCACTGCTAGGTCGAGAAGCAAAAATAGCGGCACTCAGAATTGTTATATGATCGTGGGCCTTGTGGGGGCACTTTGTTCTAATCTGAAGTTTCATTTTGTTCTAATTCTATTCGATATCCAGCTACTTACTCCACAGAAGCAGAATCATGCAATGATTAGTATCATCTAAAATATCTTCATGTATAAATTGTACTATTACAGCAGGAAACAATTACAATTACCTTCATATCAATGATTGTGTGACAGGTCAAAGAGGTCTTTCACAAAATTAAAGACCCCATTCAAATGTTTAAGCCACATACAATGCGCAATTGCATTCCTTAACTAGGAGGTAAAAGCTAATAAATTTCCATAACTCTGCCATCTTGGCATCTACCAGTTCCAGTAAGTCCAACCATTTAAAGCCCTTAGTGATAAGGGCTAAAACAACTCCGCTGATGTTGCGATAGGATTTACAGTTCTTTCCTTTTAACTCGGTATGGATACTTCTGGTATATCGAAATGCTGCTAACCACAAGAGGAAGAGCTACAAGACAATACAATGAAGGTGGTTTCCCTTCAAAAATGAACTGCAACAAAGCCGTAACAAGAAGTGCAGAAACAATGACGAACCCCTGCAACCATAGTAGAAAAAGCTTCTGCAGTAAGTATATTTAGAACTGAATTGGCCTTGCAAGAACAACAAATGTATAAGAAATTCAAGTAAAGATGGAAACAAGTTATCTTCCCAGCCATGGTGAACAAAATGATCAGTCAACAACACAAGTGTATGCCAAAGGATAGATTGATCTGTATATTTTGTCAGATTTTAAAACAATTATCAATGAAGGTTAGCATGAAACTTAAGCGCTAACAGGATCAGATTCAGCTGCCTTTCCATGTTCCACAAATAAAGCAGATAAAGGTAACCTGGCTATTTTTTCTTAAAGTAGGTAGCATGTTCATTCAAGCGGTCAAGCATAGGAGTAAATCAATACGTCATTTAGGATTTATTTTTTCTTCGCTTTCAGCCTGTCTGTTTGCAACAAAATATCAAACAAAGCTTATAGTGAACTTGAAGCCATCTGATAATATCTGCTCTTGTTATCCTTAGTTGTTAACTTGCCTTTTTAACGCCGCCGGCATAGCTTGTGACTAGACCAACAAGAATTCCACCAAGGGCATTGGATATGACTGGGATCTGGAACAAGGAAAAAAACCAAAAGAAACTATTTGTAAAGGCACACCATAACCCATGCAACATATAGTCAACAGCAAAGAAATTACATTTTTTTTCTTTGCCAAGTATAATTTACAAAAAATCCATCAATCACTATCCAAAATACAATTCTTGACAATATTTATCAAAATTGTATATCTTCTTATCTTGGTGAAGTGGGGTGTTTCAAATACAATAGAAAAGTAAACCCCAGCATGCACCATTTTGCTTAACATCTGACAATTGTCGCCCACCAATATAATCATATGATAAGATCGGTAAGTAGTGTTTTCAAGCAGACTCAAGAATTGTGTTTTGAAGACCCCCTGCAGTTGTTTTGTTACAAGCAGATGCACGCAAATAAAGAAAGCAAACAAAATAGGAAAAAGACTGTACCCAGGAAGAAAGAAAGAAAATGGGAAATAGAAGCTGTGCTGATGGATATCTAAATGACAGCGGACCAGAAAGGAGCAGCATGACCTTCCAAAATGTTTTCCTTTAGATGTAAACCATGAGCTGAAGACAAATAATAATTTACTTAATATGAACTAGATTGTGTTGTCTGCCTTCCAAACTAAACAATGGCTGTGGTGGTTTTGTTGAGTATGGAATGAGAGCTACTAAGCAATTAAAGAAACTCCAAAGGAGTCAAACCAATATGAAAAAACTATTGGAAAATGTCAATAGCATGATGATCATTACCCAAGTCATTGGAGTCCATCCATAAAAAAGGCCATGCTTTGCAATAGCTTCTCCATCTGGAGACTTAAAGGTACTAACCAACAAGCATAAACTTCCCACAATAGACATCTCTACAGTCATCAAGTATGATGAGTGTTTCTTAACCTGTAAAATAAAAGGAGGCGAAAATGATCGGAGAACCAAACAAACAGACTACAAAATAGTCTTTCAAAGTTCCAACCACAGAAACTGAAATGTTTTGCTAACCTGGGATGCCCATTGACACAAAGTGGATGCCAAACCTGAGAGTACAGAGGCAACCATGACGGGAATAATCCCATTAAACAATATTTGGTCAGAATTGCTAGCACTAGACCCTTTTTTGGAGCCTTCACCAAAACTTAAAAGAATAGCTGCCAGAATCAACAAGAAGAGAGCCCCAATTTGTTGGATTGATTGCTTCTGCCTACACATGACAGATTGCACCCAAAATCAGTCTAATGGGTACAGTCAGATGCCTCAGAACTCTCAAAATTTTGTCTTAATTTGTTCATCAAGTGTATTCAGAATTGCAATGGTACTGTAGCCTCATACCACAATAAAATCAGTCTAATAGGTAATGTCAGATGCATCAGAACTCTTAAAAAATTATCAAAACTAGTTGATTCATTAAGCATATTCAGAGTTACAATGTGTTGTAGCCTCATACCTCAGTATCAAATATGTAAAGAGAGCAGTAAAAATAATTTTAGTCTGGTTGAGCATTGAGAAGGTAAGTGAATCAAGGTTCTTGTAAGAAATCTGAAGCAAACTATTTTGCAGTGCATAAATGGCAGCGGGAAGGCCCGAAGCAGTTAAGGCACCAACCAAAGTCCACTCTTTGTACACTTTCTTCAAGCTACCGTCTCTTGCCATGAAAATTAGGGCACATACAACCTTGGCTATCTCGCATGTCAGAACAGACGACGTTACGATCACTTCTCTTCTGTAAGTACCAATCACATAAAATACATTCAAATTTCAGACTTGATGATTTTCTTATACAAATTTGAAGGATCAAGGCGTTGAAGTACCTGGTGCAGCGTTTGGAGATCAGGGGCTGAGCTCCGTATTGCAGAGTGAGTAGAAGAGAAAAGAGCCAAACCCTTGAGTTAATTTTCTCCGAGCTCCGCACTGGAGCTTTGTGCTTGGTGGCCGCCATTTTTGGCGACCTCGAGAGAATTGTATTTTGGTTCTAGTTTGGGGAAGAAGACCCGGCGCTGTTCCCAGTGAAATGGCGTCGTTTCAGAATACAAGGTCCTAATTCAAAGAGCATTTACGAAAAGAAAAGTACGAAAAAAATGGCGTCCTTTTTCACAATCCATGACTGCTTTTTGACCAAAAATACTCCATGACTTTTCTTCTTTTTGTTGGAGAAGAAAAAATGCTTCATAACAAGCATCGGATTGCCAGGATCCACAACCCCAATGTGAAAAATGATTCCATTACTTGTAAATAAGCTTATGTGACGGGACAATGTTATAATCACATCAAAAAAATTACTCAATTAATTACTCGTTTAAAATAATATGAGTTTACAAAGGATTTATTAGTGTAGTGGTTCAAAGAAATTGCTTCCCTAAGTCGAGTTTAAGTCCTAACATCTTTGTAGTGTGTGTGAGTTTAGTATATTATCACTAATCTCAATAGGAAATGTACTATAAAAAAAATCCCTCACTCCATAACTTGAAAAATAGTCCATAAATAAAAGCTTACTTGATATTATTATAGTCGGATCCTCTGCTATGATTTTCTTTGCCATGATTTGCTTGACTTTTATTCTCCACATGATACCTCATTTAAAAAAGTTTGATAAATCACATTTTTTTTTATAAAACCGAATTGATGAAGATAGACAAATAACAGTTTGAAACAAAAAACCTAACTGCTTTTTTTCATCTCTTTCTATTGTGGTTGCTTTAGTTTCACCATAGCTTGTTTTTCTCCTTTCTTTTGTTGGCTGTTGGTAGCTTTGTTTCTCCGATTGTGGCTGTAGGGCCTAGCCTATGTTTTTTCTTCTTTTATGTTTTTATCTTAGAATATTATCAATTAGACTGTTCTTGACCAAAAAAAAAAAAAAAAAAAAAAAAAAAAAAAAAAAAAAACAATTAAAAATGAACTTGTTTTGAAACAAAACAAAATCTCTCTCTCTCTCTCTCTCTCTCTCTCCTCTCTCTCTCTCTCTCTCTCTCTCTCTCTCTCAAAACAATCAAATAATCTATTTCCCCTTGTTTGCCATCCAATTTGAGAAGATGAAGAAGATTGCACTATCTAGGCAGATTTTTAATTTTGTTGAAGAAAGAAAGGGAATATGAGACCATTTAATTGTCATTTTAATTTCGTAGTGAGCTGATGTGATTATTGTAAGTGGACAATATCGCTCAAATTAATATAGTGGTAAATAGAGTATCATTTTAATAGGGATCAAGTTAATCTATTAAATACTAGAGTGATTTATTCCTAATTATATTTGAATTAAACAATAAGAGAAATATGAAAGTAAAATAAGAACAAGTAAACAATGTAAAAGATTGAACCAAGGATGATAAATTACTAGGACACCGATTTCACCTAGCTAATCCCCACTCAAATCCTTCTAGCTTGTTAATCCTAATTTACCTAACATGTTGATAATCGTTTTCCCTTACCTCAGCATGTTGATATACTAGTTGTGTTCCTTTCCTTACCGTCAACCCACTCTATTTCTAGTAATGGATTTAGATGGCTAAGAATCCATTAAGATTTGTGGAAAACACTAATGATTACACAAATCATATACCTACTCTTCCGAGTGGCTATGTAATTTATGGTACTTGTTACAAGAAACTTTTTATTAGGAATCTCCTTTCGGTCTCAACCTAATTCTTCCAATCATGCAATTAATGACCAATTAATTGAAAGCATTAAGAACGGTCACAAGCACTCAACATATATAGATAAATAAAATTAACATTATCAAAGAATTTGAGTATTCATAGCTAGGCTACATCATAGCCCTAGTAAAAGAAATTAGTTCATGAAGGACTTATTAAGAAACACAATGGTTGATGAAGACATGGAAGGCACCGAATTCTCCAAGTTGAACATCAAGGTTGCGCAAGCTCTCTTCATATTCTCCTTACAATGTTTCAGCTCTGAGTATGAATGTGTAGGAATTTGATGGCATAGCATTCTCTTTAATAGTGGCCAATTCCCCTTATATATAGTATTCTTAGAAATCTTACATATCTAAGGTATAATTACAATTATTATAAAAATAGGATTCCTTCTAATCTAGGGTTTTCTTGATTTCTCATTGTTTGACTTGGTAAGATTTGAACCATCTTGAACTAGGAAATTTGACAACATTCCTTGTGATGAAAGGAATGACTTGGCTTCTTTCCAATTAATCTTCGATCTTCATCTTCTTGCCCATTTTTAGCTCAATTTCTCATATTCCACAAATTCTTCACAAATCTCACAAAACAAATTAAACAAACAATTTAAATCAAGGATAACAACAAATAAATAGGTAAAAGAGGTACAATATATATATATATGTGTATATATATATATATACATACTTATCAAATACCCTCAAACCTATCTTTTGCTACTCCTTGAGCGAAACGGAAAATTAAAATAATTTAAAACAAAAAAAAACTAAACTAAACCACTTTCGCAAGTAATCTCGATGACACTTAGTATGTGCCACAAGCCTTTAAATCTATAGGTGTCCCTAGTAGGAGGAGTTGTGTCTCCTAAGGCTTTACCAGTCACGATACCCACAAACGCTCATTGCAAAACAAATTCGTTAAAGCAGTACTTTCAACAAACTAATAAAACCAATGAATGTTTATCACAATTCCAAAATTAAAGTTATGTCATTACAAATAAAATGTATCATAGTGTAAAGTGTAAAACCAATATTCCAAGCCTTTTAACTTAAAGATAACCACACTCGGCGTGTATACAAATTAGCCTCACTTGATAACACTCAATTTTCACATAGAACCTAGTGTTACACTTACCCTGCATATGTGAATGAAGTTAGATGAAGAAATCAACACATAAAACACATATGCATCCAAAATGAATAAATAGTTTCTAGAAATAGATCTCATAGAAAGGAAATCAACTATTAAGAACTATAGATAAAGTACATACCTCCACTTCAAAGCAAGACGTCCCCAAAGATCCGTTAGGTCTTTATTATGGTTGTAATGTAAGGCTAGTTTATGAATTATGAAAGAAATGATAGGGAATATTAGAACTTGAGACATACCAAGACATTTATCTTATTATACGGCTTGGCTCTTCAAATTTACTTCAAAAAGACGTCCAGTATTTTTTATATGCTTTACTTTCTTGACTTCAACTTTGAATGCAATTTTTTTTAAAAAAAAACTTTATGCACATATTTCCTCGGTACATGCCACCTCTTTTGTTAATGTAGAGTTCAACCTTCATTCTTATCTTCATTTGCCATGGTATCTCCCAAGTTATAAAGTATGCCTAAAAATATGATGTAAATGGTAAGGAATAATGTGGATGATGAAAGAAAATGCTAGGTGTTTGGTATCAAAAGGGTTGGTGGCACACATAAGGGTTGGACATAAATTTATTTACTGTGTAGAACATGCATAGCCTAACAGTATCTCTTAAGGTCCATCCAACTCACAAGTTCTCAAAGTCTCTTCTAACAATCTAAAGATCAAACTCCAATTTTGCATTAAACATATATGTCTGAAAATCAATCCAAAACATCAATCAAATGAAACCAAAGGCAGTTTATAACCATTCCATGTCCTTTTTCATCTTGAAAAACAAAAAGTTTCAAAAAACTTCAACACACGAAAATGCATTAATATATAATCAAAAGCGGCATCATGTTGTTATCACTCTTATCAACAACCCTTCCAAATACATCATATCTTCCATAAACTAAAATGAAATATTCAAAATATTAATATGTATCTAAGCACAAATCATACATGAAACAACTTGTCATTGGTTCAAACCACATAAGAATTACTTTGTTTTATTTACAACTATACAATCGTGGCAATTAGTAACAATTTATCCCAATCAATTGTCAATTGATATAATTAGATAATTACCATGCTCTATTCACATAACCGAAACAATAAATTGGAATTTCAACATAAAAACGCACCTCTTGCTTAACATAACCAAAAATAACCACCAAACAGCTCTATCTAAAGCAGCTAAACACCACCTACAAAACATCAAAAGCAGATATGATTAAGAAAGAAGAGGGAAAAAAGCAAGGAAAATTGAAAAAATTGTAGTTTCTGATTTTCTAGTCCTAAAACTGTCCAAATATGTTTTTATGTGTAGTGTTTTTATACAAGATGCTTGAACTTTGTTACTCCACTACTAACACAAAAGAAAAATCCTAGAAAACAAATCCAAAGAGCCGTGAACCCCTAAAGTATAGCAATCCAAAAAAATTCAAGGCCAAAATATTTACTTGTTGTCAATCAAACTCATGAAAAATCAATTCCTTGTTTGGACCCCCAAATTTTTAATCACAAACTACATTCCTACAATAGATTTTGTTTGTGATAATGGTCGAAAAACACATGATTTACGATAAATAATGATTTTCAAAAGGAAATGAAGAAAAAAAAGAAGCTACTAATATACATAAATCAGATAATTTTCTATAAGCACATGACTTCAATATTTCAATATAATGCCTTTATACATGCACCAAGATGACTAAATAGATAGGTTATCACAGTATGAGAATACTAAAGAGATAACAAAATTTTCATTACTATTTGAAATGCTGCTCATATTTTTAACACCAACATAAATTTAGTTTTGTGTAAACAACTTCACAATCACAAATATCTATCAAGGAATTAACTTGATTCCATAACGATCAAACAATATGCATATACTAATGTCAAGCCTAGCTAAACTGATACGCACAGTTAGTACATTCGTCTCAAAACTCATAATCAATCAAGCCCACCAAGTCAAAAAATTAAGTGAAATGTTTACTGAGAACCTCAGGGGAAAAACAATCAAAAGGGGGAAAAAAAACTCATCATCAAAACATATTCTACTTCTATTTTTTGGGGCACTAAATATTACTTCCAGATAACCAACAATGCCAAAATCCCAACCCAACAAAAAAAGAATGAAACATATATAACTATTTGCATAATTACAAATAAATAAATCATATGCTGTAATTTTTAGTAACATAGAGCAACAAAGCATAGGATAAGGATGTGAAGCATTCATTATATGAAAACCATGAGAACAAACAGCAAACATAGAATTAAACTATGACAACCAATTTGGAATGGAAGAAAATTAAAAACAATTTAGGTTTTTGGAAGGGATAAGGGTGTTTAACAAAAGCTCTTGACAATAACACAAATTTTTTTGGTTTGCTGATCAAAGTACAGGTGATAACTGAGAATCCCAGAAAATTGTGCCTTAGTTACTAACATATAAGTTTATAACACACAAAAACTATAATAATTAAATCGAAGACATTCAAATGCAAAAAATGGGGCATTACAAAACCTAAAACCTATAAAATAAACCAAAGCGGATTCTGGCTAAACTTCAATGAATTCATACCCAAAAGATGCACTAAACAATCAAAAGTTACCTATTGATGAAATAAAGACCAAAAAATGGGCTAAAAAGGTGAGGGGATGCTACCCAAAAACAAAGGATGCAAGAACTCGCAGCCAAGAAAGATAGAAGGTGTCTGAGACGAAGGCTGAAGAAACAATGAAAAATATCTTAACGAATAGACAAATCCATGAAACAAAGACCAAAAAGGAAGCTAGATTCGCAGCACGCCTCCCCAAACGAAAATCGATGGCCACGAAAGCATCTCCAATAGTGAACGGAAATCTTCCATCGCTGCCCCCCTAACCAAGCCAACCAGCTGGTTCGAAATCAATTGGAGATGGACTCCTTGTCTGAGCAAACGAAACGTTCGTAGGGGAAAAAAACTGAAGAAGAAAGGGCAAAAAATGAAGAGTAGAAAAGGTTTAGTGAATGACATTTTCGGCAATTCACTGTGCTTAAGAACAGTGTTTAGTTGGATTGAGCTTTAGTATATATATAATTTTCTGGGTTTCCACATATGGGCTCCTCTCTCTGTGAATAAGTAAGACCACTCTTTCTATGTAGTGGTTGTGGTTGAAAAAAAATGTAAATTGGTTTAGTTCCTTAGTGATTTTTTTTTCTTTTCTGGTTTCTGGTTTTTCTTTTCAGTAATAATTTGTTGATTTAATTTATTGGTGTGTAGGTGTTATGATTTTGTTTTGGGTTGAATTTTATTTATTTATTTTTGTTTCTCTACTATTCATTAGTTGATGTGTAGATTTATAGCTGCCGTTTCTTCCTGGTTAACCTTCATTGTACATCCCTCCAGATTTATAACTGCTGCAAATTCTTGGTTTTTTATTTTATTTTATATATTTCATTTTTGTGCTTTTAGTTGGCATGTTACTAAATTTTCAAAAAACTTTAATTATGGTTCTGATTAAAAAAAAGCTTCTAAACTGCTTCAGGTCATGGAGTTATGTTCTAAACTAGTATTTGCCAAATTGGAAGTTTAACAATGATTGTAGTGCTATTTTATCCACTAAAATACCATTAATCTCTCCCCTGTATTGTAGGGAATTTTGTTTCCTTTGGCCTCAGAACAAAGATTAGGTAATTTGGATTTGAAACATGTGTACTTTGATTTCTGTTCTTAGGTAAATTTTCTTGCTTTATATGGTTGCTTTGAGTGTTGTCGTTTATGTTGCATTTAATTTTGTTTATGTAAGTGAAAATTCAACAACTGATATAAAATTTTAATCACGGTCATAGTAGAAAAAATATGGTGGAGGTTGTTGTGGTCTCTGAAATAGTTGCAAGCATTTACAAAGGTAGTTCTATTTTTATTATATTGATGTCATCTCTGTGATAGTTTTCATAATGTAGCAGCTTCTTGTTGCTTGTGTAGGGTTGATCTGGAAAAGAGACATGCAGAGAAGGAACATGCATAAAATGGGTACGTGCCTTCTAGTTATTTTTTTCATCTTACTTTCAAAGTTTTAGTAGGTTGTTTTTTGCCTTTTTATGAATGATTTTCTAAATGCGTTGTCTATGCAATATGCCACATTTAACTTTAGACAACACCAATAGGTTGAACTGTGGATTGTTACATGACTTCCCAATCAATAACTATTATTTTATTTGGCTTATATGTTTTTCTGTTTACAGGACTTCCTAATCAATAATGGTATCATGCATATGAAGAGTCCTAATTTACATGACTTCTAAATCTTCTACATGGGAAAGGGACCCACTCTTCTTCGTGTGCTTCTTGATTTGAAATTAGTTTTGATTATGTTTTCTAGTTAGGTATTGTTTTGATTTTGATTTTGGATTTGCAGATATTCCAACTAGCAACCCATCCACCCTTCCCAACATCTTATATGGGTAAAATTTTGTTTTGCCTTTTTTTTTCTTTCTTGGATTCATCTCTCCGTCTCTATCTTTCATTTAGGTGAATGGTTGGAGATTTTATTTATTGATTTTAGTGATGCATGAGGAATATATATATATATATATTATGAACTGCATGTTAAAAACTATCATGCTACATTTGGCATATTGCTTTCTATTATTCAAGTTAATTATGTTGTAAGTTTGATATTTTTTTGTTTACAATGATGACTTTGTTATTGTTTTTCTTATTAGCATATTGTTTTATGTTTTCTATTCATTTTATTGATGGTTTTGTGATTGTTTTTCAAGTTGGGGCAAAGAATTAGACTATGTACAAGACTAACATACTATTTTGGAGTCTATTTATTTGGCTACTTGAATTTGTAATATTTTCATTCTATCTGGAGATAGTTATTTTGTATACATAATGACTTGAGATTTTATATTTATAATTATTGGTTCTGTAAAATGAATGTATTGAACAATACTTTCAATTACATGAATGAAGTTTATGTTGGTTTTTGAAATGAAGTTCATGTTGTCTTTGATGAGGATATAGTACCATTGAGAATAAGCTTTTAAACTAAATTTGACTGTTATATCATAGTTTATATTCCAATTGAAACATTCCATTAGCATTGTGAATGAGCATGTAAATTAAGATATAGTGTTTACAATATTAAATAATAAAAAATTATAATTTAAAGTCATTTCATTATGAACTTTTGTGACAGGAACTAGCGTTGTAAACACTATCATAAAACCCCAATTTAAATCCAACGGTAGTTTATTACAACACTAGTTTGCTGTCGTAAGACCGGCACAAATAGGTATTACGACGGCTTTAAAGTGTCGCAAAATGACCCGAATTATTTATGACGCATTTTATTACAATGCATCTAAAAAAGTCACAAATCGTGTTTTACAACATTTTTTCCACTTTTTGCGACACATTTTGATTGTCACGAAAAGCCATTTTTCTTGTAATGCGTCGTAGCCGACCTGAGCACCTTGCATGCTCAATCTCCACATCGTAGCTAAACTGAGCACCTTGCATGCTCAATCTCCACGTCGCATGTGGACTCAATCACCTATTGTGGTTGATTCTCCAAGGAACAAAAGCTCCCCTCCTCCAAAATATAGGTTGATCGCTTCTGCCCACAATGATTTTACTTAAAGTTCCCAATTGAACTAGTTCTCCACTAAGAATTTGGGGGTTCGGGAGACACCGTGTATGTTGGCTCACCTCAGTACCACCTCCAACCTCTCCCACCATAGTTAGAGAGAGACAATGAAGTCCTATCATGATTAGAGTGAGACCAAAAAGGGTATATCTCCGGTAAATTAGTATGTAGTGTGTCACATGACATACATCATCACCACATACCATTACATACATCATCATCACATACATCCTCATCATATCATAATTACATACATATTCATTATGTTATAAATGTGATATCACATGTGTGAACTCCATCAAGGCTTGCCTCGCCACCGAGACTTACCAAGGCTCGGCTCTCCATGACTCGAATCGCTATTAGAAGTTGTATAGCTTTGCCTGACCACCAACAATTTGTATTAAGGGCTCATGAGTCACAACAAGATGTTCGACTTAGCTAGCATGATTGATTAAGAAGTTCCTAGTCAAGAACTCATTCTTAACTAAGAACTTAGGGCCTTATTGATATAGGTACCTGGTCAGCACCAAGTGCCGACTTAGCTCGAGTCAACATGTTTCACATAGTGACTTCTCAAGGCTAGCATATTCAGGTTCACTAGTTACTGCCAGACCAAAAGGCACCACCCGATTCACTATGTGCTGGTAGACCATAAGGCACCACCCAATTCATTATTGTCTTCGACCCAATCAAGGGTTTTCAAGCCTATTCGACCAGGTGCTTTCAAACCTATAGACGCTCGCCAACCGAGACTGACACAACTCAGCTTGTCATCGAGATTTACCAAGGCTCGGATCTCCATGACTCAACTTACCATCGAAAGTTGTATAGCTTGTCTGATCGCCAACCTTTTGTAGCAAAGGCTCATGACTCACAATAAGCTTTTCGGCTTGGCCAACGTGATAAACTTGAAAGTTCACAGTTAAGAACTTGTTCTTAATCAGGAAATTGGGGGCTTATTATTATACATAAATAGTTGGCATCAAATGGCCTTGCCTATACCTGATGACCTAGCCAAAATGGCCTAGCCGAAGTATCCTACCCGAAGTATCCTACTCGTTTCAATATAACCTAGCCAATACTGCCTAGCCGAAATGTCAAACCCGACCAATATGGCATACTTGAGCAATATGTGCTAGCCGACCATTATGTGCTAGTCGACTCATAATGCCTCTGCCATGTGCTGACCACCATGCATGCCTTTGACAACATATCACCACATGTGTCCTAACATTTCACCAGTCCACTACCCTCGGTCGCCGCGTGATAAGCCACTTGTCCTGATAGACCCATGCCTTCCCTACGTGCCCAACTCATACTCTTTTAAGAATAACCTATGCCTTTGCCACTTGCCCATTAAATAATGGCAACTGGCCCTCATCTCTTGCCTATATAAGGGAACAGACCCCTCTTTAACAAGGCTTTCTCTAATTCTCCTTTTCATGGGCATATCCGAAAATACCCAAGCACTCCCTCTTCCTATTGTATTCAGGTTCTCAAGCCTCTCTATTAATAATGTAATACTTATCCATCATAGACACCAAGCTCTACAGTAAATGTAGCCCTATTCATGGGTGAACCATTCTAAATATGTGTAATGTGTGAGATTGTCAATATCCTCTAAGGCCCGTGCGAAATCACTCGTTAACAATCACTATTAGTAAGAGAAAGTGAAAGTTCTAGAAAATTTTTATGTTTTATTTTTCAAAAGTTAAAGGAATTTTGTGATTTTGCAAACAAATATGCATGAATTTATGAGTCTCTAATGCTTAAGAGTAAAGAAAGTTCTTGATGACACACCCGGAATAGCTTCTAAAAATATCTAATCATAAATAGAATGGATCTGAATTGATTTGGATATGAAATACGAAAAATCTAGAAAATTGACTTTTAGCGACAAAAATTTTGATGAACAGTCGTCGCTAAAACCCTTTTGTAACAAAAAAAACTTCAAATTTCTGGGTAAATATCAGCTTTTTTTGTTTGTTTATAGGTTTTAGGTCACTTATTTTAGCATCAAATCTTCCTAAAACATCATGTAAACCACTTGAGATCCCCAAACCTGAGTTTAATCATCATAACAACCATTCTAAACATGTTGGTGGCTTCAAATTCACCTAAAAATATCAACAACAAAAAATAGGCAGAAAATATGATTTTGTCCAAAATAAGAACATATTAAGCTCTTTTGCTATTTTCTGGGTTTTAAAGTTATCTAATGACCAAAACAACTTTTGTAACACATCAGGAACATGTTGTAATCATCTTTGGCCTAGAAAAAGTCGAGAAATGTTCTTTAAAACATAAAATTCTTTCTTTGCAACGCAAAATCTGTTTTTTTTCTTCTTCTTTATGACTCAAAACTTAAACAAAGACAAAAACAATAAAATTTCATACCACAAAACCTAAATTAAGCATTGTCCTCAATTTTGAAAGTAGATGCATGTAAATAGTAGTAAAGGTTTAGAGGGATGAAAATAAGAAAAATAAAAACGAAAAGAAATGAACGAAGGTACTTAGTTGGGTTGCCTCCCAACAAGCGCTTAGTTTATAGCCCGCAACCCGAATTTTTGAAGATGATCACCCGGGATCATGGAGAGCAAAGGTCTCCTTTTGCGAATTGAAATTTGCTTTAGAGCATGCGTTCAAAGTGAGGGTTGGTGCGGCAATAATGCTTGAGACGTGCTTCCTCTATATCCAAGACAAGAAAATCAACAGGAAATATATGTTTGTCAACTTTGACAAAACATTTTCGACTATACCCCTTGGATATTTAATCGATTTATCCGCCAATTGCAAAAAAACCGTGGTTGCTTTGGGTTCTCCCAAACCTAAGTTCCTAACCACATAGAGAGAGAGATTAAGTTAATAGTTGCACTTTTTTCACCTTAGCTTCTATGTCCACAACTATCTTGATGGGTTTTCCACTTCTAAGTGTGATTGCATTCACTTGCTCCTTTGGATTTGTTTTGGTGGTACTGGGTAAGGAGCCTTGTCGTCTTTCCGATAATATGTTGGCCAATTGGCTCACTTGCACTTTGAGATTTTGGATGGATGCAGATTGATTTTGCAAAGTGGTCTCAGTTTTAGTTATGAATTAAGCAAGAACATCCTCCAATGATACCTTTTTTTTTCTTGCGGTTGAAAACGCGGTGGTGATCTTTGCACATTCTAATTCCAAGACAAATTAGGGTGCCTTTGCCATCCCTAATTATACGTGTTGGAGAAAGGATCATTGACAGGACGTCGATAGGTATTCACCATGTTTGCTTGTTCTTAAAACAATTCTGGAAAATGAACTCCATGGGGACAAGATATGGTGGCGTGACTAGGAACATCACAGATGGAGCAAATCTCTTTTGTTGAAACTCTCTCATTCATATTACTGGTAATAGCGTCAACCTGCTCTTTAGAAGCAAAAACATTAGAATTACCAATTTCATAAACTCTGGCATGCTTACCTCTCGCATCAAAATGTTGTGTTTCGATAACTAGAATATCAAACAAAGTTTGACATTCAATTGGTGTCTTGTTCTTAATAGATCCACCTGCATAATTGTTCACTGCAGCCTTATTTGAAATGGTTAGTGCCTTATAAAAAATATGCATGAGAACTAGAATAGGCAAACCATTGTGAAGACAATGTATTAACACATTATTGAACTGTTCCCATGTCTCAGAAAATGACGCATCTGCCTGTTGAATGAATTGCACAATTTTATCCCTTAGTGCATCAGTTTTCTGAGTCGAAAAGAACTTTTCCAAGAGCTTGTTTTGAATCTCCATCCAGCAAGTTAATAATCCGGGCCTCAAGGAGTTCAACCACGTCTTTGCTTTATCTTTTACTGTCACGCCTTAACCCAGGGGTTAACGTAAACTTGGATTAAGAAAAATTATAACTACAATATAAAGAATACTAAAATAAATAAATAAATATTTCACATCGAACCTTTTAGTGGAAGTAACAACATTACTAAAAAACTAACACCACTACAATATTATACAAATTAGAACTACTTAAGAGTTTACTAAAAGAGTAGCTTATTATTCAATCACAACTTATGTACACGAAACACTCTATAGACAAGCCAAGTTCATCTCAAATCCTAGATTTTAGGTTCCGTACCTGCCAAATTTTTTAGAGGGTGAGCGAAACCACAACTCAGTAGGGACATAAACATTTTCTTGGTAAATTGATATAACTAAATTAAGTGACATGCAATCACTCTTTTAATTATCAAATCAATATTAATAATGCATGAATGCTTTTCATCTACTCCCGTTAATTCATATAACTGGACAAGCAGACTTGAACGTCCTATATCATACTTATAACACTTGGTCCCGAATGCCCATTATTTGAACTAACCCCATCTCAATCATCCCATATATAATTCCCCTTTTGTTAGTCATATTGTCTAACTCCCTATCGCAAGTCTTGCATCACCCAATAAAAACCATGTGCACTGTGAGATCCCTGAGATTTGGTACCTGCCAAGAGTTAGACTCAACTATACAAAAAACTATTTTCATTACCCTCTTTTCCATCATTAGTCCTTCAACCCAATAACTCCCCATAATTTCCATGACATGATATAAATATGTCTTTCATTTATCTCATGCATTAAAATATAACCACACCAATATCGATCAAATAATTAATAACAAGTAAACATCTAGTAACAAAGAATATCAACCAAACTGTAATACAACACATAACACAATACTCACAAAACTTAAATCAATCAATCTTTGCCTTGACACCAAAGCTTTTGCTAGAATTGGAAGACAACTCCCTAATTTCCAACGCAATCATACTCATACTCTTTCTCTAGTATTTCCCTCCTTTCTTTCTATCTTATTGTTTTCCCATGCAAATCATGCACACCATGCTTTTCAAAATGAAACAATTGCACTCTTATTTATACAAAAGGAATGCCGGCTACTACTTCATTCCTATTGGATGATGTAATTGACGACTACTAAAGGATAATAACATATATACTTACTGTCCAAGCAAAACCTAAATATCTATCAAACCTTCTGTTTAAACAATTACATGTAAGTAGAGGTGTCAATAGGATGAAAAACTAATGCACCACCTCCAACTTACATGACGCCACACTTAGTAAATGTCACGCCAACTTACTTGTTGCCCACACTTAATTCAAACACAATCTAACCAACAATTATATGTAGGCAACACATGTTTTGACATCAAAAGAAATATATTAACTATTGGAAGACTTCAATTTCCACACAACGACTTGGACAAAGATGAATATACATGTATCAAATGAATGCATAATACTTCCAACTTCTTTCAAAAAGTAGAGACTCACTTTATCTTTTATTTACTTACCAAACCAAAATTTAGGCTTATTTGTAGCAATGGTCCCTTAACTATACTCGGAGTTACATTTTGGTCACTCAACTCCAAAAATAGTTACAGAGGTCACTCAATCAGGTATTGTATTACACCGTTAGTCATTCTGTCAAACTTTGTTAAATTTTTTGTCAAAAGTGAGGGTAAATTCAAAAATTCATCCACAACCCTCCCCTTCCTCCACAACCCTCCATTACCGCAACCCAATCCTTGCTTGGGTACAATAGTGTACATCTAGCTTACCAAATTCTAGTATGAATCCAATTCGCGAAGCATGTTTCCGACAAAATTAATAACCAAAACTGCTATATAGCAAAAGTCATTTCTTTGACTCTAAAGGATACTTGTACAATAGAAATTATAAAACCCATACAATGCCACAATAGAAACCCTTTGCCAACAACATCTTCATCACTTGAATAGCTCTTCCCTGCTAAATTCGATCTTGCACAAATGAACCACAACAAATTGAACAAGCTTTAAACATGTAGGTCCTTGTTCGAATTCCATACATGGACTTTTGAATCCTCCCCTAGCATCCCACTTCCGTTTTCGACACCTAATAGAGGATTAGCTTCGCTTTCTTTTGTCTGCAACCAATTTGTGGATAAGTAGTGTTAGTAGAGTCCACATAATATATTCAAAAGTATTCCAAAATTAAAGGGATAAATTGAAGTAAAATATGAAAGACCAATAAAAGGATGAGTGGGAGTTAGAGAGGGCGAGGGAGAGAGAGAGACCTCTTATCAGATAACAATATGGAAATTATAAAAAAGAAACATGTGAACGAGATGTGAAAAAACTAGAACCACCTGGGGCAATTGTTGTGGAGGAAGGGGAAAGTTGTGGAGGAGAGAGAGGGTTGTGGATGAATTTCCGAATTTACCCTCACTTTTGACAAAAAATTTAACAGAGTTTGACGGAATGACTAATGGTGCAACACAACAGCTAATTGAATGACTTCTGTAACTATTTTTGGAGTTAAGTGACCAAAATATAACTCCGAGTATAGTTGAAGGACAATTGCTACAAATAAGCCCAAAATTTATCAATGCACCTACTAGAAAAATAATTTAATAAAGAAAATAACAAAGCAATTAAATATTATGAACATAAATTCCATTTATAAAAGTATAACAACTATATATATATATATATATATATATAAACTAAAATTTAAGAATATCCAACAAAGCTCAATGTACTACTGTAACAACTAATCAAATAAAACTATATATGTAATCAATTAAAACATATATACATGTGCCATACGAATGTCAACTAAGTGAACTAAGAAAGCAACTATTATTTATATATATAATTACTATAATTTAATACTTATGGTAAATTATTCAAATGGTCCTCAAACTTATACTTGATTTATATTTTGGTCCCTTAACTAAATTATTCGTTCAAATGGTCCATCAACTCTATATTATTCGCTCAAGTGGTCCTACTGTCTAATTTTCTATTTGATTTAACCTAATTTTAAGGTAAATAATGACCAATTTGCCCTCATATTTACGGAAATTGACATAATGTAACGGTATGACCAATGGAGCGAATAATATAGAGTTGATTGACCATTTGAACGAATAATTTAATTGAGGGACCAAAATGTAAATCTAGTATAAGTTTGAGGACCATTTGAGTAATTTACCCTTAATACTTATCAAAGTAATTAAAAATAAAATACTTAACCTTCTTAAATAACCTTTAAGAATATGGATTCTCACATTCACTGTGTAAGGAAAGACTTTCATGCTAAGATGTTCTTCAATGACTCCCTCTATCAAAGCCATTTAGAAACCATGTTTAAAATATCTCTATATGAGCTAAAGGATGTGTAGAACTTAATCCATGGAAAGAAGGCATCATATTAAAGTGCATAATAATTCATAATTCCTAGCAGCTGCAAGGAGAACGATGCTTGAGGGTGACGTCGGAATTGTTGGAATATCCAGGTCTCACATTGTTTCATTTGGTAAGAGAGCCATCTCTTATTCCCCTTGTTGATTCTTCTTTTTTCTGTCTTCTCGTTGTCTCCTACGAATTGCTCGAAACTTTTGTTCAATCTCTGATTCCAATTCAACTAGTTGGCTAATTGAAGAGCGGGTATCAGTCATTCACCGTATGCTCATAAATTAAGTTGTTGTACCTTCTTTCTTCTTTATTTTCCACACGTTGTTTCCTTTTTTCCTTTTTGTTTCTTTTGGTGTTTGTTTGCGGTTTGAAGTTGAAGTCCTTTTTTTTTTTTTTTTTTTTTTTTTTTGACGAAATCAATTTGAGATAAAGAAGTACCTGAAATAAACAATAAAAAAACTAATTAAATATTCAAAGTACAACTAGAAAATAAATCGCACTAATATGAACAGACTAAGTCGGTCTAGGGGTGGGCACGGTCCGGTTCTCACCTCAAACCGGAATCGAAACAGGTATTATTTAACCGGTCCGGTTTAAGCAAATTTTTAAAAAAACAACTGGCCGGTTTGGTTCTGACCAGTTTCGGTCCGATTCTAACCTGTTTCGATTTTGAACTGGATTATTAATTTATTATTTTTTTAAATTTTTAAAGAATAATAATTTTTTAAATTTTTTTGAAAATAATAATTATAATAAATAAGTTATTTTTTTGGCTTAAAAATTAACAAATGACCCAATTCATACAATGAGAAATTTTTTGAAGTTGAATTTGGAAAAATATTAATTATAAAATTTAAAATATAGAATTGGATTTAAAATTTTGTAATAAAAAAAATATCTGGTTTGGTGCGGTGTAAAACTGGAATCGAAACCGGTTGGAACTGGTTCGGTCCGGTTTGTTGACTTTTTTGGTCAACCTTTTTTTTTCCCGTTTTTTTTTCACTGATCCGGTTCGGTGTTCCGGTTTTCCGGTGCCGATGCCCACCCCTAAGTCGGTCCCCGGTATTGGCACCAAAATTTGACAATTAATAGCGAGTGGGCAATATCACTCAAATTAATATAGTGATAAATAGAGTATCGTTCCATATTTATATAAAAAATAAAGAGAAATTTGGTTAATTTTAGAGCATTAGAAAAAAAGAGTCTTTCAATTGTGTCAAAAAGAGTTTTCTATTCACACCAAACATATCACTTTGAGAATACATCTCCCTTAATTTTTTTAAAGATAATAAATGAAGATGGTGTATAAGTTCCTCACTGCACTAGAATCTTTCTTTTTATTTTATTTTATTTTATCAGACTGCACTAGAATCTTAGATAGGACGGTTGTGAAGTGTCAGCTGGAACCCTACAATTTATAAATGAAAAAAAATCAGAAAAAGGTGGAATCTCTTTGAAAAGTAGTCAGCTCGTCAGAATCAGCGGCCCGTGATCAAAGTTCCAGTACTTCATAAGATCACGCCAGTGCAAATTTCTCTCCGCAGCCTCAACTTTCACACTCTGCCTTTCCGTTTCCTTTCCTCTTCCTTCTTCGCTCCATCGACGACGACGACGACGCCGCCATGTGTGGGATTCTCGCAGTGTTTGGTTGCATTGATAACTCTCAGGCCAAGCGCTCCCGCATCATCGAGCTCTCGCGCAGGCACAGCATTTCTTTTTGTTTGTTTGAATTTTAATTTTTTTCATTCATTTTTATGCTTATATTTTCTCAATTATCTGTGCATTGTCGTTTTAGATGTTGGGTTTTTTTTTCCTTCTTTTTTTCAGCGTGAGAATTGTTTGCATGCGTTGTGTTTAGGTTGAGGCATCGAGGGCCTGATTGGAGCGGGTTGCACTGCCATGGAAATTGCTATCTGGCTCATCAACGATTGGCTATTGTAGACCCTGCTTCAGGAGATCAGCCACTTTACAACGAAGACAAGACTGTTATTGTCACTGTATTCTCTCTCTCTCTCTCTCTCTCTCTAGCATTGTGTTGTCGGTGAACTTATTGATACAGCTTGCTTTGCATTCTGCTTTATGAAACTTCACTGCAATTCAATTAATGGGATTTTTGGATAGGATGAAAGATTGAAATTTACACCTTGGTACATTGGAATGAAGGACCTTGTAATAGATAGAGTAGAAATAGGCATTCCTCCCTAACTACAAATTCTCATTCTGTTCCAGAACCAAACACAAAATAAGTTTGATTGTTCCAGAACCCCTTTTATAATATTTTTGGTTGTTGGTCTAGGGAAATTTAAAGTATTACAGGTTTTAGTCACAACCCTTTTATTTCAATCTTGAATGGGCCGCAACCATAAATTTGTAAATAGTGATTACTTTAAATACCCAAGACAGCTTTCCTTTCAGTGGTTTTTAGCGTGCCATTCACAGTTCAAATTTTTGGTTGTTCTTTATTTTTGTGATCTTATTTTGTTGTTGTCTATTTTTGCTCTTATCTAACTACGTTGACTTAAACTTCTTCTCGAATGTTATGGGAGCTGTGCCTTTAGGTTAATGGTGAGATATATAACCATAAGCAATTGAGAGAAAAGCTGAAGTCGCATCAGTTCCGAACTGGCAGTGACTGTGAAGTGATTGCGCATCTTGTAAGTAACTGAACTCTTACTTGAGATCTGGTAATCCATGCTTAAATGACTTTCTTTTGATCGGAATTAGAACACAAATGGTCGTATATTTTGCATTTTCTGTATTATTTTTATATTTTGTCATGATGATGCATGAGCAAAGTTCAAATTTTAGTAAATGTGTCCTCCTAGTTTCGTATGTAATAAATTCAATTTTCTGAAGGCTTATTGTCTTTGAGTCTCTTTGACATGGTTGATGTATTAAGTGTCATAAGATGCCTTCAGAATTCATACTGAAACTTTGGATCTTTCGATATTCATTTAGGAATTATCCTATAAAAGGGGCTACTTTGTAAGGTTTTAAAATCATAATGAAAGAAAAAGTTATTGTGAATGTCTGTTCGTATTGTCTGTATTTTTAAATTATATTTTGCTATGATGATGCATGAGAAAAGTTCACATTTTAGTAAAGAGAGTCTTTCTAGTTTCCTATGTAATAATGCAATTTTCTGAAGGCTTATTGTCTTTGAGTCTCTCTCACATGATTGATGTATTAAGTGTCCCAAGATGCCTTTAGAATTCTTAAGTGAATTAAATTGGATCTTTTGAGATTCATGTAGCAATTAGCCTACAAAGGGGCTATACTTTGTAAGCTTTGGAGTGATTCCAAGGTCCCGTTGGTGTGATGCCGGAATTTTTCTAATTTCTACTGGACACCTTTGGTGCAATGCCAAAAGCCAGTCTGAGTCTGGATCTCTTTTTTCTTCCCATATGTTCTTGTTGTCCTGCATCACATGAACATTTATCTTTGACAGTATGAAGAACATGGGGAAGAGTTTGTGGACATGTTGGATGGCATGTTTTCCTTCGTCCTCCTTGACACAAAAGACAACAGTTATATTGCTGCTCGAGATGCTATTGGTATCACCCCACTTTACATGGGCTGGGGTCTTGATGGTATGGACTATGTCAGTTTCTAAAAGAAAACAAAATTTAACTTTAATGTTTAGTCTACCCAAATTTTCTTTGACTGTTGCTTTGATTTTTCGTTCCTCTTGTTGTGAAAAAAAAGCTTTGTTTCTCAAAGCAAACACAAATTAGCTTTGATTTACCCAAATTTACTCGACTGTGCTGACCAAAAAAATGTTATTTGCTTGACTGTTGCTTAATATTTTTCTTTGCATTGGACAAAGACTTTGTGTTTTTCTTGTTATATTGTGTTCTCAGTCACAGTTCACATTTAGGCCTTCATCATACACATTTAACTTTCAATCATTATTATGTTTAAGCTTTGAGTACTCTACAGACAGATATTTAATGAGTACTGATTTCTTTACAGGATCAATTTGGTTTGCTTCAGAAATGAAAGCTTTAAGTGATGATTGTGAAAGATTCATATCTTTTCCTCCTGGGCATATTTACTCTAGCAAGCAAGGTATGTATATGCTGAGCTCTTGTTAGCATTAAAGATTTCTATTTATGAAATTAAGAAAGTAATGGCTTTGTTAGTCATCAACATTTTGATAAAAATCATGTGAAATCTGCTTACAGCTTCCTCATGTAATGTCTTTTTTCCCATTTTAAAAAGAGAAAAAAAGGAGAAGAAATGATTCTATTATACTTCAGCAACTAAAGGTATTTTGAAAAATAACAAGGGTTTTGACATATCTTTATCTTTATTGTTTCTTTTTGTATATTTGTTTTGGATAAGTAATTACCTTCAGAAAGTTAATAAGTAATTATCTTCAAAATTTAAGATCTTATAAACGAAGTGTTGTCTTTTCATTAAAAATCATGAAGTTGTGTGCCTTAAACTTTTTAGATGTTGTATCCACTGTAATTTTATTTATCCACAAACTTATATGTCTTCAGGAGGGCTTAGAAGGTGGTACAACCCCCCATGGTTTTTGGAACAGACACCATCAAGTTCTTATGATCCAATAGTTTTACGTAAGGCTTTTGAGAAGGTATGCACTGAACCTATACTTGTTTGCATTTATATTTTAATTATTACTCTTAATCAGGTAGCTGCAATTAGTTTGTAATAAATCGAACTCCATTTTTGCATTTTTGTCATTTGAGAACTGCGCATTTGGTTGTTTATGTTAATACCGGGTGGGTTGAGATGAATCTAAAAAATGAGATGTTGATTTATGCCAGTTTTTCCCATTCCTAATCTTAAGTCTGGGGAGTTGCTAACTTGATGTGTGACTCTGCCAATTGGGTGCTGACTTGAGGAACTTGTTTGCGTTTGAACATTGAGGAAGGGTAGGTAACATTGGGCTCCTTTGACATTTTTTTCTAGTCCTCCTTTCATGGTTGGCCAACTTGATTCTGTGACATCAGAATCAGAAATTAAACTTGCGTCCAAGCTCAGTGCAAAATGTAATAGAATGGGTAATCCTTCATTTGCATTAGCAGCCTAATTGTCCCATACAAGAGAAACTTTGTCGTTGGTCAGCTAGCTGAAGTAGAAATATGATTTTCTTATTTAAAAAAATAATGAGACTAAACATATAAATGATTTGACCGGAAGACCACCCCCCCCCCCCCCCTTCTTCTTTTCTCTTCCCTTCTTTTTTATTAATTTTTTGTTTTTATTTTGTCTGTTTCAGTTATAGAAATTTTTGTCACATACTGATGTGCAAGTATTTATAATGAAAAAGATGCCAGCATTAGTCTCAAATTAAAATTTAAGGCTAGGAATGGCATTCAGATATGTGATTTGTTCATATGGATTCAACAACCAGGTTGTAGGACAAAGTGACCTCTGAATCACACTCTTATAGCACATTTAATGTTTAGAATTTCTAACTTCATATCCCTTATTTATTTTTTCTTGACATCATGCAGGCTGTGTTTAAGAGACTTATGACAGATGTACCATTCGGTGTTCTTTTGTCTGGAGGACTGGACTCATCACTTGTTGCTGCTGTAGCTTGTCGCTATTTAGCCGAATCAGAAGCTGCATGTCAGTGGGGATCACAGTTACACACCTTTTGCATTGGCTTGGAGGTTGAAACACTTGTCTCTCTTTAGATAGCCAAACTTAGTGCTTACTGAATGTAGGGCTAATATCTTGTTTAGATAGCCAATTGTGATGCTTTGCAAGTCGTCCTCCCCCTTTCTGTTTTTCTTTAATAGTGCTTGTTTGGATGATGCTAACTACAACATGTCCTCACTTTGTGAACAAGAGATGTCTATTAACATAGTTCTTGAACCTCAGGTTGCCAATTTGTTTTCTATCGGTTTGTAAACTTGTAGACATGGATTTCCTGTTTGAACAAGTATATATTACATCTTCTAGTAAAAGAATCATACACGGGTGGGCTTCTTCTGTTGCTTATGCCAAATGACATCAAAATGTCACTGATAAAAAGTTGTACACCCTGTGTGATGAAGGCAGAGAACGTGACAAATTTAAATAAATAAATGAATGTCCTTGCTATAGATGTTCAATGACCTTTCTGATGCAAATTTTGGCACCGGACAGCTTTTGATGTGTTTTCCTGGAATCAATCTTTTACTGGATTTTATCTTTTCTGAAATTTTTTCTCTACATTCAAATGATACATTTTCAATCTTCAGAGCTCTCCAGATTTGAAAGCAGCAAGAGAAGTTGCAGATTATCTTGGGACTCGTCATCATGAGTTTCACTTTACTGTACAGGTAATTGAAGGATGCAAGAGAGGAACTTTCGTACTTAGGCTCAAGGGTATATATTAGGTTTATTTCTTACATTTAAAAATCATGTAATCTATTTAGTCTTTAATTATTAAAATTGAGGAATAGCACTGTGTTTAATTACTGTTCCAAAATTTTATTATCTTTAGGTATTTAATGATTTAGGATTGCTTGTAATAGGCTTCACACTTCTGGTATATTGATTATAAACACAATTGCATTTACCTCGTCTATCCCCTCATTCTATTTCTTCCCAAAACTCCTGTCTTTCTCTTGCTTTTCTTCTATTTTTTGATTTCAACATCAATGGGCTCGAGGAAACATTGTCCTACATTAGTAATCCCAGGACAGAAACAAAGATCTACATTCATCCCAAGAATCATACTGATAATTTGTTTCTTTTCTTTAATGTTTCAGGAAGGAATAGATGCTCTTGAGGAAGTTATTTACCATATTGAAACATATGATGTGACGACTATCAGAGCTAGTACACCCATGTTTCTTATGTCTCGGAAAATTAAATCTTTGGGAGTGAAAATGGTTCTTTCTGGGGAAGGTTCAGATGAAATTTTTGGAGGTTACTTGTATTTTCACAAGGCACCAAACAAAGAGGAATTTCACCAAGAAACATGTCAGAAGGTACCCCTCAAAACTATCTCTCCGTCCTCTCCCTCTGGCTGTTTCTTTTCTGTTTTATTTGAGGGAAATGGTAATTTACTTTCAATATTGCTGGATTTTTGTTTTACT
The DNA here is from genome assembly GCA_903112645.1 of Prunus armeniaca. Classification (NCBI taxonomy): domain Eukaryota; kingdom Viridiplantae; phylum Streptophyta; class Magnoliopsida; order Rosales; family Rosaceae; genus Prunus; species Prunus armeniaca. The sequence continues at coordinate 17,046,967 of CAEKDK010000006.1, forward strand.
CATTTGCAGCAATTATAACTTTTGTTTTTATTTTTATTTTTCATATTTAACTATTGTGACTACTCAACAGATTAAAGCTCTTCATCTTTATGACTGTCTGAGGGCCAACAAATCAACTTCAGCTTGGGGTGTTGAGGCTCGAGTGCCCTTTTTAGATAAAGAATTCATCAATATTGCCATGAGCATTGATCCAGAATGGAAAATGGTATAGCACTTATTAATGCTGGTGTTTCCCCCCATTCCCTAATTTTATATGTGTTAGAAGCTCATGTAATATTATATATAATTGGAGGTCTTTGGTGTACTGCTGCCCATCCATAAAATTCAGTGTCATGGCTCAAGGAAATGACCTACTACCTGGGTTTTTTTTCATAGTATTAATAGAATACACATCAATTTTCCCTACACAGTACAGGTCCTTGTTTTCCTTCTTCATATTTATTTCTTAAGCGCCATGACCTTCGCATTTGTATTATGGGTGTTCTGTCATTTATGCACCCATTTTATTTTCATTCTTAGGTGAGACAAGCATCTTGATGTTCGTTATTTGTTTCAGTGTATGTAATACAGATTTTGGATGATCTCTGGCCAGTGTTTCGGATTATAAGATCACAGAGTTACTGCTATGAAATTATTGGGATTGTGTTGATTGTTATTTTAGCTTTTGCCAATTTATCATGTCAAACTAAAAGTTCTTATTGAGTTCCTACATCTAAGCACTTGCATTTGTAACTGCAGATCAGGCCTGATCTTGGGAGAATTGAGAAGTGGGTCTTACGCAATGCATTTGATGATGTTCAGAAGCCATATTTGCCGAAGGTTTGTAACTTTCTTGCTTTAATGCCTTACATGGTTATCGTTTTGCATATTTTGTTACTTTTTTTCTTGGAAGAGTTTCAGTAAGTTGTCGTGTATTCAACTTGCATACACAATTTGGAATTGTTCCAGTGCAGATAGCGAGAGGCCTGGTGCTTGGCTATGTATTGTCAGTCGAGTGGCCTCTCACAGTCTGCAGTGTGGAGTTCCATGCCCTATTTGTGCAATATATACCTAACTTTAATTTTACCTTGTATTTTTTGGGTTATAGCACATATTGTACAGGCAGAAGGAACAGTTTAGTGATGGTGTTGGTTACAGCTGGATTGATGGCTTGAAAGATCATGCAAACAAACAAGTATGCATCACCTTAACCCAGAGTAATGATTTTGGAGGGAAATGTTCTCTTGCTAGAGTGTGGCATGTTATGTTACCATACTGTCAATTTGGACTATTGATTAGGCAGCTCCTATCTGAATGCGCGTTCCAAATTGACAGTTTGACAACATAACATGTCAAATCTGTTGCAAGAGAAAATTAATTTATTTCTGGCTTATTTCATGTTGCAATAATTCAGTTTAGAGTTCTAACTGTACTTTGTTCAACAACCCATGGCATCAAACATTAGAGATACTTTTATCTGCATATAATTAATTATCTTTGTTTGCTTGTATCTGAACAGGTAACAGATGCCATGCTGACGCATGCTAGCTTCATTTACCCTGAAAATACGCCTACCACAAAAGAAGCATACTGCTATAGGACTATATTTGAGAAGTTCTTTCCAAAGGTAAGATACAAGTTCTACAAGAAGCGAAGGAAGGGAACCTGGCTATATGAAAGAAATATATTCACTCACGTTATCATTTTAGCTTTCTTGCATTTCTTTATTTATTATGGAGTAGGCGAACGATTTCTCTACATGCTCTTTTCTAGTACTAAGAAGGCTAATAGTATCTAATGAAACCATGATGGGCATGCCACTTTCTTTGCTCTCATGTTTTATAAATCTAACTTGATTAAAATGGAACATTGTTTATTTACGTGAGTATGATCAATTTGCCATTTCTGAACAGAATGCTGCTAGATCAACAGTTCCAGGTGGCCCAAGTGTGGCATGTAGTACAGCAAAAGCTGTGGAATGGGATGCAGCATGGTCGAAAAATCTCGATCCATCTGGCCGTGCTGCACTTGGTATTCATTCAGCTGCATATGAAGAAGCAGTGGATGCAAAGAATAAAAGTTCGCTGAGTGGCTCTCCTAAAAAATTACAAGGGGTTGGAGAGAAAGCTTCTGCAGTTGTTTGAATCGAACTCTATCAAGTTTGTTACGCCGCACTTGAACACACGACCGGACTTTGTTCTAGTTAACATCTTTAGCTATAAGGCATTGTTAATTTTTACTTTTCTTGGGTGGTGTTGGTATGTAGTTCATTTCCCATCAGTGTCATTCCTGTCCTTTCTCAGGCTTCTTTTGTAGATTACAGATTAACTAGTTTACTGGTGCGGTCTCTTTTCATACATGCGGATTAGTTCAATTTTCTTGTTAAATAGTTATATCTTTTAAGTCTAATTCTATAAGATCATATATTTTGGCTTTCGTATTTCAGATGTGTATTCCAGTACTTCTGTTAGTGTTTATGTTTTTGGATCTACATCTATAGCAGGGGTTTTCGGAGGGTCCTCGTAAGTTTTGTTTTTTGACATTAAAAAAAGTTATAACTTACAAACAATTAGGGAAGTAGGAAATTAAAAAAAGGAGTAGAAAGTTCATTGAAAACTAAGAGGAAACATCCTTGAAGTAGTAGGAAATCCTTAACCAACAAAAAGTGAAACAAAAAAAAGCAATAGGGGAGAATATCCGTAGCATGAGAATCAATCCCAAGACTCTTGGCATTAGAAACACTTTCAATTTCTCAATTAAACTTTTACGTCCAAAGTCACATTGATTCTCCAGTCTAATGGCCGCTGGCATGATGGGAAAGAAGCTAATCGTCGGCAGTCTAGAATGCTAATTGGTGCGAATAATAAGCAAACATGATCCAAGAGTGCATCTTCTTGTACAGATTTATTACCAACCAGTACAGTATTTGGTATTTACAATCACTATCTAATCAAAAAGGTTGTACAATGCTTAGGTGTTGTTTATGTACATGGAGGGACCTGTCTATACAAACGTAATAGGGAAATTGGTTCACATATACAAAAGACTAGTCATCAGTTGTTAACTAGGTTGGCATCCGGCTCCAGCTACAACATTTAGCCTCAGCTAAGGTGATGATGCTAACCACCATAGTAAAATGAGGTCTAAATAAAGCATTCACCATCGGCAAATCCCAGGTGCCTCCGTACGGCTTAGAGCAAGTACTTCCTCATACTTAGTAGCATATACAAAGCCCCACAGCTGCATTGCAAAAAAATATTCATCACATTTTATCTCTTTTCATTTGGAAACAGTGAGAAGTCCTTGTGAAAATCGTGTACCCGAGGGACCATGTGCATGGGCATATATGTGTGTGTAGATGTGCATACGAGAGAGAGAGAGAGAGAGAGAGAGAGAGCACACCTCAACTTCTTTCACCTCAAAGTCTTCTGAGTGTGCAAGACAAGGATTCCCATAGGTTTCCGAGAATGAACTTGATCCACTCAATCTTATAGACCATAAAACAAAATTGAACGAAGTTACAAATGCATACAAATTTCCCTCTTTTAACAGAGGGCTCGCTGAATATAAAATATCTAAGGAAAAAATATATTTTAAAAAAAAATTAAGAGGCAAAATTCTCACAGATCACTGTCCAAATAGAGTGCAAAATGACCACCACCACCAACTGCTAAAAAGTCAGTGGAGCACAATGTGAAATAACGATTTGCACCTGCTTAATTCCAGCATATTTAGTTAAGTATCTTCCAGGTATTTTTAAAAAAGTCAAGAAAACATAATATTTAAACAGGTTTCCCTCTCTTAAGATGGCAACCATATGCATAATTCAAATGCATATTCAAGTCTCTTCCAACAGAAAGAAGACAAGCATCATGTGGAATTTGAAATGGTATAGTTGGAAACTTAGCCTTTAGCATGTTCTGTACAATGGGTTATGTGCAGCTGCTTTTAGAACCATAGTGTCAGGATCATTATGGCCATTAGGATCTGGACCAGATATGACGCATAAAACTAAGAATACCATAGTTAAAGAAAGCAATCACACAATACAACTGCTACATCAAAAGAATGAAAGCAATCAAATGAAAATTTTATAGTACATTTATTACAATGTAATGCAAATCTTAACCTAATAGATGTTTCATGAAGATTGCATTCGTTCAAAATGCTCTACTGCTACTTCACAGGAACACCTCCTTACTCTAATCAAAGCTGAAGTACTAACAATAAATTTACCCTAATTTCCAAACAATATGGAGGTGGGAAATACACATTTTTAATACATTTAACCAGATGACATTTTTCAATTACTCCCTCCAAGAATATTTACTGCAAGCAAAAAGTATGAAAGTTTTTTTTTCCCTATCTTTTATAAATATCAAAACCATTTTTTAAGGCATGAAAAAGACCAAGCATGCCACCTACATAAGTTCAGAAACTGGAAGCAAATAGGATAAATTAGTACCTGTAGGGCGAAATATAACAGGATTTCCAGGTGTAGTTGTGAAAACAAATGTATCATTTGTTCCCTGTTTAAAAAGTTGGCATGAATACAACATACATAGAAGGAAATAATTGTAGATGAACTGAAAAGCCAGTATGAGTTTCAGCAGGACCTGATACTTCTTGTTGGTTGGTCTTAGAGGTGCCTCCACCAAGCCACCAAAAACTGCACCTTTACGGTCTCCAACAACCTGAACAAATATATTTAAAATAAGTAAAAAAATTATTTTGGATTATACACTTCTGTATGAACTAAAGCATAACAAGTCTAAGAATTTGATAATGAGTTAATGACATAATGCAAAAACAAACAAAAAAATCAAGGAAATTCTTTGATATACTTTTCAAAACAACGGAGCTCAAGGATTTTAGTTACTAATTGTTTGCTTTGTGTCACATTCTCTTGCTTAGCAGATGATTTATATCATATACAATTATAAAATAAATAAGTTGGTCTAAAAGGTTTATCTGACCATTTGTTGAAATAATTGGTGCTAATAGTCTGGTTAACAATTACCAGCAAACTTGGGCCAGGCCAAAGCATACTTCTTCTGTATAGGCTTGACAATGATATGCCATGCCTCCATGTACTGCCAGACACAAGGAATACATTGGATGGTAAAATAATCGTGCAGTAAAGATTAATTAGAATTTTCAAAAGATCTAATTGTAATTGTGCAAATGAAAATTCATGTGTCTGCACCTATACAGTAACAACCATTTCCGTCCTTGAACAAGCGCTGGCATTGAAGCATAAAGAGCAGTTCTAGTTATTTCTGTAAGAAGTAAAGAAGGTTCGGAGATGTCTGGGAGATCAACCAAAGCCATAGGCTTTTCGGCTTTCTGCACTTGCCTCATCTCAACTCCAGTAAATTCCAAGTCATTCCTATCATCAACTTTCATGTCAGGGTTACCCTTGCGCTCTTGACTCCGATATCCACCAAATCTCGCAGCTTGATAGATAACTTTACTAAGTGACAGTTTCCCCTTAGAAAGTAAACTTCTCTTTCCACCATTTCCTTTGATTGCAGAATCAGATGATGGGTTACTCCTATCCATTTGATTATCAATTTTCTCATCTGCATTTGTATTAGTATCTTCAGACTCTGATGACAATAGAGAGTAGAGGAATGCACTAAAGGAAGAAGTGTCAGGCCCATCAACTACATTAACGGGACTCTCCTCACTACTTGATTCATTTTGACTTCCTTTGGACTCATCCTCATCTTCCTGTGGAAACGAGAATTACATAGTCAGGGCTCGGAGAACTTCTTGTAAAGTCTAAATCTAAAATGATCTAGTTCAATAGATGTGAACAAAAAATATATTCGTCTATATTAGTTATGCAAACTCACAACCTGATGTTTTCCAATAAAAAACAAAATGCCTCCATATTATTCCAAACTGAATGACAAATATAGGAACACAAAAGCCAATCAGTGATCCTAATTATAAACTGAACTAAAATTTTCATGTATCTAAAAGTTCTAATCATTAGTAATGAATTTCAGTTCTAAGTGCAAAATTCAATCAAAGCAAAATCGGATAAAAAATAAAATGTTCCCACAAAAAAAACTCCAAGAGTAGAACTCCCTGAATCTTACATATAGCTCCAGAACATAAAAAATCCAGGAAAACCCATATACTAAGCTCAAGACAGACATACCGCATGAGTTGGGTTTGCACCCAATGAACAGAATACTAATTACCAGAACTTAAAGAAACACCAGACCAATTACATCATAAAACAAAAACCAATAAACAAAATAACCCAGAAAGCATTTCAAGATAGAACCAAAAGAATAAAGAATAAATAGACAGAAAAAACTTACAGCATGAGGAGGAGGAGGAGGAGGAGAGGTTTTGGAGGGTTTGTCAGAAATGGGATTGAGCAAGACAGTGGTGAGATCAGATACAAAGTGGACTGCCTTGCTCCGAAAAGACCGTGGCCTACCCATTTCCAAATTTGCACTCTATGTATCACCAATCAAGATCAAATCCCAATTTCCCACCACTCATCAGTCGTCCCAACCCAACCCTTCAGCTCATTTTCTCTGGACTCGATTGATTGATTCTAACTAAATATTCCCACTTTATTGTTTTTGTTATTTTGGCTTTTATAAAACCAAATCAAACGTTCTCTTTCTTCTCCGGCCAGTTCGTCGAAGTCTCAGCCAAAAAAAGAAAGGAAGCTTTCTATGAAAGAGAGAGGGTTTTTGGATTAATAAAAGACAGAAGAAAGAGTGAGGTCAAAGCTATTTTCTTTTCGAACTTTGTTGGGCTCACAGGTCAGGTGTCACCTAGCAGTTTGTTAGCACCAAGTTTTAGCAGTTACCAAAAAAAATAAAAAAATTTCCAAAACTATATGAAATTAGGATCCGAGACTTTGCAAAAACAACAAGGTTTTAGCATCTGGTGAGCCCCCTAACTCGGCAAACTCGGTGAGTCGATAGAGGTGAAGAAGTGATGGTTCTGAAAATATTTTAAAAAAACATTATTTTTAGATATGTATAGATGTTGGGACTTTTCAACAACAACTAGGACTTCATGGCCCAATGGATAAGGCGCTGGTCTACGGAACCAGAGATTCTGGGTTCGATCCCCAGTGAAGTCGTTCTTGGTTTGTTCAATTTTTCCTTTTTCTCTTTGTTTTTTACCTTACAAACGCGGCGTTTCGTTGAGTGAAGCATCCTCTTCTGGCCACACGTGGTAGACAGCTACTGCTACGCGGCAGTAGGAAAAAGAAAACGTGGAGCCCACAAAAGGGGGATGGATGGATATACGGTGCATAATTGGGTTTCTTTTTTCTGTTTTTGTAATTAGCATACTTGTGTTATGTGAAAAAGACAAGAGAGAATTAGATGTATATTGTCAGGCCAAAAGGCTAAACAATAGTTTACCATTGAGTTACCATTGCGCGGATTTAACTATACAAATGTAAAAGAATATTAAAAGTTAAAAAATTATTTTTTAATACAAATAATAGGCTAAATTACAAAGAAAAAAGGGTTTTTCACATATACACACTATCAATATACCATGAGGGTTTGAACATAAGACCACTTATCTTCAAATCAATGTCATTTTCCATTGAGCTATAACTTGTTGGCCAAAAAAATTGTTTGAGTTCTATACTATATAAACATAATTCCATAAAAAAATTTAAATATTCATAATTTATTTAATATGAAGGAGAAAAAAAAAAATTGAAACTTGTTAGATTGGATTGAATAAATCTGTCACGAGATCAAATGATGTCGATTTTGAATTTAAAGATCCAATTCAATCTGACTAATCATTTAAACTCATGAAATTTATTTAAGGAGATTCACTAATATTATACCTAATATAAGAGCCCAAATTATAAAAATAAAAATAAAAACTTTATATGAAATGGACTTTAGAAACACAAGTCCATTTAAAACATAACAAAAAGACTTTTAACTTCTTTTAAATTACAAAACTGCCATTGATTTCTTAAAACAAATCCAACTCTAAAATCTCATAAATAAAAAACTTAAAACACTCAACAGGTAATCAAAATAATTTAATAAACAAACCTGTCAATTCCTACTTTTACAGCTCAACCATAAATTTTGCCACATTGCACTGCGCCAGGACAGGAAGTTGCCTCAAAATTTAGGAAAAAAGGTACGTGTAGCTCCTGGGATAGTGACAACATGAACTGAGGAAATTGTAACTTGTACTGCATGTGGACTAAATAGTGTACGTGTACATTATCCCTGTCACTGCCACTACGAAACATCATCATTGCCTTAATAATTAAAAGACAAAATTATGGGCGGCACTTTCATTTTTCATTTTTATTTTTATTTTTATTTTTATACCATCGATATTGACGTATTAAACCTAGCACATATAAATACTATTATACACTTAAGCGGTAAAAGAAACCACCGTTACAACGTATACGCTGGTAATAAAAGGGAGACTTCATGTCAATTGAATTCTATATAAGGACCAAGCTCCGCACTCTCTTATCATTGCCCTCTTACTCTTCTTACATACACAAAATTAAGAAACAGAGAGAGAGATAGAGAGAGAGAATGGCGACTCTCAGAGTACCAGATGTGGTTCCTTCTCCAGTGGAAGATGCTGAACAACTCCGCAAAGCTTTTGAAGGTCTTTTACTGATCACATCTTCTTAGACTCAGACTAAATTAATTTTACTGATCACATCTTTTTGGTGTTTTCTTTGGAGCAAATGAAATTTGATCATTTGGTATTTGACATGACTTTGTTTTCTGATGTGGTTGATCATCTAAAGACTAAAGTTGGTTTGATCCATCTGCATCCATATTGTTCTACTTTGTGAATATGTGTTTTGTGGGTTCTTATGTTAATGTGATAATGATCAGGATGTGTTTCTTTCTATATGATCTTTTCTTTCTATCAGTAAGTTAGCATCAGTTTTGTTGAATCAATCTTTAGATCTAGATCTTTTTAATGATTATCTTGTTGAGCCAGTTTGAGGTTTACTATTGACTAGCAAGTATTTGATGTCTTTCTTATAATCTGATATGGTTGATCATCTAAAGTTTGATCTGCTTTCATGTTCTCTTACTTTGTAAGTATCTGTTTACTGGGTTCTTTGTAAGTATTTATTTCTCTCTCTTTGATTTTAAATTTCTTGGGATCATTTTTGTTGGATCAGAGTATTAGATCTACATCTTTTTTAAAATACTTTAACCAATATTTTTGTTTATTTTAATCTTGACTAGTTCATGCTTTCTTTTATATGGGATTTGCATAATACTCCATTCACTTGAAAGGGATCATCAATGAAAACAGAGTTGGGAGAAGAGAAGATGATGAAGAAAACTGATGCTTGATGTCATAGACCAATTTGAATACTTGGCATCTAGCTGCACATATTAATTAGGGATAGAGGTTGAAGATTTGTTGCATTATCAAGGCACTTTTATGGTTGTATTCTAAATCAGCAACTTGATTTTCGTAATCTGTGTGCAGGATGGGGGACAAATGAGGGGTTGATCATTTCGATATTGACACACAGGAATGCAGCTCAGAGAAAATTAATTCAGCAGGCATATGCAGAAACTTATGGAGAAGAGCTTCTTAAGTCACTGGACAAAGAGCTCTCAAGTGAATTTGAGGTCAGATTTGGATGCATTATATCTCTCAGTTGAATACTGGTTTTACTTTTAATTTTGTTTTCAAAGGTTTACTGCTTGAATTTCCTATTTTTCTGCATTAACCAGAGGGCTGTGCTGCTGTGGACACTGGTCCCTGCTGAGCGTGATGCATTTTTGGCTAATGAAGCTACAAAGAGGTTCACTTCAAGCAACAAAGTGCTCTTGGAAATAGCTACTACTAGGTCTTCCCATGACCTGTTGCTGGTCAAGCAGGCGTATCATGCGCGTTTCAAGAAATCCCTTGAAGAAGATGTGGCATACCATACATCTGGAGACTTGCGCAAGGTACAAACCTTCAATCTCCAAACTCATTCTTAATCTGATTGTGCTCTCAAATGTCAAGTTGGCTAGTTGAAACCGAATCGTCTTGATCTTCTATTGTATCCAATTTCTTTTATTGAATTGGAAGTAATTTGTTCAAACAGCTTCAACTACATTGCTGCCTAGAATTTCCTTTTTCTTCCTTGTGCTCTGATTGTCGACTCTGTCACAGCTTTTGGTTCCTCTTTTGAGCACTTACCGATACGAGGGAGATGAGATCAGCGTGCCCTTGGCAAAGAAAGAGGCTAAAATACTTCATGAGAAAATCTCAGACAAAGCCTACAATGATGAGGAGCTCATCAGGATCCTCTCTACCAGGAGTAAAGCACAGCTGAATGCAACCTTTAATCACTACAACAATGAGTTTGGCAATGCCATTAACAAGGATTTGAAGGCTGATAAAGATGATGAGTTCCTCCTGTTACTGAGGCAAACAATCAAAAGCTTGACCGTCCCTGAAAAATACTTTGAGAAGGTTCTGCGCCTGGCTCTCAACAAGCTCGGGACGGACGAAGGGGCTCTTACTAGGGTTGTCACCACCCGGGCGGAGGTTGACTTGCATCGCATTAAACAAGAATATCATCGCAGGAACAGTGTTCCTTTGGACCAGGCAATTGTCAAAGACACTTCTGGAGACTATGAGAAGTTTCTTGTGGAACTGGTTGGACATGGAGATGCTTGAATCCCACAATGTTTTCTTCCATGAGTTGTTATCTTTCCTTCATTGGATGCGTCTTCTTCTTTTATGGTTTTGTGTGGACTTTGTTCAATAAATCTTGCTAGTGCGGTGAGTAAAGATTATGGATGGACTTTATTTTATATAATTTATGTGCATCTTCTTTTGTATTTTTGCTAAAGGAGTTGTGTTTTGTGTTCAATTATATATATATATATATATATGATAATGTTGGACTTCTCTTTTTCCCTTTTCCCTTTCATATTTTATTTTGACCAATTTAGGGATATACGTGTATTGGAAACCAATACAATTTAGTCCATTCGTATTCGATTCAATATAAATTAAATTGAATTGTGATTTTTTCAATTCGATACAATCATATTAGATGTTTAAATGCAATTAGATTCAATCGAATTAATATTGGATTATATTAGATTGGATGATGGAAAAGGACAATAATAAAATATTAATAGACGTAAATGTAAAATATAAATGAAATATCATAACAAATTGTTTTGATTATATGATATATTAAATATTACTTTATTAAATGACTTAAAATATTTATAATTTTTTCAACTATAAATATCTACAAGAACAAAATAAGCTTAAAACTAACTAGATTGGATTCTCATAAGTAAATCAATCATCCAATTCAATCATGTCGTTTTTTAAAATTAATGATTGAAAGTTTTTGAAAATTACGGATCAAATTCAGTCCGCCAAATTATCAAAACTGATTGAAATTTAATTAAATTGGATTGGATTGGATTAGAATGAATCGATTAATTTAGATGGATTGAATTGAATCTTATACACCCCTAGACCCATCTAGAACATGAAAAATGACAAATCTCAAAAAACTAAAATAGGACATAGCATTTTAAAAAATAATAAATTTATAATAATATGTATATATTAATAAAAATAAAATATAATCCAATTCATATACCATATATAGTTTATTAATTCAAAGCTTTCCGTGTAGTTTATTATATCTGTAAATATATATATATATATATATATATATATTAGCTGGGTATGAGTTAAAAGAGTTTTTGTTTGTTGGATAATCTTTATATTGGCCCATAGGAGAAAGTTTTTAAATAATTGGCCTTCTAAGCCCATTAAAACCCACCAAACATGAAGAGGCAGCCAATTACTGAACAATGTTGGCGAAAAAAAAGTTTTGAACACCGAACCTAAGCTCAGTCGCGCGAAGAAGGTTCAACAGACGAGGTTGCAGAAGGAGGTGAACGATTTTGGGTGGCTGATTGACGAATTGAAGGTGTTTATGGATTCGGACAATGCAGATGTGAATCTCAAGGACGATTTGGATCTGATTGAGGAATTTGGGAACGATTTGCATCTGATATGAAGAATCTGATTCAGGAAGCTGATGAAATCTGGGAATTGTAAGGTAAGAAAATTATGCACCATCAAAGTAGGCATTGTCTTCTTCGCCAGGTTGTAATTTCAGATTAATTGTCACACATTTTGCTTGTGATTTTCTCAAGCAAACCTGAGTTTGTACTTCCTGCTTAAAAATCATGTTCTATCTTTTTTCTTTTTCCCCAATTTCACTGTTATATATGTGTTTGTTTAACTTTAAAAATGTCTCCTACATGCACCCATCTGGATAGGATTAATTCCTGGAAAAAAAAAGAACAGAAGATGTGAAGAACTTACTCATTTTAGTTTCGTATAAAAAGGAACACCATTTCTATTTTGGTATAGGGCCTCCTGTATCTTACTACTGGCACTGACCACGATTTCTTACTAAGGTTTGTAGCTTGCATTTTCTGTAAATAATTTAGAAATTGAATTTGTTTTGTTAAATGCCAGACCAAATTTGCTTTGCTGCAATTGATTTGTTGCTCCCATGAGATTCTGAATTATATATCCTATGTTTTTCGTTGTTTCGAACTTTATGTTTATCAGTAACCGCTTATCAAAAAAATTAACCCCATATTTATTGGCAACCGCAGTTGCCTTATAGCTTACATATTGTTTTCTAACATTTCAGTGTAATGAAGAATAGTGAGTGTAGACCACTGATGGCCAAAGAATAGAGAAGCTACTATATTCTATAATATCTTCGTACAAACTTATATAACATCGTTCTTCTAAGACATCAACTCCTTGCTTCTTTCTATGTTAAACCATCTCCACCATGCACTAAGACACTTTCATTTGGTTCCGCTACTCTCATGCAGAAAACATTATTACACTCCAAGCCAGATCTTGTCTTTCTCTACCACCACAACGCTGTGCACACATGCCTCACCAACTTACTCTCATACCGACCTCCTCACACTCAGCTCCAATGTCCAAACCCTTCACCAAACCAAGCAAGTCCATGCTTCTGCTCTCCTCAATGGTTTACTTCCCCACAGTGTCTCTCTCTGCGCCTCCCTCATGCTCAGTTACGCCACTTTCAAATACCCGGAAACCTCTCACCATCTCTTCGAACAAACAGTTCATCGTTGTCGCACTGCTTTCTTGTGGAACACCCTCATACGGGCTTATTCCATTGCTCAAGTTAATGATAATTTTCAGACTTACAATCGAATGGTTCGAAGCGGTGTTGAACTCGATGATCATACTTTTCCTTTCGTTCTCAAAGCGTGTTCAGACCTTTTGGACGTAAAAAAAGGGATGGAGATTCATGGGGTTGTGTTTAAAGTGGGCTTTGATTTTGATGTTTTCGTTGGAAATACACTTTTAATGTTATATGGTAGTTGTGGGGATATGAGAGATGCAAAGAGGGTGTTTGATGAAATGCGTGAAAGGGATGTTGTCTCATGGAATGCGGTTATTGGAGTGTTTACGGCCAATGGGTTTTTCGTGCAGGCACTTCATTATTATAGAGAGATGAATTTGGGAATTGGGTTTAAGCCAAATCTTGTTAGTGTCATTAGTGTGTTGCCGGTTTGTGCAGAGTTGGAAGATGAGCGGATGGCGATCCAGATTCATTGCTATGTTGTGAAGGCTGGTTTGGATCTTCTGGTCACTACTGGAAATGCATTGGTTGATGTGTACGGGAAATGTGGGAATGTGAATGCTTCAAAACAAGTTTTTGGTGAGATGATTCAGAAGAATGAGGTTTCTTGGAATGCTGCTATCACTAGTCTCTCTTACATGGGGCATAACATGGAAGCCTTGGCTACATTTAGATGGATGATTGATGTAGGGGTGAAACCAAACTCTGTCACGATTTCTAGCATGCTACCAGTGTTGGTTGAACTTGCATTTTTTGGAGTTGGCAAAGAACTCCATGGTTTCAGTATAAGAATGGGTATTGAATCGGATGTCTTCATTGCCAACTCACTAATTGATATGTATGCAAAATCAGGCCGTTCAAATGAGGCATCCAATGTTTTCCAAGAGATGGATAAAAGGAATATTGTTTCCTGGAATGCTATGATTGCAAATTTTGGTCAAAACAGGCTTGAGTTGGAAGCCATTGGACTTGTGAGACAAATGCAAGGTCATGGTGAAATTCCCAACTCTGTCACCTTCACAAATCTTCTTCCAGCGTGTGCTCGGTTGGGTTCCCTTCGTTATGGAAAAGAAATCCATGCAAGGACAGTCCGCATGCTATATGCCTCTGATTTGTTTGTCTCCAATGCTCTGACAGACATGTACGCAAAATGTGGCCGGCTAGATCTTGCTCGGAATGTATTTAACATCTCCCTCAGGGATGAGGTGTCTTATAATATACTAATAATTGGCTATTCTCAAACTACGGATTGCTCAGAGTCTCTGAATTTGTTTTCTGAAATGAAGCTTGTGGGAATGATTCATGACATTGTTTCCTTTGTGGGAGTTATATCAGCTTGCGCAAATGTAACTGCAATCAAGCAAGGCAAAGAGATTCATGGGTCATTAGTAAGAAAGCTTTTCCATACTCATCTATTTGTTGCAAACTCACTTTTGGATTTTTATACCAAATGTGGACGAATTGATCTTGCTGCTAAGGTCTTTGACCGCATTCCAAGCAAGGATGTAGCCTCTTGGAATACTATGATTTTGGGGTATGGAATGCTAGGTGAGCTTAACACTGCAATCAGTCTTTTTGAAGCAATGAGGGAAGACGGTGTAGAATACGATTCAGTTTCCTATATTGCAGTTTTGTCATCTTGTAGTCATGGAGGGCTGGTTGAGAAGGGGAAAAAATATTTTGAGGGAATGCAGGCACTGAATATAGAGCCGACAGAAAAGCACTATGCTTGCATGGTTGATCTCCTTGGCCGAGCTGGCCTTATGGAAGAAGCAGTAGAGCTTATTAAAAGCATGCCCATTGTACCAGATGCCAATATTTGGGGTGCCTTGCTTGGAGCATGCCGAATCCATGGGAACGTAGAGTTGGCTAGTTGGCCAGCAGACCATTTGTTCAGGTTGAACCCTGAGCATTGTGGGTACTATATACTTCTTTCAAACATGTATGCAGAAGCTGGGAGATGGGATGAGGTAAACAGGGTGAGGGAACTGATGAAATCAAGAGGAGTGAAGAAGAACCGTGCTTGCAGTTGGGTTCAGGTTCAGGACCAGGTGCATGCTTTTGCAGTTGGAGAGAGTCTGGAGACATTAAATTCAGATAGTTGGATCGCAGAATCTTAATATGTTTTTGACATTCAAATTAAAGTTTGACGGATTGTGCTGAGAGGATAGCAATTTAAACTTTCAAAAGGAGTTCAATTCCATCCAAAGATGCTTCATCAGCTCCACCTCAAAAAATCAACATCCAAAATTTTGTGGGATCACCCACTTCAGAGACAGAGAAAGAAAGAATGGCGACTCTTAGAGTACCAGATGTGGTTCCTTCTCCAGTGGAAGATGCTGAACAACTTAAGAAAGCTTTTG
The DNA here is from genome assembly GCA_903112645.1 of Prunus armeniaca. Lineage (NCBI taxonomy): Eukaryota > Viridiplantae > Streptophyta > Magnoliopsida > Rosales > Rosaceae > Prunus > Prunus armeniaca. The sequence goes on from CAEKDK010000006.1 coordinate 17,062,492, forward strand.
AAGATCTTTTACTGATCACATCTTCTAAGACTCAGACTAAATTAACGCAATCATTGGAGCAAATGAAATTTGACAATTTGGTGTTTTCTTTGGAGCAAATGAAATTTGATCATTTGGTGTTTGACATGACTTTGTTTTCTGATGTGGCTGATCATCTAAAGTTAGTTTGATCCATCTGCTTCCATATTGTTCTACTTTGTAAGTATGTGTTCTATGGGTTCTTATAATGTGATAATGACCAGGATGTGTTTCTTTCTCTGTGATTTTTTCTTCAATTAGTAAGTTAACATCAGTTTTGTTGAATGAAAGTTTATATCTAGATCTGTTGAATGATTATCTTGTTGAGGTTCACTATTGACTAGCAAGTATTTGATGTTTAACATGTCTTCTTATAATCTGATATGTGTGATCATCTAAAGTTTGATCTGCTTTCATGTTCTCTTACTTTGTATGTATCTGTTTTCTGGGTTTTTTGTAAGTATTTGTTTCCTTCTCTTTGATTATTGTTTGAATTTCTTGGGATCATTTTTGTTGGATCAGAGTATTAGATCTATATCTTTTTTTAAAAATTATCTTATTGTGTCAGTTTGAGTTTCACTATTGACTAACAAAAATTAACAAATACTTCAACTAATATTCCTGTTTATTTACTCCAATCATTATGATCAATTACAAGGCCTTGGTGCTAAAGTAAACTACTTTAATCTTGACTAGTTCATTACTCTGGAATTTATTGCTAATATAAAAGAGACAAGAACTGGTAGTTGAAATCCTTATCTGATTCATTGACATCCATCCTAAGCTTTTCATTAGGTCCAATTCTTTTATATGGAATTTGCACAAATTTCCATTTACATGAAGGGGTCATTAATGAAAACGGAGTTGGGAGAACATGTGATGAAGAAGAAAACCAATGCTTGATGTCATAGACCAATTTGAATGCTTGGCATCTAGCTGCACATCGAGGCATTAACCAAAACTTCTCATATTAGGGATAGAGGTTGAAGATTTGTTGCATTATCAAGGCACTTTTATGGTTATATTCTGTATTAACAACTTTATTTTTTTAATTTGTGTGCAGGATGGGTGACAAATAAGGCGTTGATCATATCGATACTGACTCACAGGAATGCAGCTCAGAGAAAATTAATTCAGCAGACATGCAGAAATTTATGGGGAAGAGCTCCTTAAGTCACTGGACAAAGAGCTCTCAAGTGTTTTTGAGGTCAGATTTAGATGCATTATATCTTTCAGTTGAATACTGGTTTGGTTTTACTTTGAATTTTGTTTTCAAAGGTTTACTGCTCGAATTTCCTATTTTGCTGCATAACCAGAGGGCTGTGCTGCTGTGGACACTGGTCCCTGCTGAGCGTGATGCATTTTTAGCTAATGAAGCTTCAAAGAGGTTCACTTCAAGCAATAAATTGCTCTTGGAAATAGCTACTTCTAGGTCTTCTCGTGATCTGTTGCTGGTAAAGCAGGCGTATCATGTGCATTACAAGAAATCCCTTGAAGAAGATGTTGCATACCATACATCGGGAGACTTGCTCAAGGAGGTTCCTGCTGAGCGTGATGCATTTTTAGCTAATGAAGCTACAAAGAGGTTCACTTAAAGCAATAAATTGCTCTTGGAAATAGCTACTTCTAGGTCTTCTCATGATCTGTTGCTGGTAAAGCAGGCGTATCATGTGCGTTACAAGAAATCTCTTGAAGAAGATGTTGCATACCATACATCTAGAGACTTGCTCAAGGTACAAACCTTCAACCTCCAAACTCATTCTTAATCTGATTGGGCTCTCAAATGTCAAGTTGGCTAGTTGAAACCGTATCTTCTTGATCTTCTATTGGTATCCAATTTCTGGTATTGAATTGGAAGTGAGTTGTTCAAACATCTTCAACTACATTGCTGCCTAGATTTTCTTTTTTCTTGCTTTGCTCTGATTGTTGACTCTGTCATAGCTTTTGGTTCCTCTTTTGAGCACTTACCGATACGAGGGAGATGAGATCAGCGTCCCCTTGGAAAAGAAAGAGGCTAAGATACTTAATGAGAAAATCTCAGACAAAGCCTACGATGATGTGGAGCTCATCAGGATCCTCTCTGCCAGGAGTAAAGCACAGCTGATGCAACCTTGAATCACTACAACAATGAGTTTGGCAATGCCATTAACAAGGATTTGAAGGCTGATAAAGATGATGAGTTCCTCCAGTTACTGAGGCAAACAATTAGAAGCTTGACCGTCTCTGAAAAAAACTTTTGAGAAGGTTCTGTGCCTGGCTATCAAGAAGCTTGGGACGGACGAAGGGGCTCTTACTAGGGTTGTTACCACCCGCACAGAGGTTGACTTGCATAGCATTAAGCAAGAATATCATCGCAGGATCGGTGTTCCTTTGGACCAGGAAATTGTCAAAGACACTTCTGAAGACTACGAGAAGTTTCTTGTAGAACTAGTTGGACATGGTGATGCCTGAATCCCACAATGATTTCTTCCATGAGTTGTTATCTTTCCTTCATTGGATGATTCTTCTTCTTTTTATGGTTTTGTGTGGACTTTGTTCAATAAATCTTGCTAGTGCTGTGAGTAAAGTATGGATGGACTTATTTATATAATTTGTGCATCTTCTTTTGTGTTTTTGCAAAAGGAGTTGTTTTTGTGTTCTTTATATGATAATGTTGTGCTTAAATTACACCTTTTGACCAAGTGAACAAGAAGCTCTCTCAAGTGGCCTCTATGGTAAATGCTTTCTTTCTTAGCCCTGCATTGAGGTTGAGGTGCAAAACCAAAATCTCTTTCAAAAACTAGCACCTTAGGCTTTGAGGTTGGGTTGAAGCCGTGAAACATCATCAATGATGAAGATAACATCCTGGCTCATAACAAGGTCTCGAAGCTGATGCTGCTCTGAGCTTTTCAAGCACAATAATATTCTCAATTAAACCACTCACTTAACAGCACCCATAGTTGGTGCACAACTATGTGTGGAAACTGCTGAGGTTATCAATCTTCTTTTAATCCTCATTTTCGTTTCATTCACCTATTCTATATAACCACACATCACATTCCAATCCCAAAACCCGGATCTAAGGCCTCTCAACTTTGACCCGACAACTCAACTTTGGTGTTCAACCTTGGACCTAGTCCAAATTCCAGGACCCTTGAAATGGCATCGGGACCTCTATACCCTAAATTCACCTTTAGTTCATTCTAACTCTGAACAAAATCTATAGGCTTTATAACATGCACTTACATTCAATAAGCTCAAAAATGAAATTATGATATGGGACTCACCACCTTGAGCAAGTGGCCCACTTTGTTACCCATCAAGGACTCTGCAATAACTTTCAAATTCACACACATGACAATGGCATGTTTACTAATCCGTAATCGTATTATGAGGAATTGAATTGAGGAGTTAGATTGAGGAGAATTAGATTCTTAATCCCTATTGAAGTTGTTTACTAAACCATATGGATTGAGGAGAGTCAAAATCCGAATTCCTATTGAAGTTGTGTACTAACTGTTGGCGAGTCCTTACTTAGTTAGGATTTTAGTTCCTTACTATGTTAGGATTTTAGTTACTTACCATTTATCTAGTCATATTATAATTTAGATTTATTTCATATTATAATTTATATTTATTTTCTATTGTAATTTAGATATATTTCCTATTTTATTTAGGGTTAACACATCTTTGTACTTGTATAAATACCTTCATATTGGAGAAGAATAATAATATGAGAATATCTGAATTTTTCCCCCTACTTTGTTTGACTTGGTATCAGAGCTAGGTTCCTAACCTGTGATAACCTCTGCCAAATTTAGAGTCGTTGGCACTCCTCATTCCTAACCCATCATCTTGTATAGTCATCTTCTTTTGTTCAATCCTCTCATATGTATAGTCACCATCTTTTGTTCATCCTCTCATATGTGTTTTCACCGCACCTAGCCTTCACATGCTTCTTTGCTATTGTTCCAAATTTTTATTTTTCATCTTTGTATGCCAGATGGTCTTTCTTGATGTCTCAGCTTCTCTATCTTTGAAGCTTCATAACAAGTCTCTTTACTCCGTGAGTCTCGTCACCGCTCACTGAGCCTCGTCACCGCTCGCCGAGCCTTTCCTTTGACTGTTCTGCCAGTCTCTGTCCTCTTTGGCTGCTCTCTTGAGTTGCCTTTCTGCTTCTCTGTTTCTCTCTTTGCTCCATTTAGCTCTCTTTTATTTATGTTTATCTCTTTTGTTTGTCTATGCCCAGTGGCTGGTGTTTGTTGTGTTCTTTCCCCACGCCATCACTCCATCTCTGTCACTCTAGCTTTTCTTGTTGGGTGTTATTGATTTATTTTTCTATCTCCTTCCCTTTTACCCTTATGCTTATTTCTTTCTACCTTTAGCCTCTTTCCAATATTCATCCCTTTCTATGTCTGTCTATTTCCTCACAGGCACCTTCCTTTGTCATTAAGTTCCTTCAATCACAGCATTATTCTCTTTTTTTTTTGTTCTAGCACCTCACTTTCTTCCATTAGTTTCTTTTTCAAAATTGTCACATGCAATTTCCTATGCTTTACCTTTTAATATCTTTAGTTTCATCCTCTTTGATCTACCGATGTGGTTTCCCCTGCTATGCAGCCGAACTCTTTTCATGTCCTCTCTATTTCTCATCTTTCTTTTACCAACCTTTTCCATTTTGTTGTTCCCTCACTACATTATCTCTCGCTTTCACAGCTCCCTTATATAATATTGCTTCCTTTTGATGGGCACTCTATCTATTCCTATTCCACACATGAAGGGTTTCCTTTTTTCGGTGTCCTTTGCTCTAATTCCCGTTTGAGCACCTTATCTTTGTCTTTGTCTCTGTTAATGATTTGCTGGGTTTCCTCCCTTACTATTCTCATTTTCTGAAGTTTATTCTTCATGGAACAGTTGTATGCTACCACTTTCCCCTCTTGCATTTGTTTCGGCCACGAGACTGGCATGCTTGAGTATCTTCAATTTCTCTTCTTCCAAATCTCGACCATTTACCAGTGTCGGATTTGATAGGGAGATAGATGCAACTTTATTTGGGTGCTGCAACTTTATTTTTCAATGTTGCTTTCTCCAAATCTCGACTCTCATACATCGTCGGATTTGAGGGGGAGTGACACTGCTGCTCATATATTCCGCTGCAATTCAGCTACCTATTTGCCATGGCTGATTCTTCTACATCTGAGCGTCAGTCAGCTTCTGTTTCTTAAGTGTCACTTTTCTTGTGGTTCCGACGACCACTTCTCTTCAGGGGGAGAGGGGGAGTGAAGAGTAGTTGTCTCTCCAATAATGGAAGTATTTGTCAGTGTTATTGCTGCTAACTACTATGTCCTTTGTTGCTGGTGCCAGTACCGTTGCTCATACCTGTTACGTCTCTTGCTAGGGATAATGTTATTGCTCATGCCTATTATGACTCTTGTTGGGGATAGTGTTGACTACTGTTGATGATGCCTGTTATGTCCCTGCCTTGTTGCTCTTGCTGGTGCCAGTGCCTTGTATTGCTGTTGTTGGTACCAGTATTGTTGCTTCTGCCTGTTATGATGCCAGTATTGTTGCTCATGCCTTTGCTGGTGTGTTTCCGTTGTGGTCACGCCCGTTGACCTTGCCTTTGCTCTTGACTTTCTTTGCCTTACCTTACCTTATTTTTTAGAGGTTTGGCTTTACCTTGTCTAACCCTATTTTTAGGGTTTGGTTTCTGCCATATCTACTGTCATGCTCACAAGGTTTCTGTGTTCTGCCTTATCTGCTGTCGTGCTCACAGGATTTTTGTGTTCTGCCTTATATACTGCCGTGCTCACAGGGTTTCTGTGTTCTGCCTTATTTACTATCGTGCTCACAGGGTTTCTGTGTTTTGCTATGTGCCCTATTTTTTAGGGTTTGCTCTTGTGTTTCCGCTGCAAACTTTGCTTTAGTTTGTCACTTGTTTCACTCGTGGTTGACTAAAAGACCTTCTCTACAATTGGTGCTTCTCAAGTATGGTGTTCAGTGACTCGCTTGTTAAGTTGGGCCTGCGAAATATCTTTGCCCAACTTGGGGGGGAGTGTTGGCGAGTCCTTACTTAGTTAGGATTTTGGTTCCTTACTATGTTAGGATTTTAGTTACTTACCATTTATCTAGTCATATTATAATTGAGATTTATTTCCTATTATAATTTATATTTATTTTCTATTGTAATTTAGATATATTTCCTATTTTATTTAAGGTTAACACATCTTTGTACTTGTATAAATACCTTCATATTGGAGAAGAATAATAATATGAGAATATCTGAATTTTTCCCCCTACTTTGTTTGACTTGGTTATGGAATTAGGGTAGGAGTGACATTAATTACTAAAATGTCATCGTTGTTAGGTTAAAATAGATGATAAATTTTAAAATTTTAAAATTGTGAGGATATAATGAGTAAAAAAGATAAATTCATAATCTAATGAGTTAATTCTCTATGAATTAGAATACCACCTCTCACAAAAAAAGAATTGAATTCCTCTAAAATAAGAAATTTCATTCCTAATTTTGTGTGAACCCTGCCTACTTTTTAATTGATGTGAAATAAACACATGAATTCTCATAATTGGATTCAATTCCTAATTAGCAAACACACCAAAGATAACAAAAACTAAAAACTAAAAACTAAACAATTTATAAATAAAAAATTATTTGGAAACTGAGAATAGTTACCAAACAAGTTTCTTGGCTTCAACTTTTTACAAATGAAACTAGTTTCTTGGTCTCAACTTTTTACAAATGAAAACTAAAATGGTTATCAAAAGGGATATCTCTTATTCACCCCTTTCAACCAATATCAAAATCTTCAAACCAAAAAAATAAAATCCATTTCAAAATCAAGATTTGATCCAGATTTTTCTTGGCATCAAAGGACCACACAGACAGAAGAAAAGTGCAAGTTCCCTAAATTATCATCTAATTTATAAATAAAATGGGTCCTGGAACAAAGTAAACACAAACTTGATACAACCAAGATACATAAACATGTTTGTAATAACCCAACTAGCCGAACCTCCTGCATTTTTCTGACTACATTTCATGCCCTAACGATGTATATAAATGTATCGCTACCACTCAGTCTCACACCCACCACTTCAGAACCCAAAATGGCATGAAGGGTTTACATGTCAGAACACAGAGTTCACACTAGGATATGACGAGACCAACATTTATTTGATGATAAAGCAGAGTAAACAAGTCAGAGATTATGAGTTACACCAAGGCAATGCTGCTCTCTCCACCAGGGGGCTTGCGAACACCACCCAGATAGTCTCTGGATGATGCCTTTCCATCAGCAAAGATGTCGCTACCGTTCATCTCTCTCAGCTTAGCCGTGCTTAGGGGCTTTTCAGCAGATCCTGGAGGTTCCTTAAATATATTATTTCCTGTCAGCTCAGCGAACTTCTGGTTATGTATTTTCCTTGAAGTCTTGACAACAGGTTCCTCACTGAACATGATATTACTCTGACCTCCAGCAGGCTGCATTACCGAAATGAATTCAATACTAAATTTAAGGAAAATATTAATTTGCTAATTAGTCTAGCATTATTCGGCAGAGTAATATCAACTTCGATTACATGAAAAAGTTCTCCAGTAGGCTATGTTGCTAGGCTATCACTTCAAACCATTGATCTAATGGATTCTTGTTAGGGCACCCGGTCCAAATTAACAGTTTGACAAACTAACATGCCAGACTACTTGACAAAAGAACCTCAATTATTGTTTGAAGGTGATCCAGATTGAGAGTCTAACAATATTACATATGAAGGGAGAACGGAGAACACTCAATTGCATAGCTCAATACTATAATTATGGAAGTCTGATTTAGTGTTGTAATCTCTAATTATCCAAACTATCATAACTGGACCTGCAACATGAAGATATGAATGAAGAAAATTCATCCAAAGAAATAATAAACTCACATTTGAAACTTTGACAGATGTGCGTAGATTTCGGGGTGCAGGTTCTCCCATGTCTCTGGTTTCTCTAGTTTCCAGGGTGTGCGCGGCAGCCACGGATCGAGGCACAGTTTCAGGAGGAGGACCAAAGATGTCATTTCCAGTGAGCTCCTTGGACTTGGCATTTGATATATGCTTGTTGGACTTTGAATCCGAGTCTGATTGCAACGTCCCACTCAATTCACGCTGCTTTGCAACCTCAGGAATGGTGATCGGCTTCTTGGGTGTGACATGTTCATCAACACTGAATGATATTTGACTAACTCCATTGAGTGCTTGCTGGTAAATACGAAGCCCTGTTTTGTTACTAGCATCATTAGATTCTGGTGCAGCATTGTTGCCTGAACCAGCAGCAAATATGCCATTACCCGTAATCTCCTTCAATTTATAGCCTGAACAAGGCTTCCTGAACCACATTTCATCTGAGTTTTAGATGTACAAATCTTAATCACTAACCCTGTAGTTAAAAAAAAGTACTGATCTTTTTTATAAATAATTTCTGGATCTAAGATGGGTAAACTTGGGAATTTGAATAACAAATTTTGGGTTGCAAAATTTGCAATGCATGTATTTATAGACATGCAAAATTAAGATGACATGAACACAGAATAATCAAAGTCAACATCTTTCTGATCAGAAAAACAGAAAGCTTGTAGCTTTGGTTGAGCAGCTTGCACAGGCTATATGGGGTATTTGCAGAAATTCATAGCAATGAAACATGCATTACTAGATCTGACTTCACAAAATAGATCTTACTGTTTGTTGAGGCTCTGAGCTTCTTCATCAGTGATCTGACCTCCATGGAGCACCTTGCTGATTCCATCTGACGGCTGAAAATACACCACGTAAGCTTCCTTAATTAACCAAGAAAGAAAAAGAAAGACAAAAAATTGACTGAAAAAGTGTCTTCAAGTGGAAGTGGTAACCTGATGAGAGCGGTGACCAGAGGGGGCGGTGGCGGGAGAGTCGGACTGTGGGACCTCTTTCCACGTCAGCATATCGGCAGTGTCTCTGCGAGGCTTTCTCACTGGTGTGCTTCTCTCCATTGTTAGTCTCACTGGGGTGCTCTCTGTCTTCTGTTTTGTGCTTTCTTTTTCTTTCTTCTTTGGCTTTTGTTTTGAGATAATTTTTTAAATTTTGAATGAACGAGGAAATAAACAAATAGTAAAGTAAAATCCCATATTGTCATTTTCGAAACAAAGAGAAGAGAAAGATCTCGGATGTCGCAACATGCGATGCGACCCACTAGGTTTTTAGAACACGTATTGCAGTAATCTACGGTTAATATACGTACATACTACATGGGTGGGTCCATCCCTGGAGCAATGACATTGACTTCAGTTGAACTTGCTCACACGAATACAAATATGACGCATTGACTCGTTTGGAATTGCTTCTAAAAAAGTTACAAATGCTTTCTCTTTTTATGGTTGAAATTTTTTGAGATTGAATTCATAATTCATGCAAAATACAAACTAGCTAATTATTATAATTACGGAGAAATCTAACATCAACATTAAGATAATCTAGTGCGCATTTACTAATGATCACGCATGATCGAAGGAACTCTGGCATGTGCATACCAACTAAGATTTCAAACTCAAAACAATTAAAAAGATATAAAACTTAGAAAAACCAAGTCATAATAATACAAATAAAAATTCTCACAAAAGAGAGGTGAAAAACTCTCATAAATGAGATGTGAAAATTACACAAAACCTAAAAAGAGTTTCTACAAGTTATTCTAAAAATAAAGAAACTAAACTAGCCATATTGCAACTCCATTGTCACAAAGTCAACTCACTTTGCGTAAGTACCAAAATATAACAAATATGCACCAATCGACTTTCCTATTCAGCAAATAGAGTAGATGCACCAAAAAAGGATCCAATCTCAGAGATCTGTTATATAATTATGTCATAAACGAGTCAACGAAACAAAGAGAGAGAGACTATGCAGGAGGGGGGAGCAAAGAGGATGAGAAGGGGAGGAGGCGGATAGGAAAGGAAAAAGAGAGGAAGAGGACAAAAAGCATGGTAGTCACCACCCCTTGAGGGCTGGCTAGGCTAGGAGTTTTCTCTTACGAATGCAATACTTCACTTATGGGTATGGACTTCACTAAGATAATCTCCAATGTTGTAGGGACTTAAACCCAAATTTTCTCCTCCCAAACACTCATCTATATGCAAAGCCTCAAACAATTTTTTTTTCAACCATGCAATCTCAAAATTTGAGTCCCTAGTTTTATTATTTTGTTGACCATTGTTTTAACTTCAATTATTTTTTGGTTATTGTTAAATTTTTTTATTTATTTTTAATGTTCGTTGATGTGTGTAACCAATCAAAGTGCGCCGATCCTATTCAACCATTCCTCAAGGGTGGACGTGGTCTTCAAGTCGTACTTATGTATGTATCTGTCGTATTTGGAGTGGCCAAGTATGGTGGTGGATAGCTCTAATTTCCCTAAAAAGGAACATAAATGGGTCACTGAAGAGGTGATGGTGGGTTCACCAACCACCCTCCAATGCGTAACTCGGTCTTTCTTCCTCAAAGAAGGCTTTTAAAGTGTTGTACTCAAGTGTGGAAAAAGTTCGAAGTACCTTTTTAGGTGGGAAGTTCCCTTTTATATAGGGAAAATGGGACATTTGAGTTATCTTTTTCTGATGTGGGACTATTAGGTCATTAATACATGGTATCATCTCATTGGGTGATTTGTGACAAGTAGACGTGTCATCCTTTCCCTTTTTCGAGGACAACATGTGTCAGTTGGATATGACGTGGGCCCATTCTTGCATTTGTTACTCCATGTGCAAGCCTTTAAGGGAGATGCGCCTAGGTTGTGGCCTCATGGGCTCCGATTAGGCATGGCCGGCCTTCCTTGACCTCTTTTGGGCCTCTTCACGAGGTAAAGCCTGTGTAGCCTATCAACCCTTCGGGTCCATCCACGAGTCATTTTATAGTGAGGGCCTTATTAAGGCCCTTAGATAAGGTCCTATCTCTTAACCATTAGATCAAACTAACCAATTTGATCCAACGACTAACCAGTTTGATCCAATGGCTAACCAATTTGATCTAATGGTTAAGAGATAGGGCCACACATAAGGAAGGCCCTCACTATAGAATTCTTGCAACAATATTATCTTAATTTATTTTTATGAATATCTTAATCTAGGAAAATTCAAATATCAAAAACAAAATTTTATTTCATTAATTATGAACAAATAGGTGGATAAGTTTGGGATCATCTTTTAGGTATAATATGATTTAGATTAATTAATAGGGTAAACTACAATAAACCCCCCAACCTATAGGGTCATTACGAGTTCATACCCGATTTTGAGGACATTTATGAGTACATACTTAACGTCACCGAAAACCTACAGATTGCCCCATCCGTTAGCGAGACCATCAGGAAATCTGTTAAATGCCGACATGTCAAAAGTGGGACCCCCTTTTTTTGATGACGTGGACCAAAAATTAATAAAAAATAATTTTACTGTTTAAATAATTTTAAATTAATTTTTAAAAATATCTCTCTCTCTCTCTCTCTCTCTCTCTCTCTCTCTCTCTCTCTCTCTCTCTCTCAACAACCAAAAAAGCAATAGCTAGAAGACCTCGAACACTTCCAGAAGCACATCGCCGATCGATTCTCCGACCGTTTATCTCACTCGTAAAACTTCCCCTCTGACCTAATGCTATCAATTGCGTGGGTCAGAAGCTACTCGACGTTTTTCTCCGTTGCGAGGACGAGTTCAAGGCTGTTCTGTTCATGGGTCGAGACCCATCCCAGATTTGAAGCGCCTAACATCAATCACAATAGTTTTTTTATTTATTTAAATGTTTTGCTTTATTGAAAATCCCTTAATAACGTTGAACTATAGGCGCACATTTATCAGCCCAAGTTTTTAGATTATTTTCGCAACAATTGAAATTTAGGAAGATCAATCTTTGGTTTAAGTTGTGAAGGAGATTTGCAATGCAGTAAAAGCGTTGGACATTTGCAATGCAGTCTCGCACAGGGTCGATTCCAGAAGCTGGCTGAGATTGTTGTCTATGCTCTGGAGCAGAGGCCGATTAGGGAAGGCCCGGAGCTAAAATTTTGTCAGATGAAGTTGGGGAGAGATAGCATAAATCGAGGCTGTCCTAGAGGAAGCAGCTGAACTTGTTAATGAATCTGAACAAAAGAACCAAGTTATTACAGGTGAGTTGAATTTATGATGTGTATTTAATGGAGAATCTGTATTTGAGTATTAAATTTTGGTTTGCATGTTTTTAATGTTAAATTTGATATTTGACTTCTTTTTTCTTGGACTGATTGAAGCACGTATAAAATTTGGTATGTTCTACGAAGGCAAGCAGATGGTTCATGGAGGTTCTGTGAAGGGGAAGTGCAAACACCATCATAACATTAGCCTAGTTACTGGAATGCATGAACCAAAGTAGAGGCCGATTGGGGACGACCCGGATCTTGGACCTAGAGGTGAGGTGGTGGGGAAGGGGGGGAGGCTACTGGGTTTTGGTGTTAGGGGAGGTGGGAAGGGGAGATGCAGTTGATGAGGATGGAGATCTTGCCCTTGGTACTATACAACGACAACAAGGTTGGTGCCAATGACTTTGAAGGCGGTGTGCATGGAGGGAAGGTCGGTTGGTGGGGTGTGGGAAGAGGCAGTCAGTCGGGGTGGGGTTGTTGACGAAGGCTATGGAGGAAGAGAGAGAGAGAGAGAGAGAGAGAGAGAGATTTTTTTAAAATTAATTAAAATTAATTAATTATTAATTTTTGGTCCACGTGGAAGCCCACATCATCAAAAAAAAGGGTCCCACTTTTGACATGTTGACATTTAATAGATTTCCTGACGGTCTCTCTGACGGAGGGGACAATCTGTAGATTTTCAGTGACGTTGAGTATGTACTCGTAAATGTCCCCAAAATCAGGTATGAACTCGTAAATGACCATATAGGTTGGGGGGTTTACTGTAGTTTACCTAAAATATTTACATTTTGGCTATTGCCATTTGGACTGTTCATTTTTTTCTTTTACCGTTAGATTTATTGAGATTTTATTTTGGTCATCCAATGGGATGTAGCCATGAGGTTTTCGTTCCAAAGAAAATTCTGCTTCAAAATTTGATCATCATATCACAATGGCCAAATCATTCCAACCATCAAACAAAGTCGTAGATGTGCTGCTAGTCACTGACAAAAAAACCCCCGATGGGTTTTCCTGCTTTTACTACCAAGTGGGCTCTACCATTTAGGTCGGGTTGAAATGAGGTCTGATATTTAACTCGCTCAGAGCAAGTCCATTGTAAGGCCTTTTGCCTGGGCAGGACAAGGCTTAGGTCCACAAACGGCTGTAGCGCGCAAGGGCAAGCTTGGGCAAGGCATGGGACCTACCAACCCAGACAAGCCCACATGCAAGTCCAACCCATGCTGCTGGCTGGGCAAAGTGACACAATGCTGATGTCATAATGACGTCAACAACCAATTTAAATAACAAAAAAATTGAAAAAAGAACTAAAAAATTCAGAATTTGTTCAAATTATAAATACCAAGCCATATTCTTTACCTCCCACACCCAAATTCTATACAAATTCATTTCTTCATATCTCATGTGAATAGTAATTACCCTTGCCCTTGCCTATACCCGTAGGGGTGAAAACAAAATTCTAGGAGCATTGGCAGCAAGGGGCCCAAGGGGAGGGTTGGGGGGGCAAACCCAAAATGTGGTTTCCAACAATAAGAAGCTGCCAGGGCAAGCAGTGGGGCCCACAAATGTGGGCTGGCCCGAGGGGGAGGCTGATGTCAACGCTGGGTTTAAATTTTTTTAAAGCTAGCGCGTGCAATGCACCCGCCAACTTGAAAAAAAATTTGACGCGCCACTACAGTAACCGCCCAACGGCTCTCTTCCATGTGTCTTCTGCTGGGCCATTCGATAAGCTTTTTAAACATATCCAACGGCAGCCATTTTTTCGCGAATAAAAAAATCGATAAAGCAACCCCCAACGTCTCTATGCCACGTGGAAGCTCCTGGGCTCTCCGATCAATTTTTTCCAGCAATCCAACGGCAGGCAATTTTTTGTGTGAGGCTTGGCTCTAAGTTAGTCATTGTCCCGTAACGGGCAATGAGATCAAATTCTGTCATATGTGGAAAAAAAAATTCATCAGGAATTTTGTGAAAGGGTAATTGGTTCGACCCATACGGATCAAACATTATCTAGTAGGTGGAAAATTCTTAATAAAGAGCTGGGAAAATGGAGAGATGCCTTGACAAAAGCAATGAACAACCATAAAAGCGGGGAAAACCTTAGCAGTGAGGTAAATTATTTGTAATTTTTTGTTTTATTAATTTCTATGTCATATTAAATTTTATTTAAATGTTTCTTGCAATTTATATATTATGTTAATATTTCTTGTATTTCCAATATTAATATGAATGTTTCTTGCAATATTTATATTTTGTTTTGCATTTCTAATAAATGGTTAAAGTTTCTTGCATTTCCATTAATTTTTTTAATACTTGTTGCATTGCCAATATTTTTTTTAGTTTCTTTTATTTTTTTTTTTTTTTTTTACTTGTTGCATTGCCAATATTTTTTAAAGTTTCTTGCCTTTCCCTTTTTTTTTTTTGTTTTGTATAGATTATGCAAGCACAAATGTTTTTTGGTGCTACTGGGCAAGGGAAAAAAAGTTTCAACCATACCCTATGTTGGGAGGTGGTGAAGAATTGTAAGAGATTCCAAATTATTCCAACGGGTCCAACGATAGTGTTGAACGAGATGCCACTCCATGAGACACCGACATCGGATTCCCCGATGACTCACCTATCGAAAAAGAGCCGAGGCCTATTGGGAGGAAGGCGGCGAAGGTGAAGAGAGGGAGTAATTATACCAAGAATACATCTAAATATTTGGAGGAGCTTTCAAAGATGCAAGCCATGAGAATTGAAATGGATATGAAACAACAAGAGCACGATAGGGCAATGGAAGTAGAATATGCAAAAGAAAGGGAGTATGTACGCCAAGGAAAGATTGAAAAAAATGATCGGGAAACCATGACTATGGATACAACCCATATGTCCCCCGAAACAAAACAATTTTGGAAGTTAGAACGAAGGGTTGTTATGAGACGAAGACTTTTTCGTGACGATGGACCTAGCAACACGGATTGGTTAAATGATCAAAACCATTAAGTTAGTTTGCTTGCCTTTCATTTCATTGTACCATTAAGTTAGTTTGCTTGCCTTTCATTTCATTGTATTTTTTGTTTTGTTTAAAAAAGTAGTTGTAATTCATGTATTTTATTTTATGAGTTGTATTCATTTTCTTTTAGTGAATGAAGAAAATATTCAACAACATTCCCTTTTATTCAAAACATTCCATACATAAAAAGCAAACCACAACCAAAGCATAAAAAATAAACAAACCACAACTAAAACATAAAAAAACAACAAAGCATAACTAAAAATACAACATAAACATAATACATTAAAAAAACATCTTCACTTTACTTTATTGTCCTTCATTGCCTTTCACCGCCCATAAATGCTCTATCAAGTCCATTTGACGGTGTTCATGAATATATGACGATTGCATCTCCGTGTAGCACTCAATCTTCCGATGCATGCAACTATCGTCTCTAACTAACGGATCATGCTGCACTGGTTCTCCATTTGGCCCCATAAGTTTTTCATAAATTCGTGTTAAGGCCGTGTTCATTGGATCTGGTTCATACACTTCATCAGCATCGTAATCATACTCATCTTCCACAATAATGTTGTCAAGGATGATACAAGTCATCATTATACTCCTAAGCACCTCCTCATCAAATAGACGTGCCGCTCCCCTGATAATTGGCCACCGGGCTTGAAGGATACCAAAGCACCTCTCCATATCTTTTATGTACCCCTCTTGATAGGTAGCAAAAAAATTTTCCTTGTGGGATCGAGGATGTGGAATTGATTTCACAAATGCTGTCCACCTCAGGTAGATACCATCAGCTAGATAATACCCGTTCTGGTAGACGGTATTATTAATTTGATATGTGATAGTTGGGCCTTCACCTCTCAGAACATCATTGAACACTGGAGATTGACCCAGGACGTTCAAATCATTTTGAGAGCCGGCAACTCCATAGAAGGCGTGCCAAACCCATGTATTAAAACCAGCAACTGCTTCGAGGATGATGCTTTTCTGTCCTTTCCGATTCCCATAATTCCCTTGCCAAGTAAATGGACAATTTTTCCATTGCCAGTGTATGCAGTCAATGCTACCAATCATTCCAGGAAATCCACGAGACTCAGCTTTTTGTAGAAACCGTTGCAGGTCCCTGGGCGTAGGTCTGCGTAGGTAGTCCCTGGTGTACAGATTTTCCACTGCATCACAAAATCGCACCAAGCTCTCCAAAATAGTGGACTTCCCCATTCGGGCAATCTAATCCACCTGATTAGCAGATGACCCATACGCCAACATTCGTATCATAGCTGTGAACTTTTGCTCAGGAAGCAGCCCCAAATCTCCAGCACAATTTTTCTTTTGAACAAAGTAGTCATCATAATTGCAAATATCATGCATGACTTTATTGAACAAATGGGGTTGCATTCTATATCTTTCTCGAAAATGAACATCAGAGTACAGAGATTGTGGGATAAAATAATCTTCCATAAGATTCTTACCCCGAGAATGTCTATATCTGCCCACATTCGGTGCCCAGCCTTCTCGTGAACCACGGCGGCTCTGGTTTTCTTCCTCCAGCAAAGCAACGGCCACACCAAGTTGCTCATCTAGTTCTCTCTGCGCCCTTTTGCTTGCAGCTCTTCTACGCATTCTTGCTCGCCTTTCTCGCTCTTGCCTCTCCAAAACCTCTTCCACGTTGTCTGACATTGAGAATGGAGAATGAAATCTAAAATCAGAGAAATGAAATCTAAAATATGAGAAATGAAGATGTAGAGAAGATATGGTGTGGGAGGTATGAGCTGAGCCTATGCTTTTATAGAAAAATTTAGGCAAATAGAGATGACACGTGGCGCAATTTTAGAGGGTGAAAATCTTATCTGAAATTCGAAATTCACATGAAATTTAAAATTTGAAATTTATCTGGGATTTGAATTTTGAAATGTATCTGAAATTTGAAATTTATCTGAAATTTGAAACCGAAAATCTGATCCGATATGAATAGTATTGACACGTAGGAACCCAAAAATCTTATCCGAAAATATTATCCAAATTAATTGTTTAAGTAAACAAAGTTGTGAAAAAAACAAAAAAAATGAAGTCCTACGCTGTATATATTTTACAGAACGGTATTTTCTCTTTTAAAAAATAGTATTTGCCATGGCAAGCCTTGCACTGCTGGAAACACAATTTTTTTTTGGTGCTAGGGCAGCCACTATTCACATGAATAGTACCCGCCCTAGGGCTCCTCTTGCCATGGCAAGGGGCTAACTGGTGGAAATGCTCTAAGGGCTGCCACTATTCATGTAAATAGTGACAACCCTTGCTTTGCCCTTACCTTGCCCTTGACCTTGACCATAGGGGTGGAAGTGCTCTCAAATGCATGCATTGGAGCATCTCCAGCGCCCAACCCAAATTGGGTGAAAGGCTACCAGAGAGAGCCCGAGGAAGCTCCAGCGCAAGGCCCGTAGCCCGGTTTCGTGGTGGGTCCCACGAGCCCGAGGAAGCCCAAGGGCAAGTCTTGCTCGGGAGTTTGGTGACGTCAGCGCTGGCGTCACGCTGACGCCAGCGCACGGTAACATTCAATTTTTTTTATCGTTGGCGCGTGAATTACACGCGCCAAAGGTAAAAAAATTTGACTTCCGTGCGTTGGCGTCAGCGTGACGCCAGCGCTAACGTCACTACCTGACAGCTCCAACGGGCGTTTGCCACGTGGCGCGACGGGGACTCTCGGATGGCTTTTTTCCAGAAATCCGACGGTCCTCGGTTTTTTGGCTAAAAAAATTGCAAAAAAAATCGAAAAAATTCTGAATTTTTTTTTAAAAAATACCCAAAAATTCTGTATTTTTTCTCTATAAATACCTAACCATTTTATTTACTTTCCACACTAAATCTTCATACAATTTCTTCTCCATCCAATATTTTTTACTCTTTACTCACATTATTAACTTTCCACACCAATTCTTCATACAAACTTTTCTCCTTCCAATATTTTTTTATCTCCACTCACATTTTTCACTTCCACACCAATTCTCCATACAAACTCTTCTTCTTCCAATATTTTTACTCTCCACTCACATTTTTCTACTATTTTCCATTTGTATAAAAAAACGAATGGCATCTTCTATTGAAGTCGGAGGCTCGTGGTCAACGAATGAAGATATTGCGTTGTGTCAATCTTGGGTGAACATTAGTCATGACCCTATCACGGGCAATGAGATGAAGTTTCATCACATGTGGAGCAAAATTCATGGAGAATTTTGTCAAAGATCGGGTTCTATTCGGACCGAAATGGCGTTGTCTAGTAGATGGAAACTTCTGAATAAAGAGTTAGGGAAATGGAGAAATGCCTTGACAAAAGCAAAGGCGAACATTCAAAGCGGTCAAAATTTGACCGATGAGGTAAAATATTTATAATTGCCATTTTAATCAATTCAATGTCACTTTTTTTTTAATGCATATTCTATTTGTTTTTCTTGCATAATTTTTTTTTCTTGGTGCACCTTTAATTTGTCTATATTTTCTTGCATA
Source organism: Prunus armeniaca (assembly GCA_903112645.1). Lineage (NCBI taxonomy): Eukaryota > Viridiplantae > Streptophyta > Magnoliopsida > Rosales > Rosaceae > Prunus > Prunus armeniaca. The sequence goes on from CAEKDK010000006.1 coordinate 17,081,169, forward strand.
ATCAATTTTATTTTGCATTTCAAAATAGTTTATATTTTCTTGCATAATAATTTTTGTTTCTTGCACTTCCAATTATTTATTTTTAATAGATGATACAAGCACAAATGTGGTTCGGTGCCATGGGGCAAGGCAAAAAAAGTTTCGTGCATTTCCATTGTTGGGAAATTGTGAAGGATTGTTCGAGATTCAAAATTATTCCCACCGGTCCGCCGGTTGTGATGAATGAGACGCCACTCCACGATTCCACATCAACCGATTCTCCATTGGACTCCCCAATGGAAACGGAGTCACCATTTGTGCCACGTCAGCCGAGACATATTGGGAGAAAGGCGGCAAAGGCCAAGAGAGGGGGCACTTCGACCAATGAATGTGTACAATTATTGGAGCAAATAGCTAAGAGCACCTCACTAAGAATGGAGAGAGACTTGAAAAGAGATGAAATGGACGTGGCACGAGAGGAAGCATTTGTTATGCAACAACAAATGGCACAAGAAAAAGACATAGAGGATAGAGAGATGAAAATCATGGCCATGGATACGAGCCATATGTCTCCCGAAACAAAGGCCTATTGGAAGGTACGACGAAGAGATGTGATGAGAAGAAAACTTTTCCATGACGACGGACCTAGCAATACGGATTGGTTAAATGATGAAAACCATTAGGTTGTATTGAAACACCTTTGCCATATGTTGTATTGTTGTATTATCCTTTAATTTGTTGTATTGTTTCCTTTTTATTCAATAAAAAAAGCATTAAATAAAATGACTATTTATTAAAAACATTTGAGCATCAAAACAAATATTAATTAAAAAAAACCTTCATTTATTGCAAACAACACACAAACAAACCATACATAAAAGCATAATAATAATAAAAAGCATAATTCCAAAACAAACCACACACAAAATAAAGCATAATTAAAAACAAAGCATAATTCCAAACAAAGCACTAATCTTGACTTCATCCATTGTGATTGCCTTTCATCTCCCACAAGTGCTCGACCAAGTCACCTTGACGTATCTCGTGAACATATGAAGATTATATTTCTTGATACCGATCAATCATGGGGTTGTTGAATTGACCATCCCGAAGTAAGGGTTCGGGCTCCAGTGGTAGTCCATTTGGTCCAATCGGCCTTTCATATATTCTTGTCAACGATGTGTTCATTGGATCGGGTTCAAACACCTCTTGAGCATCATAGTCATACTCATCCTCCACAATCATGTTGTGAAGGATGATGCAAGTCATCATAATACTCCGCAGCACCTCCTCATCTAGCATCCGAGCAGCACCTCTAATAATTGCCCAACGAGCTTGCAAGATACCGAAACACCTCTCCACGTCTTTCCTGTAACCTTCTTGAAAGGAAGCAAAGTTTCTTTCCTTCTCGGATTGGGGATTCGGAATTGTTTTCACGAATGTCGTCCACCTAGGATAAATTCCGTCGGCAAGGTAGTACGCACCAGAGTAAACGGTATTGTTGATTTGGTACGTGACCTGGGGGGAATGACCTCGCAATACCTCGTCGAACACTGGGGATTGACCAAGGACATTGAGGTCATTCTGAGATCCGGCAACCCCGAAGAAGGCATGCCAAACCCAACAATCGAATGAAGCTACGGCCTCCAAAATTATACTTTTTTGGCCCTTCCGATTCCCGTACTCCCCTTGCCAAGCAGTAGGACAGTTCTTCCACTGCCAGTGCATGCAATCGATGCTTCCAATCATTCCTGGGAAACCTCGAGCCTCGCCTTTTTGTAGAAGCCGTTGCAGGTCTCTTGGCGTGGGTTTGCGAAGGTACTCCCTCGTGTACAAATTTTCCACTGCATCACAGAATCTCACCAAGCACTCTAGGACAGTAGATTTTCCCATCCTTGCAATCTCATCCACCTGCTCTGCAGATGCCCCATAAGCAAACATCCGCAAAGCAGCTGTAAGTTTTTGCTCCGGGATAAGACCCAAAGCTCCAACAACATCATGCTTTTGAATGAAGTATGTGTCGTAATTACAAATATCATGCATGATTTTTTGGAACAAATGTGGCTGCATTCTATATCTTTCTCGAAACTTAGAAGCAGGATATAACGAATTTGGGATAAAATAATCCTCCATGAGATTCTTACCCCGAGACTCCCTACGTCTGTCCACATTCGGGGCACGACGACGACGGTGTTGCCTTGATTGATCCATCATACACACCGCTGCTGCAAGCAGTTGTTCCTTTTCTTCATCGGCGTCCCGATCTTCTTGAGCACGTCTACGCCGGATTTCTTCCTTTTGTTTCTGTTGCCTCTCCAACACCCTCGACAAGTTTGACATTGAGAGTAGAATGTGTTTTCTAAAATTTGAGAAATGAAGGAATAGATAAGAGATGGTGTGAGAGGTATGAGTTGATGGTGTAGTTTTATAGAGGGATTTAGAAGATAGAAATGACACGTGGCACAATTTTAGAGGATGAAAATCTTATCTAAAATCTGAGATTATAATTTTTTTAAAATATCTGAAAATTTTATCTGACATTTGACACGTGGCACAATTGTAGAGGGTGAAAATCTTATCTGAAATATGAGATTATAATTTTTTTAAAATATCTGAAAATCTTATCTGACATTGGACACGTGGCACAATTTTAGAGGGTGAAAATTTTATCTGAAATCTGATATTATAATTTTTTTTTCAATATCTAAAAATCGTATCTGACATGGGACACGTGACACAATTTTAGAGGGTAAAAATCTTATCCGAAAATTTAATTACAAAAGATTATCAAAATTAATGGTTTAAAGTATAAAAAAAATAGGAAATAAAGTACAATGAATAGTAATTGCCTTAGACTTGCCCTAGACTTTGCCCTTGTGGGTGGAACCACAAATGCAAAGGCTGACACTATTCACGTGAATAGTGGCAGCCCTTGCTTGCCCTTGCCTTAGACTTAGCCCTTGTGGGTGGAGATGCTCTTAGAGCACTTCCACCAGTTAGCCCCTTGCCATGGCAAGGGGAGCCCTAGGGCGGGTACTATTCATGTGAATAGTGGCTGCCCTAGCACAAAAAAAAATTGTGTTTCCAGCAATGCAAGGCTTGCCATGGCAAATACTATTCATTTTTTTGTTTTTTTCACAACTTTGTTTACTTAAACAATTAATTTGGATAATATTTTCGAATAAGATTTTTGGGTTAAAAGTCAGTATTGGTTGGTATTTATAGGAAAAAAAAATTCAGTATTTTTTTCGTATTTTTTTAAATTTTTTCCTTTTTTTTTATTTTTTTATTACAAATTTATAAATAAACTCAATCCTAGACATGTATTTATAAAAAAACCCAAGCACTATTTAAACATAGAAACACACCCAAAATCAACCCCAAAGTCAACTTTTTGGGTGTGTTTATAAATGGGTTTTGAGTGTGTGTAATGATGGGTTTTGGGTGTTGGGTTTTTTTATAATTTCAACCTCCATTTTGGGTGTTTTAGTGAAACTCCCTTTTTTTATTGGGCAAAAAATTGTCTGCCGTTGGATTGCTGGAAAAAACTAATCGGAGAGCCCAGGAGCTTCCACGTGGCATAGAGCTGTTGGGGGTTGCTTTTTGGATTTTTTTATTCGCGAAAAAATGGCTGCCGTTGGATAATTTTAAAAAGCAAATCGGATGGCCTAGCATCCGACACGTGGAATCATGCCGTTGGGCGGCTACTGTAGCGCGCGTCAAATTTTTTTTAAACTGGGCGCGTGCATTGCACGCGCCAGCTTTAAAAAAATTTAAACAGCAGCGTTGACGTCAGCCCAAAACGAGTTTTGTTGCTCGGGTTGGACCTCCCTAAGAGCATTTCCAGCAAAGGGCCCAAGGGGAGGGTTGGGGGGGGGCAAATCCAAAATGGGGTTTCCAGCAACAAAGATCTGCCAGGGCAAGGAGTGGGGCCCAGCTACCTGGGCTGGCCCGAAGGGGAGGCTGGCCCGAGCGCCAGCCCGGGCAATATGACGTCAGCGCTACAGTGCCCGCTACAGTACTCCTTTTCTCCAATAAAAAAATAAAAAAAATCGAAAAAAATACTGAAATTTTTTTACTTTTATTTATTTTTATATTACTCCATTTACTTAAGTTTACAATGTAAATAAGGAAGTACCCCCCATTTGGATTCAAATAAAAATACTAGAAAATCAAATTCCCACCAAATCAAAATATGAAAAATCGGTTTTAGTGCAAAATACGATTTAGGCTAAAAATGATGACTCATTAAGTCAATATATACTTCATATTAAAATCCCATAAAATCAAGTTTTCTTATTTGATGTGTAAGGAATAAAAGCCGCCAAAAATTTTCTTGAGAAAATGATTATTTCGAAAAACCATTTTTCATACTTAGTCAATATTGCACATCCGCTAAAAATCTTGAGAAAATGATTTTTTATACGTAGGAACCCAAAAATCTTATCCGAAAATATTATCAAAATTAATTGTTTAAGTAAACAAAGTTGTGAAAAAAACAAAAAAAATGAATAGTATTTGCCATGGCAAGCCTAAACTGCTGGAAACACACTTTGCTAAGGGAGGGTAGGGCAGCCACTATTCACGTGAATAGTAGCTGCCCTAGGACTCTCCTTGCCATGGCAAGGGGCTAACTGGTGGAAGTGCTCTAAGGGCTAGCCCAGGCAAATTTTTTTTGCTGGGGCCCACACCTTGCCCTGGCAGATTTGTGTTGCTGGAAACACCATTTTTCCCAATTTGGTCATTATTTTGCCCTAATTTTCTTTTTTGCGAATTTGGATTGATTCAGTTTCTGAAAATATCACCCCCCCAAAAAAAGGATCGAGACTGGCCCAAAGTTTCAAACCAAACCAAAATCTTCACTAGTAGTTTTGGACTGGGTTGGATTCTCAATTTATGTTTTGGGCTTTGTAAACTTTTCTTTTAGCAGCCTTGTTGTGTTTTTGTTTGATTCCGTTTCTTCTCTTCCATGGAAACGCACTGTTATGTTTTTTCTCTTTTCTTCCCAGATGAACGAACGCAGATGTTCAGCTGACTGTAAAATCGAAAATTCATTTTAGACCCAAACCCACAGATGCCACAACTTTCAGCAAAAACTTACTTCTCATGGCTGTTCTAGTTTCATTGACTGGCGAGACCCAATTCATTCAGAGTCTCTGTGCAGTTGTCGTAAAGGGTCAGTGGAACAACATCTTGAAACCCAAGATTGGTTCTAGCCTCAGCTCTGTAAACATTCATCAGGTACTTCTGCAACTCTCACTCCATGGCTATGGCCCTTCTCCTTCTTGGGCTTTCTTCAAATGGGTTGAATTAATTCCCACTTACAAGCACTCCTTGCAATGCTGCTGGACCATGATTCACATTCTCACTGAGCACAAACACTTCAAACCTGCACAGCAACTGCTTGAAAAAATTGCTCTTAAGGATTTCTTGTCATCACCGATGGTTTTGAATGCTTTAGTTCCAATCCAAGATGACCCAGAAGTGAATTCACATGTTTTGAGCTGGCTTGTGATATTTTTTGCAAATTCTAAGATGAACCAAGATGCAATTCAGGTTTTTGAGCACATGAGGGTACATGGGTTTAAGCCGCACTTGCATGCTTGTTCTGCCTTGTTGAACTCTTTAGTTAAAGATAGGTTGACTAATATGGTATGGAAAGTTTACAAGAATATGATCCAGGCCGGGGTTGTGCCGAATGTTCACATATACAATGTGTTGATTCATGCTTGCTGCAAATCTGGGGATATAGAGAAGGCAGACAGTTTGGTTGGTGAGATGGAATTGAAGTGCATATTTCCTGATCTTTTCACATATAATACTTTGATATCTCTGTATTCCAAAAGGGGTATGCACTATGAAGCTTTGTCTGTTCAAGATAGAATGGAAAGAGCAGGAGTTAGTCCTGATATGGTGACTTACAATTCTCTTATTTATGCGTTTTGTAGAGAAGGTAGGATGGGAGAAGCTGTAAAACTTTTCCGCGAAATCAAAGGTGCTACTCCTAACCATGTTACATACACGACATTAATTGATGGCTATTGTAGAGTTCATGACCTGGAAGAAGCTTTAAGATTGTGCGAGGTAATGAAGGCCAAGGGGTTGTATCCTGGAGTTGTTACTTATAATTCAATTCTCCGCAAGTTGTGCGAAGATGGCAGGATGCGGGATGCAAATAAACTTTTGAATGAGATGAGTGAAAGGAAAGTCGAACCTGACAATGTCACATGTAACACATTGGTTAATGCTTATTCTAAAATAGGAGATATGAGGTCTGCTGTGAAAGTGAAAGACAGAATGTTGGCAGCTGGATTGAAGCTGGATGAGTTTACATATAAAGCACTCATTCATGGATTTTGCAAGGTGCTAGAGATGGAAAGTGCTAAAGATCTTTTATTTAGCATGCTTGATGCTGGATTATCCCCTAGTTATTGCACCTATACGTGGATTGTAGATGGTTACTGCAACAAAGGGAATGAGGAAGCAGTTATACGACTACCAGATGAGTTTGTTAAAAAAGGGATTTGTGTTGATGTCTCGCTGTACAGGGCATTAATAAGAAGGTTATGTAAACGAGAAAGGGTGGATAGTGCTGAAAAGATTTTCAGTTTTATGGAAGAGAAGGGTATATCAGGAGACAGTGTTATATATACTAGTCTAGCATATGCTTACTTGAAAGCAGGAAAGTCAAGTGTAGTTTCAGTGATGTTAGATGAAATGTACAAGAGGAGGTTGATGGTTACACGCAAGATCTATAGATGTTTCAATGCATCTTATGCCAGTGATAATGACATCATACGTCTATTTTGGGATCATATGGTTGAGAGAGGCCTAATGTCAAAAAATGTTATTATTAAGGAACTGCAGCAAACGTAAATGAACGTCACAGATGTCGCTGTGAGTCTGATTACAGACTCAATCTTTTCATGCTATAGCACAAACCTCTCCGTCTGTCTTGAAAGGTGTTGGAGACTGTTATAGACTTGGGCCATTCAAATGCACATGCACTCCTGGAGAAGCTTAGAGACAATGGTAAGTGCTTGTAACAGAGTAGTTTTGCTGGTCATGCCTGAGTTTATTTTTTTCCCTCGTTGATAACCAAGAAAGTTTATGGTATTTAGTCATAAATGTTTTAGTGGGATTTCGATGAGGTAAGAATCTTGTAATGCTTGTTTATCTGTTGGAATAGCCCTATGGTCTGGAGTAACTACTCTGAAATACTGATTTTGCTTTCGGTGTGTCATGGCATCAACGCAACTAAGCAGAGTGCTCTGGTCTACTATGGATGGGGTGTTTGAATTACTATCTAAGAGAAGCCATTTTGGGCTGTGGTTAGACTCCGTGGAAATGTACATCCTTGCATGAGTGTGGCATTTGGCTTGAAGTGTTACAATGCATCGAGTTGAGGTGTAGGCTGAACATCAAAGTATGAAGAATGGGTGCCTTCAACATCATATGTGACAAAGTGGATAGATGAATTGGGAATTGTACGGAAGTGCTGAACATACCAAGCAGTTTCAGAATCCATCATCTTGCAGGTTTAAAATGACATACGTGGGGGGGCTTCTGGTTTGGCATGTGTGAAGCACAAGCTATAAATCCTAGCTACATGGTGGTGTTTATAGGTTATTGAAATTTCTGTATCTTTTTATTCATTAGATAATATATAGAATGGAAAGGGAAAAAAAGTTAGAATTGGTAGCTTATGAACTGGGAAATGTTTAAGTCATTGTCCTTCTCATTACTGATGTGCCAAACAAACAAATAGTGAATATTTTCAAACAAACTGGTTATGGTTACAGTCTCTTTTCAGAGAAAATTTCGAGTAACATTTCAGTCCTAGAAGAAAGTGGGTCAGTGTGATACGAATAGGAAAACAAAAAGAAGTGAAAAAATTTCTGTTCTCTTTGTGCCTAAAAAGCCTCTAGGACAGCTGCTAGTGCAAATATTTCGTAATCTGAACAAGTGCAACAGTCACCATGACCCTTTTCACAACCACACTCGTCCCACTTCTTCATCCTTCTGTTTCTCTGTCTTCTTTTCTCCAATTCCACGTGGTCTGCTTGAACTCGAACCTTGATCCCTACTTGTAGTTTAGGTGGTTTGACACCTTCAAGAGCATGCCCGCTTGTTGAAACCACTGAGACCCACTGGTTCAACTCCATGTTTGGTGACTCAAGGACTTCCTTCCATTGAACCTCTGCCCTCCCCAAGAGTTGTGACCCCCCAATTCTGCCAAAAACTGGCACAGTGCTCCTCCAGCGGAGCTCGAAAACTATGCTTTCTTGCTTTAGGCAGCTGTCCATGGCATCCATCTCGCTTCCAGAGCACTCCAACGAGATGGACTCGTTCCAAACATGGTTAGACTTGGCGGAGATTTCTCTAGTGTTGAGCCTAATTCTTCCCTTGTTTCCTGCTGAAATATAGTATCTGACAAACAGGTTTCCTGTGGTCTTGAACTCAGTGTTTTTGGCTTGTATGATCCTCAACTCACAGCTGAGAGAAGAAAACTGTGATGAACTCATTATGTATGTGTTTGAGAGTAGCTGTAGATAGATAGAGATAGAGGTAGAGAGAGAGAGAGGGAGGATTGATGGATTCTTTGGTGAAGAGAAGTAATGTGGCTGGTTGGTTATATATAGTGATATTGGAGGGAAGGTGGAATTGCTTTTTGAGGAAGCTGCTTTATCCATTAAATTACTAGTGTGATTAGAGTATATTATGATGAGTGAGCAGGATCAGAATGGTATTATTTTAGTGTTATATGGTTCATATTGGGGGATCAATGAGAGATTGAGTGGAAGATTTTTATGACTTATTATAAGCCCCTTGAGATTCTCCAAGAGCTGGATAGATTCATAAAAACGACCCTTGCAAGTTGAAACACTAGTGTTGGCCTACGGTGCATATAAATTATGGAGTGCTATGTTGGTTGTTCTTCCACTGCAAGATCATTTTAATTTCTTGGTTGGATGCTGCAAGATCATCTTTAAAAAAAAACAAAAACAAAAAAAAAAACAAAAAAAACAAAAAAAACAAAAAAAAACAAAAAAAACAAAAAAAAAACAAAAAAAAACAAAAAAACAAAAAAAAAAAAGAAAAAAGAATCAGCTAAGTTATCTTATTATGATGATTATTTCAGCCAAATTAAAAGCATTGAGCTCGTCTATTTATCTAATTTCTGATTTCGGCCAGTGGAGTATAGCTCTATTGGTTGAGTTCTTTCACCTCCACTTATGTAGTGGAACATCCAATGAATATTTGTGTAAAACCCCTTCCCCAGTCCATTTTACATCTAATTTCTCATTTCGTCATTCATTGGAGAGTTGACTCCACAAAAGTGTTTCCTCAAATATTATCCACTATACTTTGGTCTCCAAATTTTGTTTTGTATCATAAAACGATAGCAATGCAATGGGATAAGGATGGAGAGATGTATATGAATAATGGATGAGAGTATCACAACCATTACAACTATGAATCTGGACTGGACATTCGGGTAATTACCGACGTGATCTAAATTCACGGTTTATCAACATCATCTTTTGTTGTCAGATTATACCCGTCCAGTTGGTGATCTCTTTCGTGGGGGCAGGGCAACAAGAAGTGAGTATCTTTTTATTACTTTTTATTTTGGATAAGAAACACTAACTTACTCAAATGCTCACTTGCTTATAATGGAGGAAGTTATGAATTGAGAAAGTTAGGAATATGGAAGAGAAGGAATAAGTTTGACTCCTCGCAATACGAGTAGAACTCACATAATTTTTGCTGCTTTTGTGGTAGTAAACGAGGAAGCATGAATTACACCCTACTACCCATGTGTTAGTTGACACAGTGAAAATTAGGAATATGTATAATTCCAATACATAACTCAATCATAAGTGCTATCCATCACAAAAAAAAAAAAAAAAAAAAAAAAAAAAAAAAAAAAAATCATATAGTGCTTTTCTATATTAAAATTTACCAGATTCCATAAAATAAAACAAAAAATTACCATATTCAATTTGGATCGTATGTGGAAACAAAAGTCTATTTAGTTAACGATTGTATGACAACACAACATGTCAAATAATCTCAAAAGTCTATTTAGTTAATGATTGTATGGCAACACAACAGGTCAAATAATCCCAAAAGAGAACCCCCCCCCCCCCCCCCCCCCCCCCCCCCCCCACATAATTCAAGTAATTGTGCTTAAACTCACACATCAATATTCATTCTAGTCTCTTATAAAAATAATACTAAGAATTCATTCTTGTCTCTTATCATTGGCTTTGGACAACTTCAAAGATCGCCTTAGATTGTCTAGCCAACTGGCTTGGGTTTGCCACCGAGAACTGATAGTGCTAACTAAATACTTCTATAAACGTATCTACTTTGTTGGACCATTTGAAGTTGTACAAGTTGTGTAACAAAAAAAACAAGGGTTGTACAAGTTGAGAATAATAAAGCACCATAAGATGAACTTGAAGTGGACAAATAAAACCTTAGGAAAATTTAGTATCCTAAAGTGCAAGAAGATTTTACTTTACAACGCAAAAGGCTTAACGGGAGAAGGACTGCATTCCCTTGAAAATCCTGACCACGATCCCCACTTTACTTTTGTTATATAATAATAGGAGCTTTGCATAAAGGAGATTTGAGTTCTTGATCCTTTGGATTTTAAAATAATGGGGAAATTGCCATGGTGATCAATGGTTGAAGTGTTGGAGGAAGAGAATATGCCTCACACGTAGGAAAATGATAGTTATGGTTCTTAACTTATCAATGTCCATCTTGGGTTTATCTTCATCTTCATATTAGATTAACTCAATCTATGGCACTTTTCCTTTCCTTAATCAAATCCAATCTAGGCCTCTAAAATTTCCTTCCTTGAACAAAGTGTTGTATTTTGAACTCAACCACCAAGCCTAATTTACAAGTAAAAACTCCCAACTCAAGGCCTAACACTCCTTAGTAGAGATGTCAAACGAATCGTGATGTGCAGTGTTGGCCCATTTAAATTTATGTCACTAAGTTATTTGGGTCGGGCCGGCTCATTTATTTAATTGGGTTGTGCTACGCTGGTCCATTTATCAAAACCATTAATCCCGACCCAAAGTCTAAGTCCACATTGAAATGTACTGTGCTTGTGTCGTGCTTGGCCCATTTAACTTGAATTTCCTTTTCTTTTCGTTTAAAAAAAAACTCATGTTACCTTATTATAACTTTATACCAAAGAAAAATTATAATATGTTAATATCTTTCTTATATGTAATATGGGATTAAAAATTGAGGAGTTATTGTAGTATTTATTTATTTATTGAAGATTTAATTTGGGATTAAAAATTGAGAACTTATTATAGTATTTATTTAATGTGAAAATTTATGATTTGTTGGAAGAAGAAGCCACCAAATCAAAGTCCATATATGTAGACATCGAGAGGGAAAGAGGCTGCGATATGAAGCACATAATAAGAACCAATTATATTATTAAAAAAAAATTAAAAATCTATTGATGATACTTTTGCTGAAAGAAAATAAATTAAATAAAAGACAATTAAAAAAAAACAAACAAGAAACTGGGCTTGTTGCGAATATTGTAAGCAATTCATGTTTTTGTGAAACTTTGTAATACGAAAGGTTGAAAATGGTTTGGTTGTTGGGTAACTTATTAGCTGCTGCCACCACCATATTAGGATACAGGCTTTGTCCTTGTCCTGGTTGTTGTTGCTTCGCGTCTCCACTTTTGCTTTTGGTTTTGGTTCACTGCCTTCTATTTACCAAAAAACGATAAAAAGTTGGTGCGCCATAAGTTGGCGGGTTAATTTGCTGGTATAAACCTTTTTTCCGTGCCCACGCGGTTTTTATATTCTCCCAGAATAAAATTGCCCTTACAAGAGTCAAACAGAAACACTAGTTTGTTTTATATTTTTGTTTGTTTATCAATAAAAATTATCGCTTTTATGCGATCAATAATATCGTGTTGTTCATTAAAGAAAACAAAAGAGTTACCCTAAGAGTTTTGATAAAAAAGAAAACGGAAGAGTTATTTTGATATGTATCGTATGCATTATAAGAAAATGTAAAATGATCATAATAAAGAATGTTTAGAAGGAACTTAAACAAAGAACAAAAGCGTATCGCCAATAAGGTTTACTCTCCCATGGTACCCGGTAATTGAGCCCCTCCCCCTCCCCCATATTGTAGATAGCTGAATTTAAATGTACTATATGTGGGCATGATTGAGTTCTGCTTTTTAACAAAATGGAAAAAAGAAGGGTACCATATGGAGCATGTAAAGTAAAACTTATAATGCACTACATGCGGAGCTTTTCCTCCAAGAAAGGAAAAATTTGGCCACGTAATAAATTAGAGTGAAAACTTGTACATCCGGCCGCTAGTGACAGTAGAACAATATAGAGAGATAGCTTCATATCATGTCAATCGTTTTTAGGGGAAAGATATCGAACCTACCCCACACTTGAGCTTTCAATCTTGATGATGAATTTCTTCACCGCATAATATTATTTGTAGCCATCAAATCCAAAACTAAGAGACACAGAGTTTAATTTCTTCTCTCTACTATCCAATCCACTGCTGCTGCTTCTTCTTCTTCTTTGTTGTTTTTCATGTCTTCGCGAAAGCAGACACCTCCTAGTTTTCCATGGACGGAGGGAGAGAAATACAGCAGCAGCAACAACTTCAAATTCAAAGAAATATTCTACTTCTTCTTCACCCTAAACACTATTCCCTACGTCCTCGTCAGATGCTGTGCTCTCCTTTTCCTCTTTCTATCCGCTTCTTGGCTTCTCCTTCTCCTCTTTTGCTTCCCGCCCACAACAACCACCACTTCTTCAAACGACGTCGTCAGAGAACAAGCTCAAGTTGCTGAACCACAATCGCCATTCAAAATCCCCACGTGCCACAAAAACATGTCAGTCTATGTATACACTTTGCCGCCCCAGTTCAACCTCGGACTCCTTAGCCAATGCAACAACCTAAGCATAAAGGCCAACATGTGTCCCGCCGTTGCCAATTCCGGCCTCGGCCAGCCACTTAATTTTTCCCGCAAAGGGCACTCCGCTGTCACTAGTAGCTGGTACACCACCCACCAGTACACGGCGGAGATCATATTCCACGCGCGACTACAGAACCACCCGTGTCGCGTGCAGGATCCCACACGCGCCTCCCTCTTCTACGTCCCCTTCTACGGCGGCTTCGACGCTCTAAGCAAGTACCGTGAAGCCAATCTCACGGCCCGTGACGAGCTGACGTTTAGCTTGGTTGACTACATACAGGCTCAGCCTTGGTGGCAGAGGAACCATGGTAAGGACCACTTTATGGCCCTGGGGACGGTCGTATGGGATTTCATGCGAACCATGAGCAACGCCAGTGCCTCCTGCTCCTCCTCCTCCAAAGTTCGTACGCCCGGTACCCTCCTAAAGCTACCCGCCGCAGAAAACATGTCGGTGCTCATCATAGAGAGACATCCTTGGCAACCAAACCAACACGGCATCCCCTACCCTTCCTATTTCCATCCGTCCACGTGGCGGGAGATGGCGGCGTGGCAGAGGAAGATGAGGCTGATGGAGAGGCCCCATCTGTTCTCTTTCGTCGGTGCACGCAGAAAGAACAAGGCGGCCATCAGGAACGAGTTCATAAGGCAATGCGGTGAGTCAATTCGGTGCAAGCTCTTGAACTGCGAGGGGCCCGACGGGACAAGAAGGTGTTTGCAGCCGAGGGAGATCATGAGGGTGATGACGCGTTCTCAGTTCTGCTTGCAAGCGCCCGGCGACACACCGACCAGGCGGTCAACGTTTGACTCGGTGCTTGCTGGTTGCGTTCCTGTTTTCTTCTCACGTCACACGGCTTACAGTCAGTATGCATGGTATTTGCCTGGAGACGCAAGCAGGTACTCGGTTTACATAGACGATAAGAGCAATGCGAGTAGAAGAATAGAAGAGGAGTTGTTGAAGATTTCGAGCGAGAAGGTGAAGATGATGCGTGAAGAAATTATAGATTTGATGCCAAGTCTCACTTATGCGCATCCTAATGCCACTGATTTTGGGTTTGGGGATGCTGTGGATGTTGCACTTGCATCATTGGCCAAGCACATTGGTGAATTAATTATTTAATTAAAAATGGTACCTTACAAGTAATAATAAAAGAATTTAGGACATATTGATAGAATATATATTTTTCATCACTTATATTTTTTTATATTATATAGATTGTAATTCGTTACCAAGTTTTGTACATGTGGCGGCTATTTGGCTAGCACATCATTAAATAAGTGGGCCCTATTTGTGCCACATCATTATATTCAATGAATTTTTTATTTTTTATAGAAAAATTCTGAGATTGCATTAATAATTCAGTCAAAAAAGTCACTGACCACAAATTGCCATTACAATAATGGAATGATCTAACATGAAATTAAGACAATCTAAGACTCCTCCACTAACGATCACGCAAGATCGAAGACACTCTAGCATAGGCATTCCAACTAAGAGTACAAACTTAGGACCAAAAAAGAAAAAAAAATGCTTATTATGGAAAAATTAAAAATTGATAAAACTTGGGGGAAAAAAAAAGTCATAACAATACAAATAAAACTCTTACATAAAAGAAACAAATTAATTCTTTAATGGAGTTAATAGAAATGGGCAAATTGAGATTTGGTGTTCTTGAAAGATAAAGTGAGGCAAATCAGTTTTAAAGGCACAAAGATTCGAATTAAGTTTCAAGGGATATCAATAATTAAGCCTATATGCCATAATTAAAGTGGATCCTAAACCTTTGTCAATAGTGAGATTTGTAAATGTGATTCATATATACGATTCAGGGCTGCAAGTATTTTGTTTTTAAATTTTATTTATTCTTTTTTATGTGAAAATTGAAATTACAAAACAAAACTCCTAGGACAAGAAAGCCCAAGGTCAAAATAAAAAGAGGAACATCTTGATAAAGGAAGCCCAAGCTCCCAACTAACTTGCTATGAGAGCCCATGGCCCAGCTCGCAGTGAAGTTTGCCTCCCTAAACACATGTTGGAATCGAACAGAAGCTGTAGAAGACCTAAGGTGCCAGATATCTTGAATGATTTCTTGGATACTCCACGGGAAAGTAACTTTTTTGAGGACATTGTCAATAACAAGTTTAAAGTCACCTTCAACCACAATTTGACCCCAACCTCGATCAATAGCAGCAGTGAGACTATCTAGAAGAGCAACACTTTTAGCCACATTTATGGAATTTTCACCAATGTTATTGGCACCAACCAATAACACATGACCATCACTATTCCGAATGAAAAAACCAGTGGAAGCTTGAGAATTAATGACAGACCCATCAAAATTAATTTTAATCCAAGCTGTAGAAGGGAGGTGTCATCTAATCACCATAGGGATATCATTTTTCTTTTTAACCAAATGGTTAAGTTGTTCAGGTGCCTGATGAAGGACTTCATGCAAATAATAAAGAGATAGGGAGAAAGGGGATCACCTTGCCTAATACCTCTAAAAGGGACAAAGAAGGCCTCAGGGTTGCCATTAAGAAGAATTGAGAAGGAGGTTGTTGAAATGCAATTCATGATTATGTCGCACTAGTCAACATTGAAACCGAACTTAATTAAAGCTCTTCTGTAGTTCCAATCGAGGAGGTCATAAGCTTTCCCAAGGTCTAATTTAAGTGCCATTGCACCCAAAGAAACCTTTTTCCTTTTAAAGTCACTAAACAATTCATGAGCAATTAAGATATTGTCAAAAATAGACCTCCCAGGGGTAAAGGCACCTTGGTTTGGAGAGATACACTTAGAAAGGATGGCCTAAGTCTAGTAATGATGATTTTAGTAATAAATTTGTAAACCACATTGCAGAGACTGATAGGCCTAAAATGATTGAAAACTCAACCTTAGGAATCAAATCAATATTGGTGTGGTTTATGGGGTTGAAAGGAAGGTTATTCACAACGAAATCCTTAACAAGCTGAATAAGAAGGTGCTTAGTCTCTGCCCAGAACTGATGGAATAAAATTACATGTAAACCATCAGAGCCAGGGGCTTTGAGAGCGCCAATACTTCTAACCGCTTCAAAGACTTCCGACTCAGAAATATCACCCATAAGCTTAGAGTTGTCCTTGCTAGAAATACTAGGCTCAATCACACTTATAAAGTCCTGGATATTAGAGCTAGCAATAGGGTCTGACTCTGTAAAAACGTTTCCTAAAAGTTTCAATGACAACATTTCCCAAGAATGAAGGCTCAATCCAATTACCTTGATCATCTTTAGTTCTACTAATTTGGTTTCGTTTTCTACGAATGGTGGCTTGAATTTGGAAGAATTTTATGTTTTTGTCACCAAGCTAGAGCCAATTTGCCTTAGCATTTTGGGCATAGAACATTTCCTCTTTCTTAAGGAGGGTCTTGAGATTGGAGTTGAGCTATTTATCCTTGTTGATAAGGAAGGTTGAGGTGGGAGAGTTTGCTAATTGGGTTTGGATAAATTCTAAGTGGTTTTGGGTTTCTTTTAGTTGCTGGAAAAGATTCCCAAAAACATCAAAGTCGGTTCCACCTCCTCAAATGAACCTGGAAGGTTTTGCAGCAAGTAGAAATTTGTTGAGCTGGATTTCCTACATAAGCATGGGACCAAGATTGATTGACAACTCAAGGGAACTCAACATGGGAAAGCCATGTGCCTGGTACAACAGGTTCCGCGAACCAACTCTTTTTTAATATATAATTATATTCCTTTTCCAAAGCCTTTTTTTATTTATATTATTTTTTTAAGTCGTTTCGTTTCAACAAGTTATACCAGGTCTGACAAATTAGTGAATTATGTACTAATCATACACTAATCATGCCTTATCTCACTCTATTAGTTTGGTCAACTCCATCAAGCCTCAATTACCTCTACTCAATTTCACCATTTTTCATCCATCATGCTATAATTTTCTCCCTTAATTTAATTCATTTCATGATTCCAAAAAGAGTCGTCCGCCATTTTGGACTATGGATATGCTTTTTCAATATATATATATATATATATATATATAACATAATAATAAAGCTGGTGTCCCACACGTAGATCAACGTAACACAACCTTCACACATTGATATTCATGAGGTAAACCCTCGACCAATTAGAATCCCACACGTAGATCAAACCATAGCAGATCAACCATCTATCTATGTGCCTTGAACCTGCATCAAACGACTGAGATTATCTGTTTCTCAAAACAAAATTGTCTTCTTGTCTCTCTTCTCTCTTGCTGTTTCAGTTCTTCATGTTTTCCGAAAAGCAAAGACCTCCCTCTCTAACCAGGCGCGGTGGCTTCCTTTTCCTCTTTGTATCGGCTGCTTGGCTCGTCTTTCGGTACCCGTTCACTGACTTTGACGTTATCCAACAACAACATGAACATCCTCTTCTTAACAAAACCCAACACGACAACCAAGTCAACGAATCACCATCCACAGCCGCCATTTGCGACAAAAACATGTCAGTCTATGTATACCCTCTGCCGGCCAAGTTCAACCTCGGCCTCCTTCGCCACTGCCACAAACTCAACGTGCACACCGACATGTGTCCCCACGTCGCCAACTCCGGTCTTGGCCAGCCAATTTCCAGCGGCGGCTGGTTCGCCACCAACCAGTTCACAGCGGAGATGATCTTCCACGCACGTGTGGAGAACCATCCCTGCCGCACGCGGGATCCCGCGCGTGCCTCCCTCTTCTACGTTCCCTACTACGGCGGCTTCCACGTTTCAAACAAGTTCCGCGAACGTAACCTGACAGCTCGTGATGAGCTGGACGTCAGCCTGGTTGACTTTATCCAAGCGCAGCCTTGGTGGAACAAGCGCAATGGTCAGGACCACTTTATGGCCCTGGGGAGGGTCGTACGAGATTTCATCCGAAGGCCCAACGACCGCGACTACGGAGCCGGCCGCCTCCTAAATCTACCCGCAGTGAAGAACATGTCAGTGTTGATCATAGAGAGACATCCATGGCAAGGAAAGAACCAGTACGGCATCCCTTACCCTTCGTACTTCCACCCGTCCACGAGTCAGGAGATGGCGTGGTGGCAGAACAAGATGAGGAAAGTCCGGCGGCCCTACTTGTTCTCCTTCATTGGCGCCCCCAGAAGGAAGGCGGCTATCAGGAAAGAGTTTATAAGGCAATGCGGCGAGTCAACTCGGTGCAAGCTCTTGAACTGCGGTTCTCCTGACGGCCGCAGCAAGTGCGGCGAGCCTAGTGAGGTGCTGAAGGTTATGTCCGAGTCTCGGTTTTGCCTGCAGGCGCCCGGTGACTCGTTTACTCGGCGGTCAACGTTTGACTCGGTGCTTGCGGGTTGCATACCGGTGTTTTTTTCACCTCACTCGGCTTACACTCAGTATGGGTGGTATTTACCTGGAGAGAGAAGCAGTTACTCGGTGTTCATAGATCAGAAAAGCAAAGCAGTGAGAGAATAGAGGAGGAGCTCATGAAGATTTCGAGTAAAAAGGTTAAGATGATGCGTGAAAAGCTTCTGGGTTTGATCCCAAGTCTTACTTACACCCACCCCAATGCGACTAATTCTGGGATTGGGGACGCGGTTGATGTTGCACTTGTATCATTGGCCAAGCAGGTCAACAAAGTTATTAATTAATTCTTTGTTTTTTTATGTTTATTGAATTTTTTTATGGGAGAGGCATTGGTTGGTTGGATGAGATATAATAAAACATTTCTTTTTCTTTTTCTTTTTCCAATTGTTTCTGGGGAAAGAATCAATACCCCTCCTCCTAGTTGTTTTAGATTTATTTTAAAGTTTTCTTTTCTGTCAAAAGATGGGGGATTTATTTTAAAGTTTCAGGGGTATAGTTAAAAATTGTTTCTGGAAACCAACAACCTCTATCTCTCTCTCGTTGTTGTGCAGCCATTAAGTGCCCGTTTGACATTGCTTATTTGAGAAGCCCAGCCCGTTTGGTAAACTATGAGAAAATCACTTATTGTTAAAAATTGTTGTGAGAGAAAGCTATAAGGGAAATCAGCTAATGAGGTGCTTTCATTTTCTGATTATGCAGGATTCAATTTCGAAGAGGCGCTAAGTTTAATTATTATGCAGGAATTAGTACCAATAACATTTTTAACAAAAAGTTTACGAAATGCCAATCTGCTTTCTCTCACAGCAAATCTGACAACAATTATTTTCACAGCACAGCAATGTCAAACTGACCCTAAAGTAGCGAACGGAGTGCAACGTTCAATAAGGAATGCTGATAGTGAAAGAATTTCTAAACATTATTTTCTATTGTTCCTTATTTTTTTTATTTTTTTTAAATTTTCTATTGTTTTCTTATTTTAATTTATAATTTTTTAGGAAGTTGACTTTTCCACTCCCCGTTTGTTAGCTTATACTCCCTTTTTAAAAATATTTTTTTAAATATTTTTGTTCTTTTCTGTTATTTCTCTTTCCAATTCTACCCTTACCTTGCATTAACTTGGGTTTATTTCACTCTAAATTTTCAGCTATATTAGAGGGTTACTCATATTAGCTTAAGACATGTGTATGTAAAACATTGATAATAGATGGAGTTATCAATATAACGTATGTAAGGTCAAATAAAAATTTGGCAGATCCATTTACTAAGGGACTCTCTAGAGATATGGTAAAAAGTACATCTAGTGGAATGAGGTTGAAACCCTTTACTTAAATCACCAGTAATGGTAAACCGACTTTGCCTAGAACATCACTACACCAAAGTTAAATGGATAATAACAAGTTACTGATAAGTGATTTGAATAAGCACTGAATAAATTTATATACCCTAGTTTAGGATGCTCAGTGCATACTGCTATGATAGAGAGGATGAGTTTATTAAACTCTTAGTGACGTATGATTGTTTTTCATGTCCTCAATAGCAAGGACATATCATGAGTAACCTCACCTATATAAATATAAGAAGTGGTACTGCTTATAAGAGAAGTTTTTGGGTGTTTCTCTTGTAAATATTTATGAAACCAGGAAGTAGCACACGACCATAATAGTGCTTACTCAGTTCAGAATTTTTTACAAGGAAATTTTAATGTGATCATGTGTGTGGTATTATCCGGTTTTGACAAAATGGATACACGGTTTAAGGTATGGAAAGGCCACCACTGTCACCGTCAAATCTTTGAAATATTTACACTAATTGAAGGTTAAAATCAAAAGATACCTCTTTGTATACATGAACATATAAAGATGATTTTATTGAGGTGTTTAAAGTATATTACAATTTTGATGAGAATTATTGTTACTGTAATATATGTTTATAATCGGTTTGAATGAGAGAATGATATTTCCATTATATACATATTTTGAAATATGAAGGAATTGTTAGAGATTTCAAAAAATATATATATATGAATAGATATGTGATTGATTGCATATATTAGTGATGAGTCGTTGGTGCATTGTGAAACAGAGTTATCCTTTGAAAAATATCCCAACAGTTGTGAACTTCGGGTATTGACAGTTATATTCAATAAGAGACATCTGTTCGCCGAAAGAGTGTTTTGGCGCCTCTTCACAAAAATCAAATGGGTACTTTTGCCACTCACTGGAATCTATAAAAACCCCACAACGTGGGACTTCTAAACACAACAAAAATAAATCTCTCTCTAAATCTTCTTCTCAATATATCATACAATTTTCTTTTAGAAATTCTAAAGGAATTTTAGTTTTTGCTAAACTCTATAATCCCAATCTTTGTTGTATCATGTGAGTGATTTGTCTAGAACTCATTAGCAAACTCTATTGAGTGGGGGCAAATATCACTTTAAGAAAAACATAGTAAAGTGCCTCAAAGCCAAATTTTCTGTCTATTCTCAACTTAATTTCCAACTGTTTGATTCTTCAATTTTGCTCAAGGCTTGGATACTTCGTCCCTTTGGGCTCAAAACCTTGCCTCAATGGGGCATTGCCATGTCATTTCATTTTGTGGGGCGAAAGGGGGAAAAATTAGGTATAAACAATTGCACGATGAATGAGAATTAAATTTATGAGCTTTAGTAAGTAAGTTATTTTGGAAAGGATGTTCATCCATGAGTATTTTAGAGTATGTGTTCTATAGAAACATTTGGGTTATATTCAATTACTGTCACTAATATTTATGTTCACGATGATAAAATGTTTTATCCATATGTAAGGTTACAAATTATAAATGACAAACAAAGTCGAGTCCACAGAGTGACAAATGCAGCGCAGGTAGCCTGTTATGTTCTGTTTATTTGTTTATGGAATGTCTTATTTGTATTGAACAAAAGAAGATCAATCATTCCATTTTCAATTATTTCCCAATCAAAGACAACTTGCACAACATGTTCCGCGAAACTCTTTTTAAAATCATATTCCTCCTGCCCCTGCCCCACCGACCTTTTTTCTTTATTTGGTCAAGTTACAGTTGTCACCACCGTGTACGTTTATTACGAGTAACCGCTCTCACAAGATTAGGACACGTAGACGCATGCACGTGCTTTGAAGTCCTTGCCTTTTGTCTCATTCAAGTTGGTGCTGCCACACCCACACCACAGCTTCTTTAATTCTTCTATTGCGATAGGACATAAATGCCCTTGCACCACCGTCAAACACAATGTATTGTGAAAGTAAACAATCACATAAAAAAAGAAAATAAAAAGAACTGTTTTACCATGAATGAAGGCGTTTTCCCAACAAGGGTTGAGGGTGTAGGCAACAAATTATATGTGTCTTTCTCTCTGACGGAAACGGAACAATAGATAACCTTCATTGTCCGTCGGCCCCGCCACTTGACCTTTCTTAATTAATTTCTGGCTAAATTTCTCACCAAGATTGCTGACCACTTTGCCACTTTGTGCCCATGCACCAAGCCAATCACATACCTCTCTCTGATGCTTCTCCTTCTTTTTTCCTTTTCCTTTTCCTTTTATTTTATTGAAACGCAGTCTCTTCTCTCTCTCACTGCTACTTAGCATTCACCAAGTCTCTCTCTCTTTAAAATTCTAAGTATTGCCATACCTTCTTCTTCTTCTTCTTCTTCTTCATGTTTTCAAGAAAGCAAATCTCGCCTCCAAATACTCCATTGGAGGAGGAGAAAGACAAGTACTATTATTCAAAATATAAAGAAACCCAATTCTCCCTCAACAATCCCAATTTAAAGTTTGCTGCCTTAGTTTTTGTCTTCCTATCTTCTTGGCTGCTTCTTCTTCTCTTTTGGTTCCCACCCAAAACCACAAACAATGTCGCTGTTCTCCATCTCGCTCACAAAACTCAAAATCCCGAAACCATCAATCTCACCACCGCCGCCGCCACAAAATCGCCGTTTGAGGTTCCCACGTGCAACCCAGGCGTCGCAGTTTACGTGTACCCTCTGCCGCCCAAGTTCAACACCGGGCTTTTGAGCCGCTGCAAAACCCTCAACGTGTACACCGACATGTGTCCCCACGTGGCAAATCGCGGCCTCGGCCAGCCCCTTCCCAAGCTTGGCTCCTCCGCCGACTGGTTCGCCACCCACCAGTTCATCGCCGAGATGATCTTCCACGCACGTGTGGAGAACCACCCCTGTCGCACCCTCGACCCCGCACGTGCCGCCCTCTTCTACGTCCCCTTCTACGGCGGCCTCCACGCCTCCAGCATGTTCAAGGAGGCCAACCTCACCGCTCGCGACGAGCTTGCAGTTGACCTCGTTGACCACCTCCAGGCGCAACCCTGGTGGGCGAGGAATAGCGGTAGGGACCACTTCATCGCCCTGGGGAGGACCGCGTGGGATTTCATGAGGGCCACCGACGGTCCGGATTTCGGCGCCAACTCCCTCCTCAACTTGCCAGCTGTCAAAAACATGTCGGTGCTGACCGTGGAGCGGCACCCCTGGCAAGGCTCAAACCAGCACGGCATACCCTACCCTTCCTACTTCCACCCCTCCACGTGGCAGGAGATGCTGACGTGGCAAAACAAAGTGCGGGAGATGAAGCGGCCAAACCTGTTCTCCTTCATCGGCGGGCCCCGCAAGGGGTTGGAGAAGGCGGCGATCCGGAACGAGTTCATACGGCAATGCGGCGAGTCGACTCGGTGTTTGCTCATGAACTGTGGGCCCAGTGGGGCCAGCAAGTGCCACGAGCCCGGCGAGGTCTTGAAGGTTATGACCGAGTCGACGTTCTGCCTGCAGGCTCCCGGCGACTCGTTCACTCGTCGGTCAACGTTTGACTCGGTGTTGGCGGGCTGCATACCGGTGTTCTTTTCGCCGCACACGGCGTACACGCAGTATAAATGGTTTTTACCGGAGGAGGTAAAAACGTACTCCGTCTATATCGACGAGAAGAGCCCCGCGAGTAGAAAGATAGAGGACGAGTTGTTGAAGATATCGGGAGAGAAGGTGAAGGCGATGCGCGAGAAGCTCGTGGATTTGATACCGAGTCTTACCTACGCGCATCCGAACGCCACAGATGTTGGGTTCGGAGACGCCGTCGACGTGGCGCTTGCGTCGCTGGCCAACCACGTGAGCAAAATGATGAATTAATTCAATTAAATTTTTGGAGCTGCGAATTGGATTGTGTGTGTGTTGAGTTTGGGAGAGATGAACAGTATTGGGACGTAGAAGGTGGAGGTTCAATGAATTAATTGCTTTATGAGTTGGACCATTAGACCTTCCTTTTTAGCCTGCCGACAGTCCAGTTCTCCCTTACTCACCGTCTTTTTCTTATTTTGTAAAGAACATTTCTATTTATTTCTTCATAAATATATTAAAAGAATTAATTAATTTTTTTTTAATTAGTCACATATTTGTATTGATTGTGAGACACAATACTTTCTTGTCAACCGATTATATTGTTGAAGTGCAATTTTAGAGCTTGATCAAGCAATTATATTGTAGAAGTACAATTTTAATGACGAATTTGATGACACAACTTCAAGTGTCTGAATGTATTTTTCTTGAGCTACAAACCTTTTGCATTTGTTGTTTTCGTTTAGAAGCCGAGTGTTTGAATGTTTTCTTGAACAAAATGAGTCTATTGGCATTCAGTCTACACTTACATTTTGATCGAAGAAGAAAGTAGTGATTCAAATTCCATAAATGAGTCTATTTATGAAGAAGTTCTTTTTATATTTTTGATGAATTATATTTGCATACCCAAACTGTGATTCGGAGAAAAGATGAACATTTGCTTATTGGGAAGGAGTATGTGATGAAACTGTTAAAAAATTCGTAAGGGAATCAAGTGAAATACACGAGGCAAAAAATGAAGGTATTTTATTATAACAAAATAGTTATACGACAAAGAATTGGACGGTAGCTAGGATCTCTATTTTATCATACAAAATAAAAAGAATAATGGGCGGCGACAAACGTGGCCCCTCCCTTCCACATATAATAAACTAAAGTCAGAAATCGAAAAACGTGTGTAAAATATAATTCACAAATGACAGAAATATATATATATATATATATATATATGTGGATTATTCGGCTCGCAATTGAAGAATCTCCTGGATGATGTTCAAAATCAAAAACATGCATCCAAAACGCAGCAGCAGCACAAGGCAGCACAGCATCCCTTCCAGAAGCCATCACCTTTTGACTTCGTTTCTACGGCGACATGTCCATGGGGATTTGGGCCATCTCTTGTTGGATAACCAGCAGGTGGTGGGGCCTGCACATAATAAGGACCTCGAGCTGTGGAATGAGGTGGGGGAGGATATGCTGCGCCGGAGTTATTAGCTGATGAACTCATGATCTTTGAATAATAATATTCTAAGGCTCTTTGGAAAAAAACCGATCAGACAGAGAAGAAAATAATGAAATTAAGGTAGAGAAGTATTTGGGTTTTGGTTATTTGGGATGGATAGTTGATGAGATGAAGCGCAGTTTATATAGCAAGAAAAGCAGATGAGAATTGTTGGAGTGGTTGTTTCTTAGAAGCTCGATTGACACGGCGTAGCTTTGATTATGTGGCGAAGAAAAATCACAGCACAAGATTGGCACACGGCAAAAGCCTACTATAAGGCTTCTAGAAGTATTCTTTGTTCATATTTGCCTTTTGGACAGGAAGGTCAAGGCACCTACGTAGGAAAGATGAGTACAGACACTTTCGGAAAATAAAAACGGACCCTAGCACTATATCTGAGACAAGGCAAAGGGCTTTATTATAAAGCTACCACAACTATATTCTTGCCCAAATAGGTACCAACTATTGAAAGTAATGGAAATTGGGGTTTAACACAAGCATTTTTGTTAGATATCAAATGATGCCTACTCATGTGTATAGACTGTACAGAAGTTTAAAGTAGTAGTATACCTACCTACTTTACTACTTATACAGTTGGCAGATTTTCAAACCACACTCAAAACTGTGCATGCTCTAGTTTTAGAGCAAGGGCAGCGCTAGGGCCCTGCCATGGCAATAAGGCCCGCCCCCCTCTCCCCCCCACCCGGCGCGGGGGCCACAATTTTACAAACCCAATTCGGGCAAGCCATGGGATCCACCAGCCTAGGCAAGCCTACGAGCAAAACTAGACTGGTCTCTTGCCCGAAGGCGCCGCTGACGTCAACAAGCCAAAATCAAATTTTTTTTTACCATTGACGCATGAATTTGATTTTGGCTTGCTGACATCAGCGTGACATCACGGCTAACAGGCCTCAACGAGAAGATGCCACATGGCGCTTCCTAGACGCTGCGATTGAATTTTGTCCAGAAATTTGACTGCATTTGAAAAAATAAAAAGAAATTTTTTAAAAAAATACCAAAAAATTCTGGATTTTTTTCCCTATAAATACCTAACAATTTTATTCACTTTCTACACCAAATCTTCATACAAACTTTTCTCCTTCCAATATTTTTTAACTTTCACTCACATTTTTCTACTACTTTCCATTTATTAAAAAAAAATGGTCTCTTCCATCGAAGCCGGAGGGTCATGGAAAAACGTTTGAAGAGATCAATTCTTGGCGACAAGGTAGAAAAGAATTAATTGCCGTTTTATTTAATTTAATGTATTTAAAAAATATATATTTCTTGCATTTCCAATTTCATTTTTGTAATAGATTGTTCAAGGCAAAAGAAAAAAATAGGAAAACCATTACACATGGCTTCTCAAGTGAACAATGCCCGCAGTCGATTCCAGTGGTGCGTTCCGTGTCGAAAAAAATGGCACTATTACGTCCTCCTGAGGAAAATACTCCCCCACATCGTGATCCGGTGGAACCGCCTCCGCCAATGATTGAGTCGTCCTTGTACTCGATTGTATTAGACTATGAGGACCGAGAGTATCTCAATTGTATGATGAGTGAGTAGGTATTTCAATCGTATGATGAGTGAGATGTGAATTTTATAATAAATATGGACACGTGGCAACCGAAAATTTAATTCGAAAATTTTATCTGAAATTTTAGATGAGAATTTTATAATAAATAGTGACACGTGGCAACTGAAAATATTATTTGAAAACCTTATCAAAATTAATGGTTTAAGTATAAAAAAATAGAAAATAAATTAAAGTGAATAGTATTTGCCCTTACCCTTTGGGGTTGAACCAAAAAAGGCAAGACTGCCACTATTCACGTGAATAGTATCAAACATTGTCTTGCCTTTGCCTTGCCCTTGCCATTTGGGGTAGAGGTGCTCTTAAAGTGTAGTACTAGTCAATCCATATCCACGATGACCCACACAAAACTGAATAGGGACTATTTTTCAATCAAGGGGTGGAGATTCAAACTTAGGCCTTCTTTCAACTTTGAGAACATTGAAAAAATGGTGTTTGAATTAAATCCCTTCTTTTTGTGATTTAATTCATTTATTCAGTTTGAATTTTTGACTTTATTGTATGGTCCATTAATTGCCACATAGGTGGTTGCAAATTTATCTATCATTGTACAAGTCTCAAGCTTTTCTCTTAGAATAATGCTACTTTTAGCATATTTGTATATCACATTCTCATACCATCTTATGTGGCAAATGAGATGGACAACTATATCAATTAAAATTAATTTAACATTTTCTTTTCTTTTATGATTTATTGACACTTTTTAATTGATGTGGTTATATACTTCATCTACCACATAAAATGGTATGGGAATGTGGTATACAAATATGGTAAGATTAGCATTATTCTTTCTCTTAAGAAAAGAATCTAAGAAATATCAAAATATATTTAAGGCCATCTCCAACCTAGCATGTCAAACCTAAAAAATTCTAAATTTGAGCTCAATTTCTCTCCCAACCCAAGAAAAGTAAAGGGTTGAAATTTGGGAAAACTCAAAATCGAGGAGGACTACCAGTCTAGCTATTGCCTGGACTGGAAATTTTTTTGGTGGAGCCCATTAAGCCATGACGCAGCCCATGTGTAAGGAGGAAACAATGGGGCATGCCGCAACTGTGCTGCAGAAGTTGTCGTGCTACGTGTCTGAAGCGGGTGATATTGTTGTTGGAATCCAACGACACAATCCAAACATCTCCTTTATTTATTTATTTCAACAGTAACCCAAATTAACGATACAGATTAAATCTAACGGTCAAAATAATATTTTTAATTAATATAAATCAGATCCAACCCCAAAAACTCACTCTGAACTCTATAAATACCTACCCATTTCTCAAATATTGTACCAAAAATATTTGTTCTATTTCTCAATTTATTTTTCCTTTCTCAATTTCATCTATCTCCTTTCATTCTTGTTGAAGATGTCCACAAAATCTATTTTCAAAGAGTGCCATTGGTTTTCAAACACATCATCTTCTTCATTCTCATACTTTTCATCTCATTTCAAGCTTTCAATGGATAACCGTGGCAAGACCATCTTTTCCTTATGTTTGATGATGATTTCAATGATGAGGAACATCATCACAGAGTGATACAAGCTATTGTCCGCCATATTTATAGAAACTTAAACACAAATTTCTTATGTAGTAAATGAGTTTTGGGTGTGTTTCTAAAGTGCATTCTATGTGGGAATTTTTTTTTATAATTTCAGCCCCTATTTTGGGTATATTAGTGAAGCTCCCTAAATTAAATGAGACCCCTTCCTTATTATACAATAAAGCTTAATATGAAAGGATGTTATTTTATTTTTGCTCATTCATTCTTTTTTATTTAAACATAGTAATGATCATTCTAATAAAGCAAAAGTACATGAATCATAAAAAACAAAAATCATATTTAGGTCCATGTATAGTCAGATAGCTTCTAACATTTAACAAAACAACTTATTCTTTGACAATAAGTTCTCAAGTATCTTTTTTTTTTAGGGCCGAAAGGTGCTAATTAAACCAATAAAGAGAATTAACAAACCACCTAACAAAAGATAGAGGCCAAGCCACAACAACAAAAAGCAAGAACAAAATCCAACAGAGACCAGCATATAGGGTTTAGGGTGGGAAAAAATAGTTTACTAGATAGGAAAAAAATATAAAGAAAAATTCATAAATATGATTACCTTTTTAAATTCTCATGTTCCTCTCTTCTTGATTACCATCAATCTCAAAGACAAAGATCAAAAAAGAAAAATTGTAAGCTTTTCAATGAGAGATCGATTCTTAAGATTACAATATGAGAAAAGAGGGATGAGAGAAACTGAAAATAATGGATGGATTGAAGAGAGATTGGAACATAAAATAATATAATGGTGGATTAAGAGCTCGGTGGATTAAATAGAGAGTATGTTCTTCCATGGAGAAACTAGGAGTAGGCGTGTGGGAATAGTGAAAGCGTGTTGGGATTTCTTCTCGGAAGAGGAATTGTGTTTCCTCATTTAATTTCACCGTGTGTGTGTTTTTTTTAAGTTGGACGCTTGTATAAAATATGTACATACATATAATATATATATATATATATATAATTTGGGGCCCCCTTAATTGGACGCTGATTACAATGCTACTTTTGGCTACAATTCTGTTTTGTTTTTATTATGTACTTCAAGCAAGATACAAAAGCTCATATTTAAGCAAGGCATAGAACTTCCTAGAACAATATAATTAAATGCTAACCACCAGCTGCTATCTAACTCTTAAGCAAACATTAACATAGCAGATGTCTTTTCTAGAAATTTTAAAACTAGTTATGGAATTTTCAAAATTAACTCAACACTCTGATGTTCTATTGTGTTTGTTTATCAATTGTGGTATCGGATGATTGTATGCTCCCACATAATCAACTCATGACAATGTATATGTATTCGCCATACAGCTAGCTTATACCAATTTGAACCATTCATCAACTGAATACAGGAATGCGCGGTGCTACATGTCAAGCTATTTAACACTTAATAAAACTTGAAGTATCTCTTTTTATTTGAATAAATGAAGGAATTTTACTATAAGAATAATTCACAAACGAATAAAGAAATATATGATTATTGGACTCAATTCAAGAAGAATCCCCTTGGGAAGATGATGTTCAAAAACAAGCATCCAAGAGACAACAACAACACAAGGCAGCACAGCATCCTTTCCAGAAGCCATCACCCTTGGACTTGGTTTCTACAGGTCCATGATGAGCAGAAGCAGGATTTGGAGCATCTCTTGTGGGATAACCAGCGGGTGGCGGAGCCTGCACGTAAGAAGGTCCCGGTGCCAGTGCTGTCGAATAAGGTTGGGGATGAGGGTATGCTGCTGCTGCTGCTGAATTAGTCGACGATCCCATCTTAGTTGAAAAATAAGCTAAGTAATTGTAGTTTGGGTTTGGTTTTGTTGGATGGTTTAGTTTGATGAATGGAGCCCCATTTTATAGATGAAGAAAAGCATATGGGAATTGGTTTCGTTTCCTAGAAGGTTAATAATTCTAGTGTGTCTTAACGCGGGTAGCCACCCGCGTCAAATCCTATATGCATATGGAGAAGAAAAATACAAAATGTTCTTTGTTTTCGTTACTTTTGGACTTGGGGTAGGGTCGAATGGAAGCTACATAGGAAAGAGCACATTATATAGTCAATTCGTGAGACGATATCCAAGATAATATATAAAATTTATATTAATTTTTTAAGTTTTTTTTGCCGTCGCATTTTTATCAGCAATTAAATTTATTCATGTTTTATAATTATCTAAGGTTCAGGAGAGTGAAAAAAGGATCTCGACTTACCTTGTGTGTTTTGATATTTTATTAGGCGTATGTATACCGTATTAGGGTACACCGTATATCTATATCAGGTCTGAATAGCCGCTGGCACAAAGGTCACAGTATACCAAAATATCGAAGTGTGTATGAAGAACAAAAGCAAGACGTTCTGATAGAATATATTCTTTCTCAAATTAGGGCTTGTATATTTTGTAGGCAATTGAATATATCTAGGCCCATGTCTCCCCAGTTTCACATCAAACTAATCTGTACAACTTACATAAATACAAGTCCATTAGCTAGATCAATATACTTAGATTGGACCTAATTATTTATAGGACATCCAAGCCACTTGCAACAGACAACCAGTAACATCCAATCTCCCTTTAAACAGAAGAAAAAGAAAAAAGAAAATAATATATGTGGTATCTGGACCTGACCTGCTCCATAATACTAATATTACAAAACATGCCAACGGTGGAGAAGAAATAAAGGCACCAGAGTGTCGTGGTTGGGGTGAGGGATTGAACATCCTGGCCTAAAAACGAACATACCCCGAATGAAACTACCGAACAAGACATCCTCCAAATGAACCAGTCTCGTACGGGACAAGGAGGATCTGGTCGGTGTCGCAGGAAATAGGAATGATATTATAGCCAAATTACGAACCACCACCTCAAAATAACACACAAGTGTTCTTGTTAGATCATCCTTGTACAAATGCAATGCTGCTTATGTGTATAGACGGTATATAAGTTTAAAGTAGTATCTCCTTTAATACTTATACAATTGGCAGTTTAAATTAGTATTCACATCCATCACGGCCAATTGAAACTGAATATTGACTTTTTTTAAAAAAAATCATCAAAGGAGGAGATTTGAACTTAGGACTTCTTTCAAATATTTTTTGTTTAGTTTGACTTTTTGACTTTATTGTATGGTCGATCAATATGCCGCATGGATGGTTAGGATTTTATCTATCCTTGTATAATAAGCCTTAGGCTTTTGTCTTAAGCAAAGAATCTGAGAAATACCCAAAACTGTCTAAGAATTGCACCATAGAAGTTTTACTCAAACAACTACTCCATCTTCCTCTGTTTTTCCTTCTGAAACTCTTCCTCAAATCTTCTATTGTTTATCTATTATGGTGGTAGTATCGAATCGAATGACATAAGCGTTCTATTATTGTATTGATATTAGATTGAACGGCCAGTATACATTTTCCACATGTTTGGTCACACGTTCTCCCACATCATCAACTGATGACATTGCATACCCCACCCAGCCTAAAATACAGTTAATAACTTCAGAATTTGAATCATTCATCAACCGGGTTCATGTTTTCTTTCTTCTTCTTTTTTTTGTTTTTTGTTTTCAAGTGAATTCGTGAATGTACGGTGTTAATATCATAACGTGAAACTATTTAATACTCACAAAAACTTCTCTCTTTTATTTGAACAAATTAAAGAATTTTACTGTACGAATAATGCAACAACAAGAATTACATAATCGAATAATAACGTAAAAGTTAAAAAAAGTGAGGAAAACATAATTCACAAACGAATAAAGAAATATATGATTACTGGGCTGAATTCAAGAATCACATAGGATGATGATGCTCAAAAACAAGCATCCACGAGACAACAACAACACAAGGCAGCACAACATCCCTTCCAGAAGCCATCACCCTTGGACTTGGTTTCTACAGGCCCATGATGAGCAGAAGCAGGATTTGGAGCATCTCTTGTGGGATAACCAGCAGGTGGCGGAGCCTGCACGTAAGAAGGTCCGGGCGCCATCGAGTAAGGCTGGGGATGAGGAGGGTATGCTGCTGCGGAATTAGTCGACGAACTCATCTTAGTTGAAAAATAATAAGCTGATTATTAATTTGTAGTTTGGGTTTGGTTTGTTGGATGGTTTGATTTGATGAATGAAGCCCCATTTTATATGTATACATGAAGAAAACCAGATGAGAATTGGAGTGCTTGTTCATTTCCTAGAAGGTCAATAATTAGTGTCTTAACGCGGGTGGCAACACTACACCGCGTGCAGATCCAAAATGTATGTGGAGAAGGAAAATACAAAATGTTATTGTTCTTATTACTTTTGGACTAGCCAGTGGAAGGTTCGTAGGAAAGAGCAAATCATATTTATCCAACTCGCTAGAGGATATCAAACATAGTTGACTTGGAAAAAAGCTTTGGCTCCTTCTAAGAATAAATGGGTTTTTGACACTTGTCATTTTCATTTCATTTTATTATTTGTGAAATTCTTTTAACTTTTTCTGTTTTGAAATTTGACAAGTGTCAAAATCCCATTTATTTTGAGGATGAGCTCCTTCTTAGTTTTAAAGTGCCAACTTTTGTGCGTCTCGCTTTCTAGAAGTATTCTTCAAGATGGTAACCTCCTCCGTTGTTTGTAGGTTAAAGCCCAAACAGCTTAGCAGTCATTTGATATTTATCCTTTACAAATAAATTATAGTTTCACACGTGGATAAAACTTTTTATATTAAATTTTTTAGTTTCTTTTTTTGCCGTCACATTTGCATCAATGATTTCATTCACATTTTATAGTTATATAACAACACTAGTGCAGGCAGGGGCTTAGCCAAATTGGTTAGAGTAGATGTGCTTCATACTCTACACTCGAGTTCAAATCTCCCTCTTTGTAATTTAGATTAAATTGAAATAGATTATCGCTTGTATCAAAAATAACAATAGTAAACACGTGGACACATGATTTTTATTATACTTTTTGCAATTGTATTTGTCCAAGAAATTGTTTTCCATATCTCTATAATGAGATTTTAATACTCTATCAAACTGAAGAGCACATATAAGAGCATCTCCAATGCAAATATGTAAAAATAAGGATGTAAGTGACACTTTTACATCTTCGGTGGTATCTTGATTGGAATATTCCAAAATGTAAAACCAATTTGCTCCAGAGGGAAATGTAAAATCTTGGGATGTTAAATATGCATTTTCAACCCGAAATTTACATTCTCCCACTACAGAGGTAAAATGTCAAAAAGTGTATATTATATTTTTTGGACCGTCGGATTTTTTTTCCTATTGAATTTAATTAATGTTATGTTTAATTTTAATTTTCTAACGTCATAAAGCTTTTCTATTTACTTTTTGCATTGGAATTCATCCGACATATTAAGGAAATGAAACATCAGTCATTGTTTTTTGTTTCGTATTATACTAGTTAAGATTGTTGGGTTAAGCGATATGTCCCACATTGGGAACGTAAGCCTCTATAAAATATGGTCTGACCCAAAAATAAAGGCCTCCATAAAATATCTTTTTATACCGTGACCAATGCCCCAGTTGGTTCTATGCATGTGACCCGCTATCAGGAAAAACGAAGTGCAATAACTAAATGATGGTGTGAGTCAGCCATGACCTCCAGTTACTAGATCTAATCCTCTACAAAAAGTAAAAAATTCCATATATTTTAACCAATTCAAGGTGGAAAATGGGGTTGCTCCCTCAGTAGAACTGGGATAAAGTTGAGCCAAAAGATCCCGATTCGAGATAAATTCATGAATGATTTCCTTATATTAGCTGCAAATGAAGAAATTTTATTATAAGAATCATTATACAATAAAAAGAATTGGACAATCGGTACGTAGGATGGGTTTGGGTCTTTCAGTTCTCCAATTAATGAAATCCATTTTTGTAACCATTTCAATTTTTACTGCAACTTACATGAAGAATATAGAAATGCATTAAACAATAAATAAACAAACAGTGCCTAATTGATTGATTAACAAGTTGCTTATCTTGCGTTGTTGAATTTGGTGAATACCAAGTTGGATCTCAGATTGCATTGGTGAATACCAAGGTGGCGACCGCTCTGCTGGTCTTAGGATATGGCTATGGAATTAGGAGAAAATTAGTGAGATGGTGTGTTTTGAGGGGTTAGCTTTAGTCCGATACAGAAACAGAGGGGGAGAGAGAAGGATGGGGATGCGACGGCTGGGGATGAGCTCAGGGAAGGCTACAATAGGGGTGGGGGGTGTACGCTGCTCTGGATTTGTTTGTTTTTTAATTTTATTTTGTTTATATGTATTTTTTTTTCTGTTTTTATTTTTATTTTTAATTATTATAATATTTAATTATGTTTTTATCAATGTGGAGATAGGCTCCACTTGCCACGTCACCCATTTAATTGGTGAGTAATGATCCATATATACGAAATTATAAAAATACCCTTGCCACATCATCAAAGTTAACAGAGTTTTGGATGGAGTTGACCGCAGGGGGTAAAATGGATCACCAAACCTCAGTCAAGGGATGAAAATGAGTCATTTTAAGTTTTAGGGGGTAAAGTGTGATTTGACCAAAGTTTCAGGGGCATCAGGGGCATTAATGTTATTAAGCCGTAAGGAAATGAAACATCAGTCATTGTTTTTTGTTTTGTATTATACGTTAAGATTGTTGGGTTAAGCGATATGTCCCACGTTGGGAATGTAAGCCTCTATAAAATATCTTTTATACCATGATCAATGCGGCAGTTGGTTCTATACATGTGACCCGCTATCAGGAAAAAAGAATTGCAATAACTAAATAATGGTGTGAGTCAGCTATGACCTCCAGTTACCGGATCTAATCCTCCACTAGAAGTAAAAAATTCCACATATTTTGACCAATTCAAGGTGAAAAATGGAGTTGCTCCCTCAGTAGAACTGGGATAAAGTTGAGCCAAAAGATCCCGATTCAAGATAAATTCATGGATGATTTCCTTATATTAGCTGCAAATGAAGAAATTTTATTATAAGAATCATTATACAGTAAAAAGAATTGGACAATCGGTACATAGGATCACTAAATGGGAAATCGACATGGTCCCTTCCTCATGAAAGTATAACAACAGAAAAACTGAAATAAATGTGTGTAAAATAAAATTCACAAACGAAAGATATATGTGGATTATTGGGCTCTCAATTCAAGAATCTCCTGGACGATGTTCAAAAACATGCATCCAAAACGCAACAGCAGCACAAGGCAGCACAGCATCCCTTCCAGAAGCCATCACCTTTTGACTTTGTTTCTACAGCTTCATGTCCATGGGGATTTGGGGCATCTCTTGTTGGATAACCAGCAGGTGGTGGTGCCTGCACATGATAAGGACCCGGCGCTGTAGAACAAGGTGGGGGAGGGTATGCTGCTCCAGAGTTAGTTGATGAACTCATCTTTGAATAATATTTCTAATGGCCTTCAAAGTATTCTGTGGAGGTAGAAGAAGAAAATAATGAAAACAATAAAGAGAAATGCTAAACTGGGTTTGGTTTATTGCCGAAGTATTGGATGGAGCTAGAAGCAGAAAGGAATGAAAACAAAGTGAAACACTTAGCTGGGTTTGGTTTGTTGGGTAGATGACAGATGAGGCGCAATTTATAGATCAAGAAAAGCAGATGACAATTGTTGGAGTGGTTGTTTCTGGGAAGATATATATTTGATATCTTGCTAGTGTCTCTTACGCGGGTGGCTACAGTGTACACCGTGTACACCTATGTGGGGCAGTTCAGACCCGAAAAAGAAGAAATAAGAAAGAAAGGAAAAAAAAAAGACTACTAAGCAAAACGCAATGGGCCCTATTCTGTTCTCATAATTACGTAGGAAAGAGCAATTATATTACGGAAAATACATCCCACCATTCTCCATAAGTAAGAAGTTCTGATATTTATGTTAATGACAGTTTGATATGCGTAAAAGTTTTTCCTTTTGTGTTTTTCATGAATTATTTTCACATATATGTCAAACTGTAATTTGCAAAAAGAATGAATATCTTCTCTCGGATAATGGCACTTTCTAGAAGTAATTTTTTCAATATAATCCTGGTTGTAGAAATCAAAAGCTGCTCATGAGGTGGGAAGAAAAACATTCCTCAACAGTGTAAATCACTCACTAATCTCATGATGAAGATTTTGATCAGCAAGAATTTAAAAATACCAAATTCTAGGCTTTTGTTCATACGAAAAATTGAAGATGAATGATGCGTCAGATTGAAGCTCATGATAGAGCACTGGGTGCTTTCCTTCTCATCAGACCTCATCTTATAGACTATTGGTACATCTTAAATCAAATAAAGCTCTTGTATTATTATCAGTACCTTAACATACCCATCAGATAAACACCTAATTATCATCTATATTACATTATGATAAGATAAGATTGGCGCACATAACTTAGAATTTATCCTCAAAGTAGTGTTTATCCCAAAATTCCCCTAGCAATAGGCCGAAAGGTTGTATTAGTTGCGAGCGTTCCACTATTAGTACGAAAGAAAGTATAATACAAAGATAAATAAAAGGAATCAGAATTCAAAGGAATCAGAATTCAATGGAATCAGACCTTATTAGAATCCAACCTGAGATAAGGTAGCAAATTAACTAAAAGAGAATATATGACAAAATAGGCCAGGAAATGGAGATCAAATTAACATCATCAACTGAGGGAACTAATCATGACGCAAAAATGAAAAACCAAGTAATAGCAAAATAGAAACTCAAATTACATATAGATGAAGTTCAAAGCAAGCATCGAACAGACAGCAGCAACACAAGGCAGCAGCACATCCCTTCCAGAAACCATCACCCTTGGACTTGGTTTCTACAGGTCCATGAGCTGCAGAAGGAGGATTTTGGTCATCTCTTGTGGGATACCCAGCTGGTGGTGGTGGGGCCTGTACATAATAAGGTGCAGGGTGTGCTACTGTGGTCTGAGTAGTAGCTGAACTCATTATCACTAAAGTAGACGATGGAGAGAAGAAAATCAAAGTGATGAAAGGAATGAACAGGTCAATACTAATTCATTGAGAAGATGGCAGATGATGAATTTATATAGAGAGAAAAATTAATTAAAGCAGCTGAGAATCGGAGTGGTTTGCTACTTAGAACTCAGAAGGCCGGTAATATTTTTGGTTGCTTTTACCGGGCGGCAACAACGCGTAAGTACGCAGGGAAGAAAAATAATAGGACGATTACAACAAGGCAAAGGACTGCCGCTTTGTTCAATGGGCTTCGATGTGTAACCAATCAAGGGCCACAACCCCCAAATTCCCTTTCTTTTTTGACTCCATCTGAATTATATTTATAGGTATAAAAAGAGATGGTGATGTATGAGAAATTCCGTGACACCACCCCCCCAAGTTTTATAATCAAATTCACTCATGTTATAATGGATTGGCCTCTCAACTTGAACTCTCACAGAAAATACATATTAACAAGCTTTGTTGCATCTAAACCGGATTATTTGTGTTTAACACTAGCTCGGCAAGTTTATTCTCCTTATTAGTCAAGTACTGTATAGATCAGCCCTAACATATACGTACCAACTTCATATTGATCAGTTCGAGTTGTGTACTTACAAGTTACAACGTCATGTTAAAATTCTCACGACTTTCATGGCAACCTCTAAACTATGGTGGGTGTTCTAGCAGCCAAACCTTAAAAAATAAATAAAGACAATGATGACAATTGAACATTGCACCAAGGATGCGAAACAGTAGGGGAGCTGCCATGACAAACCTCCAATATACTTAAACATTATCATGCACATCAACATTAATATTTTGAACAAACCAAAAAAATTGTTAATAATGCATTCCCCATTATTAAAAATTAGAGCGTACTCAACGCACGCCTTAATATATAAAAAGAAAGTTTTAGATTTATGGCATATATCCAATCACGCAGTTGAAAAACATAGAAAGTACCTTTTTAAGGCATGCTTCCATATGTTGTCTATCAATTATTAACGACACACTTTATTATTTTTTTAAGACATACTTATATGCTATAAATATCAGTTATTAACGACACACAAAAAGCGTGCTGTAAATATCAAAGTTGTAAAAGCTCCAATTTGGTATAGTACAATGATAACAATTGAGTATTGCACCAAAGACCCGAAACAGTGGAGGAACTGCCATGACAAACCTCCAGTATACTTACTCAAACATTTGCATGCACATCAACATTAATACTGTTTGAACAACAACAAAAAAATCATTGCATTCCCCGTTATTCTGAAAATTTAACCGTAATTTTCAACATCTAGTACCTACTTATTACTAAACTTTCACTAGAACTTAGAATTCTGAAGATACAC
Source organism: Prunus armeniaca (assembly GCA_903112645.1). Taxonomy (NCBI): domain Eukaryota; kingdom Viridiplantae; phylum Streptophyta; class Magnoliopsida; order Rosales; family Rosaceae; genus Prunus; species Prunus armeniaca. The sequence continues at coordinate 17,119,286 of CAEKDK010000006.1, forward strand.
ATATTTTTTTTAATCAATGGTGAGTCTCATGTTCGTTAATAGTGTGTGGAGGATACCTTCCAATTTCATCATTATTAGGAGGTTAGTCAAATAAGAAATTTTACAAATTCTATAACTCTAAATTTTCTTGGTACGTACTTTCAAATTTCTCATCCAAACCCCATATAACCATGAAGTCAAAATTCAAGCACTAGACATATATGCATTAGAAGAATCGAGTACTATGAGTGCAAGGTGCTGACAACTAGGTAAAGTACTTCTGTAACTATTTTTCGTGAAATAAAGAACGATCACACTAACGATAAAATTTTTGACAAGTAGTAGCATCTAATGAGCATCATCACAAACCCTAAACCCGAAAACAAACAAAAAAGAAAGAACGACGGATGTATATGATATTGGAGTGAACAATGGGGTTTAAAAACAGCAGCAGCAACAGAAGCCAGCAAACCAACGCTTCCAGAATCCGCCATCCTTCGTCTTGGTGTCGGTAGGTCGATGAGGAGGAGGGGGAGGAGGATTTGAAGCTGCTGTTTTGGGACAACGGGCAGGTTGTTTTTTTGAAGCCCACAAGTAAACAGGCTTTGGTGGTGTAGCCCACTTGTAATAAGAAGGTTCAGGGTATGCTATTGTGGACGCAGTACTTGAACTCATCTTTGAACAACAGGAAGAGGCTCTTCAAAACCCGATGGGTCTGATCTGATCAAAACAATGGAAAGAATATTGAGAAAATACTAATTAACGTGCTGGGTGATTGGGTTATTAGTGGGATGAATTTACAGACAGAGACGAATTAAAAGAGGTGAGAATTGGTGCCTTTTAACGCGTCTACTTGCTTGGGGGAGAAGTAAGTCGAGATTTCAAGTAACACTAGGACAAGGAATTCTACTACTATAACTATATTGTGTTCTTTTTGTTTTGGTTTTGTGTGTGTGTGTATGTACTAGAATTACTTTCTTTTTCTTTTTTAATACAATCGAGAATCTAAATTACTCTAAAGTATTTAATATACAGAAATTGAGGGTTCTAACTTTAGTATAAGGGGTAGACTTACTGTCCTGACTAACTGACCTAACCCACGTATACATGTACTGGAATTACTTTTGTACACATAAAACCAGTAAAAAGGCCACTATCCAGTAATTAATCTTCCTATTTTACTCTATCGTGTGAAAAAAACGAGATGGTGTGATTAGTGAAGGGACTACTTCATCTGATTTCAAAATGTTTTTTAATTGATTTTTTTAATTATTCATATTAATAATTTTCTGAATTATTTATTAATAAAATTCTTAATTACAACTTTATCCTTGTATAAATTACTTAAAATGTTCGACCAAAAAAAAATTTACTTAAAATGACTGACAAAAGAAATTGGCAACCCCCAAAACTTTTTTCACAGTTAAAAAACCTAAAAATAAAAGCTAAGGAAATGTATTTTTATGATGATGAGTTTGAGTGAGAAGCTAAAACCCAACAAGGATGCCCTTATTGGTCTGTTGATGAGTAATAAAGGGTCTATCCCTCGGGTTGCAGAAGTCTCGGAACACTAGAAGAAGAAGATTGTTGAGTATTTTTCTTTCTGAGGCCTATGATCTGCTTGTTCAAATGTTTCCTCATTCCTAGGGTTGAAAGTTCAAACTCCCACTTCCATAATGCAGATGACACCAATAAGTCTCTGTAATACCTCACACAAAGTTGTTTCTGTGCTTCTTGTTGCAAAGCTACAACGTATCACTCGTAATATTTTCCCTGGAGATGCATATGGAGACTAACATGAAAACATACCCAAAAGAAATAAGGTTTTGAACATTTGATTAACTCAAAATAGTGTAGCATAAAGAGGTAGCAGAAGAAAATCACAATTGCCATTCAAATGCTGATGGATGGTAGTTCAAAAGTCAAAACAAAAACCCCTGAAGTTTTATATACACAACCCTCTTAAATCACTCAAAGCTCCACACTTTCTAAACTCAACTTTCTCTCTAGACTTTAAAACCTTATCTTTTCTACACTTGAAATTTTAAACCAAAAAAAAAAATTGAGAGTAACATTTAAAATAAGCACATAACAACCTTAAATATTTGACACAAATTGACCAGAATATGTTTCCTTTTTCGGCATTCTTTCAAGACAGATGATGAAAATTGCTGTTGAAACCTCTGTAAGGCTAGGTGATCCTGAAAATGAAATCACTTCAATCAAAGCTTCGTCCAAGTTTCCATTCTGTTGCTGTCGCTGCATTGTGCTCACGTTTGATTGGTGATCACCACATCCAAATTCATGGCTCATCTTCCGCAAGCTGCACATTGTATCCATGCTTTAGGTCTGTAACAAGTCAAGGTTTCCATGTAAAATGTTTAGAGGTTCAAAGATCCAATATGCCGCATTAAAATACAAGATGGTTTTGCACATGTTAACTAAAGCTTAAGAAGGAAAAGATAAAAGGTTGACAAAAGAGTATATGACAGTCACAATTGGGAGTCAAGATCAGCTAACAATGGAAAGTTGAAAACAACTCAATACCATCAGGAATTGACTGAACTTTATGACTCCAAGGTGAACTCTTTCACAGCGTAAAATTTTAATTAACAGGTTTAAGTTTGGCCAATTAATGGATATGGAAATACAAATTCTGATAAGTTTACAACTATTTATACATAATATTCTATCATGACATAATCTCAAAGACTACACTTTATCAAATATCTATCCAGTATTACATAGATATGAACAAACAATTATCAAACTAGAACTACTCGCAAGTTCCCATTCACCTACAAGCAAGATTACACGAAATTTGTCCTCCTTCGATTTTCTTTAATCTAAGAGAGAAATCATGATTTACTCGTACTTCAGAAATAATATGAAAAAATTGAGGTTCCTACTGTTAGACAACCTGTAGCTCCAAAAGCTTAAGCTGTCAAACAATGGGCCAACAATGTATATCAAGCTCACAACTACAAGATCCAAAAGTATAGATAGATAAAAATATACATATCCCTCAATAGAAGGGGACTAAATATACATAGAGAGAGAGAGAGAGAGAGAGAGAGAGAGAGAGAGAGAGAGGGACAATTCAAAGGAGAAATTGGAGAGAGAATTAAGCCCTGGCTTTTATCTCCTCACAAGATCAGCAAGAGAGGTAGAATGAGGGAGAGAATGTGTGTGTGTGTGTATGCTGACCCCTTGTAGACATAAGTTTGTGTGTGTGCGTGTGTGGCATAGTATAGCTTAATTATTTTTCTTCTTTATTTTCAAAGGGGGGCTTCGTGGTAAAATCAATGTGGGTATGAGTTGGATATGATATACACATGTATAGTTTACTAACCAATTTGGCTGGCCAATTACACCATCTACACAAAAATCACTGAATGCGTAAAGGAAGCTTCGTTGAAGAGATGGTCTAGGCACTAGAAGGGATGAAACAAGAATGCAACTCATATATTACCAGGACCAGGGCAATGAAGGAACTAATTAAATAAAGTGGTTAGGCGGTGGAATATTTACTCCAACCTGATGATTGTATTCCACCAATACTATACAAAAACAGATTAAATGCTTTATACCAAGTATTGAATATGTTTAATGATACCTTTCATTGAAGACTTATCATATTTCTCTTTCCTCTCATCATCATTCTTCCATTTACTATCATCATCATTCTTCCATTTACTATCATCATCATTCTTCCATTCACTATCATCCTCATCCTCATCATCATCATCATCATTGCCCATTTCATCTCTTCCATCATTTCCTATATCGCTCTCACTTGCTGTCTCCCATTCGGAATCATCGGTCTCTCGGCCATAGATGTCACCAGCATCACCCTCACAGTGGACACCCCCATGTTTGATAGCTGCCTCTCTAAATAACCAAGCTGCACGCATCTGCTTTTAACCAATCGTTCCGCATAGTCAGGAACTTTATTTTGCCTCAATGAGAGATCAGGATCATTTGACTGAGAGCACTCGTTTATGAACAGAATGGCATCTAACAAACTCTCTTTTGCAAGCCCAAGCATGTCATAAGCCTGTGCTCTTCTCCAAAGACTTTTGGCATGACGGTTCAGTGGGTTGTGAAGACAAAGTGCACGAGTAGCATCACTAATAGCTGCCAAGGGCTGTTGCAACAGAAGATGACACTGTGCTCGATTACTGTAAAGAACGACTCTCTCCTTTTTTGATCTCATTGGACACAATGCCAACGCTTCTGAGTACTTTGATGCAGCTCCAGATATATTTCCTGATGAAAATAATGAATTTCCTTCGAGCTTGACCACTAGAGCTGCTGCCTGTTTAATATGGAGATCCTCTTTAGGCATATTCTTTTCCCATTTCAATCTCTGTCTGGAATTCAACAGTTCCTCAATCAATTCCTTCGTTCTGTTACTGAAAGAGTTGCGTCCTGTCCCTTGTGACTGGACACATTCCTCAAGAACATTAACAATGGAATCTCCAAGCTTCTTGTGATCACCCAGAGTTGTAATCTCCGCAAGGTCAACAAGTGCAGGTACAGCCTTATCAATCACCTATATAATGGTTTCAGTAGCATTAGGTATGTTATACATTATGAGGTCATACCAGATATACATACTACAATAATAGGTTAGTTTATGAAGTGAAGTATTCTGAACTCGTGCATACAAAATGTAATAGGACAATACAATACAAATTTATAAATAAACCCAATCCTAGACATGTATTTATAAAAAAACCCAAGCACTATTTAAACATAGAAACACACCCAAAATCAACCCCAAAGTCAACTTTTTGGGTGTGTTATAAATGGGTTTTGAGTGTGTGTAATGATGGGTTTTGGGTGTGTTTATAAAGTATTTTGGGTGTTGGGTTTTTTTATAATTTCAACCTCCATTTTGGGTGTTTTAGTGAAACTCCTTTTCAAAGAAGATGATCATAATTACTGAAATTGGAGAGAAACTCTGAGGACATCTCTTCCACCAATGAGATTTACAAAAACTTAAACAGGACAATGCAGATCTACATAAATTCTGCTCCAAACCGGGGGTTAATATATATGATGCATCAAAGCATTCGTGAAGGAAAAAAAAACCACTTGATATGATATGACAAAAAAAGAAAGGTAAATTACAGGATAACATTAAGGAATATCAATCAGAGAAGTTGGATTTTCCATTACAAAAAGGGCTCATCAAAGGCATACCAGTATCATGACATGCATATCATAAGAAAACTAAAAGAAACAGTAGTGTATGCACTATGCAGGACCAGATGAAGAACCACTAATGTGGAAGATACCTTATGACATGTACTAGGGTCTTGAAGCAACCAAAGAAGACAATCAATAGTCATATACTGCCAATCATCTGATGACCGAGCAATATTACACAATGATTCGATAATACCAGGACAGCTAGCAACAGGTCCTCTACCCAACTTATGATGGCAGATTGTTCTTAATAAACCAATACCAGCTGGTGAGTTTTCATTAACAAGCCCACCCCACATGCCAGGTAGTTTTGTTAAGAATTCAGGCTTGCATATGGTAGGAAGAAACTCTGGTTTAAAGGCAAAGCAGTTAATAAGCTGGAGGGACCAGCATTGTAACTGACTTGCCCATTCTTCTGCCTTTCTGGATTCCATTTCAACACCTCCCATACCGCGGGTGAGCAGATCACAATGATAGCTTAACCTTCTGTCAACATACTGGTAAAAATGAGAATAAACGATTTCTAGTGAGCTCATTGCTAGTTGAATGGAAAGCTCAAGTATTTCACCATGACTTGCTACAGCAGGAAAAGTGCTGGCATAGGTAGCCAAGTGCCCTAAAGCTCGAACTGCAACTCTCTGTTCAACCCAAGTTAACCTTCCTCTCAAAAGTTCAACTAAGGGAGGGATTACCCCAGCATGCACAGCACTTTCTGCAAATTCTTCCATGTTCATGGTGTATGACCCAATAATATGGGCTGCATAATAAGGAATGTATATATTCTGGTCATGAGAAAGCCAGCGACGATTCTTTAGACCCTTCCATATTAGTGCAGCCATACATTCAAAGATGCCAAGCTCGATGAACTCAGGATCATTTGGATGTGCCATGGCAGTGTTCCAAAGGCCACTGATAGGGAGAACTTGTCCATCGTCATCCTGTGCAGGAAGCTCTCTAAAGAATTTCAGAATGCTTGCTCTTCGCTTGCTTGGATTCCCTTCCTTCATGACACAAAAGAAGCATCCTGGGTATGGACAATCAGAAGACACTTTATCCATGTTCGGATTACAACTTAATATCATACAAAGCAGGGCAGGTCAACCCTTCATCTCTTAGCTGAATCAAATTAACTACACGAACAGAGAACATAATTAACATGTTAGCTTGGCATCGATCGGAAAACATATAGCAAGCATAATATTAAATCATAAAATAATTACTGCAGCAGCGAGGAGAGGTTATGTCAGTCAAATAACTCACTTGTTCAGGTTGGTGCATTTTAAGTCTTTGTTAAACATGACCAAACTATCTGAAACAACTTTTCCTCTAATCATTTCAATTGGAATAATATCTCGATTCCCAATTCCTATGTCTATCTTTCTCCATATTGTTGTTCATTAAAATTTTCATCTTGGTTAAACTTTTGCAAACCATTTAACACCCCGCATTTAATTCTAAACCCTAAAGCATAACCACAAGACTATCGCACTTCAACTCTAAGGAATTCCACTGTACCATTAACCATTCCACTCACTCTTCTATTCCACCCATCCTGTTAACCATTCACCGCCCTCATTTTTATTAACTCACAATACCAAGCCAACAAAATATATATATATATAATAAAATAAAATCCAACAACAATCTGAGATGGCAAAAGCAATCAATCTTTAGCAATGAGTAGTGAGTATTAATTCTGAGAACACCCTGGTCACATTTCTCAATGTTTCCAACCTGACATTTAAATATTTGATATATACTCAGTCTTGATCCTACTAAACCTAAACCCCCTTAGCCCTGTAGGCCTCTCTGAAAACCAATAATTAACATGCTACTAAAGCCTATATAGCCTTTGCTTGTTGTACTTGAAAAGTAAGTGTAAACCACTTTATGCCTTATTAAAGTAATGAATTTCGAAGTCCAAATTCAGAATCAAGTTACAGAGTGACAATTCCAGCACAAACAATCGGCAAAGGTACAGCCTTTTGGTAAACAAATAGATCTAAAACGAAAAACAAATGGCAATTTCAAATTGTTTAATGAGATCCCAACTCTAGAAATGCCCCAATCATAAGGAAAACAACATGCGGAAGCAAAAACAAAGGAGGAGGAGGAAAATAGATACCTCTGAGAAAACCTGTTCGGTAGAGATGAGTGAACACTTTAAAAATGAAGTAGTGATCCTGAGCTACAATGAGAAAATGGGTAAGAAAAAGAATCCCAAAATGATCTTTGGGTTTCGAAAAAGCCGATTGCTTTTGCTCTTCTTTTTCTACTTCCGCTGTAGGCTAGCCGAAACACGAAGAGAAGAAGAAAGGGAGAGAGAGTGGAGAAGAGTGGAGCTGGGAAATGAAAACGACGCTGTTTTGGAAAGGGGTTTTGATTCGGACAGCGAAGAAGACTGATTGCACTGTTTCAAACTTCTACTCCATTAATAAATCCAATTCACCCGAAAATATTTTGACTTCCAAATTGAAATGGAATGAAAACGTATCGGTCGACCACGCGCGCTGTTTGTGGAGGGTCGGGCCAGTTGAGAGGCTTTAGAAAGAGCGCGTGAAGATGGCAACCACATTTCGCTCGAGTGTTAATACTGCGGCAAGAAGACAGAAGTGGAGGCAAAAGACTGAAAGAGTAACAGAGTAAACGTGGAGGTGGGACGGTACATTAGATTTTTGCTTTCATTTTATTTGGTGGGGTGTGCTGCTGGTCCCATTTTTTTCCACGCCTGTCCTTTTTGCCATTTTTTAATTAATTCTTAAGGATTCAAACATTGACGACACCCGAATTTATCAAAATACATGTGTCATGTTTACTTATCTAGAATGGAAGAAGTCGTATGAATTATGAAAGTTAAATAGGGTAATTAAGAAATGAGAATGGGATCAAATACTCTCTAGTTAATCCTATTCCTAATTTTGAGGATATTTAAATATGAATTTTAACATAAAACTTACATAAGTTTTAATTTCATATGTGTTAGTAAACGCATAAGAAGTTAGGAATCGGAATCATTTCAAGACCCATGTGTTGTTTTTTTATCTAAACTAGGGTTGAGCAACCAAACTGAACCACACCTATAATTCTAGAATTGCACACCCCACCAACCTCAGCAATGTGTTGTTTTTTTATTGACACAAAACTAACGAATGCTTCAACCGACTATCATGTTTACGATAATGTTCCATTTGATGTATACACACATCCACACACAAAATGTGTTGGGGAAATTACAATCAAGAAAGTTTAAAAAAAATTATTTTCTCTTCCAAGAAGTGCTTAGATATAATTAAGTTGAAGCGCATATATCTCACTCTCTTTAAGGAGATTCAAGCTCATTGTGGTTTGACAAAGACCACGAACTGGTGTGTCGGTATATGTAAAAGATTAGGCAAAGATTCTCAACGGTGATTTTAGTTGTAAGGTGAAGGTGGTCTTACCATTAGAACACCGAGCAACAACACGGTTACATCAAATGAATAACATAATTTAACACGCCCCATCCTTTATTTAGAGTCTTCTACGAAGGAACTGCTCATCGAGATGTGTTGACCGATTTGGTTGGAATTAAATTACTCCATCTTAGGAAAAGCAATAATGATGAAAGATAGAACACGTGATGCATAACTTTACAATTTTTGGGGTGAGACTCCTTTATGTTCACGAGATCCGGTATTTATAAAATTCAGATAATTGGCTAGCAAGGTAACCTAGGTCTGCATAAGTTAACTTCCTATTCAAAATTGATTACTTCACAAGATAAAACTTATCTTATGCCCCTAAACATCCAATTTTCCTTCTCTCATACAAATCTTGAAAAGAAAAAAAAGACAAATTGAAAACCATTTCGACATCTAGTTGTGACCAAAAAATAAAAAAAACCACGATGCTTTCACTGAAGTTGCCAACGGGATCTAGCCCAATGAAAAATGCAGAATATGGGTCTCCAATTCGAATCACCAAGGCATTATAGTTATGTGTGTGTGAGAATTCTCCCCCTGTAATTTAGACTATCACTTGTACTAAAAAAACACTTAAGTTAAAACAATTAATTGAGTTGTCAAATGTTCGAAGTCAAGTGAATTTTTACATAAATAATTTTTGAAGAAATATCTAAAAAATAAATAGTTTGAATTTTTAAAATACAATGTAGATTGGGTCCACGAAGCTGTCTCTCCCTCAACTAAAGGTTTACGTTTTTTTTTTGGACGAAAAAGCTTTACGTTTAATGATTGCAGCAAAAAACCAAATCTCAAATACTCCAAATCTCCATCAATTCAACTGTGTCTAATGGAGATTTGGAGTTATCCTCATGATTATCACCCAGGCACTGGGCTGAAGAAAGAAAACCTTGGTGAATGGGCCATTCTCTAAAATGGGCTTTTCATATTGCACCTTTGTCCTTTAAGACTAGTCAATAATATTAAAAACCCTTTTTTTCCAAAAATAGCATATAAGAGCATCTACAATTGGCTCTCTAAAACACATCCTTAGACAAATTTTAGGAAGGAATTGAAAAAATACAACGCCAACCATGCTCACCTCCTAAAATATGAAGATTTCTAGAAGCTCCTAAATCTGATGAGAGAGAAAGAACTTCTAGTGGCTTTTTATAATTTAATGCTGCTTTATTTAATAAATATTTAAAACTTTTAATTAATGCTAACTATTTTTATATTATTTTTTAATAGAGATTGACCAATTAAAAAAGAATTATAGCATTTATGACTCCCTAAAATAGAGAGCATGATTGGAGTTTAAATTTTATAGAGAACTCCTAAAATAACTTTTATATGTTTTTAACCCAAAAAAATAGAGAGCATGATTGTGGATGCTCTAAACTTGTTACCCAAATAGTGACAAGAAATATAAAAACAATGGACGCTAGCTCTCAACAAACAATGTCTTAATTATATGCATTCAAAGTCAACGGGGTCTAGCCCAATGAAAAAGAACTTTAATTTGCAGATTACAGGTCTCAAATTCAAATCCTCACGGCATCATAATTGTGTGTGTGTGAGAAAAATCTTTCTCCCTTATAATTTAGACTATCGCTTATACTATTTGGCCTTGAATGGTATCATGTTGCGCTTCTGATGATAACAAACAAACAAAAAGTATGTGACAAATGAAATAAATAAAAGGGCTCTTAGGAAGGTGCAAGGTGAGAATGACCAGGAGCTTTTGCCACATGATGTCAATAGAATTTAGGTATGTGGTGGAAAATAGTAGTTGGCAGGCAGTCGCTAGCTTTCAAATACTCCAAATCTCCATCGATTGAATTTCAGGCAACTCCACCCTTGACTTGACGAGGATATAACGGAGACTTATTACCTATAAATGTACAGGACAAAATATTAGGATAAAATTACAGCAGCAAAAATGTCGGTTGTACATTAGGCCATGCAGCCACCGACACATACCTCAATCCAGTCGGTGCAGGAATTCATCGTGTGCCTAATAAATATCGGGGAAATTACGAATCAGAACAAATGTATATTAACAGAAATTGGGAAAGTAAAAAATGGGAATAATTTCAATACCATTTTAGTTCAAGAAACACGTCCCCTGACCTAAAAAAACAAAAAGAAACACTTCATTGAGCATTCCTCGATTTTTGAGGAGATGTGACAAGAAACCTCCCATGGAAAATTCACATGTTCCTAAATTAAGTACACATGGAGATGTGTATCAATTAGAATTGAAAAAACAAACTTCCAACAAATTTTGTTTATGGTAATTGGTTAGGATAGTGAACCCGTCTTTTTATACTCAAGTTCAAATTCTGATCTTTATAAATGGATTAATTTACAGTAATTTAGACTATTACGGTGCAATTATATAACATCATAACTAAATTAGTTGTGTTTAACTTAGGGCAATGCTACTACCACTTTTCGAATGCAGAATTACATGTAAATAGCAACAACATTAAAAAAAAAAATGAAGCAATATGACAAGTTTGTCCCAATTGCATAATTTATTTCATAACACCATGGTTGCACTTGCTTGGCCAATGGTATTAAATGCCACCAGAGCTTATGGCAGGATAAATAATAAATTCTTCCTAAATCTAAAAAAATAAAAACAAAAACTACTATAATAAAAGAGAGGTGAAAATAGGAGGTGATTTTTCAATTTGTATACCAAGAATTTGATTGGTTTTTAACCCACTCATTTTTATTCCACAAAATTAGCTCTTCTTGCCCTCTTCACCCCCCTCTTCCAAGTAAGCCTTCTTCCTCCTCTCAACTGTAGCAAACAGGCAAATCACAAGATAACATGTGGCGTAAATCCCATGCACCTTCCAGTTGGTTTTGGGTGGCTGCCTCAGCACGGCTCTATGAAATACCGACATATAGTAATGAAGCCCAACAGACAAGCCCACGAAGGTCTGGCCCAGGCCCAACATTTTCGAGCCCAGCCCAGAATCCGTCGAGAAAACCAGGATCAAATACATCAAAAGTAGCAACAGATACAGCACGTAGCCGAGCGTCTGCAGCACCTGAAGGCAAACGTAGGTGGACTGCGAAGTAGCGTAGAAAAACTTGAGGGGCTCGAGCCCAGTTACGAGGGAGGAGAGGCAGAGGATGGAGAAGTAGATGGAGAGGTAGACTTGGATGAAGATCAAGAGCTTCTGGAGAGAGAAATAGGCTTTGATGCGGTTGAAGAGGAGAGAGACTAAGAGCAGAGGGATCAAGAGGAAGGCACAGGAGACTATGGAGGCAATTGTGGCAGCATATTTGTTGCCAACAATGGGCTTGAACTGGTTTGTCATTTGCTTGTTGGCTTTGTTGAGATAAATCTTTGAAGTGGTTGAGATTCTCTCTAAATCTGGAATCAAGGTTTGCTGGAATTTTCCAGGCAAATCAGTGAAATCTGAGACAAAATCAGTGTCATCTTCTTGATCAATCCAGCTGGGCTCAATTGGCTTTTTGGGTTTTTGTTGGGTGGGTTTCTTCTCTGTTTTTGGTGGGTTTTGGGATTGTTTTGTGGTGGTGGTGGGTTTGGTTGTTTTGTTCTTGGGAGTGCTTGGCTTGGTTAGATCTGAGATTTTCTTACTAGAAATTGAATTGGGTTTGACAGAGTTTGAGGATTTTGATGTGGAATTGAGCTTTTTGAGCTCAATATTCTTGGTGGGGGATGAGGATGTCTTGGTGGAATTGGAACTGGATTTGATAAGCTTGGTTTGGTTCTTGAAGGAGAGGTTGGGTTTGAGGAGCTTGGTTTGGTTTTTAGAGGATAGGCTAGATTTGATCAGCTTGGTCTGGTTCTTGGAGGAAGACAAGGTGGGCTTGATAAGCTTGGTTTGGTTTTTGGAGGAAAGGGAATTGGTAGGCTTGATTTTCTTAGGCTGGTTTTGAACTTTTTCTACCTCTAACATTTTCCTTGTACCAAGAGACTCTGATGAGCTCTCAAATTGAGGCTCTGAGCAGGCAGAAAGGAGAAGAGTAGAAAAGAGGAACATAATAACAAGAGAAAGCAAAAGTACCTTTCTGAAACTCAAGTACATGAGTGGAGCCATTTCTGAAACCAAGATCTCTGATGAGGGCTTCAAAGATCTAGAACTATATATATATATATACAAGACAGAGTGACAGAGAGAGAGAGAGAGAGAGAGAGAGAGTGAAAGATTAGCAAGGATTGGATTTATATATATGGCTTGGTGGGTGTACTGTACATAGAGAGAAGTGAAGAGAGGAAGAGGGAGACTTTAATGGGAAGGCAGCAAGTGATGAGATCGGTCACATGGTGCAAGCAGGCAGTGGAGAGTGGAGGAGAGAGCTCTCTCTCTACAACACGCGGTTTTACCGGGGGTCCCTCTGCTGGATTACTGGGTGTGAGAGCAATTTAGTTATAAATTAAACCACTATATATATTCTTTGCTTGGTGGATTTATTATTTTAGTGTCATCCATTTATGATATTTTGAGTTAATGACAAATTTTTTTAGACAATGACTTCAATTTCAATGGTCAATAATTACAATTAAAGTCTGCCCACTTTTGTTTTGTCAGTTTTTTAATTGGCCATTAGAAAGACGAAAAGGGTTATCAGAAACCTCATCCTACTTTTGAGTTTACATGTTTTTGACTTTTTTCACCCCATCAACTTTTAAATCACAAGTCTTTCAAGTTTGATTCCCCATCGTTGATTTTTTAGGCTCAAGTGATTAATAATATTTATTTTTGCACATGAGGTTCTAGGTTCGTTTTTTTACTTTTCAAATATCGCTTGTATTCAACAAAACAACAAAACATTGCTTCAAAGAAGACCACAAGCTTAAGGAGTTCGTATATATCTTAAACAACAGAGTTTGGCACAGATTATGCTTGTTTGTTGAACTTTTTGAAAGAAAACAACAAAAACATGTTATATGGTGTGACACTAGTCTAGTGTCGACCAAAGTAGGTGAGTTTATTGTCGTCATGAATAGAACCCAAGCCCCAAGTAGGCGAGTTTATTATTATCGTAATAGGCTTAATATCACAAAACATCTCTAAGGTTTATGAAACTATCAGATTGTATCTTTATTTATTTATTTATTTTATGTCATTTGTGGTCATCAAGGTTATTATATGTGCTCACAAATGGTCCATGCCGTCAAGTTTCGTCAAAAATTCTGTTAGTTTATTGACGTGGTATATATATATATATATATATATATATATATCACAAAACATCCCTGAGGTTCACGGTCACAAATGGTCCTTGTGAAATTTTTTGGTTTTTTCATTTAAATTCATAAAATTTAAAAATGAAAAAAACCAAAATTATGCATTTTAAATGAAAAACCAAGGGTTTAGGGTTTAGTGATATAAAAGCCTCCATAAAATTTAAAAATGAAAAAACCACATCTCCAATAATATAGTGCCATGTGTATTTAAAATACCATATATATATTTTAAAATAATTTAATATTAATAAAATGTTGGTTTTTTCATTTTTAAATTTTATGAATTTTAAATTGTAAAAAAAAAACTCCATTAGTTTGTTGATGTGACATATATGTGGAGCCTACATCTCCAATAAATAATTTAAAATTCATAAAATTTTAAAAACAAAAACAAAATTTTATGAATTTTAAATGAAAAAATCAAAATTTTCGCATGATAGGTGCGCGAACCTCAGGGATATTTTGTGATATATATATCTATATATACGTCAGCAAACTAACGAAGTTTTTTACGGAACCTGACGGTAGGGACCATTTGTAAGCACACATATAACCTTGAGGACCACGGATGACAAAAAAAAATAAAAATAATAATGATGCAATATGATAGTTTCGTAAACCTTAAGGACGTTTTATGATATTAAGCCTATCATAATATTGTGTTTGACCATTAGAGCTACAGGCTTCACAAAAAGCATAATCCTTAATACATAAAAAATAAAATAAATAAATGTGACATTGATCCACAAAGTAGGTTTAATATAACCCTTTATTATACCTCACTTAATCAGATGATAGTAGAAGTTTGTAAAAGGTTTGTAGCAGTTATTAAGTAAATTTAGATTTTAGCCATAAAAAAACTTTCACTTTTTGAAAAAGCCAAAATTTTTTTAAAAAAAATAAAAAAACCTCTTAACTTTCAAATCAAAGACATGCAAATGTAAATGATTCCTTAGAAAATCTAAAAATAAATAAGGGCAATTTTGTCCATTTTGGCTTATTTTAAAAAATTTCTCTCTCCTTTGGGTTTTTCCAAAGTCTCCCCAGTTATTAAAAGTGTTCTAATAATATGGAAAAATCTAAAACTAATATAAAGAAAGACTTCATTATTTTTTATGTCCCGTCACTGGCGGACCTAGGAATTTTTTAGCGGATGTGCACTTTTGAAAGGCTAAAAACTCTTTGTGGATTGAATATCTAAGGTTTTTTTTACCTAGATTGACCTTAGGTCACTTCATGAATTCATATCATACATGAAAAATTGTTCTATGTAAAAATATTGATTAAATTTGAAAAATGATTTTTCGGAATAATCATTTTCTCAAGATAATTTTTGGCGGCTTTTATTCTTTACACATCAAATAAAAAAACTTGATTTTATGGGATTTTATTATGAAGTATATATTGACTTAATAAGCTATCATTTTTAGCCTAAATCTTATTTTGCACTAAAACCGATTTTTCAAATTTTGATTTGGGGGGAATTTAATTTTCTAGTATTTTTATTTGAATCCAAATGGGGGTACTTCCTTATTTACATTGTAAACTTAAGTAAATGGAGTAATATAAAAATAAATTAAAGTAAAAAGATAAAGACATTTACTTAAATGTTGAAGATGGAAATAAAGTAATCTGTACACCACCACCACCAGCTAGGCAAAGGGGCAATTTCAAGCACCTACAATGGTTTTTTTGGCGATGAGAGGTGCAACTGCACCTCCTTGCTCCTTAACAGGTCCGCCTCTGTGTCCCGTTAATTAGTTGATGTGATATACATACATGTAGTTTTTGAAACACACATACATGCAAAGTTCCACATATTTGCACACATATTTAAAACTTTTGCACACATATTTAGAATTTTGTTATATCTAAATTATTTGATTCCAGTGCAAAGTTCCAATAGAGAAAATCCGTCACATAGTGGGAAAAGAAAAAAGAGAAACATAGTGGGGTTCGATCTTCTTCAGATAGGTTGTCGGTAACAAGTCCTGTTCTTTGCAATAGTTACAATTATTTTTAATGGAGCCCAAAAATTCCCCATTATTATGACTTGGGAAAATCAATGCTGGGATTTTGACTTCAATCAGTTTTCCGAGTCCTAACCCTAATAAATAATAAATTTAAAAAACACAGTACCACGTCCTTCTACAGTATGGGGGGCATTTGACTTGGTGCTCCACCGTAGTCTTCACAGCCGTCAGATCTGCGATCTGGGAAAGCATGGCGTGAGACCGAGGGTTGAAATAGTTGACTTCTGTGCTCCCTCCCCCTTCAAGTTGTAGTTAGTTTATTTAGCTTCTCTTGCGTTAATGCTGTCCCATCTGCGACTGAGACTGGGAGAGACTGGGGGAATCAAGAATATAATTAACACTGTAGGGTAGGGCCATGACACGTATGTCCCTGCATGAGGCCACGTTGTGAGCACAAGGATTGATGGGACCCAGATGTGAGTATCCTAAGTTATAGCTCCCAATGCTTAGCCTACCATAGTGAAATCAATTTAAACAGTTTACATGCCACAGGCGTTAAAACATTAAAAAAATATGCTACTTGCCTCTTTATTGATAAGGAAATATTCTTCATTTCTACGAATAACAATTTGACACATACACAAAAAATAAAAATAAAGTTTTTTACACACATGTCACACTGTTATTAACAAAAATATATAAGTTCCTATTTACCTAGTAAAGAGGAAAGTATTTTCCTAGTCCTAATATTTTTTTAAAATCAATTAGTGTTGAATTTATGACATGAAATAGACAAGATAATATAATATATTTGTTTCTTTTTTGGTCTGGAAAATTCTTGTTTCGTCCTCTGGATTCCATTCTAGGTTTAAGACTGACCTGTGTCGGTGACTATGTAATTCCTCAACTGACCCCAAGTTAATATGATACGAGAGGGAAGGGACCCATGAAACAAGGGCAGGTGACTATTGTAATCATCTTGTGATTCCGAGCCAGTCTTAAGGTGAGCACATCAATCATTGGCAACGTCCCATTCCTTTTTAACTAATTTCTCAAGAGAATTTTTCTTCTTTTATGTGGCTGTCCCTTAGGGATGAATAGTTGTGACTTTTTATGCATTTTCATGAAAGTTTCTCCTAAATTCTCCATGACCACTATTACTATAACAATCGAGGGCAAAGCTAGAAATTTACTCAGGATTAGGTTATAATTTTTCTAAAAAATTAACACAAGATTGCTATATTTCGAAAACTTGCACTCGACTGAAGCTTATCCCAATTTAAAAGTGACTTCAGTCTTAATTGAAATCACAATTGTATATCACATTAGAAACTATATTCTGTCGTATTTTTTTACATCAATTAATAACTTACACATCACTTTCACATAATGGGATTACAAATATAGTATCAAATAGAGTCCCTTTTGAAGTTATTGCAATCTTCAAAAGTTTCAATGTCCCTAACCTCTTGACCACAAAAACTTCGGTCCTTGAGCAGCATATATTAATGGTAGCGCCTAACCTCTTGAAAACAACAGGAAAAATTTCGGTCCAAAACCATATGTATGTATATGCCACATGAAAAGGGAAGTCGGTATAAGAGTGATCGGTATCATTTTTATATTCTTAGAGTGCTTCGATATTATGAATAAATCATATTTCCTAATAAAACAAAAAAAAAGTATGATACTTCGCGCCCTATGTACACATGACCTTTTCTCTTTTGACATGGGAGGGGTAATGCTTCTATTTTGAATTCATGATTCAAATATGAGATTTGGCTAAGACAAGAGGGTCAGTTATCCACTACAAGAAAAAATAATTAATAGTCACTTGGCACAAGAGGATGAAAATAAAGTAGACAATAGAGAAGTATTTGCAGACTATTCCTAATTTTTCCTATTTTACATCATTAAATATTTTTTCTTTTTGAAACAATTGATATTGGCGAGTAGGAAATCAAACTTAGAACATCCACAATGGATTTCCTAAACCACCTCCTTAGACAAATTTTAGGGAGGAATCGTAAAAATGCAACTCCAATCACGCTCTCTATCCACCTCCTAAAATAGGGAGTCCTCTAGGAGCTCCTAAATCTGAGGAGAGAGAAAGGACTCCTAGTGACTCCTTATAATTTAATGCTGCTTTATTTAATGAGTATTTCAAACCTTTATGTAATGCTAACTATTTTATTTTTATTTTTAATAGAGATGGACAAATGTCTCCAAATTAGGGAGTATGGTTGGAGTTGAAATTTTTTAGAGAGCTCATAAAATAGCTTTTTTATATTTTTAGCCAAATTTTAGCTAAGAAATAGAGAGTATCATTGTGGATGCTCTTAGGACCCTAGGTATGATTATAAATGCTCTTAATCACTTGAGTTACAAGCCCCTTGTAAAGAATTGAACTCATTAAATATCACATAATGGTTTTGAGGTAAAGAATTCACTATTATACCCAATATAGGGGCCCAAATTATAAAAATATCATATATGAAATGGATTTTAGAAACACACCCAAAACTCATTTACATCATAACAAAGAGGCTTTTAACTTCTTATAAATTACAAAACTCCCCTCTCCCTTCCCAACTCTGGGCCCATTGTGCTTCCACTCCTCGTTTCATACCATTTCATTCCCATGACAACTCTTATTCCCAACAACTATACATCAAGCTTACCACTGGATGCTTTCGAGGGAACATTTCTTGGATTGATCACATGAAGAAAGTCATGTGAAAAAGACCATGCAAAAGCAAAGCAACTAAAGGAACAAAGGAAAAAAAGTGAAAGGCCACTACTTTTTTTGTTCCCTTCTTTTTTCATCTTTTTGTACATGGATCAAAACATGGCCCTCTGTTCATGTGTAAGTGGGTCATATGCCTTCTCATTATTTAGTTGTCTATGCAAGCCCATGTGATATTATACAACAGAAGGTTACAAAGGACTGGAGGGGCTTCCTCATGTGTTCCTGGACTTCTGGAATCCCAAAATGCCCACAAATTCTCCTTTCCCATTTCTCAGAGTGCCATCTCCAAAATGGTAAAAGCAAACCACTTCTTTGGGTAATTGGGTGGGTGAAAAATTTAATTTAAAATTGTAAAAGATTGTTGGGGTGAGAGAGGCTCGAACTCTCGACCTCAGGATAACTCAGAAGCTATGAGACCTACGCGCTAGCCAACTGCGCCACCACCCCGATGTTGATAATATCTTGACTTTTATATATTAAGAAAGGCAGTCTACACTAATAAAATAATGACTTTTCATATAGGGTCTCTGATATTTTACATTATCTTAGATACTAACAATGAAAAAAAGGACATAGTAGATCAAGGATATGTACTTGTTAGCTGCTGGACTGTTCCAGGAAGTGAAGCATCCCACAATGAACAAGACCAGCCCATGCCTCAGCCATGATGACTCATCAGGCAACACCAGCAACAAAACAGCTGCTAAAGGAATGGTTGAACGGAAGCTCATCAGCAATGTTATTCTATATGCAATGAATCATCAAAAACAGGATATTCATTATACAGAATTGTCATAAAAATATAATAAATTACACTCTGGTTTGATTCACATTGATCCAGATCCTGAAAATCAACAGACTTGGATAATTTTCTCCACAAATCAACAGACTTGGATCGATCTTCAACCACTAACGAGGATGTGGTTCAGTAAAAGTCTCATATTCCATTACTTTGGCAGCGTTACTCTTGGATCGATCTGACCTTGTTGCCCCTGAATTATATTCAGATCGTAACGACATCTCCAATCCAATGCTTCTATGCAAATAAAATGCAGGTTCGGAGGGCACTGGGAGAGTGAAGTAGTAGCTATTCATCATGAGAATAACAGAAGCCATGGTTGGCCTATCAGCTACATTTTCTTGCACACATAATAATCCAATGTGGATGCATCTCATTATTTCATTTCTTGAACCAGTCGTCAATGTGGGATCTATTAGATTTGAAGCTGTCCCTTCCCTCCAACTTCTCCAGGCCTGCAATGATTTGTGAATTTGATCAGAGATAAGTTTTCTTTCTTTGATTCGTTGCACTAAATTGTATTGAGATACCAAAACTACATTATATTTTCACTTACGAAGCTTAGAAGATCCTCCGCATGTTCTCCATGCTGGAAGCCACTATTTTTTGTCCACTGACTATCTCTAGAACTAACACACCAAAACTGTAGACATCGGACTTAACAGAAAAGTGCCCACGCATTGCATACTCTGGAGCCATATACCCACTGCATATCAGCAAAAAGAATGTCCGTGTTCACCAACACATATGGAAAGGAAATTGTTGACATATAACAGACATAAGCCCACAGGCAGTTAAGTGCATATTCTTACAAGGTCCCAACAATCCGACTAGTATTGCCTTGCGTTTGATCAGGCACAAACAACCTTGCCATGCCAAAATCTGAAATTTTGGGGTTCATTTTTGCATCTATCAAGATGTTACTAGCTTTGAGATCACGATGAATAATTTTAAGGCGAGAGTCTTCGTGGAGGTAAAGGAGGCCTCGAGCAGTGCCTACTATGATTTTGTAGCGCCTCACCCAATCTAGTTGTGCACGCTTTGTTGGGTCTGCAAATATATTAATGCAAAATCAAGACTTCAATTACAATGTTTGCTTGCATACATGTCACACAATTGGAATTTTATAATAAACATTCGAAGTTAAACGAAAACAATGCATAATTCCAGACATACCAAATATGATGTGATCGAGACTTGCATTAGGGACAAATTCATAGACAAGAAGCCTTTCACTTCCTTCTAAGCAGAAACCTAGGAGTCTAACTAAATTCCGGTGTTGAAGTTTAGCCACTAACAAGACCTCATTTTTGAATTCTAAATCTCCTTGCCCAGAATTTGTAGAGAGCCTTTTTACAGCTATATCTTTTCCATTGAGAAGCCTACCCTGAAAAAATATATAGGTATGGAATGAAAAAACAGAAATGAGATAAGTGGTATTCAAGAAATATCAAAGTTATAAGTTCTTGTTATTAACTTGTCATTACCCTGTAAACAGATCCAAATCCGCCCTCTCCAAGTTTATTTGCTTCAGAAAAGTCATCTGTGGAAACTCTAATGGTGGCCAAGTCAAATTGCAAGGATTCTGTAGATCGAATTTCATCTGTATCGTCGCTGCCTGAGGAACAATTGAAATTCTAAAAACGCCTATAAAAGTGGTAGTACTTGGTTTCCTCCGTATCAAATGGAATAATATGATTAATTAATGTTCACTAGAGTTGCGTCCTTACCTGGAATTAACTTCCTAGTTTCAAGTTTTTTCTTTGTCCTCACTCTCAAACAAATGCAGAAGAATATAACTATTAGTACCACAGAAACAACAATTGGCACAACAATAATGATGACAATATGAGATCTGTTACTCTTCGATCCTGCAAAAGTCAGAAATCTCATTTGCATTAATTTGAATACATACATACATCTGTGTATGAACCTAACAAAATATGCATTAGAAATCCATTCGACCCAAAATTGTTGTACTGTCAATGGTAGCAATGGTCCCTCAACTAGTACACGAGACAACTACATCAACTAAAAATTGAATTGAAGGACTAAAATGTAACTCGTCTACAAATTCCTGGACAATTGCTCTAGTTATGCCAACTTTATTTCTTCAAAGCATAATTTACTGGGATGTAAATATATATATTTATGTATATATATGTACCTCCTGTACTGGTTGACGGGGGAGGAGGACTAGACAGTGGCGGCGGAGAAGACGGCAATGGTCGGACAGTTGTAGGGTCAACGATGGGATAGATCTCATACCTAAGATGACAGCTGGGTTTACTAATAATACCACCTTGCTTCCCCTGAAAATATTCTGGGATATCTGCCAAAGAACTACCCAAGCAATAACTGCAGTTCTGCTCGGTCAAATCCGGCCTACACTCCGCAAGTCCATAGATTGTTTGGAAGTTGGGAGCGGTTGCGGTCCCTATCGCAAATTTTCGAAGTGAACCGTTTCCTGCAGCTTGACCCCTTAGGTCATCCAGTAGCGTCCACAGGTCTTGAAAAAAGCCGTCGACGTCGGAGGACACGTTCTGTACGCTATACCACTGGAAAGCTGGGAAAGTTTCAATGGCTCCGTAGATGGAGTGGTTGGCGTAGCGAAGCGAGCACAGGTCAAATACGCCGAAAGCTTCCTTTTGATTAGGACAGACCTGTGTGAGCTGTTTTGTGCCTCTGCTGAGGCAGCCACGGCACATGTCCACCGTGACATCCCCTCGACATAGCCCGATTGCGTAAACCTGGTCGGGGTTTTCCCCGTAGGATGAGTTGTAGAAGCCGTAGCCATTGCCGTTGTTGGAGGGGGAAGAAAGAGAAGAGAGAAGGGTGTTGAGGTTTGTCTGGTAGGTACTGTTGGTGGTGTAGTTGCCTTTATCGTTGTAACACCATGGGGTTATAGATTGAGTGCTGATCATGAGGAACAAAACGGGAGAAAGGAAGAACAGAAATCTGAAGGAGAACATTAATGGCGCCATTCTGTTTGTACATTATTTGGTCAAATCAAAACTGTGTTTGTGTACTTTTTATTCTCTTGTCCTGTTGATAAAAAAAGAACCAAATTAAACGTTGGTCAAAGGAAAGGAAAATTCCACAAAAGCCACACACACATATTGACAGAGAAGAGACTGGTTCTTCTTGTGATTTTTGATGAGGACTAATTGGAGATTTCAAATAAATAAAACAATTGAATATTGGAAGGGGGACTGCATGGTTGACGTCAAGGCAAGAAGATATTGCAAGGAATTTTCTACTGAAACCCAACGTCCATTTAGTGATAAGAGATCGAGTCAAGCATCCAGCTTTTTCTTCTTTTTTGTTTTTGCAAATTATGATTCTGGTCTCTATAATTTGGCAAAATCCGACTTGGTGTTAGTACATTAAATTTCAATTTTGGTGGAAAATTAAAAATCATTTAGTGCCACATCAAATATTTGACTAGAATAATTATGAATTATGATCTCGTCCGACCATATAATACTGCCCACTAAATTGGCCCAAAAAGAAAGCTACATCACAACAAATGAGTCTACCACAACAAAAGTATCAAACTCATTGTGAACATATATCATCCTCGCTGTCCATGTGAATCAAACTTGAGACCTCTTCTAACTAAAAATACTACTAAAACAAAGGCTAATTAGTAGACCGAATTTCCTTTCAAGTTTAGAAATTGTCATAGCTTTGTTCTGTGAGCAAACCCGGAACAACTTGTAAAATAACATCGATTTTGATTCCCATCACCCATCTAAATTTACAGAGTTTACAAGCTAAATTTACAAAGAAAATTAACTAGGTTATTACTTGTAGACTACTCCAAATCAATTACAATCAATATAAACAAGGAAACTAAAACTAACTTTCCTAATTCTTAACACCCTTGTTCTTATGAGAACTAGGTGCAATTGTCAGTTACAAGAATCGACATACCTTCTGCAAAAAGGAATCCAGCAACTGAAGGCTTTAACAACTTATATAATGTTATAGCCGAGTTATTGATTGAAATGGTCCCTTAATTTTTGCTCCAATCTCATTTTAGTCCACCAACTAAAATTTTCATTTCAATAGTCTTCCAACTCTCTATTTAGTATCAAAATAGTCCTAATTCAAAGTCTGTCAATTTTGCCATTAAATTCAGGGGTAAAATTGCCAATATGAATTAAAATAGTAATATATAATTAAAAATGAAAGGAAACTATAATAAAACTTAGAAATTTTTAAAAAATTGAATCTCACCAGCCACATGGCTTTCTTTTTTCGTGAGATTGACCTAAAAATTAATAAAAAATTTCTCTATTGTTTAAATTAATTAAAAAAATTTAAAATTAGATAAATACAAAAATAAAATAACAAATTTTTTTTTAAAAGAGTAAACAAACTCAGATTTATACTAAAACACTGCCTCGCATCCCAACTCCGCAACCTTCCCCCACACACCCCTCTGCTTTTTCTCCCTCATAACATGACCATCCCATCCCCACCCACAACCCACAGCCCAACCGCAAGCCCCAAGATTCTAATTTGGGCAAAAAATTGAGGAAATGACATCGCCCAAAACTCAAGAGCGAGGGACGCTGAACACACTCTATTTCTTTGATTTGGTTTTCATCCAATCTATCCCCAAAGCACATCAAAACCAGCAAGCAAAACATAGTGTATTACAAAAAATAAAATAAAATTTTTTACACACATGTCACACTGTTATTAACAAAAATATATAAGTTCCTACTTACCTAGTAAAGATGGAAGTATTTTTCTAGTCATAATATTTTTTTTAAATCAATTAGTGTTGAATTTATGACATGAAATAGACAAGATAATATAATATATTTGTTTCTTTTTTTGGTCTGGAAAATTCTTGTTTCGTCCTCTGGATTCCATTCTAGGTTTAAAACTGACCTGTGTGGGTATTAATGAATATTGACGCACAAAGTAGTCGGTGACTATGTAATTCCTCAACTGACCCCAAGTTAATATGATACGAGAGGGAAGGGACCCATGAAACAAGGGCAGGTGACTATTGTAATCATCTTGTGATTCCGAGCCAGTCTTAAGGTGAGCACATCAATCATTGGCAACGTCCCATTCCTTTTTAACTAATTTCTCAAGAGATTTTTTCTTCTTTTATGTGGCTGTCCCTTAGGGATGAATAGTTGTGACTTTTTATGCATTTTCATGAAAGTTTCTCCTAAATTCTCTATGACCACTATTACTATAACAATCGAGGGCAAAGCTAGAAATTTACTCAGGATTAGGTTCTAATTTTTAAAAAAATTAACACAAGATTGCTATATTTCAAAAACTTGCACTCGATTGGAGCTTAGCCCAATTTAAAAGTGACTCTGTTCTTGATTGAAATCACTATTGTATATCACATTAGGAACTATATTCTGTCGTATTTTTTACATCAATTAATAACTTACACATCACTTTCACATAATGTGATTACAAATATAGTATCAAATAGAGTCCCTTTTGAAGTTATTGCAATCTTCAAAAGTTTCAATGTGCCTAACCTCTTGACCACAAAAACTTCGGTCCTTGAGCAGCATATATTAATGGTAGCGCCTAACCTCTTGAAAACAACAGGAAAAATTTCGGTCCAAAACCATATGTATGTATATGCCACATGAAAAGGGAAGTCGGTATAAGAGTGATCGGTATCATTTTTATATTCTTAGAGTGCTTCGATATTATGAATAAATCATATTTCCTAATAAAACAAAAAAAAAGTATGATACTTCGCGCCCTATGTACACATGACCTTTTCTCTTTTGACATGGGAGGGGTAATGCTTCTATTTTGAATTCATGATTCAAATATGAGATTTGGCTAAGACAAGAGGGTCAGTTATCCACTACAAGAAAAAATAATTAATAGTCACTTGGCACAAGAGGATGGCTTACGAGTATTTGTGTTCATTATTTTTAGTCACCTTATCATGTGTCACGGATGTCAGTGACTATATATAATGTTGTTTTCTTCTACTGTCACGTGGATGTTTTAAGGTTGATGATTAGTGGATTAGGTATCTACAATTTGGTATAATCCCATTCTAAGAAATTTGAATTTCACCTTCTTTTAAATATAGGAGCCTGTTGAAATTAAAGTAGACAATAGAGAAGTATTTGCAAACTATTCCCAATTTCTCCTATTTTACATCATTAAATATTTTTTTTTGAAACAATTGATATTGGGGAGTAGGAAATCAAACCTAAGACCTCGAGTGCAGTTATAAATGCTTTTAATCACTTAAGTTACAAGCCCCTTGCAAAGAATTGAACTCATTAAATATCACATAATGGTTTTGAAGCAAAAAAATCACATAAAAATTATTAATATTTGAATAAGAGACAATATTTTCCATAGTATAAACAAAAAGTGAGCCCGCAATAATATTTGATTGGATTTCAAGTGCATGATATAAAGGCCCAATTTGAGATTGTTGTCACTTTTTAAAAATGTTGCTTTTGTTGTACCTTGAAAATAATTAGTTCTAAAGTAAAACTGTTTCATGTTTGGTAAACAATATTTTAAAGTGCAGTTAGTATAAAAAACAATGTCAAAACTATTTGGTAAGTTTTAATATAGAATTGTTGTAATTGTGAATAATGACTAAAATAGACATGATGTTAAAAGTGTTATGTGCTAACCATATGGTGGTTGTGGGTGGTGGTGTGTTGTGTTAGTGGAGGTGGATATGGTGGTGACACCTTGACAGCGCGTGTGTGAGAAAACTCCCCTCTCCCTTCCCAACGCTGGCCCCATTTGTGCTTCCACCACTCCTCATTCCATACCATTTCAATCCCATGACAACTCTTATTCCCAACAACTACACATCAAGCTTCCCACTGGATGCTTTCGAGGGAACATTTCTTGGATTGATCACATGAAGAAAGTCATGTGAAAAAGGCCATGCAAAAGCAAAGCAACTAAAGGAACAAAAGGAAAAAAAGTGAAAGGCCACTACTTTTTTTGTTCCCTTCTTTTTTCATCTTTTTGTACATGGATCAAAACATGGCCCTCTGTTCATGTGCTATAAGTGGGTCATATGCCTTCTCATTATTTAGTTGTCTATGCAAGCCCATGTGATATTATTAACAGAAGGTTACAAAGGACTGGAGGGGCTTCCTGTGTTCCTGGACTTCTGGAATCCCAAAATGCCCACAAAATCTCCTTTCCCATTTCTCAGAGTGCCATGTCCAAAATGGTAAAAGCCAACCACTTCTTTGGGTAATTGGGTGGGTGAAAAATTTAATTTAAAATTGTAAAATATTATTGGGGTGAGAGAGGCTCGAACTCTCGACCTCAGGATAACTCAGAAGCTATGAGACCTACGCGCTAGCCAACTGCGCCACCACCCCGATGTTGTTAATATCCTTGACTTTTTATATATTAAAATAGGCCGTCTACACTAATAAAATAATGACTTTTCATATAGGGTCTCTCATATTTTACATTATCTTAGATACTAACAATATAAAAAAGGACATAGTAGATCAAGGATATGTAATTGTAAATTGCTGGACTGTTCCAGGAAGTAAAGCATCCCATAATGAACAAGACCAGCCCATGCCCTAGCCTGAATGATGACTTTTTAGTTGCTGGAATGTTCCAGGAAGTGAAGCATCCCACAATGAACAAGACCAGCCTATGCCTCAGCCTGAATGATGACTCATCAGGCAACACCAGCAACAACTGCTAAAGGAATGGTTGAACCGGAGCTCATCAGCAATGTCATAAAAATATAATAAATTACACTCTGGTTTGATTCACATTGATCCAGATCCAGAAAATCAACAGACTTGGATAATTTTCTCCACAAATCCATCAGAAGTAAATGCTTTGCTATATAGCACTTCCTCTGTTATTGTATCAAGAATGTGAAGCCTTATTCAGAACCCTACTTGAACAATTACTGAACGAACCACAACATATAGAATTTAGATAAGAAAGAATTAAAATCGAATCAAAAGGGATCGATCTTCAACCACTAGCGAGGATGTGGTTCAGTAAAAGTCTCATATTCCATTACTATGACAGAGTTACTCTTGGATCGATCTGACCTTGTTGCCCCTGAATTATATTCAGATCGTAACGACATGTCCAATCCAATGCTGCTATGCAAATAAAATGCAGGTTGGGAGGGCACTGGGAGAGTGAGGGAGTAGCTATTCATCATGAGAATAACAGATGCCATGGTTGGCCTATCAGCTACATTTTCTTGCACACATAATAATCCAATGTGGATGCATCTCATTATTTCATTTCTTGAACCAGTCTTCAATGTGGGATCTATTAGATTTGAAGCTGTCCCTTCCCTCCAACTTCTCCAGGCCTGAAATGATTTGTGAATTTGATCAGAGATAAGTTTTCTTTCTTTGATTCGTTGCACTAAATTGTATTGAGATACCAAAACTATATTATATTTTCACTTACGAAGCTTAGAAGATCCTCTGCATTTTCTCCATGCTTGAAGCCACTATTTTTTTGTCCACTGACTATCTCTAGAACTAACACACCAAAACTGTAGACATCGGACTTAACAGAAAAGTGCCCACGCATTGCATACTCTGGAGCCATATACCCACTGCATATCAACAAAAAGAATGTCCGCGTTCACCAACACATTTGGAAAGGAAATTGTTGACATAACAGACATAAGCCCACAGGCAGTTAAGTGCATATTCTTACAAGGTCCCAACAATCCGACTAGTATTGCCTTGCGTTTGATCAGGCACGAACAACCTTGCCATGCCAAAATCTGAAATTTTGGGATTCATTTCTGCATCTATCAAGATGTTACTAGCTTTGAGATCACGATGAATAATTTTAAGGCGAGACTCTTCGTGGAGGTAAAGAAGGCCTCGAGCAGTGCCTACTATGATTTTGTAGCGCCTCACCCAATCTAGTTGTGCACGCTTTGTTGGGTCTGCAAATATATTAATGCAAAATCAAGACTTCAATTACAATGTTTGTTTGCATACATGTCACAAAATTGGAATTTTATAATAAACATTTGAAGTCAAACGAAAACAATGCATAATTCCAGACATACCAAATATGATGTGATCGAGACTTGCATTAGGGACATATTCATAGATAAGAAGCCTTTCATTTCCTTCCAAGCAGAAACCTAAGAGTGTAACTAAATTCCGGTGTTGAAGTTTAGCCACTAGTAAGACCTCATTTTTGAATTCTAAATCTCCTTGCCCCGAATTTGTAGAGAGCCTTTTTACAGCTATATCTTTTCCATTGAGAAGCCTACCCTGAAAAAATATATAGGTACGGAATGAAAAAACAGAAATGAGATAAGTTATAAGTTCTTGTTATTAACTTGTCATTACCCTGTAAACAGATCCAAATCCGCCCTGTCCAAGTTTATTTGCTTCAGAAAAGTCATCTGTGGAAACTCTAATGGTGGCCAAGTCAAATTGCAAGGATTCTGCAGGTC
Source organism: Prunus armeniaca (assembly GCA_903112645.1). Lineage (NCBI taxonomy): Eukaryota > Viridiplantae > Streptophyta > Magnoliopsida > Rosales > Rosaceae > Prunus > Prunus armeniaca. The sequence goes on from CAEKDK010000006.1 coordinate 17,148,136, forward strand.
CAATTTCATCTGTATCGTCGCTGCCTGAGGAACAATTGAAATTCTAAAAATGCCTATAAAAGTGGTAGTACTTGGCTTCCTCCCTATCAAATGGAATAATATGATTAATTAATGTTCACTGGAGTTGCGTCCTTACCTGGAATTAACTTCCTATTTTCAAGTTTTTTCTTTGTCCTCCTTACTCTTAAACAAATGCAGAAGAATATAACTATTAGTACCACAGAAACAACAATTGGTACAACAATAATGATGACGGTATGAGATCTGTTACTCTTTGATCCTGCAAAAATAAGAAATCTCATTTGCATTAATTTGAATGCATACATACATCCGTATATGAACCTAACAAATATGCATTAGAAATCTATTCAACCCAAAATTGGTGTAGTGTAGTGTCAATGATAGCAATGGTCCATGAACTTGTACACGAGACAACTACATCAACTAAAAATTGAATTGAGGGACTAAAATATAACTCGTCTACAAATTCCTGGACAATTGCTCTAGTTAAGCCAACTTTATTTCTTCAAAGCATAATATACTGGGATGTAAATATATATATATATATATATATATATATATGTGTACCTCCTGTACTGGTTGACGGTAGAGGAGGACTAGACAGTGGCGGCGGAGAAGACGGCAATGGTGGGACAGTTGTAGGGTCAACGAACCGATAGATCTCATACCTAAGATCACAGCTGGGTTTACTAATTCTAGCACCTACCTTCCCCTGACAACATTCTGGGATATCTGCCAAAGATCTACCCAAGCAATCACTGCAGATCTGCTCGGTCAAATCCGGCGTACACTGCGCAAGTCCATAGATTGTTTGGAAGTTGTTAGCGGTTGCGGTCCCTGCCGCAAATTTTCGAAGTGAACCGTTCCCTGCAGCTTGACCCCTTAGGTCCTGCAGTAGCGTACTCAGCTCTTGAAAAAACCCGTCGACGTCGTAGGACACGTTCTGTATGTTATACAACATTAAATTAGGGACAATTTCCATGGCTCCGTAGATGGAGCGGCTGGCGTAGCGAAGCGTGCACTGGTCAAATACAACGAAAGCTTCCTTTTGATTGGGACAGGACTGTGTGAGCAATTGTGTGGCGTTGCTGAGGCAGTAACGGCAAGGGTTCCCCGTGATATCCCCTCGACATAGCCCGATTGCGTAAACCTGGTCAGGGTTTTCCCCGTAGGATGAGTTGTAGAAGCCGTAGCCATTGCCGTTGTTGGAGGGGGAAGAAAGAAAAGAGAGAAGGGTGTTGAGGTTTGTCTGGTAGGTACTGTTGGTGGTGTAGTTGCCTTTATCGTTGTAACAATATGGGGCAGATTGAGTGCTGATCATGAGGAACAAAACTGGAGAAAGGAAGAACAGAAATCTGAAGGAGAACATTAATGGCGCCATTCTGTTTTGTACATTATTGTTGGTGAAATCAAAACTGTGCTTATATACTTTTTATTCTCTTGTCGTGTTGATAAAAAAGAAAAAAAAAGGGAAAAAAAGAGAGCATAATACATAAAAAAGAAAATGTAATTTATTTCTCAAATTGATTGAATATTAAACCATTTTTAATGATGGCTATGAGAGATTCACTATTATACCAAATATAAGGGCCTAAATTATAAAAGTACCCCATATAAAATGCACTTTAGAAATACACCCAAAGTCCATTTACAACATAACAAAAAAGCTTTTAACTTCTTTTAAATTACAAAATTGCCATCAATTTCTTAAAACAAGCTCAATCCCAAGATCTCATAAAAATACCCAAAACACTCAATAGGACACCAAAGTAATTTAATAATCAATATTAAATTTAATAAGACCAGCTGTTATTTTTTGGGTTTGTTTATAGAAATTCAATTGTGTAGAGTTTATTTATAATATTAATGCTAAAAATGGATATATCACTAAATATCTCTATTTGTATTCCGCTATTTACTTCTTCTTTTTCTCAGGATTTAGTTCTTTACTTTGGTTTTTTGATAAGAAAGTTTTTAATTTTAATGTATTATATGAGAGAGAGAGAGAGAGAGAGAGAGAGAGAGAGAGAGAGAACGTGTGCAAGAAGCTTTTTTTTGGTCAACACGTGTGCAAGAACCTTAAGTTGGACTTTTCTCTCTTTTTTGCCCTGACAAGAGAGAGAGAGAGGTGGGTGTGGCCCTGTGGTGTAGGATGGAGCAGTGGGCACATGATTTTGAATTTCAACTGACAAAAGAGAGTAGTGCCTACGTTCACAACTATTCACACGGTATAAGTCCGTGCCTTTTGGAGCAGTTTTCTACTAGTGGGCTCAACTTTCTTCTCTCTCTATTGCTTTTTCTTTCTAGAACGAAATTAAACGTTGGCCACGTCCATTTGTATTTGTGTTGACTAACGCGTAATCTAGGTGAAAAGAAAAGAAAATTCCACAAAAGAAAAGGTGGCGTAGTTTGATCGAACTTCTAAATCTAAAGCATACATAGGAAGTTCATGAGATTGGGAAAAGATCAATTTTAGGACGTCAAATATCCAATCATTTGAAAACAAAATAGATTAAATATCCATCGAAATTAGTCTCCTTTTGTAAGTCTTCAAAAACGCCTTGGTATGTCCTGACTTGGGGATGGGGTAGCCTCCCCTCCTCCTAAACTTTTTCCACAAAAGAAAAGGTGACGTAGTTTTGTGAAAATTCTATGGTACATCGATTGTACTAGTACAACCACTTATCCAAGGGTTGAGTTTGCATTTTTAAAATGGATGACTAAGATTGAATGACTGAATAACCTAATCTACAACAATTAGTGAAAGAGATTTTCTATTTAAACCCCGCACTTCTTTTAGTTCACCCCATGTTCTAAGTTCACCCCAACTTTTAATTAAAATTTTCATAATTTCTAAGAAAACCCCACTATCTTCCCAAACTACCCTTAGATACACCCCAAATTGAAAAAAGAAAAAAAAAGAAAAAAAGAACTAAAATAGATTTTCTATTTAAACCCCACAATTTTCTTTGTTCCCAGCAAAAAAAACACAAACAAATGAAACCCCAAATTAGAAATTTAATGCTTTCTAGAGAAAGAGAACAACTTTACCTCTCTCCAAGAACTGTAACTGGAATTCTAACACTTGGGTATTGTTGAGAGAGAGAGAGAGAGAGAGAGAGAGAGAGTTTGTAAACAGGAAGTTGGAAGGAGATTTCTAAAACTTAATATGAAGAGTGGTGGGGTGTGTGGGGTGTATAGATGTACTATGGTTAATTATTAAGTTGGATGACTTTTTTTGTCTTTTTACACAATAATAAAACTTACAGCTTAATGATTTAAGTATTGGGGTGAACAAAGAGAAGTGTCGGGTTTAAATAGAAAATCTCTTAGTGAAAAGTGCAAGAATAGTTGTATGTTTGATGATTGCACTCAATATTAGAAGAAGTCTCAAATTTAAATTCTATTGTTATATTAATAAAAAGAGAGAGAGAGAGAGAGAGAGAGAGAGAGAGAGAGAGAGAGGATAATACATCAAAAAGAAATGTAATTTATTTATCAAATGATAAATATGTCATATAATAATACTCATACGAAGTCCCGCCACTTCCAATTCATCAAAATACTTCTTTTGACCATTTCACAATGTTTTAATTAAAATGTAGATGGAGATTGGACTGGTACTGATTTTGATTTTTGAGGATTGATTGAAACAGGAGTGGTTGATCAACACACACCATTTAATGATGACGTTTATGTGTCAAATGCCGCCACTATGAGGACCAACTTTCTTTTCTCTCCATTTGCATTTGACTAACGTGTAATCTGGGTCAAGGGAAAGGTAAAATTTTCCATGACAAGTGCTTTATGCATAGGAAGTTGATGAGATTGGGAAAAGATAAATTTTGGAAAACGAAATAGATTAACTACACGTATCCAAATTAGTCTCCTCTCCACTTTCAATTAACAATTTGGGTTATTTATAAAATTATTTGGGCGAAGCCGAGAGCCCATAACCCTTAAAGAATTTTTCTAAAAGATTACACTATACTTATTAAGAACCTACCTAAACAATGAAGAAACCACACAGTTTAAAGGAAAAATGAATCAAAGGGATCCTAAATTACATCAATATAATTTCTTTTTCATATATTAGTTTCCATAAATCATCAAGCACCATAAGGATATCTATCGCGGATATAATTAATGAAGCCTCATTTTCTGGTGCTTTGTTAGAGTTGTTCTTGTATTCATCCAACCTTGTTGCCCTGGAATTGCCCTCCGATCCTAAAGACATGTCGAATGGCTGTGAGGGCACAGGGAGACTGAGGGAGTAGCTATTCAGCATCACAATAACAAAAGCCATGGTTGGCTTATCAGCCACATTTTCTTGCACACATAATAATCCAATGTGGATGCATCTCATTATTTCACTTCTTGAACCGGTCCTCAAGGTGGGATCTATTAGATTTGAAGCTGTCCCTTCCCTTCAATTTTTCCATGCCTACAATAATTTATGAATTAGAATAAATTAATTCGAGATTAAAATTTGTTTCTTTCATTGCATTCAATTTCACTAATCACTACTACAAAAATTGAAATAGACAACATGAATCCACCGTTGTCTAGAAGGTTTTCAAACTGTTGTGAAATTGACCGTCATCTTTTGATATATAAAACAACGACGGCTAGTACCCGACGTCGTTAAAACATTCAATGTAAAAAAATATTACAAACCGACGTCTAATTACTATATATATAGCATAAAATGAAACCTTCGACAAAATTAGACAACGGTTTTATTAAAACAGAGACGTCTAAAGAGTGTTACATGTCAAGATCAAAACAAGCACAACGTACAGATAATTATCCATGTCCCTAATTGAAGGAATACAGGTTTTATTAATACAAATTTATAAATAAACCCAATTCTAGACATGTATTTATAAAAAAATCCAAACACTATTTAAACATAGAAACACACCCAAAATCAACCCCAAAATCAACAATTGTATATTTTTTGGGTGTGTTTATAAATGGGTTTTGAATGTGTGTAATGATGGGTTTTGGGTATGTTTATAAAGTGTTTTGGATGTTGGGTTTTTTTTATAATTTCAGCCCCATTTTGGGTGTTTTAGTGAAACTCCTTTTTATTAAACCGTCGTGGTTAACTTATACTACGTTAAATAAATAAACAAACCGACGTTTAACTTGTAAAAGATGACGCATACACAAAAGCAGTGGTGGTTCCAGGATCTGAAAGTCGGATGGGCAAAACTTACCTGCTAAATTTGACAGTACAAGCTAATTTGATTAATAAACATAAAAAATACACATAGAGAGGAACCAAAAATGGATGAGAGAATCATACCAAAGATTCATGTTGGATAAGTGGTAAATTAGTCAAGACATATGCACATCTATCGTTTACATATCATATTTTATTTATTTATTTATTTATTTTTCTCTTTTGTGCTTTTGGTTCTCATTTGCTATTATGTATTCTTTTTCTTGTATTTGTTTGTTCTTTCAAAAAATAATATGACCATCAAATCATTTATATTGAAAAAATAAATCTCAACAACAAATAAAAAAAAATCAATTAGAAGTCGTAGTAATGCACAGAGAGTAACTATATAGAAGAGGAAACTATAAGAAGACTATTGTATTTTATCTTCACAAGCAATAGTATTCTGTTTTTAAGTTTTTATGTAGATATTTTTCTTCTTTGTATTAAGCATGAGGAAAAGAATATATCCTCAAGGGGTAAAAAAGAAATGATGACACAATCACATGTTGATGGGAAAAAGAAAGAAAAATAATACATGATGAGGGGTAAAAATGACAACTAGAAGAGTGAGTAGCTATAGTATTTAATGAGGGTTGGAATTTAAACTTTCCTAGCATTAAAAAAAAAGAAGAAGCAATTTTTATACTATTTTATTGTCTTGAGAGAAATTCTGCCCAACCAAAAGTAGAAAAGGAGAAGTGGTGAGTTGGGACTCGGGTGGGCAGTGCATGAGTGTAGGTTAACATATGTAGCTATTTGTTTATTTGGAAAAATTTGGGCTGGGCAGTAGCCCACCTTGCCCTTGGCATAGATTCGCCAGTGCACAAAATAACGGATGTTTAAAGCATATTACATGTCAATAATCACACAGGCACCGACGTAAAATTAATTAACTACAACACACATGTGGAAAAACCGTCTCTTATACGATTATCCACATCGCATTGTAGGAGAACAACGCCTTTTAAAAAATATTCCACGTATGTTTCTTGTGAGAATCGTCGTTTAAATTATACAAAGACGACGCTTTTTATACAAAACAGACGTCTGAATACTTTAAAATGACACAATATTACTGTATACCGACATAAGAAATCCTACCAACGACCACTGTTGTTAAAGGCTAACGTTAAAAATTATATTGAAGGCGTGGACAGGAAAAGAAACGACGTGGATTATATCTTCAACGTCGGTTTTTGTAAAATAAAGGACGTGGTTAATTCCTTCACTACGTCACGAGGATCCAATTGTATGATGTTGTAATTCCTTACCACGTCGGTTTCTAATACATGTTGATGTGGTTGGCCTTTTAAAAGTCGATTGTGTAACCTTCCTTGATGTGTGTATTCTCTGAGACGTCATATGTTTTAGACTTCGTTTCAGTGTTCTACTTCTGTTTGCTCTTGTTCAGCTACCCTGTTATGCTTTGATATAGCACTTCATATGTTATTGTATCAAGAATATGCTGCATTGATTTGATACCAATGTGCTCATAAAAACTTATTTGAAGTAACAAAATATTAGCAGACTCTCACTGTTCTTTGATTATATCCACGAGAACCCTACTTGAACAATAGTGAATGAACTAAACAGATCCAAATCCACCCTTTCCAAGTTTATTTGCTTTAGAAAAGTCATCTGTGGAAACTCTAATGGTGGCCAAGTCAAATTGCAAGGATTCTGCAAATCCAATTTCATATGTATCGTCGCCGCCTGAGGAATAATTTAAATACAAATTTATAAATAAACCCAATTCTAGACATGTATTTATAAAAAAAACCCAAGCACTATTTAAACACAGAAACACACCCAAAATCAACCCCAAAATCAATAATTGTATATTTTTTGGGTGTGTTTATAAATGGGTTTTGAGTGTGTGTAATGATGGGTTTTGGGTGTGTTTATAAAGTGTTTTGGGTGTTGTGTTTTTTTATAATTTCAGCCCCTATTTTGGGTGTTTTAGTGAAACTCCCTAATTTAAATCAGTGTTTTCAAAGGCATGCCTAAGCGCGCGTCAGAGCCCGCGTCGGAGCAAGGCGGAGGGAAATCGCCTTAGGCGTACGGTTGTTTAGCTTGTTGCCCGCTTAGCGTGGTGAGGCGTGCGAGGCGAGGCATGGAAGGCACAAAGAAGCGCCGCTATCTGCAAGCCAGAGCGTGAGGAAGAAGACGACCTGGCTTGAAATTTTTTTTTAGGGTTTGTTTAGTGAAACGACGTCGTTTCATCTAGTCAACTGTTTTTTTTAAAACTGAGGTGACTAAATGCACGTTTTGGTTTTTATTTTTTAAACAAACAGCATGCCTTAAAAGGCCCCCACTGAAACAAACGATATTTCCTTTTTTTTTCTTCTAAATAAATACAGTAATGGATCTATCAATATATTCCTAATGCGATAATCTCCATCAATTTTAATTCTTTCCATAAGTTCAAGCGTCTCTCTCATTCAGTATGCAATTCTCTTTGTACAAGATTCATATAAATATATATATATATGCTTTTTTTTTCCAAACAACACAATAACCAACTAAAAATAACACTCAAGTCCACACATAAATGCCGAAAATTATAGTATTTTATGTTTCATAATGAGGAGTGGGATGCATGAATTGAGTTTTTCTTTTGATGTTGAATAAGTATTTTATGTTTTGAGATTGATTATTATGCTTGAATGACATTTAGTACTTATATTCTTTATAGAATATTCTGGCTCAATCAGAATTAGCAGTACAATTAATCTGTATTATTATTTATAATTTTTTTATTAAAATAAATTAATGTTCGAAAGGCTTACGCTTCAATGCTTCAAGGCTTACGCCTCGCATAGCGGACTAAAAACGCATTGCCTCTACGCCTCGCCTTTTAAAACATTGATTTAAATTCTAAAAATGCCTATAAAAGTAGTAGTACTTGGCTTCCCCCTATCAAATGGAATAATATGATTAATTAATGTTCACTAGAGTTGCGTCCTTACCTGGAATTAACTTCCTAGTTTCAAGTTTTTTCTTTGTCCTTACTCTTAAACAAATACAGAAGAATATAACTATTAGTACCACAGAAACAACAATTGGCACAACAATAATGATGACAGTCCGAGATCTGTTACTCTTGGATCCTGCAAAAACCAGAAATCTCATTTGCATTAATTTGAATACATACATGCATCTGTATTTGAACCTAAAAAAATATGCATTAGAAATCTCTTTGACCCAAAATTGTTGTAGTGTCAATGGTAGCAATGGTCCCTGAACTTGTACGCGAGACAACTACATCAATTTAAAATTGAATTGAGGGACTAAAATGTAACTCGTGTACAAATTCATGGACAATTGCTCTAATTAAGCCAACTTTATTTCTTCAAAGCATAATATATTGTGATATATATATATTTATATATATACCTCCTGTACTGGTTGACGGTGGAGGAGATGGCAATGGTCGGACAGTTGTAGGGTCAAAGTAGCGATAGATCTCATACCTAACATCACAGCTGGGTTTACTAATTCTAGCACCTTCCTTCCCCTGACAACATTCTGGGATATCTGCCAAAGAACTACCCAAGCAATCACTGCAGACCTGCTCGGTCAAATCCGGCGTACACTGCGCAAGTCCATAGATTGTTTGGAAGTTGGGAGCGGTTGCGGTCCCTATCGCAAATTTTCGAAGTGAACCGTTCCCTGCAGCTTGACCCCTTAGGTCCTCCAGTAGCGTCCTCAGCTCTTGAAAAAACCCGTCGACGTCGGAGAACACGTTCTGTACGTTATACCACTGCAAATTGGGGACAGTTTCCATGGCTCCGTAGATGGAGCGGTTGGCGTAGCGAAGCGTGCACCTGTCAAATACGCCGAAAGCTTCCTTTTGATTGGGACAGGCCTGTGTGAGCCTTTGTGTGGCGAAGCTAAGGCAGTCACGGCAAGTGTCCCCCGTGACATCCCCTCGACATAGCCCGATTGCGTAAATCTGGTCGGGGTTTTCCCCGTAGGATGAGTTGTAGAAGCCGTAGCCATTACCGTTGTTGGAGGGGGAAGAAAGAGAAGAGAGAAGGGTGTTGAGGTTTGTCTGGTAGGTACTGTTGGTGGTGTAGTTGCCTTTGTCGTTGAAACACCAAATGCCTTGAAAATCAGGCGGCTGAGCAAGGGATTGAGTGCTGATGAGGAACAAAACGGGAGAAAGGAAGAACATAAATCTTAAGGAGAACATTAATGGCGCCATTCTGTTTTGTACATTGTTGTTGGTAAAATCAAAACTGTGTTTATATACTTTTTATTCTCATGTAGTACGGCAAAATGTTGGACTTTAAAAGAAAGGCTCTATAGTTTGTTCAATCCGGCTACAAGCAAATTCAAATTGAATAGGACGTCAAGTTATTTAGTCCTTGTGTTATTAAAAAGACTAGAGACTAGACAAGGTAAGAATTCCCTGCTGTGGACCAACTTTCTTTCTTCTCTATTGCTTTTTCTTTCCGCAACCAAATTAAACGTTGGTTGATCACATCCATTTGCATTTGCGTTAACTACCTCTAACGTGTAATTTGGGTCAAGGGAAAGGAAAATTCCACAAAGAAACAGTGATATACTTTTGAGGCACCTTCTACGGTGCTCCTGGTGTACCGATACACCCACATTTTAAAGAAAAATGAAACCTGTTGTTCAAGTTGCCTGGTTCCCTCCCAAGCTTTTCTTTAATATTTAATCTATGTCTTTTTTTATGGGAATGAAACTTTGTCTTATTCAAATTTTTTTGGTCGAATTATATTATTCAAATTTTTAGATAAAGTAATCTTAACCCAACTAACCCAATCAAATTTTAACAGCCAAATTGTTTTATTTATTTATTTATTTATAAACTTGTAACCAAAAACAATAATAACGACAAATTTATTTTCTTAATTTTGTAAGAACTTGGGTTTACAACGTGAACTACTCATATTATAGTGTTGGGCACAGGTTTGTTCCATAACATTGTAAAGTTTATCTCTAATCTTGTAAAAGGTGTCCTTATTATTGTAAACCCTTGTGTTTACAAGAACAAGGACCACATTTACTTCTCCAAGGTCCACCCTTACCTTAACATTATAAGAGAAATCCTTTCTAATGTAAATTATAGTATTACAAGATTATGGATTATAAAGAACTTTAAAGTTGTAATCATGGTGCAAAAACTTGTAAATAGAAATCAAAATATTGTAATCTACGAGATTAAGGATCCATTTTACAAGTTCATAGAACACTTACGTCCAAACCGTTGTAATACAAGTCTTTAGTGTTGTAAACCGCTGCATTTACAAGAATATGAACCAAGTTTACATTTCCAAGGTCCATCATCACCTTAAGTTTGTAATAGAGATCCTTTTATTGTAATTTATGATATTACAAATTTATGGATACACGTTACAGGTTTATGGAACATGGAGGTCCAAAACATTGTAAAAGAGGTCCTTAATACTGTAAACCCTTGTGTTTACAAGAATAAGGAGCACATTTACAAAGTTAAAGTCTACCCTTACCTTATCATTGTAAGAGGGATAATTTCCAGTGGCGGATCCAGACTTTTTTTAAGAAAGAGGCAATATTTAAAAGTCTAAAGTTAAAAACAAAATAAAAAAACCTTTATTTCATAAAAACTATCTATTATAATATATTCTATTATATTGACTGGTTATGGGTTAAAAGGGTTTTTGTTTGTTGTATAATCTTCTATTATATTTTTCGACCAAAATAAAATCTTATATTATATTGAGATTTCTAAATTTTTAGTAGGCAACATTTTGATTTTAACTGGGCTGAGTTGTTGTTTCATTTTGAATTTAGTGTAGGTGACAATTTGGTTTTACATGACTTGGGTAGTGGGCCCATTGGGGCAATTTTGTATTTCCAATGGCTTAGAAACCAACTTTAGTGAAACACTGCGTTTCATTAAACATAATGAAACTAGATTTTTTACGACGCCGTTTTAGAAAAAGGAAAATTAGGGTATTATGTCTTCTTCTTCCTTCGTGAGCCAGTGCCTCAACCTCCATTAAAAGCGCTTTTGCAACCTGTCATCTGCTAATGAGTGGCGCCATGAGAACTTGTGAGCACTACGTAGTTCCAGCGAGAGGAGGTGCAAGTGCACCTCCTTGCACCTCTATGGGTTTGCCACTAATCATTTCAATTGTAAATCAGGCTATTACAAATCAATGGATAAGGAAGAACCTCAAACTTGTAATCGTGGTGCAAAAAATCATAAATGAGAACCCAAATCTTGTAATGTACGAGATTAACACTACTACAAAAAGTGAAAAGACGACCACAAAAACACGACGGTCTACGTGAAAACCGTCGTTGTTTTTTAAAAGACGACGGTTTTATAAAACCGCCGTGTAATAACACATTAGACAACTAAAAAATGGAGTTTCAAATGGCTGTTCCAAAAACACGACGTACTTAATTAAAAAACCGACGTCTTATTGAAATAGGATTTTCAAGAGGTAAAATCGTAGCCAACAAATAACGGCGGAAGTTATGAACCGACCGACGTAGAAAGCAAAGACGACGGTTTCACAAAAAGCCGTCGTTTTTACACAGAAATTAACACGACCAAGTTTTCGTATAAGGCGACGTAAAATTACAAATAAATCCACGGCGGTAAAATACAAAATACCGCCGTATTAAATTAATGTACAACTACGGCAAAGGTAAATATAACGACGTCTTTCTCGTATTTCTACGACGACATCTTTCAATCTTACCAAGTTGGGGTTTTCATATAACGACGTATTATAGAATTTAACGTCGTATTTGTCCACTTTATACGTCAAAAATTATATTTAAACCGTCGTCTGAATAAGAATTTTTTTTAACAATTTATTTCTTCGATTTTGTTATCCTACGTCGGTAGATCTACCTAACGACAAGAATTGAAATAACCACGACGGTTTATATAGAAAACCGCCGACATAATCAGATTATTCTGAGATCACAAGGGTTAGGAAATCTTACAAGATGGAACTCCAGATCTGTTGCTCATTATAATCTTACCAGAAAGACAATATTTTAGAGGTTAATGATGTATGTGTATTTGTGTCTTTGAGATACACAAACGCACATACACATTAACATCCAAAAATTGCCTCTGAAATTTGACGACGGCAACCTCAGATTTGCAATCAGAGAGACAATTTTTTGGAAGTGAATGATGTGTGTGCGTTTGTGTATCTACACAAACGCACACACACATTCACATCCAAACAATTGCCTCCTAAAATTTCACGACGGCAGCCACAGATTTGCAATCAGAGAGACAATTTTTGGAAGTGAATGATGTATGTGCGTTTGTGTATCTACACAAACGCACATACACATTCACATCCAAACAATCGCCTCCTAAAACTTCACGACGGCAGCCACAGATTTGAAATCAGAGAGACAATTTATTGAAAATTGGTGATTTGCAATCAGCTTTGCAATCCCAAGAGATGAGGTGAGACAGAGAAAGCGGCAAGAAAAAGTTGAAACCCTAATCGAATACTAAAACTGAAAGAACCCGTGGAAAAAAACCCTATTTATAATTAAAAAACCAAATCCACGTCGGTTATATTACACATAACGACGTTTAACAAAAACAATCCTCGTCGGTAACAAATACAGCACGTCGTTTTATTCTTACTTAAGACGACAATAAACGACGACGGTATAACAAAAACAGTCGTTGTTTTATATTTTTATTTGATTTAAATCAGTCACCTAGAAAAGAAACTTTACAAATTCTAGAACATTAATTTCCTCGGGAAAAAAAAACTATATCTATAAGGCACTGTTTTTGAAAAATAAACTATAAGAAAAAGGGGAAAAAAATTATATTTATAATAAAAAAAATAAAATCCACGTCGGTTATATTACACATAACGACGTTTAAAAACGAATCCACGTCGTGGAAAAATAATACGTCGTTTTAGTTTAGTGTTATCCACGTCGGTATATTACAATAAAACGACGTATATTATGAAAATAAACGTCGTAACTTTAAAACAACCGTCGTGTTAAATATTTCTACCATGACGCGAGATATTGAGTTATCGACTTTTATTTAGGAGTTTACTACGGCGGTACCTACAACACCACTGTCGTATTTATGTACCACGTCATAAGTTCAAATTAGCGTCGTAGTTTGTCTATTAATACGTCGTCGTTCTATGTAAACCGCCGTCTTATTATTATGAAACGGTTTGTATACATATACAACTTTTCGTCTACCTGACTTACACATGCACTGTTTCCAAACCCGAGAAAACATTTCAATCTCCCAGAGAAAACTTTTCGTCTTTTTTCCTTGTCAGAGCACTGTCAGAGTATCTCATCGTCTTCCTCTTGTCTTCGTCGTCGCCTCTGAACTTAAACACCAAAATCCGAGAGAAAGCTTTCATTGCACGCAAAAGGTAAGCTTTCATTTCTCACTATTTTTGTTGCTATTTTGCATGCTCATACTGTTTTTGTTTTGAAAATCTTTTTACCTTTTTTCTGGCGAAAATCATTTTTATTCTTTCCAAGTTTGATAAAATACACAGACAGAGAGGGAAAGTTTCAACTTTGAACATAACTAATTCAACTAAATAAGACGACGGTAGCTTTTTATTTACGTGGTTAAATATGTAGACCACGACGGTTCATCAGTCGTCCTAGCGTCGTCTTAAAATTGATCTAAGTTGTTTTTAAAATGACGGTCAATTTTTTATTTGCTTGTTTAGATGCAGGTTCGATTTCTCTGAACCATGGTTTTCGTTTTTTCCTAATTTGATAAAATACAGAGACAAAGAAAGTAGGGTTTGGTATCTTATATAGACGACGGTATCTTATTATTGACGCCGTGTGAATGTTCATACCACGACGTTATACTAAGATACCGTCGTCTATAAAAAGATGCCAAAGCTTTTTTTCTTTGTATTTTATCAAATTAGGAAAAACAAAAACCATGTTTCAGAGAAATCAAACCTGCAATCAAACATTCACAAAGAAAGAAAAATGTTTTTGGTTTCTTATAAATACGACGGTAGCTTATTATTCACGTCGTGTGAATATCCATAACACGACGTTATATTAATATTTACGTCGTGTTAATATGAATATCACGACGTCGTGTAAATATCGCCGTAATAAGTTCTTATTACGTCTTATTTAATATTGTTTCGTCGTTGTTTAAACATTTATATTGTTCTTCTTTAATCATTTATTACGTCTGATGTTATGTTATTACGTCGTGTAAAATATTATCATACGTCGTAGTTTATAAATAACCGTCGTTTGTGTTCTAATTTTTTTCACGAAATATTTTCACTTGCAGGTTTTTTTATTCTGTAACCATGGTTTCTGAAGACCAAAGTAAGTACTCTGGCTCCAAAAAAAATGGAGGTAAGGAGCTTGGAATGGTAACTCCTCAAGACAAGCCCTTGAAGAAGATGAAGTTTGTTTCATCTGCTGAGAAAGAACCAAGCAGCACGACAACAATTTCTGAGGATTCAAAGTCAGGTCGAGGTATGAGCACAATGCCTCGTGTTGTGAAGAGAAAATTGCAGAAAATCAAGCCAGTTGTTGAGTACAATAAAAGGGGGAAAGGATGTGGCCCTGCACATACTGAGATGCAGTCCTACATTGGTGTGTTGGCACGCTCCAGAGTCCCACTTGTGGACAAGAAATGGGCTGACATCCCCAATGATATAAAGGAGCAGATTTGGGAAGCCGTTGACATGGCTTTTGTGGTAGGTCAAGGGGGCAAGACCTCGGTGTTATCTTCTGCTGCCAAGAAATGGAAGGATTTCAAGTCTACACTGACGAGGCATTATATCCTTCCATACATCAATGAGAGGGAGAAATTAAGCCAACCCCCTGAAGTATATAAATTCATAGAGAAAGCAGAATGGGATGCCTTTGTAGCTTCAAGGTTATCCAAAGACTTTGAGTCTGTGCATTCTCAACATGCACAGATTAGGGAGAAACTTGAGTACAATCATCGATTGTCTCGAAAAGGATATGCTGGTTTGGAGGATCAATTGGAGGAAACCATGCCTGGGGTAGAAATTGATCGATCTACCTTATGGAAGAAAGCTAGACAGGACAAACATGGTAACATCCCCGATCCAAAGGTGGCAGAGAAAGCAAAATTAATTGTAAGCCTACACACTCTGTTTTAAATTTTTATTAAACTGGGTAGAATTCTTATTACGTCTTATGTTATATTTTTCCGTCGTGTGAATGATTTTACTACGTCGAAATATTTTAAAAAACGTCGTGAAAGATCTAAATCTGGAATCACAACTCTGTTTTCTGTGATTATAGAATAAGACGTCGGTGGTTAATTTTTTCCGTCGTTTTAATGTTATTACTACGTCGAAATGTTTTCAAAAACGTCGTGAAAGATCTAAATCTGGAATCACAACTCTGTTTTCTGTAATTACAGCATAAGACGTCGGTGGTTTATTTATTGCGTCGTTTTAAACAACTAACCACGTCGGTTTTAATTAACGTCGTTATAAATATATTATAACGTCGATTTCTATATTGGTGCGTCGTGTGAAATTATATATTGCGTCGTTTGTTTATAAATAACCGTCGTGTATTTTCTTGTTCTGACTTTTTTTTATGTCTTTGTTTTAGGATGAATTGCAAAAACAAGTGGCTGAAGGCAGTCTGAGTATAACTGGCAGTAATGATGTGTTGACCTTGGCTTTGGGTCCCGAGCATCCAGGGAGAGTAAGAGGGGTAGGTGCTGGGATTTCCCCTAGGCAATTCTTCAATTTACCTAGACCACAAAGGGTAAAGTTTGCTGATCAATTGAAGGAAAGTGTAAGAATTGTCCTTCAAGAAGAGACTAAGAAGATGGAAGCTAGAACCAAACAATTAGTAGAGGCTGAGAGGGAACATTTACTAAGTCAGCTTTCCCACCTCATCCCCAATTTTGATCCAAGCATGCTTAAACCGAAAACTAGCCCCTGTCAAAACCAAGGTCTACAGCAAAGTCCCAAGAATCCAATGTCTGATAAAGCAAGCTGTTCTGGGGCTGAAGTGAGATCCCTACATTTAGAGGATGATACTGCCAGAAATGGGGAACAGCAGGAACAAACGGTAACATATCTGAACTTTGAATTCTCTGTTTTTTTTTAAACATTAGACGTCGTTATTATGAATAAACCCGTCGTTTTAAAACCATACCACGACGATTTTATAAATATCCCGTCGTGTTTATTTAAATACCACGTCGTATTTAGTTTACTTGTTTTACACGCCATTAGACGTCGTACTTTTTGGCTTTTAGACGACGGTTTTTGTCCTTAACGACGTAATATAAAATTACCATGACTTTTATTAATAATTTTAAGACGTCCATAATTCTTACATACCGTCTTATGTTATGCCTTACCACGACGTTTTGGTTTTATTTTTTTACTCTGTACAATCTGTCTTATATATATATATATTTCTTTATTATTTAAAACAGAAAGCTGGGGCTTTAGATAATCAAGATGAAGAAAAGAAAGAAGAAAATAAAGATGAACAGAAGATGGGAGAAAAAAAAGATGAAGGGAAGAAGGAAGAAAAAAAAGAGAATAAAGATGAAGGCAAAGAGGAAGATACAAATGTTGAAGAGAAGAAAGAAGAAAAACAAGATGAAGAGCATGACGAGGAGGTATATTCTCATAACTTTGCCTTTTTAATTTGTTTTTCACATTTCAGACGTCGATATTTTTCTTTAAACCGTCGTTTGTTTTCACATTAGACGTCGGAATTTATTTTCTACGACGTAATAAATAATATAAAACGACGGTATTTAATTACCGTCGTTTAAATTATAATAAACGACGTTTTTTAATTTAAACCGTCGTTTTTAATGAATTACCACGTCATTTTATTTTGCTTTATTTCTTTAAACAGGGTAATGAAGTAGTTGATTATTCGAATGTGGAGGTGCCATCTTCCTTACAATCCCTTTGTGGTTATGTGGAAACTACACTAAAGCCACAGGGGAAGATCATGACCTTCAACATTGAGAAGGAGGTGTTTGGTGCAGATCGAAGTACCTTCGTCTTGCATGAAGATATTACACAGTTTTCAGGCATGGAAGAAATTGGGGCTACTGTGGTTGCAGTATATATGAGGTTTGTCCTAATCAAATATCAAACATTATATCATAAGACGTCGGTTGTTTAATTATTGAGTCGTTTTAAACCACTAACCACGTCGTTCTTTTTTACCGTCGTGATAAATTAGTTATCACGTCTGTTTCTATTTCAGTTCGTCGTGTTAAATTGTATAATACGTCGTTTGTGTATAAATAACCGTCGTTTGTTTTATATATTTAGGTGCTTATATGATCTTTTGAGAGAAGCAAATATGTGCAGCATGGTTGGCTTTATCGACCCTGCTCAAGTTAGTGCCAACGCTGGGTCACTAACTGACAGATCACGAATTGTAGCCAGTCGACTTCAGAAAACAGATGGTGAACAGATTTTCATGATGCCTTACAATCCAGGGTTAGTCTCCTTAAAAGGATTTTGTTTGTATGATTTTCACTTATAAAACTGTTTAACTAATTCTGTGTCGTTTGAAACATCTAACCACGTCGGTTATTTATTTATTGAGTCGTTTGAAACAACTAACCACGTCGTTAGTTAATTCTCGTCGTGATAAATTTATAATGACGTCGATGATTAAGTTATTACGTCGTGTGAAACTATATAATACGTCGGTTTTTATAAATAACCGTTGTTTTTTATTTTATTTTTGTGCAGCCGTCATTGGGTCTTGCTGATTGTGAGGGCAAAGAGGGAAACCGTCTATTTTCTGGATCCTCTGCCTGGAAATCGTGTGGTTGATGAGGAGGGCAAAAACATCGTGAACAGTGCTTTAAAAATTTATAATTCCCACATAGGCAGACCAGGCCGTAAAGCACCTATTTGGAAAACTCTGCCAGGCACACCAAAGCAACCCAGCAGTGTCGAATGCGGGTATTATGTGATGCGCTTCATGAGGGACATCATCATGGATCCTTCCTTGGAGTTTGAGAAGAAGGTAAGAATAAAATTTTCAGAAACATTTTATGTGGTTTTTTGTATTATCAACGACGGTCATTTAAAATTACCGTCGTTGAATCGATATACTACGTCGGTTATGAAAAAAAACGTCGTCTGTGTCTGAATTTCTTTTTATTTTGTAAAGCTTAATAATAATTGTTTATGGATTGCAGTTTGCCAAGGGAAAAGATCAAGCGCCATACCCCCAAGCAGCCATTGATGAAGTCAGGAAAGAATGGGCAGAGTTTGTTTGCCTTCATATGGATTAGAGGATTTTTGGAACACTTGATAATTTTTTATGTACTAATTTTGTCTATAATATATAATGTACAAATTTTGTCTATAATATACATCCTTTTTTCCCTGACAATTTGCTGAGGTTTTCATATTATAAAAGAAAAAACAAATTGCGTAACCGACGTGTAATAACTTTCCAACGACATAATTATGTCAAAAACCAACGTAAAATGATATTTAGACAAGATGGGACATACATGGGACGTCGTTTTGATGAAAATTTCGCCATGGTTTCGTTTTTAAACGACGTCCTTTTGAACAAGTAAGTCGTTCATTAGGGTTTAGGTTAATACCTTTTAACGACGGTGATTAGGTCGTGGAATATCTATTTTACGTCAGATAGTGAAATATCCGCCATGGTTTCTCTTTTAAACGACGTCCTTTTTACATGTGAGTCGTTTATTATTATTTACAACGTCACTGTTGTTGATATAAGAATATTTTATTATTTTTAATTCAAAATTTTAAAAATAAATTTAAAATAAATTCAAAAAATTCAACTTCAACTCCTATGAAGTCATTGATATATTTTCTTCCCCCTAAACCCCAAAAAAATGAAGTTTGTGTAATAAAAGTTTAAAATGACCAACCAAAATAAAATTGTTGTTATGTGTCATAGCATCACTTATATAGTTTGATGGTTTAGGGTTTAGGGTTTGGGGTTTAGGGTTGTTATTTATTAGGGTTTATGGTTAAAGTATAATTTTTGGGGTTTAGGGTTTATGCTTGTTATTTATTAGGATGTAAAACCATAAACAATTTTATAAAATTAAATTTTACAAATATATAATTTATGGTTTTAAAGTTTAGGGTATTACTTTTAACGACGGGGATTGAGTCGTGGAATATTGAGTTTACGTCGTATGGTGAAAAATCCGACGTGGTTTCTTTTTTAAACGACGTTTTGTTTACCTTTTAGTCGTTTATTATTATTTACAACGTCGTTAGTTACTTAACCCGCCGTGGTTTGTTGTTGATATAAGAATATTTTATTATTTTTAATTCAAAATTTTAAAAATAAATTTAAAATAAATTCAAAAAATTCAACTTCAACTCCTATGAAGTCATTGATATATTTTCTTCCCCCTAAACCCCAAAAAAATGAAGTTTGTGTAATAAAAGTTTAAAATGACCAACCAAAATAAAATTGTTGTTATGTGTCATAGCATCACTTATATAGTTTGATGGTTTAGGGTTTGGGGTTTGGGGTTTAGGGTTGTTATTTATTAGGGTTTATGGTTAAAGTATAATTTTTGGGGTTTAGGGTTTATGCTTGTTATTTATTAGGATGTAAAACCATAAACAATTTTATAAAATTAAATTTTACAAATATATAATTTATGGTTTTAAAGTTTAGGGTATTACTTTTAACGACGGTGATTGAGTCGTGGAATATTGAGTTTACGTCGTATGGTGAAAAATCCGACGTGGTTTCTTTTTTAAACGACGTTTTGTTTACCTTTTAGTTGTTTATTATTATTTACAACGTCGTTAGTTACTTAACCTGCCGTGGTTTTTAATAGTTTTAACGCCTTTTTTGATTTTGCGTGGCACATAGTTTTACCACGACGTCCTTAATGTAATAAGCGTCATGTTTAATGTTAAATTTTAACGACGCTTGTTTTTTCGGTCGATGTTTTAAAAAGCGCGCTTTCTTAAAATATTCGCGGGACCTAAAATTTTCAGATTTGGCTCTTATTTTTATACTTGTAACCCTGAACCCTAAAATTTTCTGATTTCGCGCAACATAACATTTCGCTCTCTCACTTCATCTCTAATTCAAAGTTGGGCCAGGCTGTGTCAAATCCAATTTGGTCATAATCTGTGAGCTCTGCCAACCTGTAAGTACAAACCCTCTCTTCCCCTTGTAAATTCATTGAATGATATATTACGTTGTTTTGTTAAAGGGTTTTAGGTATATGTTTTGCGATCTGTTAATAATGTTGTTGGAGGTATGGGTTCATGGATTGTCTGTTTAATGTTTTCTTGATCACTCTGTTATGTTGAATATGGAATGGATTTCATTTTGTCGGATCTTTTAATCACTCTCTGTTATGTTGAATTGGGAATGGATTTATTGTTTTCATGCTTAGTATATGTTGGTTTCATGTATATGTTGGTTTCTTGCTTGGTTTCATGTCTATAACGTTGTGTTCTTAATAGGGTTTTGGGATCTTGAAAATGAACTGGATATCGACGCGTTTTCAGGCATACGACGACGGTTTTTACTTTAAACCGTCGTTTTTATTACTTATACACGACGGTGTTATTTAACTACCGTCGTGGTTATAATTAGACGACGTAAAATCCGTCGTCTATATATGTCAAAGACGTCTGTTTTTGTTTAAAAACCGTCGTCTCTGTTGTATATTACTTGCTATTAGACTTTATATAATCTGCTATAGTGATGGTCATTGCTTGTCTTTTCACTTTATTATATATAATAGGGTATAGTGTCGGAGATGGATAAGTCATGGATGCACTCGGATAGAAGATCGAAGGCATATGAGTTAGGGGTGGAAGCATTTTTGAACTTTTCTGTAGAAAATCTTCTAACTACCACACATATCCGTTGTCCAGTGTTAAATGTGTTAATTTGAAATTGTTTGGGGTTGGAATTATAAGGGATCACTTATACTTTAATGGAGTTGACCAAAGCTATAAGAATTGGACATTTCACGGAGAACCTTGGGAAGCAGCTACTAATGCTAGTAGAAATGTTGAAGAAGATGATGACCATAGTAGGTACAGTTTTGTGTCTGAAGAAATAGAGATGGATGATAATGATTTTGGTGATTTTGGATCTGATCCTTATGAGTTTGCCAATGTGATTGGGGATGGAGATCAACCATTGTACCCTGGTTGTAGAAAGTACACGAAGTTATCGGCATTAGTGAAGTTGTATAATTTGAAGGCAAAATATGGGATGAGTGATGCCTGTTTTACAGAATTATTGATACTTCAAGGCGATTTGCTTCCAGAAGGAAATACAATACCGGCCTCTATGTATGAGGCAAAAAAGACTTTGTGTGCATTGGGGCTGAGTTATGAGAAAATGCACGCATGCCCCAATGATTGCATCTTGTATAGGAAGGAGTATGAGGATTTAACTCATTGTCCTAATTGTGGTATCTCAAGGTGGAAGGAAGGCAAAGATTCAATCTTGAAAGAGGGTGTGCCAGCGAAGGTGGTGTGGTATTTTCCTCCAATTCCAAGGTTTAAAAGGATGTTTCGATCACATGAGACCGCTAAGAGTTTGACTTGGCATGCTGCTAGAAAATCAATTGACGGTTATATGTCTCATCCAGCGGATTCCCCGTCTTGGAAACTTCTTGATGATAAATGGCCCGAGTTTGGTAATGAGCCGAGAAACTTGAGATTGGCTCTTTCATCTGATGGATTCAATCCCCACAGTTCTCTAAGTAGCAGATATAGTTGCTGGCCAGTTATCTTAGTTACATATAATCTCCCTCCATGGCTGTGCATGAAACGAAAGTTCATGATGTTGACCTTATTGATTTCCGGTCCTAAACAGCCGGGAAATGATATAGACGTCTACTTGGAGCCTTTGATTGATGATTTAAAATCTTTGTGGGATGGGATTGGAGGAGTGTATGATGCACATAATGGAGAATACTTTACACTCAGAGCTGCATTAATGTGGACAATTAATGATTTCCCCGCCTATGGAAACTTATCTGGTTGTGTTGTTAAAGGATATAAAGCTTGTCCAATATGCGGCGATGATACACCTAGTCACAGGTTGAAAAATGGCCACAAAATTTGTTACATTGGGCATAGAAAATGGTTACCGATCAATCATCCATATAGGAGGCAACGTGCAGCTTTTAATGGGAAACCTGAATATGGCACGCCTCCTGAGCCATTAACCGGAGAAGAAGTGCTGCATATGGTTGAAGATGGTGACAGAGTTTGTTGGAAGAAGAAATCAATATTCTTTGATCTCGAGTATTGGAAATACCTTCCTGTGAGGCATGTCCTAGATGTTATGCACATTGAGAAGAATGTTTGCGATAGTATCATTGGTACATTGCTGGAGATCCCTGGAAAAAATAAAGATGGGATTGCTGCTCGATTAGATTTATTGAACATGGGGGTCAAAACTGATTTGCAACCCGAGTATGGAGAAAGACGTACTCGTTTGCCTCCCGGGCCTTGGAATTTGTCAAGAGCAAGAAGAGAGAGGTTTGCAATTCTTTCTATGGTATGAAGGTCCCTGAAGGTTATTCTTCAAATATAAAAAATCTTGTATCTTTACAAGATTCAAGACTTCTTGGCCTTAAATCACATGATTGTCATACCTTAATGCAACAATTGCTCCCTGTGGCAATTCGTTCTGTTTTGGAGAAGCCTGCAAGGTATGCAATAATCGTTTGTGCTTCTTCTTCAATGCTATATGTGCAAAGACTGTTGATGTTTCCAAGCTAGATAAGTTGGAAGAAGATGTAGTAGTTACTTTGTGTTTGCTTGAGAAGTACTTTCCCCCTTCATTCTTTGATATCATGGTTCATCTAGTAGTACATCTTGTCAGAGAAGTTCGTCTGTGTGGGCCAGTATATTTTAGATGGATGTATCCGTTTGAAAGATATATGAAAGTGCTAAAGGGGTATGTTCAGAATCGTACTCGTCCCGAAGGTTGCATTGCTGAGCGGTATATAGCTGAAGAAGCTGTAGAGTTTTGTACCGAGCATTTATCTGATGTTAGTACAGTTGGAGTGCCTTCAAGCCAAAAGATGGGAGTTTCAAAGCCATTATCAGGTTGCACAGTGAGCGTAGTTGATCGGGACCTGTTGAACCAAGCACATCTATATGTCTTGGAGAATACGGAGGAAGTCCTACCTTATATCGAGTACGTATGAGTTTTATTCTTTAAGTTTCCATTTTAAATTATTTCTTATGTTTATCTTATATGTTTGGGACCGTAATACTTGAATTTTGTGTGTCATGTAGGCAACATATGATCCACATCCAGACCGCTTATCCAAAATTTAGAAAGAGAACAAAGTGGCTGCAGGATAAGCACAATAGCACTTTCATTCAATGGCTACGCTTGAAGGTATATGTTATTGAATAACATATTGGACTTTTAATTTTCTTCTTTCTATGTTAGATTGAATTAAGTTATGATTAATTTGCAGGTTCAAAGTGAACTTAATGAGGACAATCATGGCGTATCAGAAAATTTAAGGTGGCTAGCAGCTGGTCCAAACATGGCAGTGCCATTATATAGGAGCTATCTCATTAAAGGTATTAAATTCAACATCAAGGCACAAGATGATGTGCGGACAACTCAAATAGTGGAGTTTATTTACTTGCACATACTATGCAAGTTGCTAGTGCCAAGGATAAAAACCCAATTCTCTCAAATATGGGTTTCTATGGTGTCATTCAAGAAATTTGGGACCTTGACTACCAAAAGTTTACAATCCCAGTCTTTAGGTGTGATTGGATTGATAATACTTCTGGTCTTGTAGTGGACGAACTTGGATTTACCCTTGTAGATTTGAGTAAAATTGGACATAGGAATGACCAATTTGTTTTGGCTTCTCAAGTCAAACAAGTATTTTTTGTTGACGACCCGATGCATCGTGGTTGGTCGGTAGTGTTATCAATGCCTAATAGAGAATATAATGATGTTATTGGTGATGATGTCTTAGGTGATGTGAGAATTGAGTGTGAGCCATTTACTAGGGGGATGCCAAATGTTGACACATTTGATGAAGTGGTGGTTGAGTTAGGGAGTCAAAATATTCGAGATGGGTGTGAAGATATATGGGTTGAATGATGCTTTATGTAATTGGCAGTGTATGACATTAATTTTGTAATATATTGTAATGTGATTTCTTCACTTTCATTCATTATACAGGTTTTGGCCACAAAACAATCAGTACAAAAATTACTGGTTCCAGATTACAAACACGACGGTTTTGATAAAGAACCGCCATGTAATTCAACATAACACGTCTCCAATCCCATAACACCGACGTCTAAAAGACGAGAACTTTAACCTGAACGTTACAAAAGACGACGTCGTCATGAATTTACCACGTCGCATGTTCTTTCATAAACGAAGTGGAAAAGGATGAATTCACGACGGTATTTGAAATCCATTAAATTTGTCGACGTTAAGATTTATGAATTAGACGACGTTAATTTTTTTAATGAAGACGTATAAATTATTAAACACGACGGTCTTTTTCATGGTACCGACGTTGTATATAAACGACAACGTCGTCCTCATAAATTACTGTGTCGTAATTAATGACCCCATCATTTTTTCCACGTCGTTTATTTTCAAAATATGACGTATAAATTCTGTAATACGGCTCTCATTTATTTGAAACCGACGTTATTTATCCAATTCAACGTCGTCTCTGTAAATACATGCGTCGTAAGTAATGACCCTGACATCTATTTCCACGTCATAATTCATAGAAAAATCGAAGTGGAAAATTTATTTTACGACGGTTGTGGGAAATGTTGTGACGTAGTAGGTGTCAATAACGTCGTTTATTATTATTGTAAAGACGTCGTATTTATATTTGTCGTTAAATATTTATTTAACGGCGTAAAGTTTAAGTTCTCGTCGTTGTATGTTTATCTTGCGGCCATGTTCTGTTAATATTGTCATCTGTTTCCTTTTTAACGACGTTTTTTTTGTTGGAGTTGGTCGTCTATTCTCATCCTCGACTGTTTTTTTATGTCTTTTTGCAGAACAAAGACGTCGGTTTTTATTTTTTGATGACGTTTTTTGTTTTAACAACGACGGTTATTCACCGTCGTGGTTTGGTTATGGAAAAGATGTCGGTGGATTCCACGACCATTTGAAAACAGAATACACGACGGTGAATTCCCGTCGTGTTTTTCCTTTTTTGTAGTAGTGTAAGGATCTGCGTTACGAGTTTATGGAGAGCTTACGTCCAAAGCATTGTAATACGAGTCCTTAATGTTATAAACCTTTGCATTTACAAGAATAAGTACCAATTTTACATCTCAAAGGTCCACCATTACCTTAACCATGTAATAGAGATCCTTTCTATTGTAATTTATGATATTACAAGTTTATGGATACACTTTATAAGTTTATGGAACATGGAGGTCTAAAACATTGTAAAAGAGGTCCTTAATACTGTAAACCCCTGTGTTTACAAGAATAAGGACTACCTTTACTTCTCCAAAGTCTACCCTTACCTTATCATTGTAAGAGGGATCCTTTCAATTGTAAATCAGGATATTACAACGCTAGGGATAAGGAAGAACCTCAAACTTGTAATCATGGTGCAAAAAATCATAAATGAGAACCCAAATCTTATAATGTACGAGATTAAGGATTTGCGTTACAAATTTATGGAAAGCTTACGTCCAAAGTACTATAATACGAGTCCTTAATGTTATAAACCATTGCATTTACAAGAATAAATACCAATTTTACATCTCCAAGGTCCACAATTACCTTAATCATGTAATAGGGATCCTTTCTATTGTAATTTATGATATTATAAGTTTATGGATACACTTTACAAGTTTATGGAACATGGAGGTCCAAAATATTGTAAAAGAGGTCCTTAATACTGTAAACTCTTGTGTTTACAAGAATAAGGACCAAATTTATTCCACCAAGGTCCACTCTTACCCTATTATTATATAAGTATAATGACCCAATTTACTTTCCTAATGTCTCAAGTTACCTTAATATTGTACTAGATGTCTTTATCTTTGTAAATTACGATATTACAATATTAAGGATGGGTTTTAAACTCGTATGGAACACACC
The DNA here is from genome assembly GCA_903112645.1 of Prunus armeniaca. NCBI lineage: Eukaryota > Viridiplantae > Streptophyta > Magnoliopsida > Rosales > Rosaceae > Prunus > Prunus armeniaca. The sequence continues at coordinate 17,174,516 of CAEKDK010000006.1, forward strand.
TGTTTAACATAGAGTAATACTATACCTTAATATTGTAAATGTTTGTGTTTACAAGTATAAGGACCCAATTTACCTTCCGAATGTTCCACTTTACTGTTTGTCAATTGCAATTTTGAACTTACTATTTGTCAATTGCATTATTTAGTTTCAATTTCCCACTAATTGTTTGTCAATTGCATATGAGTCCTTACTATTGTAAACCCTTTAGTTTACAAGGATAAGGACCTAATTTACTTCTCTAATATCCCACCTTCCCTTTATAAATTTATTTTCTTAATTTTAATATATTGTAAATACATGTTTACAACATATTTAGAAAGGCCAAAAATCGCATTTTTTTGACAAAAAAAAACTTATTCACTTTCAAGTTACAAAAGCATTAGGAATGGGAAGTGAAATCATGTGGAAAACGAAGTCAAAAGTGAAGAAAATAGGCACGCATGATAACTGCACGTTTGCAATTTTCAACTTATTATTTGTCAATTGCATTATTCGGTTTCAATTTCCCACTAACTGTTTGTCAATTACAAGATTACGGATGGGTTTTACAATTTTATGGAACACAGCTGTCCAAAACAGAGTAATATGAGACCTTAATATGGTAAACATCCGTGTTTACAAGTATATAAGGACCCAATTTACCTTCCGAATGTTCCATTTTACCTTCATATTGTACTACATGTCCTTATTTTTGTAAATTACGATATTACACGATTAAGGATTGATTTTATAATATATGAAATACAAATGTCCAACAGTGTAATACGAGTCCTTCCTATTGTAAACCCTTTTGTTCGCAAGGATAAGGACCTAATTTATTTCTCTAATGTCCCACCTTCGCTTTATAAATTTATTTTGCATTGAGGTTTCACTCCTTCTTAATGCATTAATTTTGACCCATTTGAGTTCTGTGCAGCACCAGTATGTTGTGGCTTAGGTCTAGAATCCCATGGCTTGTTTTTAGACTGCCAATGTGTCTGAGACTTAGCAGGACCAGTTTGAGTACTGTTCTTGTTCTGATTCTTTGTATTGACTGAGAAGGAGGCAAATGCCTTCTCAGCTGAGTCCACATTCTGCATCTCAAAACGTTACTCTGGGCTCTTCAAAATTGCAATGACCTCCTACAATTCAGTAGTCTCCAAACTCTTTGTATTTTCAATCATCAAGCAAATAGGGTCATACACTTTACTAAGACTGATTAACACTTTTTGAACCAGCCTTTCATTAGATAGCATTTCTCCAAATGTTTTCATTTGATTTATCAATTCATTCAAATGGGTGAGATATGCAGTTAGGGGTTCATTCTCACGCATTCTCATATATTCAAATTCTCTTATGAGATTCTGGAGTTTCACTGACCTGACCTGATCACCACCGTGATATTCACTATGGAGCAGATTCCACGCCATTTTGGCTGAGTCGGCATTGGCAATCCAAGGAAAGATCTGGTTAGAAACTGCGTTTTGTATAATGCCCAGAGCCTTCGCGTCCTTCATGAGCACAACGATCATCTCTGCATCAGCTTCTTATTCCAATGACTCTTCAGCTTTCTTCTTCTTCTTCTTCGAATCAGGGGTTGGAATCCCCTTTTCTACCAGACTCCATAGCCCAAGAGATTTGAAGATCGTTACCATCTTAATCCTCCAGAGCTCATAGTTCTCACCAGAGAAAATTGGAGTCCTCATCTCCGAGCCTCCAGACCCAGACATCTTTTGGTCCGAATCAATCGATTTCTCTTCTCAGATGCTAACGTCGGCAACCTTCACAGAGCTTCAGGTGAGCTTCGATTGAGCTCAGTGACCTCACAGATTACGCCCAGATCTAAATGATCCAACCTGGCTTTGAGGCCATGTTAGAGTTTTGTGAAGAATAGGTGAAGAGAGCAAAGAGAAAAATAGGATGAATCAAATCAGCAGAAGCTTTGCATTCCAATGCTCTGATAAAATAAGCAGACTCTGTGTGTGCTGTATTTCCGTTAGAAAGACCAGCTGGATACAATTACATACTTTGTATCACAGCCCTTCATCTTTAAGGTCGCTCGGGAGCCATGGCCAACTTGAAACTACAGTTGATGATATTGCCTCTCCCATAGTATTGGACATAGCTTTTTTATTTTTTGAAGCTTGCTTTGCATTGGGTTTCAATGACAATTTATGAGGAACCAGAAGCTAATATTGTTGAATCGCCCTCCTGTTTTTTTGTGGAATACTCCCTTCCAGCAAAACCGATGAAAATTATTATTTTTCTTTTTCCTTGTATGGCTCAACATATGATCCAATTAAATTGGAATTGGCTCCAAAACTGATAAGCTGGCAGCCTAGCATACAACATAGTAAATTCAGTAGCAAAGTGGCACTATGCTATCTCAAAAAGTCATATATCAAATGTCAGAAGTTTTGTTTTCTCTGTAGTGGTAAGCCAAAATAAAGAACCACAATGTTTAGATGCAATCCAGTTAGCCAACTTCTCTGTAAATGTGGCCATCCACCACTTTCCTACATATCATTCAAATTGCTTTCTTTCTTTATTATTATAAATAGTGAGTGTGGTTTTCCCAACAGATATATAGTGGTCTATATTCGAATATAAAGACTTGGTGAAAATTAGACTACTGCCATATAAACTTTGCATCTCTTGTAATTTTTTTGATTAAGTAGGGGGGTAAAGCCCCAAGAAACAGACTACACAACCTGGTCTAAACAGACCAGTCTAGAATGAACAATTCCAAGCAGATCATCAACAAGATAATCACTTAACCAACTAGGAGCCTGCTCAAACACGCACAGCCCAAGATCCACTTGATAACTCTAATTAGCCAACCGGTCAGCAACAATATTCTTCTCATGAAAAACATGCTGAAGGGCACACCTGGGAACCTGCTGCTTAAGGTCACAACAGTTCCTAACCAAAGCAGCTAAAGGATGCAGAGTAAGCATGGAAGAATTCTGACAGAGATTGACTGCAATAGCTGAGTCCATCTCAATAATGAGACTACTGATGCCTTTCTCAATTGCTAACTTCAAACCAAAGAAAAGACCCCATATCTCAGCCTCAAGAACTTGACCTTTTCCCAGATTAATAGCAAAACCACTTACCCAGCCACCAAAGGGTCACGAATGACTCCCCCAGCACCAATACAACCAGTAACGCTTCTCCTTGAACCATCCACATTTAGTTTGAACTGTCCCGACCCAGGAGGCTCCCAGGCAACATTAATTTGAACTTTATTTACCCTTACAGTGCGATTAGAAGTTGACTTAATCCACTCTTGGGCAGCCCCACAAATAACTTGTCTTGGACTAAAGAGGACTGCATCCTCATTCTGAAAAACATGCTTATTTCTCCAACACCATAGATGCCAGCAAGTAAACACAAAAACAGTACTCCAAGGAACATCACCATTCCATTTCTCCCTAGAGAGCACATTGACCTTCATCCAAGGCTGAGCATCTAAATGGAAAAAATGATGAGCATAGTCAGGGAGAATAGCATTCCACTTAGATCGAGCTCGCTCACAATCACGAAGAATGTGAAGAACAGTTTCAGTAGGCCAAGAACAAAAGCCACATGAAGGGTCAGACGCCAAATACCTTCGAACACGCTGATCATTAGATAAAATTTTGCCTTGAGAAGCTAGCCACATCAAATATTGAAGCTTAGGAGGAACATTTAAAATCCACAAGGATTTCCAGCAGGAGTCAGGAGTAGAACAACCTTCAAAGAATAAACTATAAGTAGATTTAACAAAAAAGTTGCCATTAGCACTACCCTTCCAAATCTGAGTATCAGGTAAAGAGCCCAAAAACCCCACAGAACACTAATGACTTGTTGAACAAGGTCTTCACAAAGAACACCTCTCAACTTATCAATATCCCACCAGCCATTTTTAGAAAAACTTAAAACAAAACAATTGCTATCATGGATGGTGAGAACTCCAGCCTGCTGCCTTAAAGGGACATTAGTAACCCAATTATCCTCCTAGAATTTTACACTGTCTCCCCGACCTATTCTCCAACACATCCCTTGCATAAGCAATTAAATACCATGTATAATACTCCTCAAAGAAGTGGAGCAAACCTGCCTTGCTCCAAGAGAATTATCAAAAATAGAAGCCCCTTAAAGATACTTAGCCTCATAAATTTTTGCCCATAAACCATTGTCCTTAGAATGCAATCTCCACCCAATCTTTGCAAGCAGAGCCTGATTCATACTAGCAGTCTTCTTAAACCCCAAACCTCCTTTACCTTTAGGCCTACAAGCCAAATCCCATTGACAAAGATGGATCTTATATTTCTTCTCACTGTTGCCCTAGAAAAAATTATGGTTGAGCCGATGTAAATCATTACAGACAGTAACAGGAAGTTTAGTAGTTTGCATAGCATAAACAGGGATAGAAGCTGTAACCGCTTGAATTAAAGTAGCTCTTCCACCTAATGATTGGAGCTTACTCTTTCAAGCTGCCAGACGATTATGCACCTTATCAACTAAAGAACTATAAGTGCGCTTTCCGATTCTAGAATGCAAAAGAGGCATTCCTAGATACTTACCAAGGTCATTAGTGAGAGGAGAGCCACAAATCAAACTTATCTCCTTAGCAACCTCATTACTACTTGTCCAGAAGCAGAGCAAAACAAATCCAAACAACTCTTCATAATTTTAGCTTGGTTAGCACTAGCCTCCACAAACAGCACCAGATCATCAGCAAAAAAAAGGTGGGAGATCGCAGGGCCAGACTGAGAAGATTTCATAGGCCGCCACTTCTTCTTACTAACAGCATCACAGATAATATGAGAGAGTTTTTCAATGCATAGAACAAAGAGGTAGGGAGATAAGGGATCTCCCTGTCTAATACCATTCATTGGACTAAAAGGAGCAGTCAATTCCTTATTCACATTAATTTGATATCTCACAGATTGAACACAGTTCATTATCAACTTAACAAACGGAGTAGGCAACCTTAATTCAAGAAGCACATACTCAACAAAATGCCAACTCAACCTGTCATAGGCCTTAGAGAGGTCTATTTTCCAAGCGACAAACCCTTTTTTCCCTTTAGACAGCTTAAATTTATGCATTAACTCCTGTGCAATAAGGATATTATCTGTAATATGTCATCCAGGGATAAAACTAACTTGGTTGGGACTTATAAGATCAGGAAGAATAGGCCTTAACCGAGCCACAAGGATTTTAGAAATGACCTTGTACAGAGTAGAGCATAAGCTTATAGGCCTAAACTGAACCATAGACTGGGGGCTTTGCACTTTAGGCACCAAAGTTATTAAAGTGTAATTCAGCTTGTCAGGGATGCTGCACTTCTGAAAAGCTTGAGTCACCAATGCAAAAATATCATCAGAACAATTATTCCATTGAGCTTGATAGAAACAAGCTGGAAGCCCATCTATACCAGGAGCTTTCAAACCTCCAATCCCAAACAAACTTCGCTTAATCTCAGCCATATCAACATTCTTCTCAAGCAACACCAAATCAGCCAAATCAATAACAGGGAACAACATAGGTAAAGTTAGGTCTCTGTGCTCCACAATCTCTTGAGAAAACAACTGCTCAAAATATGCCATAGCCAAGCCTTTAATGTATTGAGCTTCCTCAACCCAAACCCCCTCATTATTCTTTAATCTCTCTATTTTATTCCTCCGCCGCCTAATAATAGCAGTAAGATGAAAGAATTTGGTGTTTCGATCACCTTCCCGAAGCCACTGTAATCTGGATTTTTGTTTCCATATCATAGCCTCTTGCTCCAGCACACATTATACTCCTCAATCGAAGAAATTTCTAATTTACTCAAAAAAGTATTTGAGCCCTTGTACAAAGCTTTTTGAATACCATTAAGACGAGCCAACAAACAAGCCTTCCGCTTCTTAAGATGTCCAAAAACATTAACATTCCAATCTTTTAGAGGCTAAACCAACTGATAAGTTTTATCCAAGGCTGATGCAGCAGCTTGTCCCCAAACATCAGAAATAAACTCATTGAATTGTTCATGTTGCATCCACATTGCTTCAAACCTAAAAGGCCTTAAGTGCGGAGAAACAACAAAACGGGAGCTCAACTTAATCTTAATTGGATTGTGATCAGAAGTAGTCCTAGGCAAATGCTGAACATTAGCCTCAGGAAATAACCTTCTCCATTGCATATTACAAATAGCGCGATCTAACCTTGTATAGACTCTCTTATTATTCCATGTAAATTTAGGTCCAGAATAACTCAAATCAATCATCTCATTACCATCAACCCAGTTTCTAAAAACTTTAGATTTGCACTCTAAAACTCCACCAAACTTCTCATCAGCAGTAAGTAACTCATTAAAATCCCCGGCAATCAACCAAGGCATATTATGACTTGCAGCAACAAATGAGAGATAGTCCCACATTTTCACTCGCTTGACAGCATTAGGACTAGCATAAACACCAGTAAAAAGCCAAGGGTCTTGACCATTGCGAGCCACACAAGCAGATCAGAGGTGCCAACAACTTATGCATGAACTCTAGAATCATCCCATAACAACCACAAACACCAGAGAACCCCACAGCGTCAACAATTTCAAAGCAAGGAAAACCGAGAGATTTAACTACAGAAATAGCCTTTGCTCCACTTATACGAGGATCACAAAGAAAAAGCATATCCAATCGATGAGTGCAAATCAAATCAAGCACATTAGACTTAAATTTGGAGCTCGCTGCACCTCTAACATTCCAAAAACGAATATCCATAAAAAAAACCCATTAAAGAGCAGAGTAACCGTAGGGGCTAAAACCCTTCTATTAAGACTCAAAAGTCAAACCTTCACCAGGAGTGAAAGTATTACTTGCCAGTGTCCACCATGTGAACTAACGTGTCCTTTCGAAAAGTCCATTTTCTCTGTGGGATCCAAACCCTCACTATCAGAAGGGATTAGCACTTCATCATCACTGTTAGAACCAGAATTGTCACCCCTACTAGTAGCCATCTCCCCTATATTGGGTGGCTGATGCCCAAAGATATACAACCCTTTTTCCTTTTGAACTGGTTGTCCACTACCCCAGCTCGCAAATTGCTCATGTAGAGAACCAGCAGCAACACTTTTCTTGCCTTGAGATCCCACCCTTCCTATAGAATCAGATATACCAACGGTACTTCTACTTGCCACACTAGCAGCTTGGCGACTTCCAGATGTATTTCTAGTTGCCACACCAGTATTCTGATAATTTTCCTTCACACGATTCCTCACAAGCAAGTTCTTGTTTGAAATATCCTCCAAAGCCTGCCTAGCAATAGAATTTTTAGACTTTGTCCAAACCTTATTTCCAATATTCAAATCAGCCAAGAAAGATTGCACTGGTATGCTACCAGTCTGATAAAAAAACTCACCAGAATTCCCCTCATCCTTTCCAAAATTCTCACCAACTTGCCTAAGAGCATCAAACCTTGAGCCCTTATTCTTTACCCCAGAATCCTTGCCTCCCACTCCCTTAAATTAGATTGAGGCCTACGCCTAGGGGGAACATTCATCCATGGCCCTCTCAAGCTCTGGTCAGACTCATAGTGTGCCCTATTAATTCCCAACAAACTACTCCCCTCAACATTAGCACCCATGGCACTAGTAGTCTCACCATTAACGGTTTCAGCATCTTTAGCATTCAAATCACACTTCTCTCGTTTATGGCCATACCTCCCACATAGGTAGCATATATCTGGCAGCCCCTCATACTCAATGTTATACCAATTCTGGTTGATTTGGACCAAAGCATCTAAAGGCTTAGTGAGATCTAATTCCACAAACAACTGAGCAAACTTGCCCCTATTTTGAGCAGTGGTAAGAGAATCAATCTTTAACAATTTCCCCAATAAATTCCCAACTCGTTTCAACGACCAAACATCAAAACACTCAACTTGAATAGCAGAGACACGAAGCCAAACAGCCATTCGAGTGATATGGGCAGTAGCTGGACAAAAGCCAGGCCTCCATTTTTGCATGACTAAATATTGACCAGCTATTATCCAAGGACCACCAGTGAGAACAAAATTTAAATCCTCCTCAAGCTCAAATTTAACCACAAAATAATCATTCACCAAATCTATCAATTTCCACTCCCCTTTCAAACTCCATTTCTGGTGCAATCGATCACGTAAATAATTATAAGTATGAGACCTGCCCAAGAGCTTAATAATTAGAGCATTCTTCTAAGCTCGACATAACCTATCCATTGCCCTATTAGAGAATTGAATACTAGGGCCTCGACCCCGAGAAATAACCACATCCTCGTTATCATTGAGATCCTCATAATCATCATCCAGACAATTAACATCTATACCCACATTCTTAGTCAAATTCACCTTGTTCATAAGCTTATCACGAAAACTATCAGAACCAAGGTGAAAACGAGATACCGGCTCAGAGTCAACAATAGGTGTTTGGTCCTACATCAGACGTGAATCAGAATCAGCATCCATATCACACTCAGGTTCAGCATTCTCTGATGCTCGACTTCGCTTAGCCAAGCGATGAGGATTCAAGAGAACTCCAGGTGAACCTTCCGCCATAACCAACAAGAAATCAGAGGGAACTCAGCCAGAAACGACAGAGAAACTGCCTGGAAACCACCGCAATTGGCAGTTTCCAGCAAGAATTGATTGGAAATGAGCGAGATCTGAAAAGCAAAGAAATATCCATCGCGCGTGAGGCGCGTACAAAAAAGGCTGACTTGGGTCTTTTCCAGTTTATTATTTCTTTTGTTTATTGATCCATGTCTTGTAATTCAATTCACATTAAACTTCCATTATCCATCTCAAGAGCTGTTCATTATAATTTATATTAGTTCTGCCCCTAAAATGCGTTGCGGTGTAAGAACATGTTGCTGTGTTAGTTTTATTACCATCTTCAAGGGTTACACTTATACAGAGTTGGAAGCTCAATGTCCTTATAAGAGATGTTTGGAGCTTACATTTAGAATGACAAACAAATGAATATAGAGCTTGAAAGAACAAAACTGGAACCGTCTTTTCACACCATAGAGGGCAAGATCCAAATTGCTGGTGGCATGTGCTTCTGCGAACGATCCAAGCAGTAATGTGTTCCCATGCTTCTGTTTTCCAAATTGAAGATACCCATGTCATGAGGCCCTTTAGGTTTATGGCATTCTACATCCACACAATCATCAGTGAAGTATATGGAATTTGGCTGACAACCTGGAAATTCCAGCGCAGAGACACACATGGATTGATTGGTACCCAAAAACAGAGCTTCATTTCCAATACTTTCAATCTCAACCCATTGGGGTCTCTCCCCATGAGCACAGAACAGCTTGAAAACCTTGAAGCTCAAAGTCTCCGTAAAACGATCATAACCATTTACTTGTTCAAAATTTAACCTTTCAAACTTGAAAAACTTGAAGTTGAGAGACTTCATAAACCGCTTACAATAATTTACTCGTTTGAACTTCCTAACCAGCAAAAGATCTCCCTTGGATGATTGCACAAGGTATGTTTTATTGTCTGTGCCTGGATCCATTGGCACAAGTAAGCTTACATGGGGTTTAGTAGTTTGATCCCTGCTAACATTCATCGAAAAAACACTACCACCCAAACTAACACCTAGAAACTGGCCTTTATAATAAATTACATCATCGAATCCGATCATTTGATCTATGCTAGTCCAAGCATCATCCCCTGATTTAAAATGGGCTATATGTTTCCCATAGCCATCATAGATGACCAATACTTCATAGTCATTAGGAAGAAAAGAAGGGTCTGCAGACAATACAACTTTATTAATGTAGTAATCACATCTATAAGCTACCGTCGATCTCCAAGTGGATTTGGGGACTGGTGGAAGGCTAATGGTACACCCGGTAAAAGGGTTTAAGAGGGTTACTACCAGATTCTCATCCACACAAGCCAACCAACCATGGGAAGAACCACAGAACCTCTTACTGTAATACACATTCAACTCAAAGCTACAAGTCTTACCTTGTGTCACACTATACAAGCCACGCCTTTCGCTGCTACCGTCTATGGTGGGAATTATGAGCATAGGAATCTGCTTGTGACATGATTTGATGGGCTGCTTCTTGCGATGTAAAGCGACTGATTGCCAATGCTTGCAAACTGCACTAAATCGGATATAGTCAGAAATTGGGATCAACTTTTCTAGAATCAAATCCAGAATGTTGCTTGGAAGCCATGCCCAGCCTGAAACTAAGGTTGGACCATCTTCCATTGTGCTACATTTGACTTATTTAGGTGGCTAGCTTGGAATTGGTTTTCATTGACAATTTATGAGGAATCAAGAGGCTTTCCTTAGGCTACAGTTCCTCAGGCATGAACATTGGTGAGCTGTCCTCCCCAGTTACAGCATTGGAATATTCCCCCTTTCCTTCAAAACCGATGAAATTGTGATTGTTTTTCCTTGTATATATGGTTCAACATGGCCATGTCTAATTTAGAATTTTAGAAGGTTCCAAAAGTAGCAAGCTGGCCTGTGACATAATAATAAATTAACTAATAACTAGCTTCACTGCATAAGGTTGGAGACGGCATCATAAGCCGATGGAAAAGATTCCTCTACCCCGTCTGTGTAGAGTTCCATCAAAGACAAGAAGAATCAACTAACCGACTGGCCAAATCTTTTATCCCCAACTCTCCATCCATTCACCCCACGCCTAATCACACCAATCCCAACCCTACACGTGTCAGACAAGCCCAAATCTTGCATACCAGGTCCCACATTCAACGTGGGTCATCATTTCCAAAGTAACCCTTCTTCTGTCCCTAAACATAAAACCTCTGATTTGTCTTTCTCCACTTGGTCTGATAACCGAGCAGAGTGCTCTGTTTTCACTCCAAACAGACATTGGAAAATGAAAGCAGAGGTTGTGAAATTGTTGTTGGTGAACCTAGCAAGTATTACGCAGAGAGCTGACGAGTCGTTGTTGCCAGGGGTGTACAAAGAGATGGGGGCCAGTCTGCACACGGACCCAACTGGGTTGGGCTCACTCACTCTGTTCAAATCCATTGCCCAGTCTCCCTTGCTATGCGGACTGGTCAGTTTGGGCATCTTTGAGGTGGGTGCTTTCTTTTCAAAAATGAAATATAGCGTAATATGGAATAATTATTTTGGTCATCTTTGAGGATCTAAGAGAACCCATGATTTGGATTGGTTAGTTTAGTTAGGCAAGTGATATTGTTAGTGTTTTATGTTGAGTTGTTTCTCAAATGGGCAAATACAAAACGCTGTTTCATGTCTTGTCCAATTATGATTTTGCTATGAGAGACCCCTGAGCGCTAGCCAACTGCGCCACCCCCCGATATTGATAATTTACCTTGACTTTTTACTGATTAGTAAAGACACACTATTAGTACATTCACGTAGACAGTGTACACAGTAATAAAATAATAACTTTTTATAAGGGTCTCTGATATTTTACATTATCTTAGAGAAAATGGGAAAGACAATATCCAGATACTAAAACATGGGATTTGTCCACAAAAAAAACATGGGATGGGATGGTGTTACTAACATATACATCTTGGTTGTAAACATTAAAATCCAGCTTTTACCATGTCGATGAAGCTTTTTCATATGAATTTGGATACTCTACTTGCCTTGACAATCCTTAGTTTCTAACCTCAGTCTGTCTATTACAACTCCAACTGTTCTCCAATCTTATTGGAGACCAAGGATATTTCCAAGACAATGAGAGCATCACCATCCTTTTCATATTTGAGTTGTGTTTACGGAGGAAGGTGCAATTAGCCAAGTCTAGCTTCTGCTTTGGGAAGCTTCTCTATTAATTTCTCTCAGATTTGAGAACCATGTAGTTATAATTCCCCATGCAACTGATTTTCTCTTCCCTTTTTTTGTTCCGCGGCGTCACTACGAAAGATGGACACATTTAATTTCTTTATTGGGAAAATGAAGACTATAGTAGATCAAGGATACGTACTTGTTAGTTGCTGGACTGCTCCAGGAAGTGAAGCATCCCATAATGAACAAGACCAGCCCATGCCTGAATGCTGTTGATTGGTCATCCGACAACATCTGCAACAAAATAGCTGCTAATGGAATAGCTGAACCAGAGCTTATCTGCGAAAAAAACTATCATCCTAGCATCGGGAAAGCGTTTCGCAAGATAATCCCCCATTTTTCCCTCCAAAGAGACTTCCAAGTTAGCAAGCAATTATAAAAAAAAATTGTCCAAATTAGATAACACTTTGTTGAATTATAATCTGGCAAGTCAAATGAAAGGTAAATTACTCAAATGGTCCACAAACTTGTACTCGATTTACATTTTGGTCTCTCAATTAAATTATTAGTCCAAATGGTCCATTAACTATATATTAATCGCTCCATTGGTCTTACCGTCTAATTTTCTATTAAATTTAACCAAATTTTAGGGTAAATACGACTTTTCATAATTAACAAATAAAATAGGGTTAAAATAAATACAAAATTTGAAAATAATTGAAGAAAAAGAGAAAAAAAATCATGAGACCTAAACCCCCTCCCTTGGATTTCTTCTCCCCCATTCCCCACAGACCTCTCCATTGAGGTCCACCACTTGCTGCTCCAAATGTGTGAACTTGGCAGGTGGATTGGAAGAAGGAGAAGGCTCTTGAACGTAGGATGATGGTTCTAAAAGCTTCTGGATGAACTTTTGGTGGAGGGAGGGATTATTGGGTGATGTGTGTATAGAGTTGTGGGTATAGAGATGTGGGTGTGGGGAAAGAGTTTGGGTAGTTTGGGAGATGAGGAGGTGAGGTGGGAGGAGAGGAGAGTGCACTTGGAGGGTGAGAAATTGACAATGGCTGTGATTTTGGGAGGTGAGGTTGGCCGGTGATGAGGTGGGGAGGAGGGTGATGGGTGGTTGTCTCTCAATAACAAAGGGAAATCAAAAGGGAAGGGGAGCTGGGGTTATGGGTTCATGGGGGCCTGGGGTGGAGGGTAGTTGTTGGATGGGTTTGGGTGGAGAGTGGTTGTGGGATGGGTTTGGGGGTTGGAGTTTAAGGGTGGTAGCCATGGGGGAAGAGAGAGAGAGAGAGAGAGTTTTTTTTTTTTTTTTTTTTAACGTACGAAATGACCAATTTGCCCTCATATTTAACAGCAACATTGACAGAATGTAACGATAGGACTAATGGAGAGATTAATATATAGTTAATGGACCATTTGGACTAATAATTTAATTGAGGGACCAAAATGTAAATCGAGTACAAGTTTGAGGACCATTTGAGTAATTTACCCGTCAAATGAATTTACTACCTACATTTTACTATATACCACTTTACAAGTTTGTTCTGCAATGTTATAGAGCTTATTTACTTTTGTTCACCCGTTTAGATTTAATTCTTGTGATGATAAGGTAAAATTCCCCATTGACTTGAAAACTATTTGTGGTCAACAAGTCAACTTTCTTTGGTGTGCCAACGTGCTACTGTTAGCTGTCAAGACCCTAACAAACTTATGAAAAATAGATAACTTGCACCCTAAGTTATTGACTTTAAACAAGTGATTGTGAATTTGGATGAAGAATATCTCCCAAGTAAGTTCTTTTCTTGTCTCAGACTGGTGAAGACTTCACAATTTCTCACAGTAAAAACTAGTAGTTCTGGCCTAAATGAATATTAAAAATAAATAAAACTGTTTTAAAGAGAATTTCCTATTACACAATTTAAAACAAAAGGGAACTGCCACGTTTGAAAGGACAACAGAACATTGGGCATCTATTTCTGCTTGGATTGTTGCCTATGACTCAGGCTGTCTGTGCTGGATTCAAACGTCAGCACCTTCAATTGATGAGGTTCAGTTGGAAATCGATATCAATGTTGAGATTGACAAACCTTTAATCTATTTTAGCCATAAAGAGCCTTGTTGGATGGGCAGAACTGGGATTTCTTCAGTCTGGATTGGATTAGATTGGATTGGAAGTGGCTGGATTGACAATTTCTGGTCTGAAACTGCACTTCAGCACCTGTTCTGCTTAATTGTGGATCACCTGCGATCTGTTCTGATGATTCTCAGGCATCAAGGCATCTCTCTAAATTTGTTAAGGTTTTTATATTATGAAAAGCCTGAAAAGCCTGAACTCTGCTTGATTGGCCTATGCTGAACCAAATTTGTAACGAGAAAAATCTCGTTTTCTTTGTGAACTGCTTCTTTAAGTTAAGTTGAAGTCAGAAACCTGAGGTCTGCTTGTTCTATCAGAGACTGGATGTCTTTTATAAATCAAAGAGCTTGATTACTTTAGAGTCTGAAGGCTTTTGAGATCGTATGATCTTGTTTTGAATTTATCAGTATGACTTGAGAGTTTTTGTTTTGATTGAATTTTTGGCTATCCTCAATCCTGTTCACCCCTCTCATATTTATAGAGAATCTGAATGAGGGTTTAATCCTTAATATCTAGAGGATAGATCTGTTGAGAGGATTCCTTGTTCCAGCGTGAAAAAAGGGATAGTAGTTTAGTCTGACAAAAGAAAACCCTCATCAAAAGTCAGTTTTTATGATGATCAGTTTTGATCTTCAGTCAACCAACTCTCTTACTCTTGTTTATCTCTCATAAACCCCACTTGCCCTGATGCAAAGCCCTCATGAGCATAGGAAAGAAACTTGGCATTAAATGGTTATGGGGAGTTATTTTCGAATTAAACCTTCTACCAACTCCCTATCACGTCATCTGCCCTATTGAAATCTTGACTTTAGAGTCACGTGGGCTCTTGTAGAGAGAGAGAGAGAGAGAGAGATCTTCCCAAAAATCTGCTGACTTGATTTATGAAATTGTGATCAACGGTGATGATCAAATTTTGATCCTTTGGAGAGATTAGAAGCTGGGCTTAGTTTTTAAACCAATTAGAAACTGATTTGTCCAGATTAAATCACCATTAATGGCAATTAATCTTTGTTGAGGCCCAAAAAATTCAAGGCTGAGCCCAAATATATTTCTAGCCTAGTACGACACCTAACTTAGGAAAAAACACAACTTGGGTACGTAAGAGTTTGTCATATGCGCTTGCACACGTGCCACGCTAAGCAAATAAGCAACACGCCACGCTACAAGCTTAAGTGAGCCCAAGCCACGTGAATGCCTGGGGCTTGTTGAGTAAGTTGTGGTATGGACGGTTACAAGCATTCATTAAACCCATTGATGGGCCAAGAAATGGAAGTTTTGGGCTGATTGGGAGCCCCAAAACTCGAGCCCATTTATTTAGCCCAAATATTTGGGTAAGCATGAAAGAGAGAAAAAGGTAGCCTATTACCTTAGAAAATTGGCCCATCACCTTAGTAAAAAATAGTCCATCACTCTAAAAGGTTGGCCAATCCCCTCCGTAAACTAGCCCATTACCTTAGGGAATGGCCCAAGTGACTTAGAAAAATCTAAAAGTCTCCAACACATGGCTAGAGACAAAACCACAACAGAAAACCAAGGGATAGAGACTTGCATAGGCTGCTGGGAAGCTCTAGCACATGACCAAAGGCAAACCTCAAGACAAACCATTCAAAAGACCAAAGGGTATTAGCGTGCGCAAGTTGCTAGGAGAAAAGGCATCCTTCAGACCAACGCTGCTATCTATTTCCTTTATTTACCAGCTCTTACCATGAAATAAGGAGGAAAGAAAGAGAAGTGATAACCAGAGATGGGAGGTTACCACTGGAATGACTGTGGGAAGACTTTTGAGCTCCCAAAAATCTTGTCTCTGTGTGTTTGGACAGATGAGGATTTCACAAATTAGGATGAATTAGAGGAAGGGAAGAGAAATGAAAGGAAAGACTTTGCAAAATTGGAGAGAACCCATTAGAGTTTCTTGGGAAGAAGCTCCTTTAAAAGGGGGGTATCCTCTACCCATTATCTCAAGACACGTCCAGAGAGAGCAAGCATCACCTCTCATCCTTGGATCCCTTCAATTTCGAGCCATATTCCTCCATCTTTTCCCATCTTCTCTTCTAGCAAGCCATTCCAGAGCCTGACGAAGCTTTCGTCAAGCTGTCGAAAATTACCCAAAGCACCCATTCTTTCACCCTAATTTCTATCTCTCTCTCTCCTCAGCAAATTCTCATGAAATCCTTTGCTTTAAACCTCGGTTTCTTGTAGAAAGTCTAGTCTTTCTCTCTCTCTCATGCTAAACTCATGAATGCTTAGCTTCCATGCCACAAGCCTCTCAAGCCAAGCCAAAAATTTATCTGTAAGCAACCGTTGGTTTCATTGGTGAAGAAGACCAAGGTGTTTCCTGAAGCTCAGCTACCCTTTCGAAGCACTCTTGGGCTTCGATTTTTGAACTCAGACCCATGGGCAATTTCACACATTTGGCTCTTTACAACAACCTAGGCCCATCAGTAGCTGTCGGAATGAAAAAGCCCCTACAATCCTTAATTTGTAAATTTATTCCTTGTAACTAGTTCACAAAGGTCTGAGCC
Organism: Prunus armeniaca; assembly: GCA_903112645.1. Classification (NCBI taxonomy): domain Eukaryota; kingdom Viridiplantae; phylum Streptophyta; class Magnoliopsida; order Rosales; family Rosaceae; genus Prunus; species Prunus armeniaca. The sequence goes on from CAEKDK010000006.1 coordinate 17,190,915, forward strand.
TCTAAACGCATTTGAGCTGACTTCTGACTTTAATAAAACAAAGTGCAAACTCTTGTTTTTGACATGGGCTGGCGCTTGGAATTTAGGCCCAAACCACTATAAACGTTTTTAGTCATATTATCACAGATCAAAAGCTATATATGAGCTTCATGTTAATCAATACACTTATCCGAACCACTTTCGTCTAAGTGTGCAATCATCCCCAAAGGTAGAAACCCATTTCACTTTTTTCCAGATGTAGGAGCAGCACTATTAGCAATCATGTTTCATGAAAGATAAAAATCAATTCATTCCTCAATAATTGAGGTTACAATAATGAATATGGTGACAAGTAATTTTTTGACGTAGTGGTTCAGAAAATATATTTAACTCGAAGTGACATCAATATTATTTATAAATTTGAAAATATTTTAAACTGAATATTAAACAGAAAAACGTAAGTTCTTCATGTGTCGAAATTCCTAACAAAGGGTACATGCATGCATCCTGCCTTTGTGAAAAGTATTTATTGACCATGTTTCTTGTAGTCAGAATTGACTGCTTTTTTTTCCTTCTGAGAAATGAAATGTATAGGAACCACACATTTAAAGGAAATGTGAACCAAAGGGATATCCTAAATTACATCAATATAATTTCGTTTTCTGGTGCTTTGTTACTAACAATGAAAAAAAGGACATAGTAGATCAAGGATATGTACTTGTTAGTTGCTGGACTGTTCCAGGAAGTGAAGCATCCCATAATGAACAAGACCAGCCCATGCCCCAGCCTGAATGATGACTTTTTAGTTGCAGGAATGTTCCAGGAAGTGAAGCATGCCACAATGAACAAGACCAGCCTATGCCTCAGCCTGGGTGATGACTCATCAGGCAACACCAGCAACAGCTGCTAAAGGAATGGTTGAACCGGAGCTCATCAGCAATGTTATTTTATATGCATGAATCACCGCAAAAACAGGATATTCATTATACAGAGTTGTCATAAAAATAATAAATTACACTCTGGTTTGATTCACATTGATCCAGATCCTGAAAATCAACACACTTGGGTAATTTTCTCTACAAATCCATCAGAAGTAAATGCTTTGCTATATAGCACTTCCTCTGTTATTGTATCAAGAATGTGAAGCCTTATTCAGAACCCTACTTGAACAATTAATGAATGAACCACACCATATAGAATTAGATAAGAAAGAATTAAAATGAATCAAAAGGGATCGATCTTCAACCACTAGCGAGGATGTGGTTCAGTAAAAGTCTCATATTCCATTACTATGACAGAGTTACTCTTGGATCGATCTGACCTTGTTGCCCCTGAATTATATTCAGATCGTAAGGACATGTCCGATGCAATGCTTCTATGCAAATAAAATGCAGGTTGGGAGGGCAGTGGGAGAGTGAAGGAGTAGCTATTCATCATGAGAATAACAGAAGCCATGGTTGGCCTATCAGCTACATTTTCTTGCACACATAATAATCCAATGTGGATGCATCTCATTATTTCATTTCTTGAACCAGTCTTCAATGTTGGATCTATTAGATTTGAAGCTGTCCCTTCCCTCCAACTTCTCCAGGCCTGCAATGATTTGTGAATTTGATAAGAGATAAGTTTTCTTTCTTTGATTCGTTGCACTAAATTGTATTGAGATACCAAAACTATATTATATTTTCACTTACGAAACTTAGAAGATCCTCCGCATTTTCTCCATGCCTGAAGCCACTATTTTTTTGTCCACTGACTATCTCTAGAACTAACACACCAAAACTGTAGACATCGGACTTAACAGAAAAGTGCCCACGCATTGCATACTCTGGAGCCATATACCCACTGCATATCAACAAAAAGAATGTCCGCGTTCACCAACACATATGGAAAGGAAATTGTTGACATATAACAGACATAAGCCCACAGGCAGTTAAGTGCATATTCTTACAAGGTCCCAACGATCCGACTAGTATTGCCTTGCGTTTGATCAGGCACAAACAACCTTGCCATGCCAAAATCTGAAATTTTGGGGTTCATTTCTGCATCTATCAAGATGTTACTAGCTTTGAGATCACGATGAATAATTTTAAGGCGAGAGTCTTCGTGGAGGTAAAGGAGGCCTCGAGCAGTGCCTACTATGATTTTGTAGCGCCTCCCCCAATCTAGTTGTGCACGCTTTGTTGGGTCTGCAAATATATTAATGCAAAATCAAGACTTCAATTACAATGTTTGCTTGCATACATGTCACACAATTGGAATTTTATAATAAACATTGGAAGTTAAACGAAAACAACGCATTATTCCAGACATACCAAATATGATGTGATCGAGACTTGCATTAAGGACAAATTCATAGACAAGAAGCCTTTCACTTCCTTCTAAGCAGAAACCTAAGAGTCTAACTAAATTCCGGTGTTGAAGTTTAGCCGCTAACAAGACCTCATTTTTGAATTCTAAATCTCCTTGCCCAGAATTTGTAGAGAGCCTTTTTACAGCTATATCATTTCCATTGAGAAGCCTACCCTGAAAAAATATATAGGTACAGAATGAAAAAACAGAAATCAGATAAGTGGTATTCAAGAAATATCAAAGTTATAAGTTCTTGTTATTAACTTGTCATTACCCTGTAAACAGATCCAAATCCGCCCTGTCCAAGTTTATTTGCTTCAGAAAAGTCATTTGTGGAAACTCTAATGGTGGCCAAGTCAAATTGCAAGGATTCTGCAGATCCAATTTCATCTGTATCGTCGTTGCCTGAGGAACAATTGAAATTCTAAAAACGCCTATAAAAGTGGTAGTACTCGGCTTCCTCCCTATCAAATGGAATAATATGATTAATTAATGTTCACTAGAGTTGCGTTCTTACCTGGAATTAACTTCCCAGTTTCAAGTTTTTTCTTTGTCCTCCTTACTCTTAAACAAATGCAGAAGAACATAACTATTAGTACCACAGAAACAACAATTGGCACAACGATAATGATGACAGTTCGAGATTTGTCACTCTTCGATCCTGCAAAAATCAGAAATCTCATTTGCATTAATTTGAATACATACATACAGATATATATGCATTAGAAATCTATTCGACCCAAAATTGTTGTAGTGTCAACAGTAGCAATGGTCCCTCAACTTGTACACGAGACAACTACATCAACTAAAAATTGAATTGAGGGACTAAAATGTAACTCGTCTACAAATTCCTGGACAATTTCTCTAGTTAAGCAAACTTTATTTCTTCAAAGCATAATATATTGGGATGTAAATATATATATATATACCTCCTGTACTGGTTGACGGGGGAGGAGGACTAGACAGTGGCGGTGGAGGAGGACTAGACAGTGGCGACGGAGAAGACGGCAATGGTCGGATAGTTGTAGTGTTAACGAAGCGATAGGTCTCATACCTAACATTACAGCTGGGTTTACTAATTAGAGCACCTTGCTTCCCCTCAAAAAATTTTGGAATATCTGCCAAAGAACTGCCCAAGCAATCACTGCAGACCTGCTCGGTCAAATCTGGCGTACACTGCGCAAGTCCATAGACATTTTGGAAGTTGGGAAAGGTTGCGGTCCCTACCGCAAATTTTCGAAGTGAACCGTTTCCTGCAGCTTGACCCCTTAGGTCCTCCAGTAGCGTATTCAGTTCTTGAGAAAACCCGTCGACGTCGGAGGGCACGTTCTGTGCGTTATACCACATGAGAGGAGGGAAAGTTTCCATGGCTCCGTAGATGGAGCGGTTGGAGTAGCGAAGCGTGCACTGTTCAATTACGCCGAAAGCTTCCTTTTGATTGGGACAGCCCTGTGTGATCTGTTGTGTGGCGTTGCTGAGGCAGCCACGGCAAAAGTCCACCGTGACATCCCCTCGACATAGCCCGATTGCGTAAACCTGGTCGGGGTTTTCCCCATAGGATAAGTTGTAGAAGCCGTAGCCATTGCCGTTGTTGGAGGGGGAAGAAAGAGAAGAGAGAAGGGTGTTGAGGTTTGTCTTGTAGGTACTGTTGGTGGTGTAGTTGCCTTTATCGTTGTAACAATATGGGGATTGAGATTGAGTGCTGATCATAAGGAACAAAACGGGAGAAAGGAAGAACAGAAATCTGAAGGAGAACATTAATGGGCGCCATTCTGTTTGTACATTATTGTTGGTCAAATCAAAAGAGAGCATAATACATAAAAAAGAAAATGTAATTTATTTCTCAAATTGATTGAATATTAAACCATTTTTAACGATGGCGTTTAGGAGTAAAGGACACTGATTATAGAGCCACTGTGCATCCACTATTTCCTTGTCTGTTGTCCAAAAAAAACTGATCAACACACACCATTTTTTATTTAGCTCTTTACTTTTCTCTCTTTTTTGCCCTTGACGAGAGAGAGAGAGAGAGGTGGGTGTGGCCCTGCCCTGTGAGGTAGGATGGAGCAGTGGGCACATGCATCAGTGCCTATTTTGACCAAGATTTTGAATTTCAACTGACAAAAGAGAGACGTGCCTACGTTCACAACTATTCACGCGGTATAAGTCCGTGCCTTTAGAGCAGTTTTCTACTAGTGGGGCCAACTTTCTTTTCTTTCTATTGCCTTTTCTTTCTAGAACCAAATTAAACGTTGGCCACATCGTTGATATATCATGACATGAGTAAAAAAATAGGTTCATTATACTAGGTAAATTGTTTTACTATGTACATTATTAGAGAAAAAAAATAGGTACATTATTTTGAGGGAGAAAATAGGCTCATTTTGAAAACAAATTCATAAAACAAACAATAAAAAGATGATCAAATTATTTTCATAAAACAAGTAATAAAGAAAAAAAATAGGTACAATATTTGGAGAAAAAATAGGTTCATTAAAAAAAATGTTTTAAAAACAAAACAATAAATAGATCATTAAATTATTTTTCAACATAATTAGAATGTACACTAATAAAAAAGAATACTGGTCGTATAATTCATAAAAAGAAAACAACATTAATTCTTAAATTTAATATTGAATTTAAATTATTAATACTTTAAATAGATTACTAGTCGTAATTCATATAAGGAAAACACCATTAATTCAAAAATAAATTACTAGTTGTAAAATAGATTACTAATACTTTAATGTGGAATTTAATATTTAATTTCAAATAAGTTTCTAAATTAGTTCCTACATCCATTACAACTATTTTGAGATATTTCCAAATTCAACGGGTGTCATTAGTTACACCCCCCATAACACATTAACTTATAAATTGGGGTAGTTTTGGAATCCGAAAAATATAATAAATAAGATTTTAAGTTATATTAGGTAACTTGCTTAGTTGGATTCTAGTCATCGGGTATTATTTGAAAAAATTAGGTATTTTAAATAGAAAACTAAAAAAAAGGGTTGTAGGTGATTTTAAATGAATTTTATGGGTCTAAGCTCAATTTATTATAAAATAAAAGCCACACACACATATTGACAGAGACGGGACTGGTTCTTCTTGTGATTTTTGATGAGGACTAATTGGAGATTTCAAATAAATAAAACAATTGAATATTAGAAGGGGGGGTGCATGGTTGACGTCAAGGCAAGGAGATATTGCAAGGAATTTTCTAGTGTGGACGGACTGCTTTTTTATTTACCAACCTTAATTAAGTGGGTGTCCTGGTCGAAGGAATGGAAACTTCTAAAAATGAAAAAAAGATAAAAATGTTCCAATAAGCATATGTAATTCATGAAATTGGAAACATCTAAGCTGAAACTCAACGTCCATTTAGGGATAAGAGGCCCCCATTTGGGATTGTTTCTTTTCGCCGAAAACCTGCTTCACTTTAAAGTTAAGCAGTTTCAAGTGTTTGGTAAAAATAAAATATCCTGATTATTTTAAAAGAAGTGGCCTTTTGACAGCAGCTTTTAAAAGCAAACTCTGGGTTACTTTTCAAAACTGCTTTCAAAAGAAGAAGATATAAACCTTTAATGAATTTTTTTAATTCCCAAAATACCATCATTCATTTTAAAAAATGACACCACCTCCACTTCCACATCCAACTCCACCACTTGCACCACCACATTCACTACCTCCACAACCGCCGCCACCATCACTGCCACTACCATCACCATCACATCCTCCTCCTCCTCCTCCCCACCACCACCACCACCCCTCCTCCACCTCTACCTCCACCACCACCTCCACAACCAACACCACACTGCCATTGCCACCACCACCATCATCTCCAGAACCGCCATCCCCACCACCACCACTACCACAACCACAACCACCAACTCCACCTTGATCACCACCACCACCTCCACTCCATCACCTCCACTACCACCACATGATTAGTACATAACACTTTCAATATTATGCCTATTTTAATCATTATTCACAGTTACAACAATTTTATATTAAATTTACCAAACGGTTTTGACACTGCTTTTTGTATTAACAGCACTTTAAAAATATTATTTACCAAACATGGAGCTGCTTTACTTTACAGCTATTTTCAAAGCACAACAGAAGCAACTTTTTTTAGAAAGTGACAGCAATTCTAAACTAGGCCAACTCAAGCATTCAACTTTTTCTTCTTTTTTGTTTTTGCAAATTATGATTCTGGTCTCTATAATTTGGCAAAATCTGACGTTAATTAAACTGTTAGATGGAAAATTAAATTTCAATTTCAATTTGGGTGGAAAATTAAAAATCATTAAATGCCACATCAAATATTTGACTAGAATTATGAATTATGATCTCATCCAACCATATAATATTGCCCACTAAATTGGCCCTAAAAAAGAGCTACATCACAACAATATGAGTCTAGCCACAACAAAAGTATTGAACTCATTGAGAACATATATAGTCCTCGATGTCCATGTGAGTCAAACTTGAGACCTTCTCTAACTAAAAATGCTACTAAAACAAAGGCTAGTTAGTAGCCCAAAATTCCTTTCAAGTTTAGAAATTGTCATAGCTTTGTTTTGTGAGCAGATCCTCAACAACTTGTAAAATAACATCAATTTCGATTCCCATCACCCATCTAACTTTATAGAGTTTACGAGCTAAATTTACAAAGAAAATTAACTAGGTTATTACTTGTAGACTACTCCAAATCAATTACAATTAATATAAACAAGGAAACTAAAACTAACTTCCCTAGTTCTTAACACCCATGTTCTTATGAGAACTAGGTGCAATTGTTAGTTACAAGAACCGACATACCTTATGCAAAAGGGAATCCAGCAACTGAAGGCTTTAACAATTATATAATACTATAGCCTGGTTATTGATTGAAATGGTCCCCTAATTTTTGCTCCAATCTCATTTTAGTCCACCAACTAAAATTTTCATTTCAATAGTCCTCCAACTCTCTATTTAGTATCCAAAATGGTCCTATTGTGAAAGTCTGTCAATTTTGCCATTAAATTCAGGGGTTAAAGTGTCTCTATGAATTAAAATAGTAATATAGAGTTTTAAAAATTAAAGGAAACTATTATAAAACTTAGAAAATTTTAAAACATTGAATCTCACTAGCCACAATAGCTTTTTTTTTCCCCCCTTGAGATTGACCTAACAATTAATAAAAAATTTATCTATTGTTTAAATTAATTAAAAAATTTAAAATTAGATAAATACAAAAATAAAATAACAAATTTTTTAAAAGAGTAAACAAACCCATATTTATACAAAAACACTGCCTTGCATCCCAACTCCACAACCTCCCCCCTCTCAGCCTTCCCCCACACATCCCTCTGCTTTTTCTCCCTCACGACCTGACCATCCCATCCCCACCCGCAACCCACAGCCCTAGCCCCAAGCCCCAGGATTCTAATTCGGGCAAAAAATTGAGGAAATGATATTGCTCAAAACTCAAGAGCGAGGGATGCTGAACACACTCTATTTCTTTGATTTGGTTTTCATCCAATCTATCCCCAAATCACATCAAAACCAACAAGCAAAACATGGCGTATTGCAAATGCTCAACCACTGTGACGCCTTTGGGTTAGGTTTGAGAATTTGTTTCAAGCCAGTCCCCTAGGATGTAGCACATACTCATTTTTATCATCTTTGTTCCCTGTGCTCAGGCACCTTCTTTTGTATTTGTTGATGAAATTTGTACAAGTGCATGACAAAGTGTTTTAACTGCTGCCCTGATCTTCCTTACTAGTTATCAATCTATTGGGATAATGTTTCTTTCTAGACAATGAATGATCATTTATATTTCCCTTATTTGCTTTATCCTTTGATGCTGTGAATTATTTTCAGGATTTATTTCTTTTTTCTCTCTCAGTATTTACCTCTTAGTAAATTTAGGTTTTAGCCAAAAAAAAAATTTCACTTTTGGAAAAAGCCAAAGCTTTTTCAAAAAATACAGAAAAACCTCTCAACTTTCAAATCAAAGACATGCAAATGTAAAAGATTCCTTAGGAAATCCAAAAATAAATAAGAGCAATTTTGTCCATTTTGGCTTCTTTTACAAAATTTCTCTCTCCTTTGTGTTTTTCCAAAATCTCAAAAAGTTTTTAATTTTAATGTATTATATATAAGAGAGGGAGAGAGAGAGAGAGAGAGAGAGAGAGAGAGAACGTGTGCAAGAAGCTTAATTTGGACTTTTCTCTCTTTTTTGCCATTGACGAGAGAGAGAGAGAGAGAGAGAGGTGGATGTGGCCCTGCCCTGTGAGGTAGGATGGAGCAGTGGGGCACATGCATCAGTGCCTATTTTGACCAAGATTTTGAATTTCAACTGACAAAAGAGTGTGGTGCCTACGTTCACAACTATCCACACGGTATAAGTCCGTGCCTTTAGAGCAGTTTTCTAATAGTGGGACCAACTTTCTTTTCTCTCTATTGCTTTTTCTAGAACCAAATTAAACGTTGGCCACATCCATTTATATTTGTGTAAACCACCGTGTAATCTGGGTCAAAGGAAAGGAAAATTCCACAAAAGAAAAGGTGTCGTAGTTTTGATCCAACTTCTAAATCTAAAGCATACATAGGAAGTTCATGAGATTGGGAAAAGATCAATTTCGGGAGACTGAGGGAGTAGCTATTCAGCATCACAATAACTAAAGCCATGGTTGGCTTATCAGCAGCCACATTTTCATGCACACATAATAATCCAATGTGGATGCATCTCATTATTTCACTTCTTGAACCAGTCCTCAAGGTGGGATCTATTAGATTTGAAGTTGTCCCTTCCCTTCAATTTTTCCATGCCTACAATAATTTATGAATTGGAATAAATTAATTGAGATAAAAATTTGTTTCTTTCATTGCAATCAATTTCACTAATCACTACTACAAAAATCGAAATAGACGACAGGAATCCACTATCGTCTAGAAGGTTTTCAAAACCGTCGTGAAATCGACCGCCATCTTTTGATATATAAAATGACGACGGCTAGTACCCAACGTCGTTAAAACATTCAATGTCAAAAAATATTACAAACCGACATCTAATTACTATATATATAGCGTAAAATGTAACATTCGACAAAATTAGATGACAGTTTTATTAAAACAGAGACGTCTGAAGAGTGTTACATGTCAAAATCAAAACAAGCACCAACGTACAGATAATTATCGATGTCCCTAATTGAAGGAATACAGGTTTTATTAAACCGTAATGGTTAATTTATACTGTGTTAAATAAATAAACAAACCGACATCTAACTTGTAAAAGACGACGCATAGCCAAAAGAACGGACGTTTACAGCATATTACATGTCAATAATCACACAGGCACCGAAGTAAAATTAATTTACCACGAGACACATGTGGAAAAAACCGTCGCTTATACGATTATCCACATTGCAATGTAGGAGAACAACGCCTTTTAAAAAATATTCCATGTCTGTTTCTTGCGAGAATAGTCATTTAAATTATACAAAGATGACACTTTTTATACAAAATGGACGTCTGAATACTTTAAAATGACACAATATTGTTGAATACCAACGTAAGAAATCCTACCAACGACTACTGTTGTTAAAGGCTAACATTAAAAATTATATTGAAGGCGTGGACAGGAAAAGAAACAACGTGGATTATATCTTCAACGTCGGTTTTTGTAAAATAAAGGACGTGGTTAATTCCTTCACTACGTCACGAGGATCCAATTGTATGACGTTGTAATTCCTTACCATGTCGGTTTCTAATACATGTTGGTGTGGTCAACCTTTTAAAAGTCGCTTGTGTAACCCTCCTTGACGTGTGTATTCTTTGAGACCTCATATGTTTTAGACTTAGTTTCAGTGTTCTACTTCTGTTTGCTCTTGTTCAGCTATCCTGTTATGCTTTGATATAGCACTTCATATGTTATTGTATCAAGAATGTGCTGCATTGATTTGAAACCAATGTGCTCATAAAAACTTATTTTATGGTTCGAAAATTGACTACTTGTTTCGCTTTAGGTCTTCAATGTCCAGACTTAGCTATTTACTTTTGAAATATGATTCTTTCGTATCAATTTACTTAAACTGGAATATCTTTCGCTACGCAAAATACAGAGGACATAAGTCAAGTGTACAATATTATGATGAACAAGAAAAGTTGATAAACAAATTAAAATACTAATTTGAAGTAACAGAATATTAGCAGACTCTTGCACTGTTCTTTGATTATGTCCATGAGAAGGCTCATTCAGAACCCTACTTGAACAATAGTGAATGAACTAAACAGATCCAAATCCGCCCTTTCCAAGTTTATTTGCTTCAGAAAAGTTATTTGTGGAAATTCTAATGGTGGCCAAGTCAAATTGCAAGGATTCTGCAAATCCAATTTCATATGTATCGTCGCCGCATGGGGAACAATTTAAACTCTAAAAATGCCTATAAAAGTAGTAGTACTTGGCTTCCATCTTTTCACACCATAGAGGGCAAGATCCAAATTGTTGGTGGCACGTGCTTCTGCGAACGATCCAAGCAGTAATGTGTTCCCATGCTTCTCTTTTCCAAGTCGAAGGTACCCATGTCATGAGGCCCTTTAGGTTTATGGTATTCCACATCCACACAATCATCAGTGAAGTATAAGGAATTTGGCTGACAACCTGGAAAGTCCAGCGCAGAGACACAAATGGATTGATTGGTACCCAAAAACAGAGCTTCATTTCCAATACTTTCAATCTCAACCCATTGGGGTCTCTCCCCATGAGCACTGAACAGCTTAAAAACCTTGAAGCTCAGTCTCCGTAAAACGATCATAACCATTTACTCGTTCAAACTTTAACCTTTCAAACTTGAAAAACTTGAAGTTGAGAGACTTTTACAATATTTTACTCGTTTGAACTTCCTAACCAGCAAAAGATCTCCCTTGGATGATTGCACAAGGTATGATTTATTGTCAGTGTCTGGATCCATTGGCACAAGTAAGCTTACATGGGGTTCGGTAGTTTGATCCCTGCTAACATTCATCGAAAAAACACTACCACCCAAACTAACACCTAGAAACTGGCCTTTATTGTAAATTACATCATCGAATCCGATCAATTGATCTATGCTAGTCCAAGCATCGTCCCCTGACTTAAAATGGGCTATTTGTTTCCCATAGCCATCATAGATGACCAATACTTCATATTCATTAGGAAGAAAAGAAGGGTCTGCAGACAATTCAACTTTATTAATGTAGTAATCACATCTATAAGCTACCGTCGATCTCCAAGTGGATTTGGGGACTGGTGGAAGGCTAATGGTACACCCGGTAAAAGGGTTTAAGAGGGTTACTACCAGATTCTCATCCACACAAGCCAACCAACCATGGGAAGAACCACAGAACCTCTTACTGTAATACACATTCAACTCAAAGCTACAAGTCTTACCTTGTGTCACACTATACAAGCCACGCCTTTCGCTGCTACCGTCTATGGTGGGAATTATGAGCATAGGAATCTGCTTGTGACATGATTTGATGGGCTGCTTCTTGCGATGTAAAGCGACTGATTGCCAATGCTTGCAAACTGCACTAAATCGGATATAGTCAGAAATTGGGATCAACTTTTCTAGAATCAAATCCAGAATGTTGCTTGGAAGCCATGCCCAGCCTGAAACTAAGGTTGGGACCATCTTCCATTGTGCTACATTTGACTTATTTAGGTGGCTAGCTTGGAATTGGTTTTCATTGACAATTTATGAGGAATCAAGAGGCTTTCCTTAGGCTACAGTTCCTCAGGCATGAACATTGGTGAGCTGTCCTCCCCAGTTACAGCATTGGAATATTCCCCCTTTCCTGCAAAACCGATGAAATTGTGATTGTTTTTCCTTGTATATATGGTTCAACATGGCCATGTCTAATTTAGAATTTTAGAAGGTTCCAAAAGTAGCAAGCTGGCCTGTGACATAATAATAAATTAATTAATAACTAGCTTCACTGCATAAGGTTGGAGACGGCATCATAAGCCGATGGAAAAGATCCCTCTACCCCGTCTGTGTAGAGTTCCATCAAAGACAAGAAGAACCAACTAAACCGACTAGGCCAAATCTTTTATCCCCAAATCTCCATCCATTCACCCCACCCCTAAACACACCAATCCCAACTCTACATCTGTCAGACAATTGCATAACCAGGTCCCCAAAAAAAAAAAAAAAAAAAAAAAAAAAAAAAAAAAAAAAAAAAAAAAAAAAAAAAAAAAAAAAAAAAAAAAAAAAAAAAAAAAAAAAAAAAAAAAAAAAAAAAAAAAAAAAAAAAAAAAAAAAAAAAAAAAAAAAAAAAAAAAAAAAAAAAAAAAAAAAAAAAAAAAAAAAAAAAAAAAAAAAAAAAAAAAAAAAAAAAAAAAAAAAAAAAAAAAAAAAAAAAAAAAAAAAAAAAAAAAAAAAAAAAAAAAAAAAAAAAAAAAAAAAAAAAAAAAAAAAAAAAAAAAAAAAAAAAAAAAAAAAAAAAAAAAAAAAAAAAAAAAAAAAAAAAAAAAAAAAAAAAAAAAAAAAAAAAAAAAAAAAAAAAAAAAAAAAAAAAAAAAAAAAACAGCCAAACTGATGATAGAGAGTCGTTCTGGAATCAGAATGGTCTCAATTCTTTTTTTTTCCAATCGTATCATAAGCTAAAAGCGGAGCATGTAAAAAAAAATACCAGGAATCATCTTACTACTCTCATTAACCAAACCAAACAAATTAGAAGGAAACATGTCAACATGAGCACATGATATGCACATAAGGACATAATAGAGTCATCGGCAGATTACAGAATATTTGTGACATTCAAGCCCACCTCCCTCAAGGAGATTAAGAATCCAGTGCTTAAGCCTCATCCATCTGCTCCTGCAAGAATCCAAACACGGGTATATTTAGGAAAGGCTTTTAGAAGCTAAAATGCAACCTTGCATATTTATGGCCTGCACATCACACCCATTACTAAATTTGCAAAATAAAAGACCACACGCATGCAAGGGAATCAAACCCTTTTTATTTCTTAGTCATACAGAGCATTATAAATATATTTCCTACTTTATGCATCAAAATTCAACCAGTAAATCATGACATTGGACCCTTGATTTTGAGGTTTCAATTAATATATTCTGATGATGTTTTTATTACTTTATGCATCAAAATTCAAACAGTATATCATCCCCACTACATAAATCGCTGCAAAAAATACTCAATTTGAAAGTAGCACTGACCTGCAAATCTGAAGTCCAGAGAGTGAGGTTGTCCCTCAGCAGTTGCATGATAAGGGTGCTGTCTTTGTATGATTCCTCTCCCAGCGTATCAAGCTCAGCAATAGCTTCCTCAAAAGCCTGCATACAACGCAAGGTAGTTTAAGAAATCTAGAGATTATCACATCAATCGGAACAGATATGTTATATCAGCTCATGTATGAGGAGTTAACAAAGTATAGACAATAAAACCAACTAGCTCTTTGTCTAGTGGTACTTCTCTTTCGAATGTTGGAAGAGGTCCCAAGTTCGAATTCCCCCTCCTCCATTGATCAAAATTTCTCTCCATCATTTGTTACTTCCTCTTATTATGTTTTCCTAATCACCACCTTGCCTCCTGCACCCCGACATTTTATCTCTCTAGGTTTGTGGATCCCAGCATCCTAACCTTTTTTTTTCCAGCTTGACAAGGCTATTAATGGGCCCAAACAAACTCCTCATGCCTAGTTTCAGCAATTTAAGTCTTTCATCCTATGGTTACACACAGATCCCTCCATATTTGTTTTTAAATGTCACTCTCATGTGGATGAAATTGTGATAGCCAGAGACACACCATCTTTGCTTTCCTCCTATATGTCCACTTTCTGCAACAAATTTTAAATATTGAATCCTGGCACGCTTAATTATTTTCTAGGCCTTGAGTTGTCTTCTTTACATTTAGGCCTTCCATCTCGGGCAACTAGGAAATGTTATGGGAAAGCGCAAACAGGCACCACTCCCTTGAGCACTAAGTTGCAATTTTGCATACTCACCCTTTCAGACGCTAATGAATACCATTGTTTAGTTTCCTTACTCCAGTAGCTAACTATGACTTATCCAAACATCACCTTTGCAATTCATCATGCTGCTCAATCTATGAGTGTACTATGAACCCTACATCTTGTTGCTATTGAGCACATTCTACAGTCTCTCAAAGTAACTCTGGATTCTGTATTAGACTTTTGACCATCTTCTAGTACCGTTGCTGTTTATGCTTTCTCTAATGTTGATTGGGTTGGTTTTCTCAGTCTTCAACTTCTGGTTCTAAGTTTTCTTGGGCCCCAACCTGATTTTTTGTATTGCCAAAAGAAGACTACTGTCTCTTGTTCCAGTGCATTGCTCACTTACTCAAGTTTGTGCCAAGATTTTTTGGATTATCCACCTTTCCTCATTAGCTCCATTTGCTTATTTCAAATCCGGTACTGCTCTAGTTTGGTAACCTCAATGCTACAAACATGGTTTCTGGTCTGGTTTTCCAAGCTCGCACCAAGCACATTGAGCTTGATTTATCACTTCATTTGTGACCATATACCTTTCTGACAGTAATTGGTTTCAGTTTGTTCCTTCAACCCATCAGGATTTTTATTTCTTCATTAAGGGATTCACAAGCACCTTTATGTACTTGCATTCCAAAAACTCGTTCTCTCTAGACCATTGAATTTGAGGGGAATTATTAGGTAGCCTCCTAAGTTATCTCTTAGTTGATACCAAATGCATTTTGGCTTAATTCTTGTACTTTCCCTCTAAAATTTTCTAACTATTAATTAGCTCTTAGATTTCCTATGACTAGAATATATGCCTCACATGAGATGAAACCCTTACCCAAAGATTTTTGGACGCAGATTTTCAATATCTAAATGTTAAAAAACACAACAGACAATTGATCACACTAACATACTATGAAGTCCATGCCATAAATTACGTTTTGCATCTATGTCACATAGATGAACATGCATAGGGTATTGAGGCCAATTGTAATTGCTGCATAACTATTCTATTCCCAGTGAATATAATTGTATCTCCTGCTTTTGGTTGGTCTCCTAGCTGGTGCCACTCAATGTCAAGTTTGGCTTCTTTCCTAGCTAAATGAACTCTTTATGGGTAGAACATAAGTGAGTTCATCCACTTACAGTCTATAAAATTTAATACTGCCCAAACACCATACAAAAATCTAAAATTCCCAAGTTAACATTTTCCCTTCTTCTCATCTATACATCCATAATTCCCAATTATCCATCTACAAATGCAAGCAAAAGAAACCTCAAGAGGGAAAGAGAAAACAATTAATGAATAAATTCAATCAAGCAACCCTTGCAACCATACAGTCAAAGTCCATTCTTATCTTCACCAAAGAAAAAACAAAGTCCAGTATAACCATTAGTGTTAGCCTCCAGCATAGAAGATGCACTTTGCATGCTACCAAAGTAATAATCATACTATGTTGGTGTAGCAAGTATGGAAATACTATAAATAATCACAACCAACTTCTTGCTAATCTCGGTCTCCTAATAGCATATTGCATCTCAGAAGAAGTGAGTTAAATCCTACCAAATTATAAATGCTAATTTATAGTGCCTTATCCAAGAATGTGTGATGTCTTGGAGGCCAAGGTCTAAAATATCGGTCCGGAAAATATACCAGAGGTCCAAAACACGATAGCGGTAAAAACTCGAGAGAAGCAGCGGAAATTGTTTGAAAAAATGGAAACTTCCAATGAAACTTTAGGAGATGCTATTACTATTAAAAAAAAAAAAAAAAAAAAAAAAAAAAAAAAAAAAAAAATAACTGTATACAGATTTGGACTGATTAGGGTGAACATAATGTGTGCAGATACACACTCTTACTTAGAATGGGTTTACTAGTTACTAAAATATGACTGAATACACAACATAATAAGTATATGTATAAAAGTGTAGACAATAACAAATGGAGTAGATTAAATAACTGCAACAATTAAACAAGAGTGATTTATATAAAGTACATATATATATATATATATATGCATATAAATTAACAATAATAAATGCACAGACTAAATAACACTTGATAAATATACAAGGACTTACATAGTATACATGTAGATGAACAACTATAACTGTGTAGATTAAACCAAATATTGGTTACTGCAGGGGTTAGATAGTGACATGATGATCTTACCTATTTACTGCACATTCATCTGCTACCCTAATATGTTTTGATAATAAATACAATATGGATAACATAAATGATGCAAATGTGCATCAGCCCAGGTGGAAAAGGCGCTAACAGGGTCATTACGTGGTGGGATGGGTAATCCCTTCATTTCATTTGCCCTCAGAATTTAAGACCGTGGAAGAGGCTAAGTTGGAGTGTCATTGAGCACTGCTAAAGATTTATGCAATCATAAGAATACCTTTTTGCTTTTAAAGAAAAATATTGGCGGCTAAGGACCAAAATATGGAAGAAACAGGCATTTCCAAGAGTCTACTTCTCAGTCAATTATGTCCAGAACAGCAAAATTTGTAGCACATTGAGTAAAATAAACTACTTCAACATCCTCAAACTAACAGAAAGAGTTTTACAGTAAGCAACACCATTGTAGCTTATGTATTCCACTACTAATTTGCCTCCATACAAATGAAGCTGCCCTAATTTCAAATTAACAAATACCTAGGCAAGGAACCTAAAGATCTTTCGCACCAATATTCAAAATTCAACATACTCCAGTGTTTTCTATTCATATGATCATACCATAAGAAGTAAAGAATTACAAGTCTTTAAACCAATAACTTCAAGAATCTCAAAGGAAGCCCAAACCTGTTTAGCCATGCTACAAGCTTTCTCTGAGGAATTAAGGATCTCGTAGTAAAACACCGAGAAATTGAGCGCCAGCCCCAACCTTATTGGATGCGTAGGCGCCAAATCAGCCAGCGCAATATCCTTCACACCAATCCAATTAAACCAAATCAAACTAAATTAAATTTGGTTTTTAAGTGAATTAAATCGAAAGAAAAAGAAATGAAAATACCTGAGCAGCCTTGTAAGCAACCATGGTGTCCTCGGCAGCGGTTTTTCTCTCATCGCCATTTTTAAACTCAGCGAGGTATCGATGATAATCGCCCTTCATCTTCAAGTAGAAGACTTTGGACTCTCCAGTAGAAGCCGATGGAACAAGGTGCTTCTCCAGGAGCTCGAGAATTCCGGCGCAGATGGCCGAGAGCTCAGTCTCGACCTTGGATCTGTACTGCTTGACGAGCGCCACGTGTTCCTCGTTCCGGCGTCCCTCCTCCTTCTGCTCGATCGATGACACTATGCGCCAAGCCGCCCGGAGCGAGCCGATGACGTTCTTGTAGGCGACACTGAGCAGGTTGCGCTCCTCGACCGTCAGCTCAGTCCCGGCGGCGGTGGACCCCACCACCAGCTTCTCCATGAAGCTCACCATCTCCTCGTAGCGCTCGGCTTGCTCGGCGAGCTTGGCCAGGTACACATACTGTTCTCGGCTTAGGGTTTCGGGTACTGCGGAAGCCATTGGAGAAGGGGAAGCAGAGAGAGTTTGAGAGTTGAGAGACGGAGAGAGAGAGAGAGAGAGAGAGAGAGAGAGAGAGGGATTGAGATTCGTTTGATTTTGAACAAGTTGGGTTGAAAAAGGTGAGATTATTGTTGGGATTTGGCCTAATGCTGAGAGTAATGAAAATGTTAACTACTCGCTTCTTGGGATCGTTAGCGTTCGAGACGGCGTCGTCTGGCGAAGTGTGGTTTTTGAGGTTAGTGGCGAGTACAGTGGTTTAAGGATTAGGTTGCTTTGTGGTTCTCCGATTGGACCATAATTATGAGAAGAGGATAGAACGTTGGAAGATGGTTGGATCTGAGAAAGGTCAAATTTCGGCGACGGTTACTTGGGCTGGGGCTGGGGCCATGTCGTTGTGTTTTCAATTGGAAGTTTCTTGAGCCCCACAAATAGCCCAATGGTCTTTTGCTACACTTTTTTCTGTTACTTTCGTTTGGTTGCAAGCTCCAACTACATATGCACACCAGCCCAAATGCGTAAACAAACCAAACCTACTCAAAAGAAAACCATTAGGGCCCGTTTGGTTTGCGAATTGAACTTCTTGAAAATAAATTTCTCATGTTTAATTACACGTTTGAGAATGCTGGGAAATGAGGACTAGGAAATGCAACTATCTACCATTCTCATGTTTAGTTAGTGCAGTGTTATGAATGAAAAGTTATCAAGTTTCCAACAATACCCTTGATTTTTAATTATTATTTGTTTGTACCATGTCTGACCGCCCACTCACGTCGTGACACGTGGAACACCCTCAAAGCCGAGACCAGCTCAACCGGGCCATACCGAATGTTCTTTCGGCATGTTGTACCGATTCAGGGGGTCGATTACGCACCATCAGTCCTTTCGCTAACCTTCGGCATGGTCTGCCGAGCGACCAACCATCACGTCAATTCAATTCTGTCAGATTACCTCAGAACTTCTGCCAGAACCTGTCAGAGCACGTGTCGATCTCCGAAGACACTCCCACGAGTCCCACATCAAAACTAAGTGTTAAAAGCATTACAAATGTTCTCTATAAATAGAGCCCCTTGACCCAGCCAAGTGGTAAGACTTTCTGACTGGACTAAGTGCTTCCACTGTCAATAGAATCGTTTTTAGTTACTAACTTTGGCATCGGAGTACCTTCGGCAGGTACCACACCGGTATCCCCTCCTCAGTTCGGATCCAGCCCCTGCTCAAACCTCTGGACATCACGGAAGAATGTCACTCCAATCCTCAACCATCAGCACACTTGTAAGTTAGCCTAAACTCTTATCTGTTCAGATTTAGCGCGAACATTATTTTAATCTAATAATTATGAATTGCACAGCACCCTAACTTTTACATCTCCCTTCCTCCATGCCCAGCGTTGGTAATCTCCATAGCCTTGATGTGCTAAATATCACAATTTGCCCACCTTTCATACCCAGATCAAAACAAAGCAATACATATGAAGTTTGAGAAAATACCCAAGCAGACATGGGATTGTTAGGATTATAAAACACTTCTCTCCACTCAAAACCAGAATGAATTTGGGGGACTTCCATGGAAGGGCAGGGTAATCATGCTCTTAGTTTCGTGAAATTTCATTAGGGATGATCACAATGACTCTTAATCAATTGCTTTTCCACTTTATCAATAATCTTAATTATATTGAATCACAATGACTCTTAATCAATTGCTTTTCCACTTTATCAATAATCTTAATTTTATTTCAATATGTAATAAGTTAGCAACTAATTGAGTGAAGTGAATTAGCAACCATGGCTCATCTTTTTTTTTTTGGTTAACTGGACATTCTTCATGATATTACAATCTAGAAATTTTGGCAAAGAAACCTGCATTATAATGTTGGAGAAAAAGTAATGGAAAGACCAGAAAGACTTGCAGAAAGAAACCCTCAACCATGGCTCCAATTAATAAGCCTTTTCAAAGCAATCATGCATCTATTTGGTGATGTTGTTACTGATTTGACTCCTTATGAGGATGAAATTTATGGTCCCGACTAATCTCAATTTGGACGATCGGATTAGGGTTCTAAATAGACTGGATGCCATTGTTAAGTGCTGAGTGCTCACCCTAATAAGCTATAGGTAGAAAGACAAAGAAAGTTGGAGAGTTATGGATAGTGTGCGATTGGTAATTATTATGTTATAATAATAATAAACAATGTTGAATAAAAGTGTTATTAGAAAGATAATAATAAATTAGTTGTGAGATTTAATATCAGCC
Organism: Prunus armeniaca; assembly: GCA_903112645.1. NCBI lineage: Eukaryota > Viridiplantae > Streptophyta > Magnoliopsida > Rosales > Rosaceae > Prunus > Prunus armeniaca. The sequence continues at coordinate 17,211,014 of CAEKDK010000006.1, forward strand.
ATTAATAGTGTTTAAATCTAATGGTTCAAAATTTGTGTCAAAACTTGTATTAAAAACATAGTGCCACGGATCCAGCCTCATATATACTAGCCTCTCTGCATGCGCTTCCGCGCCTGCGAGAGGCCTTTTTTAAAAGAATTTAATTTTTTTTTTGAATTAAAAAGATAATGGGTAGTTGTGTTCCGTAAAAATAGAATCCATTATCTGATTTTTCTTTTAATTTTATTTTTTTTTAAAGTGTGAATTTACCATATTATCTTAATTTAATTAATAATTTCAATTCTTAACGTTTGCATTAACCAATGGCATTTTCTGGTATTTTGAATGTTTCACTATTCTCTGCCTTTTGCTTTATATATATATATATATATATATATATTGAGTAAAGCCATCTCCAATCCATGAGGCAAAACCCAAATAATTCTAAATTATAGCCCAATTCTTCTCCCAACCCAAGAAAAGTAAGGGACCAAAATTTGAGAAAACCCAAAATTGGAGCCAAATACCATTCCAGCTATTGCCTGGACTGGAAAACTTTTTGGTGGAGTCCACTCAAGGCTGACGAAGCCCATGTGCAAGGAAGAATCAGTAGGCCCCGTCGTTGCTGATGTGCTACAGCTGTTGTCCAGCCACGTGGCAAGCGCCTGTGATGTTGCCTTTGAAATCCAACGTCAACAATTCAAACAAATTTTTTTTTAATAATTCCAATAGTAACTCAAATCAATGATTCATATTAAATCCAAGCTATTTAAACAGTAAAAAACTTCCAACGGTCATAATAATATTTTAAATTAATCAAAATCATATCCAACTCCAAAACTCACTCCAAACTCCAAGAAAGAAGAAGTATTGGGTGGATAAACAAAATGAAATTATGCAAGAACATGCACAAGGTCAATAATTTGCAGTTAATCCCGAAGACAATTGAGGGGACTATTATCCAAGCCCCCCACGATGGTGGTTATTAGTTTATTCCTCTTGGGTTTCATGTATGGTGAATTTGAAGATTGTGTGTTTTCTTTTGGAATAAAATTATATTTGTAGAATTTCAATTTTTTTAGGTCAAATTGTTCAAAAAATTAAATTATGAAAGATTATTTAAAAAGATTAAATGAAGAAAAAAAAAAAAAAAAAAAAAAAAAAAAAAAAAAAAAAAAGTTACTTACAAACTTAAACCATTCTAACAATTTAATAAAGTAGCGGACTTAAAATTCAAGTTTAGAGGGTTTGGGGAAAAAATGGTTTAGGTCCGATAATAGTTACTTTTTGAAAGGGGAAAATTTAGGTTTAGCTCCAAATGAGTTGGAGAAGGCCTAAGAGCATAAGATTTAATTAGGGCCCGTCTGGTAACGTTTTCGGAGAGTGTTTTCTGAGAATATTTTCAGAGAATGAAAACAAGAAAACAAATTTGCATTTTCAGGAAATGAAAATGCGTCTGGTAGATTAATTAGAAAACATCTTCAAAAAACAAAAACAATGAAAATGTGTCTGGTAGTACAATTTGAAAATAATAATATGTGACTTATTTTCAATTGTATTTTTGCTAATTTCAGTTTTTTTTTAATAAAAAAAAATCTGCTATTTTTCAAAGACAACAATTTATAAACAATAAAAAAATGTATAATTTAACAAATAAAAAATTCTAATGTTTTTTTTAAGACAAACTATCTTATCTCATTTCTTTTTTCTCTTTCTCTTTCTTTCTTCCTTTCCTTCCTTCCCAGGCCCGTGCCCTTCCTTTTTTCTCTTTTCCTTTTTTCTTCTTCTATTCCTTCCCAGACTTTCTTTTTCTTTCTTCCTTTTTCTCTGTTTTCTCTTCTCTTCTTCTTCCTCTATATGATTCTTTCTCTTCTTCTTCCTCTCTTATTTTTTATTTTCTTCTTCCTCTCTCTGATTCTTCCTGTTCTTCTTCTCTCTTCATACCCATCCTCTCTCTGTTTTCATTTGTTAATGGTTGGTGGTGGTTCCATTGGGTGGTGATAGTGGTTCAACTGGGTTTGTGGCAGTTATGGTTCGATTGCTTTGGTGGTGATCGTGCTTTGGAGGTGCCGGTGCGGCAAACTAGACGATGGGTCTGGATCGGGGGAGATGGGTTTCCACAGTGGTGCTCCTCAGTTTTTTTTTTTTTGGGTCTGGTGCTTGATAAGTAAATCACGATCTCAGATATTTTAGAAGAAGAAGAATAGCTATGGAGAATTTCAAAGACAAGAATCGATGTTGATTGGAGAAAGAGAGATGGAAAAAATGAATTATCGTATGGACTGAAAATGAAAACGTTGAAAACGAAAACAACATAATATCGTTTTCAACTTTTGTTCATGAATTGGATTTGTTTTTGGAAAATATTTTTAGGGAAAACAAAAACGTTCCACCGAACAGGTTTTTGCCAGAAAACAGGAAATGAAAACAGAAAACGGGCCGTGAAAACGATACCGAACGCGGCCTTAGTTTTTGATGTAATTGAATTTTCGAGCAGTTTTTTATATTAATATATATTGTTTTTTGTTTAATAAAGTCTTGGTTAATATTTTTCGTTGGATTATGTATCTAACGACCGGTGACCATGCTCTTTCCTAGGCCTTGGCGACCGGGTGAACCGGACTGTTATTTTAATCTGCCTACATAATGTGGAGGAAAATTAAGGGTCAATATTGGTCTATTTATATGAATGGCAGTTTAGTAATAGCACATCTATTTCTGATTAACATTTCTATAAGGTTACATTTTTGTATATATCCGAAAAGGAAAAATAGGTAGGATAGCAAATATTTCGGTAATCCCCAAAAACCCTAGCACAGCTCCCTCCTATATAGCGGTGGCATCGCCCCCAATTCTCAGATCGTCTACCAGAACCAAGTTCAGCCTCATGACAATGGAGCTTTGTACAGCTACTACCCAAGCCATCTCCAACCTTCCAAACCACCACAAGCTTCTGATCACGAACCCTACCACCAACATCACGTCCAAACCCTCACTCCCTCTCAGACAAACCTCACTCTCACGCAACTCTGTCAGGCTTCACTCTCGTACGTTCTCCATCCCTTAGCATTTGGTATCCCATCCTAACAAACCCCTTTAATTTGTATGCTTAATTTCTGCTTTGTTTTCATTTCTCAGCTAGGGTTTTGGGTTTTGGCTCATTTTTAAAATAAAAAATTTATATTATTTTATTGTTTTTGTTGTGTTTTTTTACTTGTATTTTTACTGTCTAATTTGGAATTTTCAAGTGGGTTTCTTTAATGTTTGTCCATCTTCGGCGATTGGTCGATGCTCTTTTAGTTTGATATATTGAAAGTAACAGAGACTGCTAGCTGATGGGAGCATTGTCTTTTGTATTTTTCTTTCAGGATTGCTTTTGCGAAGAGCAACAACATCAGAGGAAACACCAAGTGGGGGAAATCCTTATGCCGCTGAAGAGCGAGATAGTGTGATATCATTGGAAGATGTTCCACCACCTGAAAATAATTTTTACAATCGAACTTGGGCAGAAGAAACACCCAAAGAAGACTCAACTGTGGACGGCGTGGATGGCCAAACGCAGATATCTGAGTTTTTCAATAACCTTGACATAAAGGTTTGTTACTTTGTATAACTGTTGATATATATATATATATATATATATGTATGTTAAAGTAGTAAACACATTCCTAACTGGATGTCTGTAGGTTATTCCTCATTCCTACCTCATTAACAAGTGGTTGGATGCTAACCCATTTTCTGCTTATTGTAGATATTTGGTGTTACAATTTTTTTTATTGCAATTGCTGGATAAAGTTCAGTATTTTCATTCTGTTTTTGTACTGTATAGCTATTATACCTTTCAGAATTTTTGATATTTTGGTTTAATTCCTTGTGTTTTCTAATCATGTTGGTTTCTTCTTTCTATCCAAGATGCACTGGTGTTGTTTGGTTTATCCATCTTTACTAATTTTTTTGTTTAAATTCTTCAAAACTGATATTGTACAAACCTGGTTGCGATGATGATTCAGTAACTACTTGAGAGTGTAATAATGCTCGATGGAACTCCGACAATTATGTCGATCTGAGCGGTTACCTGAGCAACTAAGTGTTTTCTTGATGTTTTACTCCAGCAGCACTATGACCTCTGTACATTTTGATAATTTAAAACACACTTTCCATCTATTTACTTCCAGGCATTGTGACGGCCTGGTGATTATTTATTTGTTTTACTGTTCTTATAACGTCAATTTTGATTTTTGCACAAGTTGTACGAGTTTCTTTTACTTATTCAAAACTATGACTCTTTGGCTTTAATTCCTGAAAAGCTTGTGTGATCTTTGGGTTGTGATGATGATTCAGTAACTAGTTGAGAGTGTCTAAGAATGCTCAATGGAACCTCGACAGTCATGTCGATTCTGAGCGGTTACCTGAACAACTCAATAGCTTAATTTGGTTCAGTATCTGGTGTGTTCATTTTGTTGTTCCCTTATTTTTGTACTCAATCTTTTCCGTTGGTGTGAGTATTATTTTTCATTTGTTTCTGTTGTTAGTTGATCTTCAAGTATAAGAGAAGGTGATAGCTATTTAGCACAAACTGGTTGCTAATGAATGGAAGATAGTAATGCAAGCATGCATGATGTCAATATTTACATCAACGAGTTGTTTGAATGAGAGAATCTTATAAGTTTTGCATTTTGTCGAAGATCTCTTATTTTTATCAAGTTCTTTATGATTGACTCAATGGTTTCTTTTCAATTGCGGAAAATTCAAATATTTTTCTAAACCTGAAATAAACAAGAATAAGCCCATGTTTTAGATGTGGGTTTTGTTGCATGTGAAGGCATTGATTAAACTTTTTGCAACGTCTTATCACGAATTGTCTGAAAGACAACCTGACCCCTAGCTCCATATGCTATTGATTGGGCTTTTCTCTGATTTTGAGAACTGGTCTGCTTGGGTAGTTAATTGGTTTACTGTCTACTGTTTTGGGGTTCCCTTCTGTTTTGTGTCAATTTGAGAGGCAAATTGTTATAGCTTTCTAGCAATATATGTGATTTGCAGTCGCAGTTGTATGCTGCAGCCTCTCATGCAATGAGCATACATTAGCGTTAACCCTTATGGTTTCAAATCTGGTTGTGTTAGTTCTTTGTTGCACGCTTGCATATACTGCTGAGTGCATTCTCTATCCAGCTTTCTGATTGGATTCTGGTGAAACCATGTTGCCAAATACTAAATGCAAATACCCTTGTGAAAAAAATATGCTGTACTGATGTCTTGCTCTTTGACTAATTGTAGTTGGACAGTGATGATACATATGCCGTTCTACTTTATGGTGGTGGTGCCTTGTTTGCCCTGTGGCTAGCATCAGCTGTTGTTGGAGCTATTGATTCTATACCATTGGTCAGTTTCTATTTAAATTTCCTAATTTGCAATTTTGAAGGTTTCCATTTCTCTGGGATATTGACGTTGGTCACCATATGATTCAGTTCCCCAAGTTGCTGGAAGTTGTGGGTCTTGGATACACAATCTGGTTCAGCACTCGGTATCTGATATTCAAGGTAGTTATAGACTTAGTGGCAAATTCCACCTTATTAACTAATTGACTGTTAGGTTATTAAGCCATTTTAAAGCATGCTTAACGGCGATTATTGTCCCGCAGGAAAACAGGGAGGAGTTGTTTGCTAAAATTCAGGTTCTTAAGCAGCAGGTTCTTGGGTCAGATGATGACTGATATGCTGTCAGGTTGTTGCTGCACAAACTTATGAATGTAGAGTTTAATTTCGTTTCCAGTACAGGCAAAATATATATTAGTTATTGGTTTTAGAAGGTTTAGATCTTGATCATGTGGGTGTTTGTTTGCTTCACCATCTTCTCACTTAGGCTAATGCCTTAATTAGCATTTGTTATCTGGAATCTGGATATGGATCCAGTTTCTTCCCTTTTTCCCTGTTAAAATTCTGTTTATCTTTGTGGTAGTAATAAATACACATGAAAATGAAAAAATTCAGAATGTTAATAGAAATTTAAATTGTATCCTTTATACTAAATAATGGTATGTGTTACCTGAGGAAAAGAATTCCTTTGAAGCCATCATTGGTCTTTCTTTAGTGGAAGACCCAGCTTGAATTACCGTTAACCTGTTAATATGAAGACTCGGCCTGAATTACTGTTAACCTGTTAATTTTTGGATATTGTGTCATACGGCACAACGAATTTGCGTAAACTAACTACAACAGAGACCAAAGAAGGAAGAGGTCTCAGATGAGCTACTGGGCTCTCAAAAATGGGCCTTTTTTGTCCTCCTCAGTTTTGCAACGAGTAGATTATTTCTTTTTATGGGATCAGGGGCTTGAATTCCAGAGCTCGGGTCCATATATAGCCCTGGGATACGAGGTTCCAGTACTATCCGGAAGTTGTGGTTCGGGGTTTGGTTCTTGGCGCTGAACTCAAAGGCTTAGGACGGGTCTGGCCTTTGGAGCTCAAGGCCGATTCCTGAAGTTTTATAACAATGAAGTAAATATTTCTAGTGGGAGCTTGTAGCTCAAGTGATGGAGACCATTATACTAACATTCAAGGGTAAAGTTTGAATATTACCATTTTTCTTTATTTTCCTTCGTACAAGAAAAAGAAGAAACAAAATTAAACATTATTCCTCCCGATTATTATGCCCATGGAAAAACAATGGTGGAATGCCAATTCCATTCTTCAAGATATTGTAGTATTAGTATATCATACATCACCTAATATCCTAATTCATGGAAAAGTATATGTTAGCGTAGATCACATATCTTGATGCAAGGCCCGGCCTTGAATGGGCCTTGCTTGGCGGGAAAGCCCTGCCTTGAATGGGCCTCGCTTGGCGGGAAAGAATCAGGAATGAGGGCGGGACGGGAACAGAGAATGATTTTATTTCTAAATTTTTTTCACATGTATTTTTGAAATATTACAAAGTACACATAATATTACAAATTCATGATCCCATCTTCGACGGAAATGAGGTTGGGATGGGTATAGGGAACGTTTGCCATCCCTCGCATTCTTACTCTTGTGATAAAAAAAAAGGGAGTTTCACTAAAACACCCAAAACGGGATTTGAAATTATAAAAAAACCCAACACCCAAAACACTTTATAAACACACTCAAAACGCATTTATAAATACACCCAAAAAATATACAATTGTTAACTTTGGAGTTGATTTTGGGTGTGTTTCTATGTTTAAATAGTGTTTGAGTTTTTTTATAAATACATGTCTAGGATTGGGTTTATTTATAAATTTGTATATAAAAAAATTGGTAAAGAAAGGACGAGGGTTAAAACCAGAAAGTGATGTTTGAAGTTACAAATTGAAAAACTTAGATAAGTGAATTAAGGAATAAGAATTACTCCAATACCCATTATTAGTAAACACAGGAGAAGCAAGAATTGGAATCATTTCCGACTCCCATTCATGACACAACGGAAAACAGAAAAAGTCTAAGTCGGTGCTAAATTGTTGAACCCTAAACAAGAGATGAAAAATACGCGCCATTAAGAAATTCGACCGTTATGAGAAGCAACTTTGCATATGCCACGTCAGCCTCGCATAGTTCGCACGTCTCCTTTAAATCCTCTTCTGTATCCGACCCAAAATAAAAATATAAAAAATCCTCTGTATCTTCATTGGACAGACTCATCATTAATTTGTTCGTCTTCGTATAATCGTATTGTAGATTTTGGACTGACATGTAGTCTGATTTTCTTATATTTTCAGACCAAAACAAAATACTTTCTAATTTTTGAAATATCGAAAAGCCGAGGGAATTGACACCAAGAGAGAAAAGGAAGGTTTCCTGGTAGTGAGAGGAATGAAATCAAGTAGGATTTAGGAAAGAGAGTGAGAGAGGAAGCAAAAGCCAGAAAATTTTAGAGATTTCTTATAAAAAGATTTCCATGATTTTCTTCTGGGTAAGTCTTCTGTTCCAAGTTATAAACTAGGCTCATCTTTGGCAAGTAAATTTCTGACAACTTTCCTGATTGATTCTAGTAAGTCTCTTTGGTCAAAAGATAATGAAAAAAGCAAATATCATCTCTGTTTTGCTCTAGGTAACTATAATAAATACATAAATCACTTGGTTGATCACAGATTACGTGATTGTAATTCCAGATTGTAAAAGGGATTCATGCATTGTTTTGGTTCCCAATTGATTCTGCAAAGCTCAAGTGTGTGGTATATTTACCTCGTACATCTCATGAACCAATAAAAGTTGTCATCTTTGTTGTTTCTCAGTTTTTCTCTACAAAGCCGTTTCGATTTCGGTATTTGGGTTTCTTCCCCTTGTTCTCTTTCATGCGTATAATGTATCAAAAGTCTGGTTCTTTGTGATTTTTTTCTGCTGTAAAGCCTTTTGCTTTTCTTACTAAGAGTTTGTTTATGTTGTTGAATTTATTAGGTGAGAAGGAGACTTCATAATGGCGTTCACTGGAGGGCTGGACACCAAAGGCCTAAGATGGGTTGGAGAGGTAAGCCTAATGAATTTCACCCTTTTCTTTTAGCATCTTCAGTTGAAAGTTCTAGTCTTCGATTCGATGACTCGCCAAGTGTATGTTTGTGTGCATCTTGCAAGTTTGTACTAGAGACTAGGCTCTGCATGCTTAAAGATTTTCTAATGATTTAGTTTTGTTACAGAGAGTACAGTCTGCTGTCAACAACTTAAGGAAAGGAGGAGGCTTCGGATTGCCTTCTTCAGCAGTACCCGTGAATGGCGACGAAAGCGGGTTTGGTTCAGATGTGGATGGGAATTGTGGAAGGAACCGAGTAAGATGTCCTGAAATTATAGAAGTTGAATTGTCTGATTCAGATACAAGTACTGAATTTGCATTTAGCCAACCGGAAAGGAACAATGATGGTGCCCCGAGATGGCCATACACTTTGAACGATTATTCTGCTAGTGTTACTTTGCAGGCAAATATGGAAACAAGATCCAAGCATAATCAGGTTTTATCCTTTTTCACAATTGTATTTATTCTTGATACCAGATGCTTCTTTTTGTTTTTATCTTTTACCTTTTTCGTGGGTGCTATTTCGGTTGTATGACATTGAAACAAAGCATAATGGTGAACAAGCTTTTCTTTTTGTTAGGATAGGCTGTCAAGTGGAAAATTGTTGATATTAATTGATACCATTATATGTACTTGTTTCTAAAGCTTCATGCATGTAAATTGAAATGCATTCTTATTTAAACTTAGTATGGACCATTTTGGAAGATTAAATATAACTAGTTAAGGTTTTTGGTGTGGTGAGGGAACGCGCTGGAACGAATTGTGATTCTAGAAAGTTATTCTAACAAAGTAGGCACAGCTGAATTAATTGGCATACAGATTCTATTTTTCATTAATGCCTGTTGTTTGTTTCTAAAAGAAAAGCCTTTTTTTAGGTTTGCCTTTAGAGAACAATTTGCTTTCTAACTATTGCTTAGTTGATTGTAGTTTTACTCAACAGTCTACTAACATCTGTGTAGGTGGTGCGGGATCGTCTGGAAGCACAGCTGAAGAAGAATATTTCTAATAATAATCCCAGTGCTCCTGTTTTGGAGATTGAATATGCTGATGAGCCAAGTTCACCTCTTAGAGCACATGACACAAGTCACTCTTCAAATTGGATTGTTCCTGCCAACACAAATGGTTCAAGAAAAGCAGAAAGTGTCTTTTCTGGCAGCTCTATACACTATGCTTCCAGCAATGGAATTTCTAACTCACCAATCAGGTTTGTGCACTGCTGTTTCTTGTGGCTATGGTCTGTTTCTTTGTTTCTCTACAGGACATTGCTGGGGAACTATAAACTGACTATTAAGAATTGCAGGACTTCTGCTGGTGTACAAGTTCACGGATCTCCAATTCGTTCACCTGCTCACCTACCAGTATTTCATGCAAGGTCGGTTACATAGCTGAAATGTATTTAGAATAACCACATAAGTAGTTGGTTTTTGATTATTGAACTTAAGTGATTTAGAGAAATTCAAGTGAGTACATTTTATTGTTACCTCACTGATTCAGTAGTTGTTTCTATCATGTGTTTTAACTTTTGTGTTTCATGCATTCAGTGTGCAAGGTACTTGGTGTGCAGTAATCGCTTATGATGCATGTGTTAGGGTCTGTCTTCATGCGTGGGCGCAGTCTTGTTGCACTGAAGTTCAATGTTTCTTGGAGAACGAGTGCGCACTGTTGCGAGATGCATTTGGGTGAGTATAGTTCCTTTATTTTTGTTTCATTTTCACATTATTTACATACTAAATCTTTTGCCTGGTAGTTGTATATGAATATGAGTAGTTTGGAAGTGCAAGGCAGGGCTAAGGTGAATTTGTGTCTCACCATTGTAAATAACAGTTATGAATGGGATATTGATGTGTCAACTTCTTGAGTCTTTGCTGTATCTGTCAATAGGATTTTAGGAAACCCAGTTTTACATTTTATTGATCAAGTGTCTGTCTTTTATAGTCTTTTTATGCATGCAGCAGCACTACTTTTTTTTATTTTTTTTATTTTATGGGAATGTCATATCATATGTTTTAGGCCTTTCACTAACCTAATCATTCCTCTACTCACACCTGAAATTTCAGTTTACAGCATGTATTATTACAATCAGAAGATGAGCTTTTAGCAGAACGACAACCTTCACAGCTACTCAGTACGTCAGCAGCTCCAAGACATCTGAAAACTTCTGGCAAAATAAAAGTGCAAGGTACACTACTTGGTTAACTTGCTCAGTTTACTTTTCTGTCAAAATGTTTTGGTCGTCACCATCTCATTGGAATTTTGGCATTCTACAGTTCGTAAAGTGAAAATGGATTCAGATGAACCACCTTCTGGCTGCAGTTTCCCATCTCCGAAACTACCAAGGATACCACCTTCTGGCTGCAGTTTCCCATCTCTGAAAATACCAAGGATACCACCTTCTGGCTGCACTCCAAAACTACCAAGGATTGATTATGGCTCTTATCGTAGACGCTTCTCCAGTTTAAGATCAGATTTATCTTCTGGGTTGAAATCTACAAGGAAACATTATCTACAACCTCGTGTTCCTCCAAATGATTCCTTTTCTCATCAAAGCTTAGCTTGCCTAGAGGCTGGAGGGAAACGTATAAAACAAGGATCTAGCTTCCTAAAAACAAGGACAAATACTTTGTGCAACCGTTCTTCATCGAATGAAATAGTGCAAGGTATGCAAATATTTTGTACAGTTTAAGCCTTAAGTGGATATTAACGAATGACAGTAGTAGATTTATATTGCTAGCTTCAGTTGGAAATAAGGCTTACTTGAGTTGAGTGTTCTGTGTAAAGAAATAACCCGCTTGACATTTAGCCCATCTAGCTGGAATTAGTAGCTCACCCTTGGTAGCAGCCAATCTGGTCTGGAAGATATGTTTCACATCCTCACACGCCCCCTCACATGTGGCGACAGTAAAGAAGGAAGTTCAGGTTCCACCCCAAAACCAATTGGCAATGGGGGGAGTAGCCCAACTCCTTATAAGCCCATCAAGGTCCCTTAATTTTCCGATACGGGAAAATTCTTTACTTCACATCCTCACCATATTTATGACATGAAAGTGGCATGGATCTCTGCATTTGGTTTAATACCTTTTTTAATTTAGCTCCTAAAACGAATTCAAGCATAGTCTGAATCCAGAAATGTAATGTTTTTGTCTTCATACTACAAGTTAGATTTCTTTTCTTTGAGTAGCATCTGACACTAGCTGACCTTTTTTCTGTCAGAAACTTATTCCTGCTTCTTAAGATTGACAAGTTCACCTGAAGAGGATGCAATACAGATGCAACCCGGATCGAGTGAAACCCGCGTGTTGTATGTACTCTTGTCCTTTCTGTTTTCTTTTTCTTTACCCTTTCATATGGTTCCATAGCTTTATAGTTAAACAACTGCGTTTGTACAGGTTTCCACATAGCAATGGTGATGATTTGATTATACAAGTTCAAAATTCCAAGGGACAACATTGTGGTCATGCCTTAGTCAAAGTGACTGCTATTGCTGAACCGGTGCAGTTTTCAGAAACTAGTAATTTACTTATCATCTGTAAGAAGGAAGGTTGATAGTTATACTTTGAACTAAACCCTTTTTTTTTAATGCAGGGTGACAAGATACGATGGTGGCCTATATATAGCAGTAGTGATCTAGACGATGAACCTGTCGGCAGAATACAATTAAGCATGAAGTATTCTAGTAGTCCAGATGAAAATAATAATCTTAAGGTACCGATATAAGATCCTATGGTCCAGAAATATCTGAATTTTTTTCTTTTACAGTGAGATTACGTAAGTTGTTTCACATTGGTTTATGGTTTTACAGTACAATAGCTAAATTCTTTCTTGAAAACTGATTCACATATCTTTGGAATTCGATGTATGTATGATATTTATTTCACTTCTTTCCATGTCCAGCATGGCTCGATCGCAGAAACTGTTGCATATGACTGTGCATTAGAAGTTGCAATGAAGGTTCAACATTTTCAGCAAAGAAATTTGTTGTTACATGGCTCATGGAGGTGGTTAGTGACTGAATTTGCATCCTACTATGGAGTATCCAAGACATACACCAATTTAAGGTAGTGAAATATGTTAGAATGGTAACTTGTTACACTAAACTTGGGAATATTACCTAATTGTGGATCTTCTAACTTCTATCGTGTATAATTTTCCATGCTGCTTGCAGATACCTTTCCTATGTCATGGATGTCGCTACACCGACCAAAGACTGTCTCACCACAGTACATGATTTGCTATCAGATGTGAAGACCAAGAGCACAAATCTGTTAAGTTATCAAGAGGTATGAGAATTGACTGCATTGGGCTCAAGCTTTGTTTTCCTTTTCAAACTTAGTTGAGAAATTTGCTTCTCCTTGTACCTTCACTTATCTCTTCGGTTTTTGGCTTTGTTAAAGTTCTTTCACAATTGCCCTGAGGCAATTGGTATTTTCTCATGGCATTTGAGTAAACTGCTCATGCATTTCATCCTCCATGGGGACAACCAATTATACATTATATTTTGTATATTTTATACTTTCATTAATTATTTTGGCCTTGATATTAATTTTTAAGTTTAAAAACTTGCAATTTTCTTCAGTTTGTATTCCTTCATGTTAGACATGGATAATAGATATTTTTTTCCCTCTTGTAACTTAAAATTATATTTCAAGCAGAACTGCATGCTGGCAAAGATCGAGGATCAAGTAAAGAAGACTCTTGCTTCAGTTTTTGAGAACTACAAGTCACTTGAAGAATCTTCACTGTCAGGGATGGTGGATTGTTTTAGGCCTGCCAGTGGAACGGCTGCGCCTGCTTTGGCACCTGCTGTCCAGCTATACGCCCTTCTTTATGATATTTTGAGTCCTGAGGCACAGTTGAAATTATGCAAATTTTTCCAGGTATTAGAAGCTAACTTCTCCATGTATGAGCCTCCCCTTACCTTTTTATACTTTATTAAAATCCAAATGGCTTTACAGGTCGCCGCAAAAAAGAGGTTAAGAATGCACTGTGTAGAGATAGATGAGCTGGTTCTAACCAGTAATGAGGGAACACAGAGAGACCTTTCTACATCTTATCAGAAAATGAAATCTCTGATTTTGGGTCTTAGAAATGAAATTCTGACTGACATAGAAATCCACAAGCAAGGTATCCTCCCAAGGTATGTATGACATTCTGTGTAGCAGTCTATTTTGTTCTTGTGGCCACATCCTTGGGATACACAGAATGTGCTTATGGCCATATCCTTTGATGTGTGACCTCGTCTTTTTCACTCATTTGTTTAGTAATTATGTTTGGTTTTGAAATTCCACAGCTGATGACTGGTGAATAACTGAATATGCCTCTGTTATGTATACTAATTATTTTTCTTTATTAATTGTTGTGCAGCTGTATAGACCTTCCAACTATTTCTTCATGCATATACAGTTTTAACCTCTGCAATAGATTGCGTGCTTTCCTTGTTGCATGCCCTCCTCGAAGCCTATCGCCTCCAGTTGCAGAACTTGTTATTGCAACTACAGGATTTCAACAGGATCTTTCTTTGTGGAACATCAAGTGAGTGATTTGTCTGGTTTTAATCTGTGTTTTTAATTACCTTTTGTATCCCCACTCATGCAAAACTAGTTTCAGCCTTGTTAAAGGTGGAGTTGATGCCAAAGAGCTGTTTCACTCGCATATAACCACGTGGATTCAGGACAAGCGCAGTCATTTGCTTGACCAGTGCAAGCTAGATAAGGTATATAGCTAGGATTTATATTTCTAGTGTTGCTCAAAGTTTGGTGAAAGTTGTGTTTATTGGTAGCTCAGTAGAATGCAATCCAAGTGTTGAATGGAATTTCTTGAATACAATCCGAGTGGAAATTTACTAGAAATTGATCAATTTCAGGCAAAATGGTCTGGTGCCAGAACACAACATGGAACAACCCCTTTTGTTGATGATATGGACAATGAGCTGAAGAAAATGCTCGATGAATTCGAAATCATCATTAGTCGGTGGCCAGTATATACATCTGATTTGGGGAATGTAAGTGCAATCTGTCTCTCAACTCTTAACTTTTTCTCTTATGTTTATTTTTTAATGCATGGTTCCTTCTATAGAAAAAGGGGATATTTTGTTAATAGGAAAAGGAAAGTGTTTACAGCCGTAGCGATATAAACAAGAATACTCAATTCTGACTGTGTGAACAGCGTTTTTCTTTGTTATTTCATTCTGAACCTGAAATTGTATGACTAATACTTGGAGACTATTCGTGTTTTAAAAAGGTTATTGCCGATGTTGAGAAGGCAATTGTGGAAGCTTTGGACAAGAACTACGGTGATGTTTTGTCGCCGCTGAAGGATAATATGACAAACAAAATATTAGGCTTCAAATACGTCCATAAATTATCCAGACAGGGCGGGAACATGTATTCGGTCCCAAATGAGGTGAGACTCTGCTTCACAATTGAACGGCTCCTTGGAATTTTATCTTTCTTTCAACACTCATCAATATACTATGTATTGTTTTTCAGTTGGGAATTCTTTTTAACTCCATGAAGAGGATGTTAGATGTCTTGTGGCCCAACATAGAAAAGCAGTTGATGTCGTGGAGCTCTTGCATCCCTGATGGATATGCCACAGGAGTACGTCTACAAGATGAAGCTGCGATGCTCAGGACCAAATTTAGAAGCTACCGATTAGCAGTTGTGGAGAAACTTGCTGAGAATGTGAGTAAAAACTTGCAGCTGAATTTCTTAGGTTAACAATGTTGTCAACCTATCTGTTGCTTACTACAATTCTTTATGATCATTAATATACGAGTATGATGAGTTAATGCTTTTTGTTTCATTTCCCTGTAACTAAGTACAGACTAGAGTTGCTAGTAAAACGAAGTTAAAGAAAATTATTCGAGGCTCGAAGGGCGAGGAATCAGCTGTCCCAAGTAGAATGCAGGCTTTAGAGGTTCTTTTGCTAGGGACAATAGATAATCTCCACACTGTTTGTGATCCTACTGTGTTTGTAGAACTCTGCCGAGAGTTATGGGACCGGATGGGACAGGTAAATAAACTAATTTTTTACCCTACAAGCTCTCTCTTGGATTAGCATATAAATTTCATTCCTATCCAATTGGTTTCTGTAGGATGTCCTGCATCTGTTGGAAGATAAAAGAAAGAAGGCGGTGTCCCAGTGCAAATGCTTGCGAGTTGCGGTTTCTGTAAGTTTGCTCTTCAGCCATTGAAGTTTCTGTTGGATATTGAATATCTCTACATGTTCCAGGAGCCTATATCATCCTTGCAGAATTTGAAGCTAGATTTGGTTTAATTTTCTTTTTCATTATTTTTTTAACCATATACATTGTTTTTTAATTGGCAGAAGTTGGATGACATATTTGCGTCAGAAATGCAGCGGCTGCGTGGAAATTTATTGAAAGAAAAATACCTGGAGCCACCACAATCTATGAATGAAATACATTCCATGTTGTAAGGATGCTGAATATGATACGGAGCACTAAACTACTGTCGTTGAAGAATGGCTGGTAAATAGTAGAACCAAAGGATACAAGTTACAACACAAAAACCACAAAGTTTTGAACAGCAAGTATTTGTCAATTTTGAGTCATAGTTTACGTACCGCCATGACCTCCGTGGCGATTCTTATTGTCAGAAAGTATGCCTACAATAGGCTTGAACAACACAACACTATCATAATTGAATTGTAATAGTTTTGTATGGTTCATAATTGTATCGTAATAGTTTTTTATGCTTCTTACAATTTCAATTCTTTTGTTTCGACTTTTTTGGAGATGTCTCAAGTTCGAATCTCTCCCACTTTGATTAAAAACTCTAAAATCGTTACTCACCCATGTATAACATGGGAACTAATAATACTGCATGACAATGTTACGAACACACTTATGCAAAATAGGCCTCAATTCAAGATGTATTATGACAAGGTAAAAAAGCTCTAACTTTTAATCGTATTGAATGTGATGTTCATGATGGTTACGGAGATTTTAGTCTCTGAATTATTGGGAATAATGGGGTGAAATCAATAGCGCTTCATGGCGTCCCATCTTGTTCCACTTTGAATCAAACAAATTGATATTGCAATAACTACTGCCATGTGGGTTTTCCCTCCCCTCCAAGTACACACAAAAAGAAAAAGAAAATATTTTTCTATGGTGGAGAATTGCATTATGGTCCACAAACCAGTTGACATCCGACCAGACATAAGATTTTTATTTGATTTCTAGCTATGGGATGTAGAAACTTTCGTGTAGATACGGTGCACATAGCGTTCTTTTTACAAGATCCGCCAGGAGATATGAAAAGAGAAAGACTCTTTACTTCATCAATTGATGAAAAAGAAAGCGTGACTTGTAACCTTTCATTATTTATCTGAACTTTGTATACCTAATAGTAGAATGTAAGAATGAATAAGAACTTGCCGTTAAATGTTACAATATGTAACTATATGACGTTGTAAACTATTGGATACACATTAGGTAGCGATTTTCACGCTCCTCTTTTGGTTTTTTCCGACTTAAACATTTGAACTGTTATAACTAAACGATACGTTTCAAGCCTAACACTATATGAGTGCCTTAAAAGAAAAGCTAGTATTCATTTGAGAATCCAATAATTGAACTGGGTGCATCAACAATCAATGGTCCACTGTCCTGTCAATTTTGTAAAGTTGTTCCAGGCCTACCACTTTCTAAAACCCACCAGCAACAATAATTAGGCCCCGACCCCATTGAAGGATGCAAATCATCTTAAGATAATTAAATTAGATTACCAATTAACTGAAACTGAAACTGAAACTGAGTGATTGGTGCATAATGCTGGGAATGTCATCCAGCATAAACCTAGTAAATATTATTAGTTTAATGATATATTCTAGGATATTTGTATGGATCTTTTTTTCGGGTCATCCGAATCTAGGATCCTGCTTCCAACTCAACACTCAACACTCATCGACCACGTGTACGGTTCGGATGAGTCCGTGACTCCATGGTGGCAGGTAAGGAATGAATTACGGTGACTGTGAATGGCTGGGGTCCATAAAACATGAACCATTCGCGGCATCCGTATAAAGGTGGATCATGTGATGTCAAGGCCCCACACGCAATTTGGACTATTTGGATGCGCCCAAATTAGTTTCCATGTGCCCTCCTTCATTGTCCTAATTGTTTAATTTTTATAATAATGAAGGTGGCAATTCATCCCTAAAAAAGAAGAGAATGACGGCACCAATACAATATACTAGGCAAGCAACAGCTAGTGGGAAAAATAAAATTAGTGGGTGAAAGCAAGGCTAGTTGAGGATTCTTGACACAACACCATACTGAATTAAGATACCATAATTTAAAATAGACATAAAATTTATGTTAATATAAACGAATTCGAGTTGACTCCTAATTTTTTTTTAAAAATGAATCATTTCAATGTCAACCCGTATAAGCTACCCAATGGACCCGTTCATTACTAGTTTATGAAATTCATTTTGAGTCTATTTTATTGAATCTATATAATTTATATAACACGTGTATTTGAGTCTTGGGTTCATCATCGACAAAAAAAAAGGTTTATGATTTATATTAAAAATAATACACATTTTTATAATTTAGACAGAATCATTATACCATGTCAGCATGTCACATAGATATTTAGTATTAGTCAATCTATTGTATAATGTTCATCTTAATATTGTTTCACATGAACAGTTGTAGTCCCCTTTTCTCTTGTTAGGGCTCCTAAACATGAAAATCCTAAATAAAATCATGAGGATTCGTTCACACTTTTAAGACTATCAACTCACAAATCAAATTTCGCCAAACGATGAGCAACTCCGTTGCATTAATGAGGCATGCAAACAAAAAGCACTGCAGACAAATGTTGTAAGAACGACTTTACATGTTCAATAATATTACCAATTAAAAGAAGAATCAAAATCAACTATATTGAGACAATCAGTAGTTGTAGTCATGATTTTATGCCCAATTAAAAGAAGAATCAAAATAAGCTATTTTGAGAGAATCACTAGTTGTAGTCCTTCAAGTAAAGGCTTAAAAGTCTAAAAAAATTGATTTCTTGGTGTCGAAACTACTCGATTTCAAATTCAATGGCGATGCTAGAAATTTTTCAAGAGAAAAGCAATATTTAAAAGACCAAAGCTCTAAAAAAAATGACAATCAAATACCATTAGAATTTAAATAATACTAATTCGCTTCTATAAGTGGTTAGGCTAAGGTATAGGGGCAGATTTTTACTTACTGCTAACCACCATTTTTTTTTTACTCTCTTTGTTACAAAACTGAAGATGATTAAGGGCTTGTTTAGTATCCAACTTGGATCCAATTTTATAAACTTAAAAACAGATTTAAGTCCAAAGCTATAAAAACCCATTTGGTAGGCCAATTTTTAAAAATTTAAAAACACCCCCATTATTAAATTCTTTTATTTATATAATAAATTATGTAACTAAAATAGATGAGGTGGCAGATGACATGGGTTGCCATGTCATGTGCCACATGTGTTGGTATCCAAAAGTTGGTAAACAAGTTGGTGCCCGTAGCGTTATTGTTATTAAAAACAAAAAAAAGTGAGGTTTTATAGTTTCTCTCTCTCTCTCTCTCTCTCCTTCATGTCCCGTCTCTTTCTCTCTCCTCCCTCTCTCTTCTCTCTCTCTCTACTTCATGTCTCGTCTCTTTCTCTCTCCTCCCTCTCTCGTCTCTCTATCTCTCTCTCTCCTTCATGTCCCGTCTCTCCTTCTCCTCTCTCTCTCTCTCTCTCTCTCTCTCTCTCTCCTTTTCTTTTGTTAATTTCAATTTGGGAATCTAGGGTTTCTGATTTTCTGATTTTAATTTCAATTTTTTTAGATCTTAAAAATAGTTTGGAGTTGAATACCAAACAAGTTTTTAGATCTTAAAATCACTATTTAAAAACTCATGCTTTTAAAAAGGATCATAGTTTTTGAATTAATTTTTTTATTTAAGATACTAAACAGAGCCTAAACTCCCTAGATATGATAACCTATGTCATGGGTCTTTCAATTCAAATAATTTTTTTAGAATAACATCTATGGCTTTTAAATGAACTGCTCAAATAAATGGTGGGTTGTTGTAGGCCTTTTTCCTTTTTCCATTTTTTTCTTTCAAACCTAGTATTTAAGGGAAAAAAAAAAGTAACCTAGTCAATATTCGCAGTTGCCAGGGTTTTTCAGAATCTATCTATGCCCAAAAAAAAAGTCTTATAAAATATTTGATACGTTGTGTTGTTAAACTTGTAAATCATGGTTTGCATATTTAAAACATGAAAAACATTTCGAACACAAGGGAATGTGGCGCACACATGCTAGAATGTTTGCTCTTTTTTTTATGTATGTTAAATTTGATTCTTTTTTCTGTTTTACCAAGGTTTAATCAAATCAGATTCCATCCAATCTCAAGGAACATAGACAAATAAATAAAAATTATTTATTCATATATTCTAAAAAGCACTATTTTTCGTCATCATAGGATACACACCGAATTAAATCACAACCGTCCATTTCCACTATCAGAAATCCTTGAGCAACTTGCGAACCTGCTCCAGCGTCACGAACAGTACAACAGTGAAAGGTCCCTGCCTAGAAATCGTAGGTACAAACCCCTTGTAAAGCGCCAAAGGCCCCTCGGAGCGCACCGTTTTGAGCGCACAATCCAGAGCCCCCGAGTACGGCGGCTCAGCCCCTGCCTCCACCTTCATGTTCATGATCCGGGTCTTGATCACATCGACCGGGTTCGACGCCACCGAAGCCACGAACCCAGCGGCAAAGCTCGCCGTCACGTGGGTCCCGAGCCCGTCGCGCATAATCCCATTGTCCAGGATCGTCTCCTTGATCTGATCGTACGACGCCAACTGCGACGCCGTCACGAGCATCGCTCGGTTGATCGTCAACGACGACCCGCGCCAGAGGCTCGTAACCCCTTCTTGCTTCCCCATTCGGGCTATGGCGTCGATAACGCTCTTGTAGTTGCGGCGCTCAGCCACCGGGAGCCGACCGTCGGCTTGCATTCGGACCATGGCCACGTCGGCCGGGTTCCCCACGGCGGCTCCGATGGCTCCGGCGATCAACCCGGCGGTGATCTTGCTCGGGAGCGGCATGTTGTGGGTCGTCGGGTCGGTCCATTTCTGCTTGAGAATGTCGTAGAGGCCCATCCGCGTCGTGGAGTAGAGAGTCTGCCGGAGCATGGTGGCGGACACGCCGGAGAACATGGCGGCAACGCCTTCTTGTTGGATGATCCGGACGCCAACGGCAATCGGACCCGCACGCGCCGCCGGGGGAGGTGGGGGAGGGAGAGGGATAGAGACGCGTCTAGCGGCGGTGGTGTGGACGGCGGCGTAGGCGGGGCGAACAGCTTGCACAGCAGCGTTAGGGTTCGGGTTGGGGGCGTGGGTCTCACCCTGGAGCTGCATCCGGACCTTGATGAGGTCGAGAGGGTGCGTGGTGCACCCAGCAATGATGGATGCTATGCCTCCTTCAACAAAACCTTTGACGCCCATGTTGAATTTTCTTGAGAAACAAACAGAAAAAAAGGTTGGTTTGGTTTTGTGTATGGTATGAGAGACTGAAAAGAATTAAAGAATTAATTGAATTGGTTTCGGAATTAATGATTAAAGAGAAGACCAGTTGGAGTTAGGGTTCATCTCACTGGAGACCAGGAGATGAGAATGGAGGCTGAAGGCTATGGAGGAAGAGTGAGGAACGCTGGGCCTCTGAGACATATGCTATGAGAGTCACACGAAACAAAACGAAACGGAGGGTGAATGGTTTGGAGAAGGAAGCACAGAATATTTATAGCACAAGGTGACTAGTGCTGGGTGGCTGGGTTAGGAAAGAAGGTGCAGATTTGTAAATTAGCTTCTTACGCGATTTCAGCACAAACATCCGAACCTGCAACTCATCCTATATTTACGCGGTTGTGGGTCCTGCTGCCCTCTCCACTCTATTTTGTCTAACGTCTATGCCTCCAATCAAATAATAATTATGATGAACAAATGCAGAAAAAAAAAAAAAAAACCCCAAAAAAAAAAAAAAAAAAAAAAAAAGAAAAAAAAAAAAAAAACGGAAATCAGTTCACATTGTAATTTACTGTTCGATTTTATCGGAAAGGTTAGGTATATGGAATGGAAGAGAAATAATCGTTCGACCCACGTTTGTTTTTGTTTCTTGTTTTTTTGTTCTTGCCAAAGTTAGAAAGAGGAAAGAAAGTTTCTCACACACACTACCAATGTGTCATAAAATTCAAATTTGAGATCATTGATTTGTAAGTTATACGTTTTTCTATTAAGCTAGACCTTGTTGAGAACCTGCATTTGTTCGCATTGATAATTTTGGGTTAAACGCACATCCAGCAATTAAGGAATATTCTTTCTTTTTATTTTGGGAAATAATATTCTTATTTCAATTTGATGTTGCCTTTGTTCCTCTACAATTTGAATTTAAGCATATGCTCGAGACTCTCCGCTATTGCCGTAGTCAAATAACCAATGTCTATAAAATTCTAGAGTCCAAGGGATTTCACTTTTATGCATATAAAATTCTAAAGTCAAAACGGTTTAACTTTCATGGCTAATTTTTAAACGAAGCATCTTGGATGATCTCATATATATTTTTCACTTGTTTCATTTAGGTCACACGTTGTGCTAAACGATTTGACGGCTAGCACAAATATATTTCTTTTAAAAAATCTAAAATAATTTGTAAGGAAATTATAGCTCAAGTGATTAAGCGATGTCTTAAATTCGAATCTCCTCTCCCCGGCAATATAGTTTGTATAAATAAATAAATCATAATTTTTATGGATGAGATGAGAGTTGGAAATCGTCAAGACACCGTAGAGGAGAGGGCATGCAAATTGAAATCCGCAAGTGCAAGGTAGTTGTTTACGTTACATCTGTGCTCATCACTCAGTCATCAATCATCAGTCTTGTTTTTTGGGGTGGGGGGCAAATGTTGAAATTTTGGCCAAGAGCGGTTTATTATTAGTTTAGATTAGAGGTGGCAAGTGGGAAATCAATTCAACTTCTAAGTGGCTGTTCAAATTTCAACGGGACCAAATGCAAAAGTATTGACTGGGTTTCCTTCCGTTCCTACCCAGAGGACAAACTGGCCTTTTTGAGTGTTGCTCTATTTGCCAAACACGTGTCCCGAGCTCTCATGAGAACTGGATCTTGTAGAAGGTTTGAAAGGGTTTGGACTGACGAAGTCGCCGAGACCCAGTTGAGGTGGTTGGCGGAGAGGGTGGCACTCGGGGAAGGCGCCGACCTCGCTTCCAGAAAAACAGGAAAGAGATTAGAAAAACAGGAAAGGAAAATATAAATTGACAAAATTTGACAAAAATATTTTAGAAACGTCGCCTGAGAGATTCGAACTCTCGCGGGGAAACCCCATGTACTTAGCAGGCACACGCCTTAACCACTCGGCCAAAGCGACGTTGTTGGTAGACAGAGCGAAGAATTCTTTATAAATCATGTCAGCAACAACAGGGGCGAACGTTAAAATCTTAGGACAGAAGGTTGTTTTTTGTTTGTTTTTGTTTTTTGAGGATAGGGAGTTTCATTTTAGGAACCAAATTGAAATCATTTTACATCACTATGTTTTGGGTAAAAAAAAAAGAAAAAAAGAACATCTTTATATATCTCAAGTCTAGAAAAACTTTATACTCATTGACCCATACAAAAAAATTAAACATTCGAATTTCCTTATCAAGCAGAAAACTACCATACTGACCCAATATGAATTAGGTCGAAGAAGGAAACCAAAAGGTGTTGGGAGTTTTAGATTGAGCTTGAGCTTGAACTTGTGAAAATTATATTGTTGTGTATGGTTAAGACTTTACTTGATTATAGTATATTTTTGTGATGAACCTAATCTAGAAAGAGGCGAGAAATTCAGAAAAGGAAACAAAATAAAGAATACAAATGTATAGGTATTACAATTTCTAACATTAGTATTTTATTTGCGAATGAAATTGAATTGAAACAATCATATACGTAACACTAGTATTTGAGCGGTTCAATCATAAATTTCGGCTACATCCGCTGTTTTGTATTTTGCATATATGTGTAGAGAGTTTACATTTACATTGAGATGAAACTATGAACTAAAAGGAAGAAATAATGAAGAGAGCAATCCGGAGAGAGTTTCGATTATGAAAAAAATATTCCGGAGAGAGAGAGTTTTATGAGCAGGCCAGCCCCCCTTTTATAGAGACTAACTATTCTTTGGGCCTTTAAGTATGATCGTTGGGCCCGAAATGGAGATGCCATTGGGCCTGAAATAGTGAGGTCGAGACCCTAGTGATCCTCCAATTTTAAGATTTCTTTCTAATTTTCGGGAGAGGCTACAATTAAGAGTTTAAAGTGAGGAGGCCAATACCACTATCAAAACGTTAAAAATGTTTAAGTCCCATGATTTCTTTACATTGACCTCTTTAAATAGTCTCCTCACTTCGTTTAAACTTCTCATGATAGTCTCTCCGATAATTTTCACTCAAGTGATCCTCCAACTCTCGCTTTCATGTCAAATTGATCACACCATCAAATTAAATCAAATTTGCCGTCAAATTGATGTCAATTTGGACACTAGTCTCCTCTAAAACGACCAACCCAGCTATGAAACTGACATTTTCCTCCATAAAAATGTCACTCTTATCTTATGGGATAAGGTTTCAATTTGGAGGAAAATGTTGGTTACTGAGGTGGAGTGGTTCTTTTAGAGGAGATTAATGCCCAAATTGCAGCATATTTGAAAATTTATGAGCAAACTAGAGGATACATAATAAAAAGCTTCCATAATTGTGTACGCGGTAAAATACGGTTTAACCGGGAGAAGACAAAAGAGGGAGAATCACTGACAATTTGAAAAAAAACCCAATCGTCGACACCCGACAGTCCACTCTTGGATCCGATCCGTCTTATATTCCCTCCCATTCCATCTCTCTCCTCCTCCATCTCTTCTATCTCACCTCACCATCCACATCACACCTACATCCACCAGATGCTTCCTTCGCACTTCCATCACCAACAACACTACCCTCACACAAATTCCCTTTCTGCACCTCCAAATTTCCCCTATTTCCTCTCCCTACCCCCTCACCGCCACCGCCACCGCCACCTCCACCGCCGTCGGATTTATGTATAGCAGAAAAGACATTCTAGGGTTTCTGTGTTCTGGTCTCATCCTTGGCGCCGGATAAGATCAACTGACTCGACGAATTCGATCAATGCTGGTCCCTGGAATTCTAGGGTTTCAGGGCCTCCTACTGCTCCTCGTCCTGGCCTGTTTCCTTGTGATTCGTCACAAATGGAAGAATGCGGTGGTCAATAAAGAGGAAATCATGCGGCTTGTGGCTATGGCTTCCGAAGAGACTGCCGTCGCTGAGTTTCAGGCCACGTCTCCTTACGCTCCGGTTGTGCAGCCGGTGTCCTTGCCGTACCACTGTGCCGTCTGCTATGCCAGCACCACAATGCGCTGCTCTAAATGCAAGGCTGTCCGATACTGGTTCGTTTTTCTTTTAATTATTGTTTATTTTTAGCTTTATTTTATGCTTCTTCCGGACGATGTTTATGTTTGCGTATTTGTTTGAATTATGTGATGGATTCAGCTTACTGTTTAATTGAGAAATTGCAATTGTCCAGCTAGTGTGTTGCTTGTGTATCAAAATTCAATTGCGTGAGATTATGCCCTTGGATTATTATTAGTACTATTATTATTTTGTGTTGAGGAAACATTATAAATAAGAAAATTTACATGATTTGATATTTGGATCTGGCTGCTAGCTCCTACGGGAAAGATTTGATTTGATTTTAGTTTTGAAGACATTATCACCAGATTTAACTATAATATTTTGGGCTTCCGATGATGCCTTTCTGTATGTCTAACTCTCTGAACTCTGAACTACCATGGGATGTGCACAATCACTCTCATTCTTGCCTTGGTGGTTACACATGCTAGCATAGATATAGTTAAACATTGTTTTCAATTGAACATTTTCTTGTAGTTCTGGTAAGTGTCAAATCATTCATTGGAGACAAGGTCACAAAGATGAATGTCAGCCTTCAATTGATGCCGTGCGGTTCCAAGACAGGAGTGACTTCCATGGTGAATCAATATCTCATCACGGTAATCATTTTTGAGATACAGTACTAATCTCAATTGGTTTAAGAAGCTTCATTCATTCATGATTGGATGACGATGATTGAATTAACCATTGCGCAGATGGAAAAGGATCACAAGCTAATTTAACCACATTCAGTACTGCATCTTGGGATGCCAGAGAGAAACTTCTTTCTGATGGTGTTGCTCCTGATCAGCTTGAGAATATGTCGTCACCCTCAGGATGCGCTAAGTTGGCAAACATTCAGGAGGACATATCACATGCAAATAAGTTAAGTAAAATGAAATCCAGTCATATTGATAAAGAGGTTGAATCTACACCCAAAATTCCCAAAGCCAAGAAAAACATATCTGGTGATGCTCAGCCTGAAAATATTGGCAGTAAGAAGCTGACCAGAAGACCTATTTCATCAGAAAAGAAACTTACTGATGCCTGTAAATCCAAGAGCTCATCAAGTAATGACACGGAAGATGAGTCTAAAGAAGAAGAATCTCTGTCACATAGTGTTTCTATTGATCGGCCATCTTCAACCACTGGAGAGCATATGTATTCCAGTTCTAGATATGAAAAGATTGAAGCTTATCATGCATTGCCTGCAAATGAAAAAGTTGGTAGTATCCCAAACTTGCCACAAAATGCCCGTAATGGATTGAAAACTTC
Organism: Prunus armeniaca; assembly: GCA_903112645.1. Lineage (NCBI taxonomy): Eukaryota > Viridiplantae > Streptophyta > Magnoliopsida > Rosales > Rosaceae > Prunus > Prunus armeniaca. The sequence continues at coordinate 17,237,293 of CAEKDK010000006.1, forward strand.
TGTGAGGAAAGTTGTGCAGCAGTTTAAATCCTCAAAACAGCTGAAATCTGACCTCTCAGGTCGTGGAGAAGAGATTGTTGGAAAATACAAGGTTATTGTCAAATTTGTATTGATTCCTTTACTAGTAGTTTCCTCTGTTATCGATTGGATACCAATTTTGTTTTTATACTGTATTATTGACAGGTAATTTTTCCGTATGAACTGTTCGTGAAACTGTACTCCTACGACAATGTGGATCTTTGTCCATTTGGCCTTATGAATTGTGGGAACAGGTGATGTGGAGAGTTTTTTTTGCACAGAACATATTAAACATATAGAAATAAATCATTCGCATACTCTAGACTAGAGTTTAACCAGTTTCAGTAAATCCTTTTGTCGGGTCTGTTAAAACTCTTTAGATTTTTCTTATGCGGAATTTTAACAGAAGTTCATTGAATTTTTCGCTGATAATACATTTATTTATTTGTTTGGATTTCTCAGCTGTTATGCTAATGCGGTGCTCCAGTGTTTAGCATTTACTCGGCCTCTTGCTTCTTATCTTCTTCAAGGGCTCCATTCTAGAGCATGCAAGTTTCTCTTCATGACTCTTACACATGTTTTTATTTTTTTTGATATAAATTTTATAATTTTTACAGCCAGTTTAATTGTTAGGACCATGTGTTTGATGGCCTTTCCATTGACAAATTTTACCCCTGTGCCAGGTCAAAAGCATGACTGGTGTTTTATCTGTGAGTTTGAAATTCTTCTTATGAAGGCAAGGGAAGGGAAGTCTTTACTGTCCCCGATCAGGATACTATCTAAAATACATAAAATTGGAAGTCATCTTGGCCATGGAAGAGAAGAAGATGCTCATGAATTTTTGAGGTGAGCCAGCTAAAGACAACCAGATAGAACTTTGTTGCAGAGCTACTCTTCCTTTTTTGAATATGTATCATTTCACCAATTACTAAGATGGCAGGTATGCTGTTGATACCATGCAATCTGTTTGTCTCAAGGAAGCCGGGGCTGTTGGTCCTTTGGCAGAAGAAACAACCCTAGTAGGCATGACTTTTGGAGGCTACCTTCGATCTAAGGTTGTTACTTTTTTGATATTTTGTCAAAATTTACCTGTTTTTGGGTTTTTGTTCACTTACAAATGTACAAGTGCATTCTGATGTTGTAATAAAAATAAATAATGGTATTTCTTGGGATGCCATGATTGGAATTCTCAGATAACATGTATGAAGTGCCTTGGAAAATCTGAGCGATTTGAGCAGATGATGGATCTTACTGTCGAAATTGACGGGGAAATTGGAACTCTTGAAGAGGCTCTTGCACAATTTACGGCTACTGAAACTTTGGATGGAAAAAATAGGTACCATTGTAGCAGGTTGGTTCATTTGCACCAGTATAAATTTTATTTATTTGTTCAGTTGTGGGATAAAACTCTTATTTTATCATTGTGGCCCTTTATTACATCTTATTTCAATGCCCAACACCTAGATCATGGTTTGCAACTGTCTTCATGCATAGTTGCTTTATTTCTAATTGGGCTGCCAACCAACTATATAGGTTGTGGACTGGGAGAGATAGAGAGAGGAAGGTAGGTTGGGGGGCGATGGTGGGCTTGTCACCCAATGATCACACACCTGTGTCTTTGCTTAACACTTCTGTTTGTTGTTCTTTTGTTGAGGTGTTTCTCTACAGGCCTTAACACTTGTGGCCTGATTATAGCTGAGGAACCATGTAAATATGGAGATTCTAGTGCAATATGATCTCAGAGTGCTCACCTACCTCACTGCTAGTTCAAAAATTATTTTTTCCTCGCTTTGGTTGGGCAATTTGACCCATCTTCTTAGGTGGCCTGACAAATTTTTAGATTCAGTATGTTACTTATATAAAGTATTCTTTCAGGTGGGTCTCAAGTCTTCTTTTTTCCACTCTTCTAATTCTTTGATGCTTGTTTGTTCCCAACATTTGTGAAGGTGTAAATCTTATGAGAAAGCCAAAAAGAAATTAACAGTTATGGAGGCACCAAATATCCTTACAATTGTGTTGAAGCGGTTTCAGGTAATTAAAATTCTTTTATATTTTTTTGAACTTTGATTGTCATGTATTTTTTTAGAAATATTAATGTGTGCTCTATACCATCCATGACTGCAGTCCCGTAACTTTGAGAAGCTGAATAAGTCGGTACGGTTCCCAGAGGTTCTCAACATGTCACCGTATATGGGTGGAACAAGTGATAGATCTGTTTTGTACAGTCTTTATGCTGTGGTTGTTCACTTGGATATTATGAATGCTGCATATTCAGGCCATTACGTCTGTTATGTAAAGAATAATCAAGGGGAGTGGTTCAAGATTGATGACAGTTCAGTATGTATTCCTTTCATTTCTCATATTTCCATCTTAGTTAGGGCCTTATGTTAATTTGTTGCTTTATGGGTGGAACTGTCTTTCTGCTCGAATCCCTGTTTATAGGAGGCATATATCTATTGTTATGTCCTTGGATGAAGTTGATTATAATACATTGTTTTCTGGTATTTTGCATATCTCCAATTTATGGCCAGTGAAAGACGAGAAACCTGCTAATGAATTTTGCATGTATGCATCCATGTGCTTGAACTTCTTCTAGACGTGTAATTCAAGGGAAATAAAAAAAATAAAAATTGCAAGTCCGAACACTGGTGATTATTGGATTGAGATGTTTTAACTTTTTATTTAAATTTCTTGAACACGCATGATCTTGTAGGTTGAACCTGTGGATTTAAAGAGGGTGTTATCCCAAGGGGCATACATGCTTCTTTATGCAAGGTAACATGCCTGTGGAGCCCAGTTCACAAATGATCTTCTATTTTTGGTTTGTCCTAAACACCTTAAGATTTAATGTTTCTAGGCGCACCCCACGGCCCCCGGCCTTTCTTGGAAGTACTGCCGTTTCCAATGGGGAGAAATTGAAGAGAAGGAACTTGGAAGCTGTTCCTTCCAGCCATACCAAATCCAAATCGAGATCTAATTCCGTGGTTCCAAGTCTCATCAGCAATCAATCACTAAATCAAGATCCAGATGATTGGAGATTCCATCCAACGCACAGATATCCTGCTTTGGATTCATCAAGTGAGAGTTCATCCATTTTCAGCTCATCAGATGCAAGTTCTTGTAGCACCGCGAGCACCAAGGACTCTTCCAGCAACGAAGATTTCTCCGATTACATATTTGGCGAAACGGGACCCGACTGGTACAGCCAGTATAGCAGGCATTCATCAGCGGCAATGACCGGCTTGTACGGAGAAAGAACCTCAACAGTTTTGTGTAGCGACAGAAGTAGACATCGTAGAAAGTCAACCTCGGATTAGTTAGCAGTGGTAGGAGTAGAAGTAGGGAAATTGACCAGCAGCAATTTGTATGGTCCCGTATTCCACCCGTTGGAGATGTAAGAAGCGCAAATGGAAAAACAAAAGGATCAGCTCAAACATTTTATTGAGGTTTGAGCTGAGATGCAAGTAGGAAATAGGATAATAAAGTCACTAAGGTTTATTACCAATGCTGACATAATTTAAAGTAGTCAATCATATTAATCTTTCGTTGGGTCCTTTTTTGAATAATTATAATATGGTATGATAATTTTAGTATCATACGATAATCCCATTTTTCCTTACTCTTGTTCTTGTCTTGTCTGAGGAAAGAATAGGGGCCACGACAAGTAAAACGACACCGTTTGGATTATCTCCCCCACCACTACCAGAACATAAGCAGAGGAGAGAGAGCAGTGGGTGACGACGAGTATAAGGATATAATAAGCAAAAAGGAATTTCAAACCCAAATCAAATGCCAGCAGTAGCATTAACAAAATATAATCTCATTTACCACCAGAGGGGAGCGCCGATTAAGCACAATCGCAGCATTCGCATTTGTGCCTCAATTTTAGGCATAGGCTGCATAGCCGCCGGAGCCAACAAGGCCATGGTGACCACCGCCGCAAGCAGCAGCAGCAATGGTGGCGCGTATACGACGATCAAAGAAAGAGTGAGATTCGAAAAGGAGATCAAGAAGAGCAAGTTCATCGCCATCGCTGGTCCCATCCCCGACGAACAATCCGCTCAATCCTTCCTCTCCCAGGTACTTTCACTCTTCTTCTTCTTCAATTTTTTCAAAAAAGAAAATAACTTGAAAATTAAGAGGTTGTTGTTCTAGGTCCGAGATCAACGTGCTACTCACAATTGCTGGGCGTACAAGGTTGGTTGGGTTAGGTTTTGTAAACTGTCATTGTCTTTTTGGTTGGTTATTGGCATTTTTTAATTAATCCGGTGAGCAATTGATCAGGTTGGAGATCAATACCGGTCTAATGATGATGGTGAACCGTCGGGAACAGCCGGAAAACCCATTCATTCTGCTATTGAATCTTCAGGAATTGATAGAGTTATGGTGGTCGTCATCAGGTAATTTGATTTGTTTTCCACTACAAAATGCTTTCTTTCACTTGCATTTGTTTGACGAATTTATTCTTTAAGTATGTATGCACACTGTTCTGTGCTGTCTCTGTTATTATTGGGTTTTACATTGTGTTTTGGATTGTATTTTATTTATTTTTCGTAGGCACTTTGGAGGTATTAAATTGGGTACTGGAGGACTTGTCAGGGCTTATGGAGGAGTTGCCTCAGAATGCTTGAGAAATGCCCCAACTTGTCTTGTAAAATCCAAGGTATTAATTAGCTTTCTTGCTTTTATTCCAACTGGTATGTCAAAGTTGTCCTGTTTAGTTACTTGACAGGAAAAAAAAATTACTGCTTCAGAAAGCAAGGAGACTAGAATGGGAGAGAACTTCCCTATATCGGTCCATTCTTGGTTGTAAATTGTAATCTACTCTATTAGTATCATAAAATGGATGGGGGTTTTCTTCTTTTGCCTCGTATTTGGAGCTTGTATTTCAACACCTTGGGACCAAAGCTCACGAATGTTTGGATTAATATCATTTGGTTTGAATTAAAGCCGTATTAAGTTTTTCACCCCCAAAGAAATTCCTTTTCTGCGTTGTTAAAATTTTGAATATATGATCTTATCCTTTCTCTCTGTAGGTGAGAATGGGTGTGGAGGTTCCATTTGATCTTTTGGGCGTTCTATACCATCAGGTGAGCTGGTTCAGATGCATGACAATAGCTCCCCCCCTTGCGTTGAGATGATCAAATTTATTAAGTGTACCCATTTCTTGTATTTTGATGTTTACAGCTACAGTCGTTTCAAGTTGAAGACATCAAGCAAGATTATGAGACTGGTAAAGATGGCATCACCATGGTTACTTTCCAAGTTGATTTTGACCGTATTGAGAAATTGGAGGATGCTATCAAAAGCCATTGTAGCCGTGACTTAGTGTTCTATAAGCGCTGAAGCAGCCTTAGCTAGTGTAGACATTTTCATGATGAAGCATTTCAAGACTGGTACATACGTTTTACATCTGCTGTGCTTGGAAGCAATCTTTTGCTACAGGTTAGACCCCAATATACAGAAAAATCTCTAAAGCAGCTGCAGATTGTTTAGAGATATTTAATTTATTAATTAAACTAGTTGGTACGAAAGATTAACTTATTCTTGAAGGTTGCTTGTTTACCTGACATGTTGTATATATGACAGCCTTCGTTATATGAGAAGAAATATGCTCTTATTTTATGGACTTGGGTGCAAGTTTAAAAATTTAGTGCTGAACTATTATTTTATGCTGCCCACTGCATTGTGTTCTTCTTGGATCAGACATCGTGTCAAGTCTAGGCTGATAGTCATAGCTGTTTAATCCAGAAATCGATTCCATTTTAAAAATTGCCTTCTGTCAAACATTTTGCTATGTGTTTCTTCTTGGTCTGATCGGGTGGTTCTATAGTTAGGTGGTCAAGTTACATGATTCCGTAGTTTACTTACGAGCTCGTGTAGTACTCGCCCCTATCTTTAAAGGGACTTATACACTCCACTCACTGTTTACAAAACGAGTGATTCTGAGAAGTAGCATAGTAGTCATACTCGAACTCCAAATACAATCTGCAGCATTTCAATGATTCTGGGTGGTTTGGCATTTATGCTAGCACTGTAAGGCCCACCCTCTAGTTCTAAATCTTCATGGTTAATGTGGCTTGCATATTGTTTTCCATTTTTAGCATCGGAATACAAAGCTTTCCCAACCACATCTCCTCAAACACCACTTATCAGCTTACTCTCTCTCCCTATATAACTGGTCATTCTTCTTCATATAGATCCAAAATAAGCGCTTTCAAACCTCTCTCCCATTAGAGAAAGAAAATGGCTGCTAGTCCTATTGGATACAACATTGTATGGTTATTTGAAAATTTCAGTGTCTTAGCAGGTAGCAGGCTCAAGTTAACTTTCAAGTATTGCGACGTTTCATTTATATGGATTTTAGTCATTTAACTATACTTATGAGGTGGTAATTAGTGTATGTTAGTCAGCTATTTTTGGAACATTATTCTGATTATATTTGGAACAAAACTAGCATATAACATCAAACACTGTTCACAACACCGGAAGTAAAACCTGGGGCGGTTGATGAGTAACCAGATTCATTGCAAATTCAAATTTAACAAGATGGCATTGGCTCGTCAATACAATGCAAATGTTAAGTAAATGAATGAAACTTGAATCAAGCAACAATTTGACGAATTCACATGCATAATATTTTTACACACAAATCTATTCAAAATTGATATCTGAAGATCAAAACTAGCAAAAGTTACCTTCTCTTTTGATACATGAGAGATTGCCTAAGCAATACCCTAAAACGGTGGGTTGGTGGTTTTAAATTGATTAGGCTTCGATCCATTTTGGGGAGGTGAACCACCCAGTACCTCTCAACACTACCACAACCAGATTTCGTCAAACACTGAGAAACCTGTCGACTCACTCCCAATAAAAACCTATTAGGAATGTAACCCTTCCATTCAAAACAAATAACACAAGTTCCTTGCATATCAAGCAAGAAGCAATGGCTGCTTTCAAGCATTGTTTCCTACTATCTGTGGTGGTAGCAGTTTTGTCTTTATCAAGCATTGATATGAGCCTGGCAGCTCGGCACCTCTTGGATATGGCGGCTCCACCCCCGGCATTGGTACTACCTACAATTCCTTCTCTTCCCACTCTCAAGCCTACTATGTCTCCACTGCCTTCCTTTCCTACTTTGCCTAAACCCACATTGCCAACTACCCCTTTGATCCCAAGAACCCAAATCCCTTTGCCAAATATTCCAACATTGCCTTCCATCCCTGCTGCCCCCAAGGTCACTCTACCTCCACTTCCTGCCACTCCATTGCCAACTATCCCAACTACGATCCCTTCAATCCCCTCCATTCCAACAACAATTCCAGCAGTTCCTTCCCTGTTCCCTCCTCCATCAAATTAAACAGCTAGTGCTGCCCTGTTTGATTTTCGACATCTACATTTGACCTATATTAGATAGATGTTGGTTTTATTGTTAAACGGTTCTGTATTTGAGAGGATTGAAGAGTGCCTGTTTGTTTGCCCTATGAAATTTTTTCTTGTCATGCATGCGTCCTAGATATAGATGTATTGTTTTTTCTAGTCATTTCAGTTAGTGGAAATTTTCAGGTCGACGGGCCGAGGGCCCACTCCAACAACACCGATACTGTCCCCACTTAACCACCTGCACAATCCTCAGGTGTGGGGTTTTATCACAAAAGGCCTCGGTATTAATTAGAGTGGGGAAATTCTATTTAAAGCACTCTTTCTCCTTCCCTCTTTTCCGATGTGGGACACAATTGGTTTCAACAAACATGTGTAATGCTCTTGTTGTATTGTTGTCTGAATTGTTAGAATATACGATTCTCATCTGTTTTGGTGATCAGCTCCTCTCAAAATTTGATCATAATCATATCATTAATAACTGGTAATGCTAAGCAAAAAATAAAAGAAAAAAAAAAAAAAAAAAAAAAAAAAAAGGAGACACTTTATGTGATGAGCGATGATTTGATTTCCAAGGGCTACTGGTAAAGTCGGCTTAATTTATGAGTTTACATGTTATATGAATCCATATCGACTATAAATATATTGAGCATCATTAGCACTACTCAATAAAGACGGGTAATCCATTTTGTTTACATAATTAACAAGTGTATCCGTATTTTGTTTGTTAATTCTTCATCGGATTACTCAAACAATGTGGTTTAACAATCAGAATCGTCTACATTTTAGGTCATCGTTCAACTTGCATTAAACACAACAACTTGGAAATTGATGACCAAATAAGCAATCTCAAGCCAAACACAAATTAATCTCATAACGATCAAATGCATAAAATCATAAGTAAATTAATAATATAATTGCTGAATAAATAAGTTACTAAATGTTGAAACATAAATTTTCTATATAAAGCTCCTTAAACTCAATGATGGCCTTTCCCAAGCTCTTTTTTTTCACTGTCATTTCATCAAGATTCCCTATATGAAAAACCAACGCATTTCAGAACTCATCAAAAAAGAGCATTGGATTGAGGGTCTCAACTGTTTGTTTTTGTTATCTATGACCCGTGACTCATGTTTTGGGATTTAGGTAGCTGCCAAACAGGGCCTCATGACTGGCATCGTTTTCGTAGCTTTCTGCCTAATAAAGCCCCTCTCCTTCTTTGAATTCAATAAAGCAAGTGCAACGAGAAAACAGCTCATTTGTGACACAAGTCAAGGCACCCAATAGATCTCTTACATCCCAAGTTGCAACCACAGAAAAAATAATTTTTTTTTAAAAATCTGAACCCTCCTTTAATCCTTATCTGCCTTTCCTTTGCTCTCTTCCTCCATAAGAAAATCTAGATCCATAAGAAAAATAACATTCTCACACATGGGTTCTATTATTTTCTCTCTCTTTCTTCTTTCCCTTGCATTTCCTCACCTAACCCATAATTTCTTTGTGACTGCTGACTCAAATTTGATCCAGAAAACTTGTAAGAACACCAAATACTATGGCCTCTGTGTCTCAACCCTCAAATCTGATCCCACAAGCAAAACTGCAGACACAAAGGGATTGGCAGTTATTATGGTTGGGATTGGGATGGCAAATGCAACTGCCACCTCATCTTACTTGTCCTCTCAACTAGTGAGCTCAAGGAACAATGACACAAACATGAAGAAGGTGCTCAAGGAGTGTGCTGATAAGTATGGCTTTGCTGGAGATGCCCTCCAAGCTTCAGTGCAGGATTTGGCCTCAGAGTCATATGATTATGCTTCCATGCACATCAATGCAGCTGCTGACTACCCAAATGCTTGCCACAATGCTTTCAAAAGGTACCCAGCTTTGGCTTATCCTCCGGAACTTGCAAGAAGAGAGGAGGGTTTGAAGCATATTTGTGATGTGGCTTTGGGAATTATTGATAATTTTGGTTGGTAATTAAATATTGCCTAACTAAAGTGCTTAGAGAGAGCAGGAAAAAAAAAAATTCTTTAATTTTCTCAATCATTGTAGTCTACGTCTCTGTTTATGTTGGTACTGTCGGCTACTTATTGTATGATTTGGGGTTGCAAGTGCCAATGCATGACCTAAACATATGTGATTAATTGCCAACGAGTCTAGTTTAGTGAAAATGGTGGCAGACTGGTGGACTCATGTTCAAATATCTATGCTATTTTAGTAGTGTGTGTGAGATACCCCCACTTCCTCTTATAATTTAGACTATCGTTTGTATTAAAAAAAAACATGTATAATTAATTATTCAGAATAGAATGTTGATGCAGGCAATATTTCTCTTCCTTTTGTTGAAAGATATTACAAGTTTAAATGAACATCTTTTCAAACAAAAAATAAAATAATAAAAGTGTGAAGGTGATCTGGACTTGTTGAACAGATTGTAGAAGATAGTTGATGTCACATGCTACTCGAAAGAGTTCTCTGACTCTGAGGAACATGTCTTTTACTAAAGTGATAAATCTGTTCGAAAAATTTCTGAAGTCTTCTTAATTCAGAAATAATAAAATAATAAATAAAATTAAAACCAAAAAGGCGGATGGAATTATTACCTTATTGTTTGAAATGATACATTCAAGATGGCCCAAAGCGGCCCAAGAGTCGAAAGGGGGACAAAATAGAGAACATATTGTCTTTCATTTAATGCTTTGGTCAACATAGAGAACATATTGTCATGGATTATGGATGAGAATATAAGTTATTATGTATATTTCAAGTAAATCATTATTGTGAAAAAAAAAAAAAAAAAAAAAAAAGTGCGTGATTGACTTGAAATACCGCCATAGTAACATCCAGTGTAAGTAAGTTTTTATTTGTCAAATACCCAAAATGGTGATTATAATCAAACGGAGGACACATGGCGTGAGTTTATGCCCTAGTCTTTTGAGTTAGTTTGGTTTTGAATATGGAACACATTAAGTTAGGGAGGTGAGCTAACCGTTGCTTTTTTCCCACTTCCTACAACCACAACTCATCAAACTCATGTAGATGCTTCCAAGTCCTCCTCAAAGTCTTGACACATATTTTCTCTATAAAAGCCCCATTGGAGATAATATGCTCTTCACAACAAGCAAACAACATATTAACAGAGAGACTTGCCTATAGCCCTAGCAGCCCCTTCAACTCAACCATGGCTTTTCCCAAGCTTTTCTTCATTTCGTCTTTGCTAGTGGTGATTTTGTCAGCCTCAAGCACCCAAATGATTCATGCAGCTCGCCACCTTTTGGACACACCAGCAGCAGCTCCACCCCCAACACTGGCAATCCCTACAATCCCCTCTCTGCCAAATCCCACTCAGCTGCCTCCATTGCCTTCACTACCAACACTTCCCAAGCCCTCAAACACCTTACCTACACTTCCAACTGCCCCAACTCTGCCCAAGACCACATTGCCTCCACTTCCCTCAATCACATTGCCTACGCTTCCAACTGCTCCAACTCTGCCAAAGCCGGCCACGTTGCCACCGTTGCCCTCTACCCAATTGCCTACTCTCCCAACTACTCTGCCCCCATTGCCAACCTCCCTACCCCAAATCCCATCTTTGCCAAAATCCACATTGCCTACGGTGCCCACAACCCTCCCGCCATTGCCATCATTCCCCTCAACAATCCCTTCAATCCCCACCATTCCAACAACAATTCCATCGATTCCATTCTTCTCCCCACCCCCATCAAATTAAACCACTTGACATATATATGCCATGGTTCTCCACGCTTACCACAATATATACTATCTAATTTCTTGTTTGTGCTGGGGGGTTTCAGAAGTCCTCGAACATATGACGGTTTCTTGTGTTTGATGGTGGCTTATTAGTCTTTGTATACAGTATACTTGTGATAAAGAGCTTGTGAGGAAGTTTTTTTTTATTTTTTAAAATGAATTCTTTCTTTGTTGGCTTATTGTAGCGTTTGTTTGTATTAATTATTGTTATGAATTATAGTATTATCAAAAGGCTTGTTCTTGTTATTATATATGATCTTTGTCATGGAAATGCTATTCATCATGTTGTCGACTGTGTGCAATATGAGTAATGAGATCACATTTCTGTACCACATTGTGTACCACCTCAACATTGGAACCCATATCTCTATTTAGAGATACAATACGTAACAGTAAATCGATAAGAGCTAGACGGTAATAACATATGATGCCATTTAATTTACTACAAAGTCATATTGAATGGTTGGATTAGAAGTATAAATCTTCAACCAGTTTTTATGAAGTTTTACTCTTTGTTTCAACCAAATCCCTTGACAGGTTCCTAAGGAGTATAAATTTTCAAGCTATTGTGCTTCAACGAACAAACTATTGAAAATAACCATCAAATCTTACATATAAAAAATGATAACAAAAGTAAATACAACAATAGGGTGTAACATGCATATATAACATCATCTCCAGCAAAAAACACATGCATAACATCATTGCTGGAAAAGTTGAATGTCTATCATCTGATGCAGGATAGATCCTGAAAGCTGGGAGCGCCACATGGCCGAGGTTTAGATTAGAAATTAAGAAAAAGGAGGGTAGATAATTCTGACATTAGGGCTTAGAGGAATATGATTGTCGGGAAATGGAGTCTCTAGGATAGGAGGTTTCGGATTAGAAGTTCTGGAAAATTTATTAGGCCGCCGGTGTTTAAAATGTTGAACATTAGCCAGAATTTTAAAAATTTCAGAAGTACTCTTATGAATCCTGAAAATAGCATCACCATGACCATGTGGAAGAGAGGAGCCACGGCGTGATGGAATTTTCGAAAGGGAGTGAGATGAAGAGGGAAGAGAAGGAGCCTCTTCACCACAAATGGCTGGCACTTTAACCAGCATAAGTAAAACCAGTGGCACCATTATCATCTTCATCATTAGCATCCCTGAACAAATATGACTGTATTCTCTCTTTAAAGTTTTTTTTCCCTATTTGTAGTGTTCGCAACTCATGCATGGTTTCAAAACCAAAAATAAACACACAAGAAGGCTTTAGAATGAAATTTTACCTTTGTTTGGGGTTATTGTCCTATGAGAAGGTTCAAGAAGGCTATCTATCATAAAGTTGAAAGTTCATCTAACAAAAAATAAACAGAAAATAAATTCATTATCAATTAATATTATATCTAGCTGTTGTTACAATTTCAATTAAGCTTTTATAAATTCGTGTATCGTATCAATATGTATGTATTTTTTTTACCAAACGTATTATACGTGCATTATTCATGTATTGATGTATATAATCCAAGCATTTTGCATATATTTATCTATTATTTCACATGTTTTACGCTATTTCAAAGAAGAAAATAAATAATTTTAAAATATAAAATAATGGTTGAATCCTAATTATCGTATTTTTAAAAAAGTTCCAGATAATGCATGTAAATATTTTATGTATATTTTCTCCTTCCAGTATTTTACTAACTACAAAAGGAAGATATATACAAGATGGGTTACCACTGCCTATGAGCGAAACTCATCTAAAAATCTACAAAATGTTTGTTAACAACAACGAAGAATATTCATAACCTCAGTTCATCATGATCAATCACCACGTCAGTTTATAATGGGACTTACTTACCAATTCGGTATAATCTAGTGGTACTTTTCTTTTAAAAGTTAGAAGAAATCTCTCCCTCCCTATTGCTAATTTTTATTTTATTATTATTTTAAATGAGACTTGTTTAGCTACACCATACACCATTAGTCATTTAATCCATTTCCATCCCACTAATCTTAACAATCTGTTATTTCTATTTAATGGTAAATATATGATAAGACCATCATTTTAACTTGATATTATACTAAACTAATGATCTACCATGAAGACTAGTTAAACAAGGAGACACACTGGATTGATTGAGGTCTCCCAATGGGAGGCTTCTCCATGTACGCTTTCATAGAGGAAATTTTTATGTTCACACCTAATTGTTGAGGAGGCTATTTGCTGCCTCTTGAAAGCGATGAGACGCCTCCCCTTGAGAGACCTCAATGCGTCTCCTCGATCGTTTAACTGGTTTCATGGTAGATCATTAGTTTATGTATAATTTCAAGTTAAAATAATGATGGTCTTATCGTATATTTACCATGAAATAGAAATAACCGTCTGTTAAGATTAGTGGGTTGGAAATGAAATAAATGGAACTAATGGAGTACCGTTGGAAAACGGTGTAGCTAAACAAGTTTCATTAACTTTTGTTTACCAATAGGGGAGGGGGGAGATTTCTTCTAACTTTTGAAAGAAAAGTACAATTAAACTATTATTATTCTCATATAAGGCTTTCTTTGACAGTTTGGGATGCGTTGGTGTGCTCTATTGAGAGGTCTCTTGTGTTGGTTTTCCAGTCATTTTGTAGTTTGTTTTGGTTATTTGTTTTTCTATTCTAGTTCTTTGTAGCGGTCCAAAGTGGCATGAGTTAGACTCTTTTGTTAGTCTATAGCATGTGTGGTACTCTTTCCTACTCTGGATTTGTCTCATGTGATTTTCTTAGGAAGGTTTTAATGAGGCCACTATATCCGTGTCGATCTATGTTTGCTTATTTTGGTTTATGAATGAAATCTTCTTTTCAAAAAAGTACCATTAAATAATACCTAGTTGGGAAAAAGTACCATTATAAACTAACTGGTGGTATTGATCAAGAACTTTGATGAACTTTATTTATGAATCTTCATTGTTAACATTTTGCAAATTATTTGATAACTTTCGCTTGATCATAGTAGTACCGCATTTTATATATGGGTAATTCTATATGAACCCCATAAATTACTCTTTACACCCCATAATTTTTTACACCCCACTAAATTTTAATAAAATTTCAAATTACTCATTAAACCCCTTTTTTTTCCCTAAATTGCCCTCATAAACCCCATTCCTTAACTACCCACCGAAAACCCCCTTCCCTTTCAGCCACACCCCATCTGAAATCAAACCCCACCCCATCTGATATCCAGCCACACCCCTCCGAAAATTCTCTCCTCTTGCAGACACACCCCATCGCACACCCCATCCCATTTACACCAACCTCCATCGCAGAACCATTGAAGAATCCCTTTGTCGTTGCCTGCATCGCAGAACATTGAAGAATTCATCCTTTGCCATCGCAGATCTTTGCTCACCATCGAAGAAGCCCTTTGCCATCGCCTCCAGCAAACTGAACCATCTCTGAAACAGAACCATCACAGCCATCTCCATCTCTGCAAACCCAAAAGCCATTGAAGGTCAAGTTCTCACAAATCCTTATTCAAGGTTTGATTTCAAATTTGATTTATATATTTACGTTTCTAAGTGTTGATTAAGCCTACATTTGATTTCACTTTTGAAAAGCCAAAGTCTTATACTGATTTTGATTTTGATTTCAAGGTTCTGGGTAGTTCGAACCTGGTTTTACGAAATTGGATTCTAGTTTCGGTGGATTGCCACCGAAATTATTACATTGCTTCAGTGGTAGTCCACCGAATTGAACATGTACTTTCGGTGGGTTACCACCGAAATTGTTACCTTGTTTCGGTGGTAGTACACCGAATCTGTTTCTATTTTTCAGGGGACTCCCACCGAATTTCTTTCGGTTTTTCAGTGGTACTCCACCAAATATGTATTCTTTTTTCAGTGATTGTCCACCGAATTTATTTTCGTTTTTCAGTGATTATGTACCGAATACGTTACTGAGTGTACTTAATATTTTTTATTTTTAGATATGAAGAGGATTCGCAGGGGTACTACTGAAGCTTCATCATCACGACCTAATAGACAACGTCCCACGGCCTCAGCGAGGAGACAGAGAACGGCTCCCCAAGATCACATTGAGGATACTACAGAGGTTGAAGATGTAGTTCCTACTGATTATAGTAATGTTGACGCAGAGGTTGAAGATGTAGCTACTGCTCAGGATAGTAATGTTGAGGTACATGCCGAGCCTACTGAGCCATCTCGAGTAGGTCCCATTGATCCATCTTTACTTACGAGTTTTAAAACTCACATAGCAGCTACAATTTGGAATAACCAGGTAAGTCGTTTTACTGTGACAATAGAAGGTAGAATATAAATCTGGTTCATGGTAACTAACCTTAATTTTGTTTTTTTTATTGTTTAACTAGGAACGTGAGCCCCTTAGGTGCATGTCGAAAACATCTACCCTTCGTGAGTGGAATTGGTGGGGTAATCCAAATAATGGTATATTCAAAGGGTACATTCAGAGGTCTGGATTAGAGCACCTTATTAGGTGTTCTTATCGGAATGCTGATAAGATTGTGGTGTCTACATTTGTTGAGAGGTGGCATCCCGAAACGAACACCTTTCACATGCCTTTTGGTGAGATGACCATCACATTGGATGATGTGTCATCTATTTTAGGCATTCATGTGTCTGGTGCAGCGGTTGGTCCTCTTGGAGATGATGACGACACAAATTTTGAGTTGTTAGTTAAGTACTTAGGAGTGACTGATGAAGAGGCTACTGAACAATTGCACGAATACAGTGATGAGTATGTGAGTTTGTCATGGTTACGGGCGCGATTCTCCAATGTTTCAGACACAGATTCAGAGGAGTACATCATGTATTCGGCCAGGGCATATTTGCTATATCTCTTGGGTTGCACTTTGTTTGTTGACAAGACTGGCACGAGAGTCCAAATTGTGTACCTTAGACTACTTAGAAACCTTGATAGTGTTGCTGGTTATTCATGGGGTTCTGGGTGCTTAGCATGGTTGTATAGACAATTAGGCCAAGCTTCGAGGTCTAAGGTGAAGCAGATTGCTGGGTACATGACTTTGCTGGAGGCATGGGTGTATGAGCACATGCATGGTGTTGTTGTCCCTGATCATGACCTTGATTATTTAGAGGTCCAGCCTCGTGCACTTTGTTGGATTCCACGTCGAGACAATGGCACAACATCGGTAGACGTGCAGAAGTATAGACAACGGCTTGACGCTTTGAATGCTGATCAGGTGTGTTTCTCTTACATATCATCCAACTTTGTTGTGTTTTGTATTTTATATATATTTTTTGGTTTAGGAATGTATATTCCAGTGGTTCATGCTATATTATGTATCATATTTCAGGTTATATGGGAACCTTACAAGTTTGAAAGGGAACACCACCCATTTCCAGATGTTGCATTCTACTCAGGGATGCTCAGATGTTGTGATGTTATTGAGCCCTACCATCCTGAGCGGGTTCTTAGGCAGTTTGGTCGAGTGCAGACGATTCCTCCCAGAATAAGTGCTCCAACCAGAACAGGTAGTCGTGCCAATTCCTATAATTCTTACTTTGGGGAAATGTGGGACAATCGGGAGAACCACATGTTGGGAGAGGCGAACCGTAGTGTACCAGTGAGGAGACCATCAGATACTGTGCCTGGGTACTTGGAGTGGTACCTCAACGTGGGATATCCGTTTGTCAAGAATCCTAATTATGGAGCTGCATTTGACCCATTTGCCTCAATGCAAAGCAGATATTATCAAGTAAAATTTTTATTTTACTTCCATTTTTTCAAATTTGCACTTTTTACTGAGGCATTGAATTCAAATTTGTAACAGGAGCGTGACGAGCGTATGTTGTCCTTTACTAGGCCGCTCGTGGCATTAGGGGAAACAGTTGCATTGCGTACACGACCTTCCCAAGTTTATCAAGCAATTGAGACCTTGCAACAGATTTTAGAGGGTACAAACATACGGTCTACCATGACATCCACATTTTAACAAGAATGGGCATCCACATTTCTTGGTACCAGTGTCTCTAGCACATTTTTTCATATCACTATTTGCATCCGATCTTATATCAGTTGTCTCACTAGACTTGCAAGACTTATAGTTACCGTTCCTCTCACAAGCAAGTATTACACGAGGTTTCCTCTTGCCCTCACCTCCATAATCAGACCTTTTAATTACAATGACAATATTATTCAATTTTCCTTGTTCACGAGCCCATCGAAGTAATGCATCTCTACCATTAAATATCTACACATAAAACTCATATTATTTAAATACAAAATTTGAAACATTAATGCCACGTTAATGATACTAAAAAGGATTTCAGATAAATAATTACCGAATAAGTTGTGAATTGATCACTATAGTCCATTACACATTCTGTTCCCACATTGTTGCCTTCAGTAGGGGCGTCACCTTGATTTTGTTCCTTCAATGGGAGTAAGATCAAAATAGCTTGGATTAAATTTGTGGTTGGCAATAAGTTACTGAAAAAATAAATAAATTTCGGTTGGATGCCACTGAAACGCGGGTAAAAGTTCGGTAGTACCCCACTGAACTACGTTCCATCTTACGGTGGATCCCCACCGAATATTAAGTTTCTCACCGGTGAAATCCAACCGAAAAAGATGCAAAGTTTCGGTGGCATCCCACCGAAATTATCTGTCGCGTTCGGTACTGATGTGCTGAACACAACCAGCGACTGTTATGAAATATTAAACTTGCAAAACGCCAAAAAATAAACTCGTACCTCATTCGAAGCGTCTCTAACTTCAATCTCACCCTTCATGAATAAATACAATATATTTTTTCACCAGTATAAACTTATAAATCTTGGGTTTAGGGTTTAGGAACATGATAGTTTGAGAAAAAAGTCAAACTAGGGTTGCAGGAACATATGTGGGGTGTAGTGAGCAATTTTAATTTTAATTTTAATTTTTTTTGTCCTTAACGGTAATTGTGTACAAGGGTAAAATAGGTTATTTATATTTAAAATTAGTATGGGGTGTAAAGAGTAATTAATGGGGTGCCAATAAAATCACCCTTTATATATATCTTCTTTGTATTTAGTAAAATACCAGACCGAGAAAATGTACATAAAATTTGTATGTGCATTATTTGGAAAAAAAAATTTATAAAAAAAATACGGTAAAAATTCAACCATTATGTATTTTAACATGATTTATTTTCATTTTTGAAAGAGTGTAAAATATGTGAATAATTGGAAAATATACGCAACATGCATGGATTATACATAAAAAATATATACTTGAATAATGCAAGTATAATACGTTTGGTTTAAAAAACAAGTATAGTTCCGTATAATTGAGGTGTGTGAAAAATTAAAGTATTTCAAAAGAATACGTACATATGAGTATGATGCACGAATTTATAAAAGCAACAACTAGATAAAATATTAATTGATTACATACACCTCAATTATAAAAGCACGAATTTAAAAAGAATACGTACACCTCAATTAATTGAAAGTGTAACAACAACTAGATAAAATATTAATTGATTACTTAAGGACAATATAGAAGTTGAATGAATTTAAACAATTCATTAGATTTTTGTTGTTGTTGCCAAAGTTAGAAAAGGGGAACTCACACACACGAATACCATGGGAGTTTGAACTCAGGACCACTTTGAAGCACTCAAAAAACCTAAGCCAATTCAACTAACATCCCATTGATGAATTATTAATTAATTACATGAAGGTCATCCTTTTGTTTATTTTTTGTTAGAAGAACTTTCAACTTTATGATAGATAATGAAGCGGTGAATTGGTTATTACAGTCTCCCTTTCCTCTTGAACCTTCCCATAGGACAATAACCCCAAAGAAAGGTAAAATTTGATTCTAAACCTTCTAATTGTGTTTTTATTTAATATTTAATATTTAATATTTATGGTTTTGAAACCATGCATGAGTTACAAACGCTACAAATAAGGCAAAAACTTTAAGAGAGAATATATGATAGTTATATTTGCATAAGTATATATGCTAATGATGAAGATGATGGTGACGCTGGTTTTACTTATGCTGGTTGCAGTGCAAGCCATTGATGGTGAAGGGGCTCTTTCTGTTCCCTCATCTTACTCCCTTTTGAAAACTCCATCTCGCCTTCGCTCCTCTCTTCCACATGGTGGTGATATTTTCAGAATTCATAAGATCTCTGAAGTTTCTAAGATTCTGGCTAATGTTCGACATTCTAAACATGGACCTAGAAAACTTCCCAAAACTCCAGTTCTGAAAAATCCTATTGATCCCAACACTCCTATTTCTTTAAGCCCTAATGTCAAAATTATCTACCCTTGTTCTTTTTAATTTCAAATGTAAACTTCGGCCATGTGGCGCTGCCAGCTTTCGAGCAACGCTGTTATGCAAGTTTTATTGTTGCTGGAGATGATGTTATGCATTAAGACCATCTCCAACCATGTTGGGGCTAAACTCAAATTTTCACCCTCCAAAATACAACTATTCATGTATTTTCAGGACTCAAAATTTTTTTTCCTCCAACCTTGTAGACTCATAATTTGAGTCCGCAACTTTATTAAATTGTTTAAGAATGATTAACCCCTAAATTTTGTTTCTTGTTAATTTTTCTTGACATTATTTTTGTTTCAACACTCGTGATTTAATTTTCTAAACATTTTAACCTAAAAAAAATAAAATTCCAAAACATAATTGAATTTCACTTAAAAAATAAAATAAGTACAATACCATACGTATGCCCGGAATAATTCGAACTCTTCATTGAATTATGTAAGTGTGTTTAAATTATCTAAGCATTTTTAAATAAACGACAATCATTAAATTTTGCCGTTGAGATTGCTTAAAATTAATCATGATTATTGATTACAAATATAGTTGTTGGAATATTTAAAATAAAACAAAACAAAACAAAAAAACAAAAAAAAACAAGCCAGCAATATCATATTTTTGGCACAAAGTTGCTGCCCAAACAGTGTAACCAAAACTGGGCCCAGCAAACATTGTGCAGCACATGGGCTTCAGTCAGAAAAAAAATAATAAAAAAAGCAGATTTTGGGCCCACAAAATTATCAGTCCAGGCAAAAAAGGGACTGGAATTCCACCCAAGATTTGAGATTTCTCAAATTTCCACCCCCCAAAATACATGGGTTGGAGATGGTTTTTGGAGGCTAAACTCAAAATTTGAGTTTCCACCCCAAGGGTTGGAGATGGTCTAACTCCCTATTGCGTTTACTTTTGTTATCATTTTGTTGGAAAAAAATTATATAATTTGATGGTTATTTTAAATAGCTTGTAATATATTGTTTACATAAATCTTCTTTGCATTTTTGTTCGTTGAAGCACAATAGCTTGAAAATTTATACTGAGGATCCTGTCAATGGATTTGGTTGAAGATTTATACTTGTAATTGCACCCAATCACATAGCATTGTAGTAAACGGCATCATATGTTAGCGTTTCGTCCCTCCTAAAGCTATGCATCTCGTAATCTATTATGCATTTCGGCCGTCTCTTATAGATATACAGATAATATATATTCTCCTTTTCAGCTTCAGTCTTTGGGTACTGCATATATAGTCCATGACATGACCAGTAGGTTTCCATAACAAAGATCATATATTATATATAATAAAGAATAAGCCTTTTGATAATAATACTATAATTCATCATAACAAGAATTAATACAACAACAAACGCTACAATAGATATCGAGAAGATCCCAACAAAGAAAGAATTCAAGGAAACTAACATCCCTCACAAGCTCTCTTTCACAAGTATACTGTATACATACACTAATAAGCCACCATCAAACAGAAGAAACCATCAAATCATATATTCTGAAGACTCCCCAGCACAGACAAGAAACTGGATTGTATACTTCTACTAGTAATCATGGAGAAACATGGAATATATATATATATATATATCAAGTGGTTTAATTGGATGGGGGTGGGGAGAAGAATGGAATCGATGGAATTGTTGTTGGAATGGTGGGGATTGAAGGGATTGTTGAGGGGAATGATGGCAATGGCGGGAGGGTTGTGGGCACCGTAGGCAATGTGGATTTTGGCAAAGATGGGATTTGGGGTAGGGAGGTTGGCAATGGGGGCAGAGTAGTTGGGAGAGTAGGCAATTGGGTAGAGGGCAACGGTGGCAACGTGGCTGGCTTTGGCAGAGTTGGAGCAGTTGGAAGCGTAGGCAATGGGGTTGAGGGAAGTGGAGGCAATGTGGTCTTGGGCAGAGTTGGGGCAGTTGGAAGTGTAGGCAATGGGGTTGAGGGAAGTGGAGGCAATGTGGTCTTGGGCAGAGTTGGGGCAGTTGGAAGTGTAGGCAAGGTGTTTGAGGGCTTGGGAAGTGTTGGCAGTGAAGGCAAGGGGGGCAGCTGAGTGGGATTTGGCAGAGAGGGGATTGTAGGGATTGCCAGTGTTGGGGGTGGAGCTGCTGCTGGTGTGTCCAAAAGGTGGCGAGCTGCATGGCTCATTTGGGTGCTTGAGGCTGACAAAATCACCACCAGCAAAGACGAAATGAAGAAAAGCTTGGGAAAAGCCATGGTTGAGTTGAAGGAGCTGCTAGGGCTATAGGCAAGTCTCTCTGTTAATATCTTGTTTTGTTGTTGTGAAGAGCAGACAGTACCCATTGGGTTTTTATAGAGAAAATATGTGTGACTTTGAGGACTTGGAAGCATCTATCTAATGAGTTTGATGAGTTGTGGTTGTAGGAAGTGGGAAAAAAAGCAATAGTTAGCTCACCTCCCTGAGTTGATTAATAAATTGGTTTCAAAGTCATACCCAAACTAACCCAAAAGAAAGGCTGAAGAATAAACTCACGCAAGCCAAGCCAATAATCTTAAGCCAATTATTGAACATGGGAACTACTTATACAATCATCATTTTGGTTGGGTATGGCTAAGAAAGTCCGTTTGACTACAATACCATTTTCGTTGGTTGGAAATGAGATGGCCTTGAAAATCTCCTCCTAAAACTAAACTCCGGATTCAAACAAATGATTCAAATAGGAAGAGATCGGGTTAACCAATTAGAGATGAACCGAAACCACACTCAATCAAAGGTTTTGATAGGTTCTTTCATGTTTAAAATTGGTTAACAAAACCTATTTTGGAACTTTGTCCTCTCTTTCAAATGTCCATTTTGATGACAAACAGAATGCTTGATATATATATATATATATAGAGTTTTGCTCTTACGCGGACGTTTGCATTTTGTTAAACTACGGGTGTGCCAGTTACCACTTGTTTTTTGGCAGAAGAGGTGGATTTGATTCGTGCAATTCCAATTAGCACAAGAAGGCTGTTGGATTCATTGATTAAAAATGGCAGTTTAGTACAAAGTGCTTAACACATTGCAAGAGCCTCGAGAGCAACCAATGGTACTGCTTCTTCTTTTGCATCTCCATATTCCCACATTTGGGATACTTTTTGGAGGGCCCACACCTCTGTCAAGGTGAAAGTAATCTGGCAGCATGTAAGCTTTTACTTGTATGTACACATATATTGGTAAATCTGAGGACAACCGTAGTTTAACAAAATGTGGACGTCCGCATAAGAGCAAAATTGTATATATATATATATACAGTCCCCTTCTATTGAGGGATCCCTCAAATAATTTTATTTGAGGGACGCCCTTTAGGGTATCCTACAATTTTTTTTCCAACAATCCAAACTATATACTTTTTAGGTCTTCATTCATAGATCATCCTTACAAAAAATTAGACAAATCGGAAACCGTTTCGACATCCAATTGTGTTTTACAAAATCAATGAACACGGTGCTTCAAGAAAATACTAAAATTTCAATAACTCAATTGAGTGGTCAAATGATATCGGATTCAAGTGATTTTTTGTAGAGATGATCTTTGAATGAGTATCTACAAAATAGACAGTTTGGATTAGTGAAATACAATCTATAGTGGGGCCTACAAGGGGTGTCCCTCAAATAAGCTTATTTGAGGGATCCCCCAATGGAAGTTCTCTGTATATATATATATATATATATATATATATATATAGTCCTCTTCTATTGAGGGATTCCTCAAATAATTTTATTTGAGGGATGCCCTTTAGGGTACCCTACAATTTTTTTTTCCCAATGATCTAAACCATCTATTTTTTAGGTTTTCATTCATAGATCATCCTTACAAAAAATTAGACAAATCGGAAACTCTTTCGACATCCAATTATGTCTTACAAAATCAATGAACACGGTGCTTCAAGAAAGTACTAAAATTTCAATAACTCAAATGAGTGGTCAAATGATATCGGATCCAAATAATTTTTTGTAGAGATGATCTTTGAATGAGTATCTACAAAATAGACGGTTTGGATTAGTGAAATACAAACCGGAGTGGGGCCTACAAGAGGTGTCCCTCAATGGAAGCTCTTTCTATATATATAAAGTATTGTTTTTAACCATTAAATGATTCACCATCCAATAGCTCAAAATGCATATGATATTATTTTAAAAGAAAAACAATACTTTTTCATTACTTTCTCGAAAACATAAGTCAACCACATAATTACATTCTTGAAAACACAAAGACTTTTTTTTTTTCATCTAAAACTCTTCAGTACTTTAGCTGGGCTTTCACAAAGCCCATCACTTTTATTCTTATCTTAAGTTACTCTTTTTGCTACGCAATTATCTTAGGCTTTGGCCTCAATTTTTTTTTAATTTTTTTCGGATTAATAGCTAGCTAGTGATTTCTTTTTTTCCCATTTCTCTTCAATAATCTCTCTACTCTTTTGGCAAAAAAATAAAATAAGGCTTATTATCATAAAACGTCCCTAAGGTTTATGAAATTATCAGATTGCATCCTTATTTTTTTTATTTTTTATTTTGTCATTTGTGGTCCTCAAGGTTAGTATGTATGATCACAAATGATCCATATCGTTAGGTTCCGTAAAAAATTCCGTTAGTTTGCTGACGTGATATTTATGTATATCGCACGTGGCACTATATTATTGTAGATGTGGGCTCCATATATATGCAACATCAACAAACTTATAGAGTTTTTAAAAAATAATTTAAAATTCATAAAATTCAAAAATGAAAAAAAAACTAAGGGTTTAGGGTTCATAAATGGTCCTCAAGATTAAAATCCTTATATAAATGGTTTTTTTCATTTATAAATAATTAAAAAGAAAATCAAAATTTTATGAATTTTAAATTTAAAAAATTAAAAAATTTCATAGGGACTATTTGTGGCAGGTGTGTGAAATATTTTGTGATATATACATATGCCACGTTAGCAAATTAACAGAGTTTTTAACGGAACCTAACAGCAAGGACCATTGGTGCTCGCACATACCAACCTTTAGAACCACGAGTGACACAAAAAAACATTAAGGATGCAATCTAATAGTTTTGCAAACCTTAAGGACGTTTTGTGATATTTAGTCATAAAATAATAATAATACTAAAATCTCTCCACTATGCTTTCTTTTACTTTTTTGTTTTTGTTTCGATCCATCGAACTTTTTACTAATTCTTTCATTTTGTAGTTTCATTTCATCTATCTTCACCATTAAAATTTTTTAATTTTGTAATTTCTCATCACACTTTTTCATGATTGTTTTTCTTTTTGTTTCTTTACAATGTTGTTCAATGTCACTCCAATGATCTCCCTTTTCTCCTTACTTTAGCTCTTCTAATGAACTTATTCGTTCACCAAAACACAATATATATATATATATATTTTATAGTTGAAACCATTGTTTTTCAACCATATTCATCAGAGTTGACAAGATTAATAAACATATAGATTGCATATATTAGCAAAGTCAAACGATGTTAAAAATCCATTTCTCATTCCAGAAACAACACTAGAGCTTGATGAATGCAACAAATCATCAATCATTAACCAAAAGTAATTGTTCACAACATTCTTCTTTCTTTATCAGCATGGATACTTAGTACTCAAAGAATCAGTAGTCCCAACAACCATAAAATACTCCAGGAAAATATCCATTGTAACCTCAGGCTGCCTACGTACCCATACTGAGGGATCAAGCCACACGGAGTTCTCAGAGTTGAAATTCTCTCTGCCTAAGCATACCTCTAATCCTGATCTGTCAACTCCATTAATACTATCAATTCCCTCCTCGCAGGCCGGGACGCAATCCTCGCAGGCCTCGGAGATACCGCTTCTATCCGGGCCACAACTTATAACTAACTATCTATCCTTGCAGGCTGAGCCGCAATCCTTGCAAGCCTCAGAGATACTGCTTCTATCCGGGCTGCAACCTATAACTAACTATGTATCCTTGCAGGCCGAGCCGCAATCCTTGCAGGCCTAAGAGATATTGCTTCTATCCGGCCTGCAACCTATAAATGACTATCTATTTAACCTGTAACATGTTTTAGAGAACTCCTTTTCGGTCAGGACTCGTTACTATAAACCTAGCCATAGAGTTGTCATTTCTGGGGTGTCCGGGACTCCGTTTTACGATCCTGAACTTACCTAGATCACCATATCCGAAAATGAATACGATCCAATGGCTCAAAAGTATCGAACCCGGAAATCGCACAATAGGCCAGATCCGTTCGGGGTTCAAACGTTGACCAAATTGAAATCCGAGAGTACCTACGCGCTCGTGAGGACCAAGGGATCATTTTAGGACTGAGTGTGGTCCCCACCAGCTGCCCACGTGTCACCACACGCACTGGCAACGCGTGGGTGGCTTGATCAATTTCGATGACCGGAAAACTTCCAAATTGTAAGCCCAGTTTCATATCTAAGGTTCATAACCTGATTTGGAGCCACTTTTGTTCTTGGACTTATCCCAAAAACTGCCCGGAAGTGGCTGAAATTGCGATCCCCAAACTGACCAAACCCTAACTCGAAAATTGAACTATCTATGCTTCGAATTGAGGGAAACCTACCCAACCACCAGCTAGAGCTCGAGTAGGTGAGAAACCATACCTGGATCGACGGATTTCGTTGTTGAAGCTGCCAGAAACAGCGTATGAAAGTTTGAGGGAAATCCGGTCTTTCCCGTCTCGTGGAGGCGACTTGGCGGCCTGGCATGGTGGGGCTTCAGCCTACACGAGTTCGCCAGCTGACGCTGGTCATTTCCCGATCGGTCCCACGACCTGGCGTGACTGGAGCTAGTTGGAAACCGGCCAAACGTGGCCGGCTTGTGTCGCGCAAGAGGAGCTGTCGAGAGAGAGAAGAGAGAGAGAGAGTGTGCCGCACGGAGGAGAGAGGGGTTTTTAAAAAATCTGATATGACAAATTACCATTATGCCCCTCAACGTATTCTGATCGTAGTTTCTTCGTTATAACTTCGATTCGAGCCCACTACGTGTCTACAAACTCGTACCGACATGCTCTATGCAACGGTACAATCAAAATTCCCAAATTCCTTCCCTGTCAAAAAGTCAACTTATATTATGGGGGTATTATAGTCATTTCCTTGAATAAAATAATAATTAAGAATTAATTAAGGATCGGGTTGTTACAATTGTGTTTATCTATTTTGTTGCTAGCAATTAGATGCCTTAATAATTTTCAATTTTTCGGATTTTTTGCAAGGATGATCTATGAATGAAGACTTGGAAGATAGACGGTTTGGATTATTCGAGGGATCCCTTAATAGAAGGGGAATATATATATATATATATATATATAAATTAAACAATAGGTGCTTCAGTTCTCCTTGTGAGCATGAAAAATAAATAGAAAATAAAATTACATATGGATATAATACATGGGAGTTTCACTAAAACACCCAAAATGGGGGCTGAAATTATAAAAAAAACCCAACACCCAAAACACTTTATAAACACACCCAAAACCCATCATTACACACATTCAAAACCCATTTATAAACACACCCAAAAAATATACAATTATTGATTTTGGGGTTGATTTTGGGTGTGTTTCTATGTTTAAATAGTGCTTGAGTTTTTTTTATAAATATATGTCTAGGATTGGGTTTATTTATAAATTTGTAATAATACATTCGTTTTTTGACATGCATCTGGGTTTTGGGTTTAGGTAAATTTCATGCATCATTCATCATGCATTTAAATAGGAGTTAATGTGGTATTGAAGGGGCCTCCTCTAGTTTGCTTGAAAATAAAAATTTGGCTTAGAAAATCTGTTAGGATATGTCTAGTCATCCTTCACAGAACAGGTTGTGGTTGTGTCATAGTAATCTGTTTTCTGGGATTTAATGGCCGCTCTAAAATTCATTTAGAATGCGGTCATTTCTCATTCCCTTAAACCAATTAGTCCTTGATACGTTCATGCTTCCACAATTGCAGGCATGTCAATATCTCCATATAACAAAACTTGAAAGTGAAAACAATTTCAAATAGATTTCAGTTTTTTTAGTTTTAGTTTTCACTTTTGTTACTCCTCCCTCCCATCCTCCTTTCATCTTCCCTCTCAATTCCATCTCCACTCTCATTCTCCCTTCCATTCTCCCTCTTTTTCCTCTATACTCTAGAACAAAACCTAAAAACTAAAAACTCAAATTGAAATAGTTATCAAATGGGCCCCTTGGTTTCCTTCTTGGACCAAGAAATGCAATTTCATTTCTGGGTGCTCGTTTAGGGAGAGCAGTGGGTTGCACTGTTCTTCATGTGTTCTTAAACAAAACAATTTTTGAAAATCCAGCATCATGATCTATATAGAACGTCAAATCTTATAGATTAGATATCTACTTAGGCTGAGCTAAACAATTTGATACCTTAATTGTTTACAATTAGTGAGTGAACATTGTAATTACCTACAAATATGGATGAGCCAACATGTTGGAGCATTGGATATAATGTGTAGTTTGATTAATTTCGTATGAAAGTGGAAATGAGGCAGTGGAATTTGTTGTTAGACGAGAGAGATTACTTACCCAGAGCCAGGAATGTTAATGGCAAAGGGGAATTCAACCCAACTGGTTTTTGTTTATTCAATGCATTGGAATTGGGGGGTGGATTAATATTGTTAGTAAATGGCCAGTCGGGATCAACTTTGAGCCCATGGCCGTGGCAGTAGTTAATGAAATTGTTGTTGATTTGTTTTTCCACTTTATATAGTCCATGGCATGACCAGTAGCATTTCGATGACAAAGTGACGAAGATTATGTGGCGGGATGAATTGATAAGCCTTTTGATAATACAAGAGTTATAACAAGATTGCAAGAATGCAAAACAAACACTATTGTAACCGAAAAAAAGAAAATAAAAAGAGCAACACTAGAATATATAGATATCATGAAGATACATGAAACCCAACAAGAAAGAATTCGTGAAAAATAGCATCCTCACAAGCTCTCTGACACGAGAAATACAAGAAATTAGATAGTTGTAGGACCTAGCAAGCATAAAGAGATCAATCCATATACCTCAAATCTCAAATGGTTTAATTAATTTGATGGGGGTGGGGAGAGGAATGAAATGGTCGGAATTGTTGATGGAATAGGGGGGATAGAAGGGATTGTTGTTGGGATTTGGAGAGAGGGCAGTGGATTGGCTGGCAATGGAGTTAGTGTTGTGGGCAACGTAGGCAATGCGGAAGGTTTTGGCAAAGAAGGCATTTGAGAGCTTGGCAATGGAGGCAGAGTAGTTGGAAGAGTAGGCAATGGGGTAGAGGGCAATGGTGGCAACGTGGCCAGATTTGGTAGAGTTGGAGCAGTTGGAAGGGTAGGCAATGGTGTTGAGGGCAATGGAGGCAATGTGGCCTTGGGCAGAGTTGGGGCAGTTGGAAATGTAGGCAAGGTGTTTGAGGGCTTGGGAAGTGTTGGTATTGAAGGCAATGGAGGCAGTGTTTGTTTTGGCAGAGATGGGATTGTAGGGAATGCCAATGCTGGAGGTGGAGCTGCTGCCGGTGTGTCCAAAAGGTGGCGAGCTGCTTCGGTCATATGGGTGTTTGAGAGTGACAAAATCACCACCAAAGACAGAATGAAGAAAAGCTTGGGAAAAGCCATGGCTGAGTTTAAGAAGCTGCCAGTTGTATTGTAGGCAAATCTCTTAATTAAAATGTTGTTTCTTGTTGTGCAGAGTAGAAAGCCTCCATTGGGTTTTTATAGAGAATTTAAAACCAATAGGTAGGAAGCATCTACATGAGTTTGATGAGTTGTGGTTGTAGGAAGTGGGAAAAAAAGGAAAAAAGCAATAGGTAGTTCACCTCCCAACTTTGATATACAATTGGTTTCAAATTCAAAGCCAACCTAGCTCAAAAGAAAGGCTTATTAAACTCGCGTAAGCCACAACAAATCTCATTAGTCATATGTATGCCAATTGTGGCTGCGGAAGTAACCAAATTTTGAAGCAGAAAAAGTATCATGGGACCCACATAATGGTTCTGCCGTTGGATCCTTTACATGGCTTGGAAAGTCCAGATGATTGCTTCAGCTGCAAGCATCCCTTACCCCAGGATATTAATCCTCAATTTGGGTGGACATTAGGTGCCCTTGAAATTGTACTCCTACTGAACAATACATTTTGATTGATATGCTCTGCGTTTAGAGATGGCTTCACGCCAGAGAATTTACACTTGTACTTGTATTGGTAAATCTTTTGAATGATGAATATTTAAAAAGCTTAACAACTTATGGGTCAAGTATAATATTAATTAATTGTACGTATGTTCATTGGTATTGAATAAAAATAATATATATTCAAATATTATATAGTGACCTAACTTTTAAGTTTTAAAGAGGTCATTTTTTTTTCTTCTTAAAATAGTATAGCCGCACGGCTATGCACGTTAAAAAATAGTATAGCCGGCCGGCTATACTTATTTTGACATGTGGGCATCTAATAGCAACCTCTTTTTTAAGTGTATAAATAGTATAGCCACACGACGATACACGGTTTTTTTCTTCTTCTAAAAATAGTATTGCCGCACGACGATACAATTTTTTCTCTCTTTATAAATAGTATAGCCGGTCGGCTATACTAGCTTTTTTGATTTTTTTTAAAAAATAGTGTAGCCGGCCGGCTATACGGATGTTGACACGAGACACCTAATCGCAAGGGGGTCCTTTGTTTTACGTGTATAAAAGTATAGCCGCGTGGTTATACGCGGTTCTTCTTCTTTTTATTTATTTTTTATTTCTTTCTTTTTTCTAAAAATAGTTTGACCCCTGGATAGTAATCAGCCCATCCGAATGGATAACCCTAGCCTTCTTCTTCCGTGATTTATCGTCCTTGTTCTGAAAACCAAAATCGAACCGCACCAATCTGTTTGTTCGGGGAGCTAACTGTGGTCGGTTGACATGAGTGGCGGTTTGATGTAATTTCGAGATTTGTTATACTGATAGCGCCAATTTAGTGGGCGATTGCCTCTCAGTATGTTTAACCGAACAGAGTCCACTCCTATAACAGACAGTTGCAAAGCACCAAATGGATAGGCAAGAACAACTCTTGATGATATTCTTTTCGTAAGCTACCTCATCCCTTATCATGAGATGAGTTGTTTGAGCTGAGATGCTTTTCGCATTATTTTGTGAATGTATATGCCTATTGCAAACAACATCGACCAAATCTACGCAGTTCAATTAATTTTGGGTTTCGGGCAAGTTTTTCTCTTTGGATCTTCCATAATTATATAAACTTTTGTTGGTAAAAGGTCACGACTTAAATAATTAGCCTTTAACTAATTTTTGCGTCTTTCCTTCTAGTTGATTAATTAGGCTTTTTATAATTTATTATAATTATATGTATCTTGACAATTATTATAATTTATTAGTTTGTTTTGCATTATCCTCTTTATTTTAGAGTTTAAGGTTCAGGTTCAGGTCCCAAAAAAAAAAAAAAAAAAAAAACAAAAGAAAAAGAAAAAAAAAAAGCAGTAAGCATTTGGATAGTATTATGATATTAATAACAAGAATTAGAACAACAAATACTGTCATAAGTAATGAAAAGATAAGCACTCTGACATCCTCACAAGTACAGCAAAGAATTCATATAAAATAATCCTCACAAGCTCTATCTGACACAAGCTTACTGTATACATAATCTAATGAGCTACAATGAAACACAAGAACCATATCGTATGTTCTGGGACTTCTGAAGACTCTCTCCTGCATATCCAGGAATTTAGATCTTGATACATAGTAATAATAGTACACGTGGGGTACCAGAGATTGATATGTATATCTCAAGTGGCTCATTTTGATGGGGGTGGGGGAGAAGAAGGGAATTGTTGGAATTGTCGAAGGAATATTAATGGTGGGGATTGGAGGGAATGTTGTTGGGAATGTGGGCAATTGTGGGTTGGCTGGCAATGGAGGTAATGCTGTGGGCAAGGTAGGCAATGTGGGCTTTGGCAGAGTTGGGGCAGTGGGAAGTGTAGGCAAGGAGGGGTTCGAGGGCAGTGTTGGTAGCGAGGGCAATGGGGGCAGTGTGGGGTTTGGCAGAGATGGGATTGTAGGGATTGCCAGTGCTGGGGGTGGAGCTGCTGCTGGTGTGTCCAAAAGGTGGCGAGCTGCTTGGCTCATTTGGGTGCTCGAGACCAATACCACCACGAAAGAGAAAATGAAGCAAAGCTTGGGAAAAGCCATGGTTGAAGTTGAGAGGAGAGTAAAGCTTGAAGGAGGTGGTAAGCAAATCTAATAATTCAAATGTTGTTTCTTGTTGTGAAGAGGAGAGTGTCTCCATTGGCTTTATATAAACAGAAACAATGAGTTTGATGAGTTGTGGTTGGATGAAGTGGGAAAAAGCATTAGTTAGTTTACCTCCCTAACTTATAATTAATTAATTGGTTGCAAATAAGTTAACCAACTTACAAGAAAGGCTTTTCAAACTCACGCAAGCCACGAGTCATCTATATGCCAAATTAAGAGCAAAAAAACATATCATGGGGCCCGTTTCAATTTGGGTTGAAAAAACTCTGGAAAAAATATGTATAAAAGCACATGCAACATATATTGGTCATGTTACTGAGTGAAATAAATTTGAATTTGAATTTTGTATATATATTTTCTACATTGGAGTAAAAATTGTATTGTTATGGTATTGAATTCGAAAGACCATGCTCAAGTATGGGTTGATTGGACTCAACATTGGTTCATTTCATTTGACTTTGCTATATACATAGAAATTCTCCTATACGGACGTCTAGACGTTATTATCGCGCCATGTATTTTTTTACTACTCCTCCCTCATTTCCTTCCTGTTTACAATAGCGTCCACACGATAATAATATGCGGACGTCCGAATGAAAGAATAACATCATAGGCTCTCAGTCCCACAAGAAGAGCTCGAAATCAGCTTCTAATCCAAATTTCATAAGATTTTGCAAGGCATGAATTGAAATTCCAAAACATCATAAAAAAGGGTTTGAATAATCCAAAAAGAAAGGCATTGCATGTCATCATTTAAGCAGCAGATCTGTGATGCGCTAGGCATCCAAAATAACCAGGCAAAACAAATTAAAACAGCTAAAAAAGAAACATCTTACGGAAGCTTCAGAATGTCAACTCCAGTACTTGAGGTGCTAAGCTGCATTGACATTCCCCCTAAGGAACACATGGGTGAGAACTGACTTTGACTGCAATGACCCCTTAAGGAGTTTCACACCCTAAGAAAGCAAAACAAAAAAAACATTGTTAATGTGAACAAAAGCTAGATTACAACTTAGAGAATATATCTCAAGCTAGAACCAAATAGAATTGAAAATTCAGATTATTTAACCAAATTATAAAATAAAAAAAAAAGTTGAATTGGAACAAGACTCAAACCATGGTTCAGGACTCAAAACATGTCCATCAAATGAAAACAGGGATGGAAAGAAAACCCAATCCTAGGTTTTATTTTAGGGCTAGAAAGGGAAAACTATCTGATCAATACTATTGTTTGGAGTACTTATCGTTATGTGTTACCACTTTGAAGATGCAATTCCTATTTTGTATTTTGTCTTTCCAATCTCAAGTTCGAATCCCCCTCCCTATGTCGATCAAGAAAAAAATATTGGTATCCACGAAAGCAAAGGGTCCAAAGAAGGGTTGGAGATGCAAGTGGGCCAGGCAGACCATGGATCGAGCACACAGTTAATAAAAAAATTTGCCGACTTACCTCATTCATGCCTAGATCAACAACCTTCTCCTCAAGGACCCCGACATCCTTAACACTGAACCTGTTGAGCAGGCTGATACCAGAAATAGTAGACATAGGCTTCACTTCCAGATCATCCATTATCATGTATGTAACAAGGCCTTTCACATACCCTACCTCACTGGAATAAGTAGTTTGCACCGCAGCAGTCGGTGAAGCAACATAAGTAGCGGCGGTGG
The DNA here is from genome assembly GCA_903112645.1 of Prunus armeniaca. Taxonomy (NCBI): domain Eukaryota; kingdom Viridiplantae; phylum Streptophyta; class Magnoliopsida; order Rosales; family Rosaceae; genus Prunus; species Prunus armeniaca. The sequence continues at coordinate 17,270,682 of CAEKDK010000006.1, forward strand.
AGATGGAGTAATTGCAGTTAGGACATTTGGCCTTAGGGTCTTCAGCCACATAACCATGGTTTCTACTATTCGAACACATATAGATCATCTTTCTAGCATCGGATTTGACATCGGTTAACAAACCAAGGATGTTAGGTCCAGCAGCAACAGGTTCTTTTGGTTTCAGGAGGGCGTCTTTTTTAAGATTGGGTTGCAAATATTCATCGTTGAGAGTTTCAACGCTCTCATAAAGTTTGCCTAAGCTACCAACCATGGCTTCCTTAGAGAGCAGCCTAATGATAGTGCCAGCGGGAAGAGACAGGAGAGTGAAGAGAAAGTCCACAAAGTCCTTACCCGCTTCAGCAAACAGGACTTTATTGCGAGTTGTGTCAACGAGGAGCTTCAAACTAACAGTGCCAGACCTAGAGGTTGCCATCGAAAAAATGAGAAGGTAAGTGTCAACTTGGAGGTTGTATATAATATATGTTTGGTTCCATGGGAGTCCAGCCAATGATGGAGCAATTACTAATCCTTAGAGTTCTCTAGAGTATTAATAGTGGTACATGAAGGTTGAAATGACTCTTCATATTCCAATGCAAAGCATTGAATTTGGTGGCCGCTGCATATCCATATATTTAAATGTGTTTAGTATGGAATTATGAAGCCCTCTTACTAACGTATGTAATGCTATAATTGGTGCATTGTATGTGGTGATTGCCCTCGTACTTTTCTTTCTTTCTTCCAAGGATTGCCCTCTTACTGACGTATGTATAAAAAGGAAAGGTTTGGTAGATAGATTCTCAAATGTTTCAAATTGGGTTAACAAAAGCTATTTGGAACTTGTCGATCTCAATATGTGAATGAGTTTTAAAATGAATGAAGTTGAGATTCCACTTCAAAAGTAGTTCAACTCCTTATAGGTCCCGTTTGGTTCACGGAACGAATTTGAGGGGAAATCATTTCCCAATGGATAGGAAATAGAAGATTCTTTTCTCACGTTTGGTAATACTAGGAAAGTAACTGAGAGATATCACTTTATTTCCTATGTTTGTTTTGAGTAGGAATGAAAAACAAAGTTTGTATAAATTTTCAATTATACTCATATTAAATCAAATAAAAAAAGAATGCATTTAATGATATATTGTAATTCTAAATTGTTAATGGGGATAAAATGGTCTTGAAAAATGTTTATTTAATATTGGCTCATTTTCCCAAACTTTCCCATGAGGAGGGAAAACAAAACTCAAGTTGAGATGATGGTTTCACTTTCCCCCTTACTTTCCCATGGGACAGACAACGATTTCCTATGTCTGGACTTACCAAACATGGGAAAGCGATTGATTTCTCATCCCCAAGTCTCATTTCCCATGAACCAAACATGGTTCTTCAAAGGTTTGTTAAATTTTTGATGCGAGACATTTATTTACATCATTACACGCATTGGCATGTGTGGCGAAATTTCAAGCCTAACACATGGATAATGCATATATTGAGTGGCGTTGAGCATGTGATTGTTGGGCTTCATGTGTGGGCAATACTGAATTTAATACCATGAAGGAAATTGAGGGTCCACCCTAAAATTAATTGTCAATGGGAAAGTAGCCTAATTCCTTATAAGCCATTCAAAGGTTTGTTAACTAACCAATGCGAGACATTTCTTCACATCCACACATTTTGAATATATATTCTAGTTGGAGTAGAAATTGTTTTGATTAAGGTGTTAAATTAGAAAGACCATCCTCAAGTATGGGTTGATTCGACTCAACATTGGTTCCTTTTATGTGGCTTTGCTATATGCATGCACTCTCCGGCTCGCAGTAGAAGAGCTCGCAGCCTGCTTATAATCCTTACAATTTCATAAGATTTTTGCAAGGCGAGAACATAATTTGAAAATCCAAAACATCATAAATAAAAAAATTGGGGGCAAATAATCTGAAAAGAACAACATTGCATCTCATTTAAGCAGTAGATCTTTGAAGACTTCCAAAATAACCAGGTAATAACAGACTAAACCAGCTCAAAAAAGAAACATCTTAGAGAAGCTTCAGAATGTCAATTCCAGAGGTGCTAAGTTGAGGTGCTCATGCTGCATTGATATTCTACCTAAGGAACACATGGGTGAGAACTGACTTTGTCTGCAATGATGCCTTTAGTAGTTTCACACCCTAAAAATAAAGCAAAACAAAAATGATTGTTAATCTGAATAAAATGACAGTAGAGTTGTGTCAAATTAGCTAGGTTACAACTTAGAGAATTTGTCTCTGGAATAATCCAGCTATAACCAAATAGAATTGAAAGTTCAGATTTATTTAAGCAAACTCAAGAAAATGATGAATTGATTCACGACTCAAAACCATAGAAAAATTTGTGTCTTTAAGCAAACTCAGATTTATTTCCCTACTGTTTCCCTCCTTGATTTATGTATCACAAACAAAGAAATTGAAAATTTTCAAAGGGCATCAGATGAAAACAATTATAGAACACGTATATACAATTAACTATGTATAAATAGTCCCCAAGGGTACAACTTAGAAAGGGAAAACTATCAGATCAAACCCTTCTTTGGAAAACATATCAAAGATCGTTATGTGTTACCAACTTACCACTTATACAGTGGCGGATCCAGGATTTTTACTCTATAGGGTCAACGTGTAAAAGTTCCTATATTTTAACTCCAAAAATTAAAATGGTTACACTTGCATTCATAACTTATGGTAAAACACAAACCCCCTTTCATCCATGTCATTAAACATATTCATTTTATCTGTTATAAATTTGAACCTAGTTTGGGTTTAACACACAAGTTTACTGACATGGAAAATCATGATGTATGAGTATTGCATGTCAAACAGCAACCAATATAGCCTTCATAGGCAAAAATGCAGGTCAAATAGCATGTCCACAGCCATGTCCACTTTGATCATAATGATAGACAAAGCGGCAGGCCAAGCGTTTAAAAAACAAAAAGGAAGCCAGCGCACGCAGCTGGGCTTAAAGCAACTGGTTGGGGCATTTCGTCGAGCATACGGTGGGCACCCCAGGGTCGCCCACCAACCTCTCATGTCATGGTGTCATCAGCTCTTTCCTAAAATAGAACATGTCTCATGTTCGAATCCCCCTCCCATGTCAATCAAGACAATTCATGAAGGAAAACAATCGAAAAGGAGTGCATAACCGATATAGGCACAGATAAGATAGAGCACACCGTTAATAAAGAAATTGGTCTGACGTACCTCATCCATTCCTAGATCAACCACCTTCTCTTCAAGGACACCAACATCCTTAACACTGAACCGGCTGAGCAAAGTGATACAAGAAATAGTAGACAAAGGCTTCACTTCGAGATCATCCATTATCATGTATGTAACAAGGCCCTTCACATACCCTACCTTGCCAGCACCGGAATAAGTAGCCTGTACCTCACTAGTCGGTGAAGCAACATAAGTAGCGGCGGTCTTCATGGAGTACTTGCACCCTGGACATATGGCTTTAGGGTTGTCAGCCACATGAGAGTTACGGTAGTAGCAACTACTATTCGAACAATGGTAGATCGTGTTTCGAGCATCAGATTTGACATCGGTTAACAAACCAAGGAGGTTAGGTCCAGCAGCAACAGGTTCTTTTGGTTTCAGGAGGGTGTCTTTGTTAAGATTGGGCTGCAAATATTCATCGTTGAGAGTTTCAACGCTCTCATAAAGTTTGCCTAAGCTACCAACCATGGCATCCTTAGAGAGCAGCCTGATGATAGTACCAGCCGGAAGAGACAGGAGAGTGAAGAGAAAGTCCACAAAGTCCTTACCCGCTTCAGCAAACAGGACTTTATTGCGCGTTGTGTCAATGAGGAGCTTCAAACTAACAGTGCCAGGGTTAGAGGCTGCCATCGGAAAATGAGGAGGAGGCTGCCAGAGTTAGGGCATCTTCATCTCCAATGAAGATTCTAATTGGACAAGTTCTCACTAATGGGCCGGATTATATGGACCGGACCGGTACTATATTGTGCTTGTGGCATATGTATTAAAATAAAGGAAATAATTTTTTGGGGTCGGTCATTTATTTTCTTTGTATATTTTGGTAAGAAATTAACTTGGGAATGCAACTCACTATATGGTGTGGAAAATTAGAGCATTCATAACAGGTTCTCTAAATTACCTCCTTAGACAAATTTTAGGGAGGAATTAAAAGAGTTTTTTTTATTTAAACCCTGCACTTCTCTTTGTTCACCCCAACTTCTAATTCAAATTTTCACAATTTCTAAGAAAACCCTACTATCTTCCCAAACTAACCTTAAATACACACCTAGCAGAAAATAAAAAATAAAAATAAAAAACTCATCAAGCTCACACCCAACACCCCACTATCAAATGAACCAGCAAACTCTTTTCAATTTTCAATGCGATCTCAATATGGACTATACCAATCAAATGCTTGGAGGTTGGAATGATTATGTCTAATCAAATGTTTATAGATTTGGACCGCAACACACACCAACATTCATCATTCTTGGATCATAGAACATGGTAAAGACTTTGAATCTCTACCAACAACATGTTTACTGTGGATTTTCAGATCAATTAAAGGAAACGAACAAGTAATTTTTACATGATCATTCGATTGCTGGTAGGATAGCCAGGCACAACACAAGCACGAGATGGATTGTGCTAAGAAAAAAGAGCCACGACTATTATTTTTTAAGGAAATAACATAGCGGGGGGCTCTGTTTTTGGTAACAAAGAGTTGTTGGCTATCCTTATATGGCTCTAAATTTAACCGCAACAGAAATTACTTGCTTAATTTGAAGAAGAGTGGTGGGCTGTGTGGGGTGTGTATGATGTATTAGGGTTAAGTATTAAGTTGGATGACATTTTTTATCTTTTCACACAATAATAAACCTTAAGAGCTTAATGATTTAAGTATTGGGGTGAACAAAGAAAAGTGTGAGCTTAATGATTAACTTCAACCATACTCCCTATCCACATCCTAAAATAGGGAGATCTCTAGGAGCTCCTAAATTTGAGAAGAGAGAAAGGACTTCTCGTGGCTTCCTATAATATAATGTTGGACCAATCATATTGATTTAAAAAATCTTTATAATATTTATGTCACCTTGAACTATGGAGTATGTATGATTGAAGTTCAAATTTTATAGAGAGCTCCTAAAATAGCTTTTGTGTATTTTTAGCTAAATTTTAACTAAAAAAAATAGAAAGCATGATTTGTAGATGCTAGAAGCTAAAGCTAAATAAAGGGTTGGCAATGGGTCGTGTCATGTCAGGATAATAAACTTGTCAAGAATGATCAACCCAAACCCGACCCATTTAATAAATGCGTTGTGTCGGGTTCGAGTTGTCTTAAACATGTTATTAAAAAAGTTATTTGGTTAATAACTTGTTCAATAAAAAGTGGTAGCAACTAATAAAGAAACATCGATATTTACAAAGAACCATAAACTTCGATGACCCTTGATTAAATTTCATAACAATTCAAAAAATTAAATAAATAAAAACAAACATAGAAACTAGTTGTCCACAGTAGGAGACTTTAGTTTGGCCTTTTGGACATCATCTCTTGGGTTTTCACGCGTTGCTTATTGGGGGCTCATCACTTGAGCTTCCAAATATCACTCTTTTAGCAAGAGGGAAACTTGTTTTGTGATCTCATTGCTTGCATTTACCTTGTTTCTCAAAGGCCTTCAGCTGCTCTTGCAAGTCTCTAGAGTAAACAGCTACCATCTCTGATAGCTATTTGTTCTCCTCCTGTAACATTTCAAGTTTGCATCGCATCTCCTTCAACATCTTTGCCCTCCCTCTTTTCAATTTTCAGATGACACTCTGACAATCTTCAACCAAATGTCATTGTACCACCAATTAAGCTTTTAGCACTTTCACTTCATGAGATTTCACCATAAGGCGATGACCCACACTTGCGATTGATGCTGCACTTTGCACACTCAATGCCATGAAATCACTCACTAGCCGGTTATCATCCCTTGTTCATAGAACACAAACATCCCTTTGAGTCATTAAACTCCTCGCAACTCCAATGCCAATATCGTTGTCTACGAGTATTGAACCTTTTACTATAACGAGCCCTCGTGAGGAAGCAAAGTAGTGCATCCACACTGGTGCAGCTCCTTTCCCCCATGTCTAAGTTGGCGAAGCTAGGTTTAGATCGAGAGAAATGGGAAGGAATAAAATTGGCGGAGCTTGGCTTATTTATTTATTTATTTATTATAATTATATATATATTTTTATGAGTTGTGATTTTGTGTTTTCCTCTCGTTTCCTTTTATAGACGAACCCTAGCCACTGGCATTCCACCCGTCCACAAATAATTTATCGGGACATGATATTTCTAAATGAACGTGTTCAGCAAAGTCGTCAGGACTTTTCATGATGCCCATAATTTCTGCTTAGGCCATCCCCAATGGGAGCCTTAAACTGGGCTCTACCTCCTTGGGGCTCATAACTATAGAGCCCAAGTGCAAAAAGGCATCCCCAATGGGAGAATTTTTGGGCTATATATCATGAAACTGACTGGAGATAATCCTAAATTTGTGGACTTGTATAGAGCCTTAGAGCCCCACATTTTGAAAAATTGAACCTGCAAAAGCATGAAAAACCAGCGGACCCTACACACTGAAAAATATTAAAAATTACTTTTTCTATTGCAACGTCCTTTTTTCCCCTTATGTTTACTGTTTCATTCTTCTTCTTTTTATCCCCCTCTTTGCTTTCATTTTTTTTTTTCTTTCATGGACACTTCACTTCAATTGTTTCTATGTTTACTAGATTGCTACTTTTTTCTTTTTTTTTTTTTTTTTTTTTTTAAGTACAAATTTGAAACATTAGGACTTTATATTTTATTGTGTTTACTTTCAAATTTTTTCTTTTTAATATTTTCCAAATTAAAATTTTTTTGGGTAGAAATGCTTGTAAAAAAAAAACTAATATAACATAAACATACATTAAAACAAAATAAATTAACAACAAAAAAAATTAATGCGTAGAATAAATTACATCATTAAAAAAATACTTATAGAGCCCCGGATATAGAGCACCCCATTGTGAGAAAGATACCTTTAGAGCCCGTAATATTCCATCAGAGCTCTAAATGGGGCTCTATCCACCATATTTAGAGCCTCAACCATTGGGGATGGCCTTAGGGATTTGCAGGGACCTTACTATCACCCAGAATTTCTGAAACAATTATCAATCATGTTTCGTTATTACGTAAAAAACAAATTCATAACATCGGGCAGACACAAAGAAAAAAGAAAAAGAGAGAGAAGGAAAAGAAAGAAAAAAGAAAGAGAGGAGAGAGAGAGAGAGAAAAAAAAAAAAAAAAAAGAAAAGAAAGAAAGAAAGAAAGAGAGTGAGGAGAGAGAGGAGAGAAAGAAAAAAGAAAAAAAGAGAGAAGGAAAGAGAAATAAAAGAAAGAAAAAAGAAAGAGAGAAACAAAAGAAAACTGGCGAAGAGAAAGAAAAAAGAAAGACAGAGAGAAGAGAAGAGAAAAGAGAAAGAAAAAGAAAGAGAGAGAGGAGAGGGAAGAGGGAAAGAAAAAAAAGAAAAAAAAAGGGATAGAGAAGAGAGAAGAGAAAGAGAAGAATTTTTTTTAATAAGTGGTGGGAAGGGATTGACCCAAAATGACCTGAATTTTAGTCGTGCAGGTTGAATTCGCTAATTTCTCGTGCAGGTTTCGAGTTGTGTCCAAAATTGCCACCCTTGAATCTTGGTTCCCTTTTACCTTCTATTCTTATTTGGTTATCGTCTTGAAGCTCTCTCAAGTCTCAAGCTCGGATATCTCATTGGGATGGCAATGTGGCTATCCCTATCCCCGCCTTCATACTCATATTATTCAAAATGGAGATTCCCCATCCCCTCATTCGTTAGGAGAACAAATTCCCCGCCTTGCCCCATTACAAAAATACAAATAAAACATTAATTTATGAACGGGAAAAAAAAGTTAGAAACTAAATGTACAACACAAAACTTTTAGTTTAGACTTACATTTCTTTAAATGTATTATTTAATTCAATATATAATATTATATGTGGAACATAAAATTTGGTGAGAGTCTTCGGAAGAGAGACTTAACAATATATTCACATGAAAAATAAATAATATATATTCTAAATAGGGTGGGCCCACGTAAATTTTCCTAAAATCCGTCCTCATATCCGATTTCTATCTTTCATACCCGACCTATTAGAGTTAAAGGCCCACGAAGAGCCTAATCTAGAGGAAAAATTGTCATTCCTCTGCTCTGCAATCTCTTGCTCAAGGTAATTGTTTGTACCAAAATTGGAAATTTGTCTTGGATAAACTAAGGGATTTTGGTCATTGCACAGTACCAATGTATGGCTCATTTTTGCTTAAATTATGGCTGGTTCATGAACTAATTCCAGCCAATCCGAGCTGATTGAAGAAAGAAGTTCCTAGCCATAATGAAGAATTGAGTGGTTGCTTTAAAAAAAATATATATTAAAGAGCAATGATGAAGATGTTGGAAAGGGCGGCACACTAGCAAACAAAGGATAACAAAATGGAATGGAAAGGAAACATAAAAGCATGATAGTGCAGTGTTGTAAAATGAACGAGATATGCGAGAATATTGAGTTGCACATAAAGTAAATGAGACACAATATTTAACGAGATTCGGGCATGCTTACGTCCTCGAAAGTAGCAGCATTTACTTTTCACTATGTAAAATAATAGGGCTACATCTTTAGTGTTTACAATCTCACTGGCTCATTGATTTTTCTCTCTGCTCTCTCCTCTCACTCTTCATCTTTCTTCCTTCTCTGCTGGGGCTTTCTTTCTTTCTCACTTGCTGTGCTCTCATCCTTTTTTTGGAGAGATGTCTTTTCTACTGATGGAGGTGTCTATTTATAGGCCAAAATATTGGTTGTTCACTCACAAACATTTGGCTTCACTCCAATGTTTGGCAGACAAGCATCATTATTATTCTTCAATCAATTAGGTAGTGGGTTCTACCATTTTGGGCTCCATTATTGACTTTACAAAACTCCCCCTTGGAGACCACAAATGATATATCGGTTGCCTCATTAAAATCTTGCTTGAAGAAAACCCAGTGAGGTAGAAAACTAATGGAAAGAAGAAGAGTACAACAATCAATATAAGCATACTTCTGGATGCTCCCCCTGATGAATATCTCCTCTTGATATCTTCATGAATATCTTTCTAGAGGGAAGATCTTTCGGACTGAGTCAGGGATGTAGCCATCAACAATTCATGTAGTTGAGTAAGTAAATATATTTCCAGTGAGCTATCTCTATGTAAATCATAGAAATTTCCAGAGTCCGTGTATCCAACAAAACTTGGGCTATTTGTAAGTTCACTTGAAAAGAATATGTTCGTATATGGTGTTATGCGGAGATAGCATCAAATATGCTTCACATCATCCCAAAGTGGTGGTGATGGAGCTGAGCTTTATTTGGAAAATACAATGTCCGGTCCAGTATACTTCCGGAAAATCATTTAATGCCCAACGAATAATCCACATAAAAATGCTTAGTATAAGCAAGAATCTCGTTGGCATAATGCTCGACCTTCAGGCAGAGACAAATATTTCTTTAACCCTTCAGGAGTTTTAACCATGCATTAACTCTTCAGGAGTTCTGATCAATTATCAACTCTTTAGGAGTTGTAATGTGTTGCAACCATATCATAATTAATGTACTCACTGAGGTAATTTATACATATTAGTATTGAATACAAAATTTGTGCTTCAGGCACATATCCTTCAGACACTTGCTTCATGCAATTTTACTCCTTCAGGGATTTTATTTAAGGAATTACACTTCATGACACATTATATAGCTTTATATCTAGCTATTTGTTATGCTTGTACATCTTTAGGAAATCGCTTCTAGTGATATGCTCGCTTCCTAGCATATAGTCGTCCTTACAGCTCCCCGTCATCGCCAAAACGTGATCAGTTATAGTCTCGCTTCCTGAATGGATGATCATAGATAGTTTCGCTTCTCAAGCACATCGAGCGCTCACTAATAGGAAAAATAAGTGGATATTGCATCACTAGATATGGAGAAAATTGGAGAAAATTGGATGTATTCTGCAAAGAAAATTTTGTTAGTAACAGTTTGATTTGATGAATCTCAAATTAACTACAGAAAATTGTGAGTTGCTTGTGATGCTTTTGGAAAAAGTAACTCTGTGAAATCCGCAAAGCAAGATTGGCTTTGACGAAAATCATCCTTGAAACCCTAGTGTTGACAGATATTAATGGAGGTTGCGTGGAGTTTTGGAATCTGGAAAAGAAAAAGAGAATATGAGGATCTGAGAAAATATTGGTATCCTAGAAATGTTGCCACATTTCTGTCTATAGATATTGCCTCTACAAGGCCTGATTGGAGTAACTGCGTTTCAACTCAACTTCCTTCTATTTCCTGAAAACTTAACTTTTCTAAGAGTTTCCTCGAAACCTTTTTTAAAATGGCTTCCTCTTCTTCTTGCCCTAAACATTTTGATTTAAATGTTGCCTCCAAAACAACCCGTGACGCCAAAGTCTGGCGTCCATCCTTTGTATCCCAAAATCGTCATCTCACTATTAATGATTTTGTGATGATGAATGATACGTCTGTTGTCATAGTAGCTAAGAATTTCCTTACTCCTATGGATGAAATACTGTTAATAAGAAGGTCTGACGAAAAGGCTATTGATGACTCAATGACTTTTAGCATTCAGAGTGCTGCTTCTGTTTCGAACATGGTTGATCATTTGCATGCTCAAGCAAACGAGATTCAGGAGCTAAACACTGAAAATTCATATCTTCGAAGAATGCTTCATGAGTCTCAGCAAGAGGTTGAAAACCTTAAAGAGGAAAATAAGACCTTGTTTGAACTAGTGAGTTCATACTCCATTGATACACAGACAAGGCTTGACATGCTGCAGATTTCCAATGAAAATATTCTGGGAGACCATAAGAAGCTTATGGCTAAGCTTAAGAGGCACCGTCCTCTTCCTTCAGAGGCTTCCAGAACATAATTGAATTTTATAGATTTTACAGAGTTTGCTTCTTCCTTGCAGGTGAAGAGAATCTATCTATTGTATGCTCCTTTCTTGTTATAATAATTGGGAAAATTCTTAAACTTGCACCTGTGATTTTCATGTCTTTTCAAAATGACAGTTTGGAACCTTGTGCTTTATAGGTTCAAATAACCGCATCAAATCTCTCAATTTACATATTTCAATGCATGTGAGTACGAAACTTCTGGCTTGGGCTAAACACGATCTTTGAATTTATTTGCCTTTTTCAAATGGGCATGAAATATAAATTGAGTAAAAGCCATGATAATATTGCAATATAGTAGTGAAGAGCATTAACTACTATATACCCAAAACTTCAGGTTCGAAACTTCTCATTTATTGGGATCCATGGGCTTCCCGCCCAAATCATATAATATAACAAAATATGTGGGGAGCCTCAATTCATCCTTTGAGATTTATCATGATGTTATCCATTTCACGATGTATTCTTAACAACTGGAATTTACAAGAAATATTTCTTCCTTGAGGTGTCGATTGTAAACAAAATCGAACTTTATTAAATTCATCATTTTCTTATGCCAAAGAAATATGTGGTGTACCACAATTTGCAATAATACCTCAAGGGTTGTCCATTTAACTGTTGGAACTTCATGTTCTCAATATTATCATATTTTGAACTTCAGGCCAAAATTGCATATTTTCATGGTATGGACATTTTTATAATTTCCTGTACATATTTATGGACTTTAGGCACTTACATAATTGTCCATGTTTTGAGGAACTTTTGGCATCTCATTTAATTGCTCATCCATGAGTTTAAGGAACTGCAGGTTCCATTTTGTATATAGTGACGGTTTACCCAAAATGGTTAATATTTATATATACGTCACTATTCATGTATATGGTATTATTCATCAAGTCATGAATATGTGTCCATTCATGCGTACAGTACATTTGTCAGTATAGTTATTATTCATGTGTATTGTACTGTTAAACAATACGGTACTGTTACATTATCAAGGAACTCCAGGTCCTTATTTACTTATCAAGGATCAAGGATCTTCAAGTCCAATCACTTGTTTACAAATATAGTACCGGAGAGATTGTAAGCTCTCATATCATTATCATCATCAAGGATCTTTAGGTCCTGATGTAGTTGTATGATGAGGATTAAGGAACTTCTAGTCATGATCTTTATATGCTTTAAAACTCATCATATCACACAATTAATTCATAAAATAAATTTTTAGTAAATAAATTGCTGATATGGACGATAAACCCGCACCATACTTTAAATAAAGGTAAATGTGCGGTAAAATAAATTCATAAATTAAATTGCTTGTTGTATGGATGTTAATTTCGCACCATTCTTTAAATAATAAAGTAAATGTGTGATAAAGTAAATGTGCTTGTATGGGCACTAATTCTACTCTATACTTTTAAATAAAAAGTAAAGGCAGTTGTGTGGACGATAAACTCGCGCTACATTTTTAAATAAATATTGTTGTATGGGTAATAAAACTACACCATATTGTAAATAAAGTAAATGTGGGGATAAAACCGCAACCTAACAATAAAGTAAGAAAAATATGTTGATGGAAAGAAGAAAAGTATTTGAGGAGCTGTGGTCTGCTAGAGAGAGGAAGCTGCTGACTTTTATAAGAGAGAGATATATGAGCAAAGCCACCGAAAAATGATAAGCTTTATGTGTCTTTACCTTATTCATTTATTTTATTGATATTCTATACTATTCAATACCACTTCCTCATGCTTGATCATACAAAGAGAGTTTGTACTAGTGGCAAGTGAGAAAGCAACAATATTGGAAGCATACACATATGCACAAAGACCACTTTAACTTGGTAATGATGGTCCATGTTGATTGCACTTTGATATGACCACTATATATATTGAATATGGAATGATGATTTGATGAGAATTTAATATACTATATTTATTTACTTTCCTATTACTAACCACTAATAAAATGGACCCTTAATAATACTAAATACTAACATATTACCAGTAGGAGGCCATTAGTAATACTAAGAGTCCATTTTATTAATGGTTAGTAATAGAAAAGTAAATAAATATAGTATATTATATTCTCATCAAATCATCATTCTATATTCATATCATATATATGTCAATATGTATAGTGGTCATATCAAAGTGCAATCAACATGGACCATCATTACCAAGTTAAAGTGGTCTTTGTGCATATGTGTATGCTTCCAATCTTGTTGCTTTCTCACCTGCCACTAGTACAAACTCTCTTTATATGGTCAAGCATGAGGAAGTGGTATTGAATGGTATAGAATATCGATAAAATAAATGAATAAGGTAAAGAGACATAAAGCTTATCATTTTTCGGTGGCTTTGCTCATATATCTCTCTCTCTCTAATAAAAGCCAGCAGCTTCCTCTCTCTAGTTGACCACAGCTCCTCTACTACTTTTCTACCTTCCATCAACACAATGGTTAGTAGTATAAATAACATAGCAACATAGAAAATTATACCCGAGAGCTTCTCGTGCTGATAACGTGTTGTAAAATGAACGGGATATGCGAGAATATTGAGCTGCACGTAAAGTAAATGAGACACAATATTTAATGAGGTTCGGCCATGCCTATGTCCTTGGAGAGCAGTAGCAGTAACTTTTCACTATGTAAAATAATAGGGCTACATTTTTAGTGTTTACAATCTCACTGGCTCACTGATTTTTCTCTCTGCTCTCTGCTCTCTCCTCTCACTCTTCCTCTTTCTTCCTTCTCTGCTAGGGCTTTCTTTCTTTCTCACTGGGTGTGCTCTCATCCTTTTTCTATAGAGATATCTTTTCTACTGATGGAGGTGTCTATTTATAGGCCAAAATATTGGTTGTTCACTCACAAGCATTTGGCTTCACTCAAATGTTTGGCAGACAAACATCATTATTATTCTTCAATCAATTAGTAGCGGGTTCTACTATTTTGAGCTCCATTCAATACCACTTTCGTTAATCAAACTAAAGACTTCGGTAGACTTCGGATCGGTTAACCTAATATTCGGTTCGGATTGGCCGGTACACCGGTAGTACCGTAATAAAAACATACTAATAAAAATACAATTTATAATACTTTCACATAACATAAGTTCTTGAACAAATACACCAAATTATCCTTGTAAAATATAAAAATCTAATAGTCTAATTCATCCAAGTATGAAATCAAATAACTTAGTCACTATATCATTCAATATGTACTCAATATGTACTAGGAGCCACTTGTATTTGTTGTTTGAACCTTTGGGTGTTCTTTTTATTGAATTCTCTACATTTATGTAAATGATTTTGACATTTGTTATGCGCTAGGTTCTTTAGTTTTTCATGTTGAATCCAACCATACAAAGAACATAAAATTTGGATCAACAGTTGGAAAGTTACAAGTAAAAAAGGGACAAAAGTCAAAACTGGAAAACATAGGAAGTTCATAAATTCCTCTCTGACCAAAAAGTGCTACAGTACCTGGGTAAGTGATATAATGGTAATAAAGAAGTGATATAGTGGTGATAAAGCAGTGATAAAATGGTGATAAAGCAGTGATACAATGGTGAGAAAGAAGTGATACAGTAGTGATAAAGGAGTGATACAAAATGATGATTGTATTTACCTTTGGTTTCTTGTTTTGTATTTAAATAATAAAATACATATAAATATCGGATCGGTACGAGTTTTCGTCAGTTTAGGAATTTTGTTTCTGTTAACCAAACCAAACATTTCGGTACGGATCGGATCAGAATAATTAAAATTAAAAATAATTATTTAACCAAACCAAATCAAACCGTTGGTACGCGGATAATTCGGATGAGATGCCCACCCCTAATTGACTTTACAACATGCAGGAGCTTGTTTTGGAGGAGTCTATATTTTTATCCCTTTTTTTTTCTTTTTTTTTTTGAAATTCAATGAATTGGGGAGGGGGCACTTTTTCCTGGGATTCGAACTGGTGACCAAGGACGGGGAGGGGGAGGGACCTCACCACTGTGGTAAACCCCTCGGTTTTATCCTTGCTTTTTTGGCACTAATTCGTTCCTACCCCACCCCACTCACCATTTGGTGGCAAGTAGAGGAATTGTTTTATTTTTTTATTCATAATGGAGCCAGCCTTCATCATTGGAGCCACTCACCACCCGTGGAGGATCTCATTTATAAGTAGCAGCAATCAAGCTCGAAGGAGAACAACAATCAAACAAATCAAACGACCAAAAAACTCAAAATAAAGCTTCAAACTCAAAGCTCACAATCCAAGGCCTTCGAATAGAGGGGAGGCCTTGGGCATAGACTGGTAAGGCCGCCGTTTAGGTCTCTAAATTGAGAGGGCCCCAATTTGTATAAACCTTTATATATTAACATAGGTATGTTTATTTTTAAAAATGTACTATATTAATATTATGTTAGACCCAAATATTGTAAAAAAAATCCCAATTATTCATTGTAAAACTAAAACGGGGAAATTCAACAAACAGTCCATTATTATTTAAACTTGTAGCTTAAGTCAATTAATCTAGTTGAATGGAAAAATTTAATAATAATAAAAAAAAAGTTAACCTAGTTGAACAAGGTAAGAAATAAAATACGAAGGATGATCTATTTAAGAGTTTCTATTGCTGAGCGTATAACAGTTGAGTTGAGGTTTCGACAAAAGAAAAAAAAAGTAGCAATTGAAGAAAGATTGAATGGCTTAATCAGCTATGTTATCCATTGAAAAAGACATGGTAGAAAATTTTTATTATGTAAAGTTAATTGATACTTTTGCATCAAAAAATGCAAGATGAGTGATATTTAAGTGATGTTTTGATGCATTTTATAAAGTTGTTATGTGAATTACATGTTTGTTTGTTTCTTTTTTAGGTTACAATTGTGACTTTGAGTTCACATAACCTTTTTTATATAAAATTATCGGAAAAAAATCAGATAAATATAAGGTAAAAAAGCCATATTTTGGTGGTTCTCTTAAGGCCTCCAAAACATTAGGACTGCCACTGTCCAATACAGAAGCCTTTTTTCACAGCAAAGGTGTAAGAACCTCCGGCTATTCTTGCTGTTCTGCCAGAATTCCAGGCATCTCAATGGCTTGCTTTCGATTGAAGAAATCATTTGCCTTGTTGAAAGTTAAACCAAACCCACCGAATTCAAAGCCGCGTTTAATATTTTATTCACTTTGTAAAAGCATGCCCATGCTTTATGTAGGACATGTTTCGTTTATTGCCTCAATGAGTCATGCTTTCGGTGGAGTGCTCTCTAGTCTCTAGGATGTTTTCTGTTTTTGTTAAAAAGTCTCTCTCAAAAGAGGCGTTGCCTCTATTTGTATTGGAGCCGTTGCTGTTTTGATCAGATTGAATGAAACTTATCTGTTTTTGCTCCAGTCTTCTTCCTTCTATTTCTTCTACATGCCTAAATTCAAGTTTGTATTTCATTCTGTCTTACTACTTGTTGTACTAGATAAATATTGAAGTCCTTACTCAATCTAAGGCAAAAAAAAGAAAAAAAAATCTATATTGGGCCAGTTTTCCACCCAATTCATAATCGCTTTGTTTAAAGTCAATACTTGGGTGTATTTTTCATTTTTTCCTCTCAATCTGTTGGAGTTTTTAACTGTCAACAGTGACACACCTTCACAATCACAACAAACTCCACAGTTAATCCCACACGCATGGCTGGCGGGTCTTTTCGGGATAAACAGTAATTAAAAACTCCAAATTGAAGTGGCAATTCGATCTCTATTGAAAAAGAAACAAAAAAAGGCACTTTCCATTGAAGTTGAAATCCACTTTATTTTTGTGTAATTTGTTTGACAGTTTGGTTAGATTTCATGGATACCAACGATTGGAGGCAACTCTCGCAGGTGAATTCATGATTTTACATATTATTACTAAACAAAATTTGTGATGGAGACGTCAAGTAATGTAATGCCATTTAGAATTAGAACCTAATTTATATCGATGCATCATTAATAAACAAAATTTAGAAGCTAAACTATAACCCTGCTTTCCCCTTGCATTATTTGCTCTTCGTTTTCGTGTTGAAAACTCTCTAAACCTCTGATATCTCACTCTGGTCTCCAACTCCAGCCCCTGGTAACCTTTCTATTTCCCCGATCTAATGCTCAAGTTAATCCTACAAGTTGAACTTGCGGACATATGTTGGTCAAGGCAATGCGTCCACCTCAAGTTCGAATCCCCTCTCCATAAGTAGTTTAGACTATCGCTTATATATATAACAAGATATATTCCAAGTTCATATTGCTATTCCATTACTTAAAAAAATAAAATAAAAAAGGAAACAGAAAAACAAGAAACTGCACTTTCATTGAAGTTCAACCATGGGCGGTTCCAGCCTGTGGCAGGCTGGGCTCATGCCCGGCCCAAATTTATGTTAAATAAATATTACCCACACTTTTCTCTCTCCTCTCTTCTCTTTTGCCCTGCCTTAATTTTTGTTAAAAAAAAATTACATACACTCTCATCTCTCTCCTCTCCTTTTTTTACGGGTAATGATTTCCCACTCCAATTTTATCAACTTACACTCCTTTTTTAGTTATAAAATGGAGTGTAAGTGGATAAAATTGGAGTGGGGAAATCACCATTTTTTTTTCCTTACACTCTCCTCTCTCCTCTCTCTCTCCTTTTTTCCGTTGTTTTCCTTCTCTCTTCTCTCCTTTTTTTTTCTTTCTTTCTTCTCCTTCTCTCATCCCTCCTCTCTCTCTTTTTTCCATTCTCTTTCTTCTATCTTCTCTCTCTCTCTCTCTCTCTCTCTCTCTCTCTCTCTCTCTCTCTGTCTTTCTCTCTCTTATTTCTTCCTTTTCCTTCTCTCTTTTTGTTAGAAAAATATTACCTACATTACTTATGATTATAAAAAAATTTGTCTTGCACAAAGATAACTATTTCAGAAATTGCGAAACATGATTGATAGGGCTATGGAGCTCGAGGTGGAAAGCTATGTTGCATGGACACGGGTACGGGGACACGGAACGCGACACAGGGACACGGCGACATAGAAAATCTCAAAAAATTAAGACACGGGTACGGCTAGGACACGGCAATTAAAATAATAATTTATTCTCAATACTTCAATGTTACATAATTCCATAAAACAAAACAAATAACTCATGTTCATTATTCATACATAATAATTAATAGACCACAAAATAAAACATAAATGATCTAACTCTCAATCTTCTTCATGCATCTATGTCTTCATTGTTGTTGTTATTATTTATTGTGCTTCTCTTAAAAAAAACAGAAGAAAGAATTGTCACCTCACCACCAAGTCCAACTCTTCCACTGCTGTGGAGGGAGATAAGAAAAGAAGATAGAGAACATAAATAAATGCATTTGAAAACATAGAAAAAAAATTGCAAAGAGAGTTACCTTGTGCAAAACCAAGAGAAGGGGAGGAGAAGAGTTGTGACGGAGGAAATGAACTTCGGCAACAGAAAAAGTGAGATTTAGTTTTAAAAAAGTCTTCTTCCACTTTTAGCCCCTATTTTTAAAAATATTTAAAATCAGTCCACCAAAGTTTCAAAAAACACGTTTAGACCCCAAATTTTATTTTGAAAATTTCAAACTGGTCCCTGCCGTGTCTTGACCGTGTCCAATGCGTGTCGGGGGCGTGTCGGAGCCGTGTCGGCGTGTCCGTGCAACATAGGTGGAAAGCTAAAAACGGATGTCATAAAAAACGTTTATAAAAGGAAACAAAGGAGAGAAATGAGGTCACAACTCGTTAAAAAAAAAACCTCGCTCCGCTAATTTTCTTCCTTTCCATTTCTCTCGAAATAAATCTGGTTTTTTTAAATTAATGTAGTCCTCTATATTATCTTTCTTTTTATGTGAAATAAATTTTTTTTTCTATTTTTTTCTTTTAATTTTTCTTTTGGTTTTTATTTTAGCTTTTGTATTTGTAGATATAAATGCATTCGAGGGTAAGGCTTATTACGTCTCCTCTCACTATGTAATTTTTTTTATAATGTTTATTAATGAAATTCACTCGTTTCGTTAAGTTTGTTATATAAGTTTTGCCTGGTTGGCTTTTGAATCCTGGAACCGCCACTGGTTCAACCAAATTTTTTCGTCTTAAATCTTTAGTACTGCTGGTTCGGTTTGGCAGATATGCCGACAGTGATTGGAGGACCCAGTTTCTCCCAAGTTCACGGCAAAGAGTTGTCGTCAAGATGTAAGGGTCACTGTGTCAACAGATTATACAGATACATTTTAGATTATTGATTAATTACATGTTATTACGTTTAAGTGTTATTGTTTTGTTTGAGCTCTCCTGATAATCAGTACTAGTAACATCTGATTAAATGTATTGCTTATCCTCCCTTCTCCGGGGACGGATTAGATGAAATCAGGAGAACTGCTGTAAAGATAGAGGAAAAAATTTATGATATTGCCTTAAGCCAGGTATAACTAAGGTTTCCTAACTATTTTTCATGGTACATTTTGCTAACAGAGAAGAATGAGAGAGAAAAATATAGAATATTCATAGAAAGAAACAGAGGAAAAGATTTATGTATTTCTCAGTATATTGAATTGTTGTACAAGTGAGTAGTTCTGCCAACATTGTTGGGTTTTAACAATCAGCCCTGCCAAAAATCAACCATAAAATTTTCATTTAGCCATTTGAAATCATTGATTTTATTGCAAGCACTATGTTTTTCTATCTAATTTTTTCACAATGAGATGTCTAGAATGCTTCCAGTTTGAGTAATTTTTTGTTTTTATTTGTTTGCGATGATGATCATTGAATTTAAAATGGATCATTCGGATCATTGAAATTTACATGTGTATTGTTTATTTTTCAACCCTCCTGCTATTGTAGCTAAACGTGTAATCTAAGTTTTGTGTGCATCTATTGTCCAGATGGATTATCTACGGACAATTACTCTAAAGATGATCATGATTGCGTTGAGGTCTGAATCTCTTGGCTGAATGCGACCATCCAACCTGAAACGACGTCGCACCTTTGCTAGAGATTTGTAACAAGTTTTTTGACTTGGTCCTATATAAAATGTATCTATCAAATAAAAAATCACAGAAACTCAGCAGAAAAATGAAGTGACAAGAAGCAGTTCCTAGGCTAGTTGCAAAATTCCTGATTTAATTGTCTGTAATTACTCTATACTTAATGCGCTTGGTCATCTTGATGTTGTAATTATGTCAGTTTGTCCTATAAAGAGCAGGTCCTAATAAATTAGGAAGTTGTAGGGTATATGAGAATCTTGCAGCCTCCTCTGGCTCAAATATCCTGATGCTTTAGCCACTCTAATCGATTTGCATATGAGATTGATCCATACTGTTTCTTTTCTTCTTTCTTTTTTCAGGGCATCATTCAAACTAGACTTAGAATAGTTCATCATTTTTTGATTGAAGTAGAAATTGTTTCGATTAAATTAGCCGTCAAGATTCTCAATGTTTCGTGGATGATCGGCCTTTTATTCCAGTGTTTGCTTTAAAAAATACGATGTTCAAGCATGGCTTGATTGGATTCAACCTTGGTTCATCTCATACCCACAAGACAAGATATTCAAGAGGAGCTCATAACAGAAACAGATGATTTTCATAAATATATTAGTAACAGAGCAAACAACAATATAAATATAACATCACACATGCGAAGCTGAAAATGAATTCTGCATCTATGAACATCGGTGCATGAAAAGAAAGAATCCTCTGAAACAGAACCATAAACTAGTAGGATGTAGATAAATGCAAATGTGGGATCTTCACTATGGCAACAGAACTAGATAGAACTGTTTAATTTGATGGAGGAGGGAACAGGGAAGGAATTGTTGGAATTGTTGTTGGAATGGTGGGGATTGAAGGCATCGTAGTCGGGATAGTTGGCAATGGAGTGGAAGGAAGTGGAGGAAGAGTGACCTTGGGAGCAGTGGGGATGGTTGGCAATGTTGGTTTTGGCATAGATGGGATTTGGGTGCTTGGGAAAGAAGGCAACGTGGGCTTTGGCAGTGCTGGGATTAAAGGGGTGGTTGGCAATGGTGGCAATGCGGCTTTAGGCAGTGTTGGGAAGGAAGGCAGTGGAGGCAATGTAGCCTTGGGAATGGGAAGAGATGGAATGGTAGGCAGCGGCAATGCCGGGGGTGGAGCTGCTGTGTCCAGAAGGTGCCGGGCCGCCAGGCTCACATCAAGGCTTGATAAACACAATGCTGCTACCATCATAGACAATAGTAGGAAACAATGCTTGAAACCTGCCATATTGGTTGATATATAGGATCACACAGAGCAAGTTCTTCAATATATGTGAGTAATTGTTTCTGTTTCTTGTTTGAGTTGAAGGCATAACATGTCTTATAGGTATTTATAGGGAGGATGTATAAACTAGTTGTCAATGTTTGATGAAATCTAGTTGGGGTTGTGTGGAGAAGTTGTGGTTAGCTCACCTTCGCAAAAACATTAATTCGAAACGTATCTTTATTTAAAACTATCCACCAACCCTTTTGTGACATTGTCCAACGTAAGCAGTCTATTATGTAGCATGATCTCAATGTCATTCAGATTAGAAGTAGATGGTGTTGGTACCCAACATTTTCTTTTCTTCTATAGCCTTGTCTTCTCTGACAGTCGAAGTCTAACCCCACAATATATTTATCAATTAATGGATATTTCCTTCATATTATTAGTAATAGATGGTAATGTTTCAATGAAATTTTTTTTTCTAATCATCTAAACTCAGGGTAGACTAGCGTATCAACCCACAGCCATGAGCCCACACTTAAATCTTGGTTTGATCCCGTGGGGAATCGAACTCATGACCTGTGGAGCACACACAATCGCAAGTTCGCCCTAACCACTGGGCTACGCCAAGGATGGGTGAGTCAGAATTTTGTTAACTTATAAGAAATGATTGTATTTAAGTTCTTATTTGTTTTGTGAATGGCCATATGAATTTGATGGCCTGTTGACACAAGATGCATCTCCTCAGCATAGTTCCACAAGTAGCAGGGAGACAAATGATATTCATTCCTATTAATGATAAATTAATAAGAAATCAACTAAGATACATATACTTGATCCTAAATTGTGTTAGCATATCAAACACAAGTTATGGTTGATGTATGGGTTAGCTCTACTCAACCAAATCACTGAGGAAGATGAAACCTCTTACTAAGCCCTGCAAAAATAGGCCTGTCAATAACCACCTTCAATGCCCTCCGTAGCGCCACCATCCCTTCTTTTCCATCACCCAACCCTTGAATCCACAACACATTTTTACTCCTTCCACCAACTATCACCATCTCAGCCCTCACCACCCTCCCTTTCACAGAGCTCAGTGCCCTTGTCATGTCCGATATCAGCCCCGGCCTGTCGTCACAGCTCAATGTGGCCTTCACAAGCCCTTCTTGCTCTCCATCACACTGTTCCAAACTCAACTTGTCAACCCCACCTGGTAAAACACATTCATCACTGTCACCGTGGCGACATGCTGCTTCCACTTCTGCCACCGCCCTCTTCAGCTCCCTTACTTGCCGGACCGTCTCTGCAAGCACAGATGCCTTGTCCATCTGTGTCAAAGAAATATTTTATTTTAGAGAAATTGCGAAATACATGACATGTTATATTGTCATACTACAAACGAAGCTGCGCACATTCAAACATAATTCCAACTAATTAATCAAACGGTTTTTTATTCATAATCTATGTTACGTTGTCAAACTATAAATCAGGCCGCACATATGTTTAAACATAATTCTTAACCGATGGTTCTAATTCACAATCTGGTTGGCAACAGAAGGTTTTTCTTTTATGCACATGCATGTTAAGAGTAGATAATTACTTTGATCAAGTTTGGGAGGACGGTACGAAGAGTGGCATATTGACCATTGATTCGCATCCTTCGTCTTCTCTCTGAGTCACTGTGTTTCTTGGCTGCAATTACTTTGGTCTCTGCCTTTGATTTTGGTTTAAAGAAGCTTTTGGAGTAGATAGTATTCACTGGGAATACTCCTTGGCCTTTTGGGAAGCTGATTTGCTTCGGATAATAACTTGGGATGGACAGCATGTCTTGCTCTAGCTAGCTATAACCTGTCTAAAATAATCGCACCATTTAGAAAACGGAAAGAAAAAAAAATCTGATAACAAAAGAATTAAAGAAAGAGAAAGGGAAATAGAACAAATTGGAAAAGAACAGAAGAGAGGGATGCTACCTGTTGCAATAGTAAAACCATGAAAGAATAGCACTAAAAACAATGGAGGGAAAGACAACGTTTGTGTTTTATATAGGAAATGTTCTGCAACCAGTGCTTTCAAATACCAGATAACTGTATATTGAAGCAAATAAATGCTACGATGGAATATATTTGCATTTAAATGTGACAAATTGAACCTAATAAATGACATTTACTATTAGGGTAATTATTGTGCGATCCTGAAATCTGGATATTGGGTGTGCTGTAAATTTAAAAATTGCGATCATATAGAATAAACCAAAAAAGGCAAAACAATATCAACAAAATACAGAAGATGACTCAGGGTATCAGTATCACATGAGTCACGAATCAACTCTATTACTCTCTCATACTTGGTTCTTTTTTTTCTTTTAAATCAACATGATCGACTTCTTCCAACAAAGTAGATATTGATATCACTAGACTAAATAGTCATTTGACAGTCGTTCGTTCTTATTATCAATTTTTCTCCTCTGTTTTTTTATTATTATATATAAATATAATACGTCATTGCTAATAAGGAGAAATACTCCAGCCAAATAGTGCTCTTAATTTCTATTAATTATTTCCTTTCCGAATTTACTTAAGAAATTGTTAAGGAGACTATTATTGTACCGCTTTGTGTATCATGTCTCTAATAGAGGCAAGACCTACTTGCATTGGTTGTCTCTACCTCTGTTAGAGAATATGGTCTCCCTAGCATTACTCTTTAAACACGTGATACAATTTTACCTGCTTTTATCTCAATGTCACTCCACTCAAAACGCATGTGCCAAGTATTAATTACACAAAAGAATGGTTATTGGTTAAACTTTTGAAATATATATAACTATGATTGAAAGTAGCAACAAATAAGCATGCTCTCATAAATTAAAAATAATAAAATGGACAATTTGGTTTCTTCATATTACCATTTGCATTTTTACACAACTCAATTAATGAATATGTTGCTTCTTCCTTCTCCCTTCTAACTTCCCCCGAACCAAAAAGCCAGACCCCTTCACATCATCATATCAATCCAAAAATAAAGCAAAATCCAAGTTGACTGTAACTTATGACTATCAAAAAAGGTGCAAATTCCAATTGTCCAAAGTATGCATGGCATCAGTGCTTAATATAAACAGTTCTCATACATAAATCATGGATTCATGGCCTGTAATGGTAGAGCCTTGAGGGCACAATATAGTAGCCATAGCTGCCATCAACCTGACATTGTTAACTCCATTGCTAATATTTTTCATGGACACCATCTCATATTCATAATTATGTAAACAGGCAACAACTAAAATAATTATATCATACTCTGTTTTAATACTTTGCAGCACAATGCAAAAGCATCAAAACATTCATATTATACTCTAGAAGCCTATCAGTGGTGGCCCTGTGAGTTGCTTAACATGCTTTCTCTAATTGTTCTTTGATAGCACCATGAGAACTACCTGAAGGACCAGCATTTTTCCACATGAGTTTTCTCCTATATAACATCCTCTATACATATAACTTACAGCATTCTGCTATATAGCAAAATTCAACCTACAATTATCATTATCTTTCCCTTACTGCCTTCAACTATTGACCATCAGCTTTAGGTCTTTCATCTCACCACCACTAAGGGCCTAACGATAATATATGCGAAAGAGAGGAACAGTAAGAGCCTAAAGATATATCCAATGTATCTTAAACAATATACTCATAAGGATGACAAAGAAGGCCTGCAATAAGAGGATGTATTAACTTACACGATAGCTAAATAAGAAAGGATACGAGTAAGTACATTCAAGATTGTTAATGTATGAGGAAAAAGGATAGTAACTCTTACTAAAACTCCATTTCATTATTTATCACATTGCATCTCTTACCACAATATGCTACACAATGGCTGCATCCATTCATCTTTTTGTGGCAGAGGTGAGAGGCACTTCTTCACTTTTTGAGCTGGGGTAACTTCCGTATTGCTACTTGGTTGTTAACTCATTTTAAAATTGGTATAGTCAAGATTAACAAGCTCCCGACAAACCAAATGGAAACAACTAACAGTAAGGATTTAAGTTGAATAATTCAGTGTGTACAGCAATAACTCGTACAGGTCCCAAGAAAAACAGAACATAAAAACCTTGATTGCCAATTTACCATTCACTGCAAGCATTGTTCAATCAAAGTGGGGTGAAACATTACAAGAAAGAAACTACCATCAACTATCAGGTCATTGTGCTTCAAAATCAGTCATCCTAATCTATTTATCCACAAAATTAAGCAGACTTACAGCTGAAGCAAATCCTGCAAGAGATACCAGAACATCTGCTTAACTTTTCATTTTATAAGATAAAGTTGGTTAATATTACCTTAGCTAAACTATTACCTAATTTCTACTATGAGATCAAAGCACCTGGTTGATGAGTCTACCGTGTAATCCAGTCTACTTTCAACTGTGAGCCAAGCCAATTACTCAAAAGCCTTGCTCCTACTCGCTAAACCCTTCAAAAGTTAACCCATATAAAATTTTGGAATTTCCATCACCACCCTGAAATCTCTTACCTTTCCATTCCTTTCAAACCGGACTATTCCCTATACCAACATAGATATCATCTTCTCCTTCAAAAAACTCCAGCCCATCCATTCCACTCCCACTTCCACTACCTCCCTTATCAATTCCATTTCCATCTTCAACACTCGTGTCCGCTCCTTCCACCCTCTCATCACCCATCAACTCAACCCTCCTGCTTCTCATCTCATTTCCCATTATCTTCTTCGTATTCCTTGCCACGGATTTCGATTTGATGCTCTTCAGACGCCTTGCTAGAGTCTTCACCCTCTTCACTGGTGTCCTCCCTTCACTCCTCAACTCTGCTCTTCCACTCCCACCTATATCAGTTCCCACAACTCCTTCACTCCCACCTATATCAGTTCCCACAACTCCTTCACTCCCAAACTTTACCTTTTCTTCATCCATTCCCTCAAAACCCACATTACCATCCAAATCATCCTCAAACTCATCATCAGAGATGACCACAACATCCTTGTCTTTCTTGCCAGTTACCTCTGTCTCCATCTGCTTCTCTGGGTCCATGTACATCATTTGAAAATACCCAAAACAGAAATTGTACTGCTCCTTCCCCTGCACTATAATATCCGGTGATGGCGCCTTTATTGCCACTCCATGGAACGCTTTCCTGCAATTCTGGCATCTCAAGCAACAATCCTCATACACCTTCCCGTACTCAAACATGTAATAGCAGTACGGACAAACTGTCCAAAATGTCTCTTCCACATTATACCCCTTACCATTTTCCCCAACATTGTTTTCGTTCTGCTCTCTCTGTTTTGGGGTTTCTTGCCCATTCTCAGACCCATTTGCGAAATGGGTTTTCTTGTTTTGGTCCGATAGAAAGGACCAAGCTTTCTGGACGAGCTCAAAGGCCTCCTGAGCGAAAGCGAACCCGTTCTTGCTGGGTTCCAAGAGGGTCTTGAGTTTCTCGAACTGGGTCCGGACGAGTGTCGGGTTTTCGGAGCCGGGTGGCGGTATTTGGAGAATGGAGCACCAGTCAGTTGGGTTTTGGTGATCGGCGGCGAGGAGTACGTCGGCTACGGCGAGGATTTGGTCGACCTCGGAGTTGTGCGGGTCGGACTCTCGAGCTTTGAGAGCGAATTTGCGGCAATAAGAGAAATCTCGGTGGCTGAGATAGTGGCCTGAGAGGGTGAGAAGCTTTTGGGCTTTGGGCGAGCAGCTGCTGCTGCGTTTTGCATGAACCATTTCTGTTCTTTGTTGATCAATTTTTTGTGTTTTTTCCTCAGAATGCTGTGTTTTTGTGGGAAGAAGAGTGATTTTTGTGAGGGAAGAAGAGGAGTTTTAAAGATGGGGAATTCAGTGGACGAAAAGGGGCATGAGCTTTGGAGGAAACTTTACTTGTTTGTGCCGGGACTTGTGAGGGTATTTTGGTCCTTTAGGAGGAATATTATATGCATTCCAGGTGGGTTCCTCCAAGGAGAGAGACGTGGCTGTTGCTTGGGGCGCAATCTTCCCCTGCTTCAGAGCACAGTGGTGCAGTCTGTGGGTTTTAATGCACAGTGGGAGAATACAGAGATCAGACGTACGGAGGGAGGACAGGCAGAGGCTCTCAAAATTCTATTGGTGCTCCTTTTTTGATTTCTCAATCCTTTGACTGCATACGATATGAGCCTAGTCCATCTCCTCCTTCATTTACATATAACTTCTTTTGTATTACATAAATCATTATTGTTATATATAGTAAATAAAGAAGTTTCTTTTAAGGAGTCAAGAAGTTTTGTTGCACCAAAAAAGTAGTTCTTCTTTGTATGGTGGGTAATACTAGAGTCAGGGAAGTTATTGTATGCTATGTTAAGTTTAAAGCCAAGGTTGAGTCAATAATAGCTAAATTATATCATATTTTAATAAGAGAAATTCTGTCAAAATCTCTAGGTGAGAGAGAGCAGGATTTGTCATGGCCTAAATCTGTTCATTAAAATAAAAAATAAAAACCCCATTTCAGTGGCTTGCCTCTTTCCTGTAAGGAGACATCCCTATTTTCGTGCAAACCGTTTGACACATACAAAATTAATTCATCAAGTCAACATGGTCTAATCCAATGAAAAAGGATTTGACTTGTATTAGAAGCCTCCACTCCCCTTCTATATTAGACTATCGCTTGTATTAAAAAAAATTAATTCATAAAAAATAAAAAGAAACATTTATGCACATGCCAAACTGTGATTGGTAGCATAAGGTGTTCCTACTCCCATAAAATGAGGCAAGAATTTCCTGACTTGGAATTGCGCTCCCATCTACTTGCCTCCTCATTGTCATGGAGGTGATAACTTCTTTTTTTGGCAGTATCATACTGCCAATTAGCCTAGCGACTCAGCTCTGAGCCACCGTAACTACTCTCCCAATTCACCCGTCATGGGAGCCATGTAGTTATACTCCCATTTCAGCAGAAGTGAGCAATTCTCCCCCACCCCTATTTTTTTTTGGTTCAGAATTCTTCCCCATTGCTGAAAGTCACAATTTTTGTAACGCCACGCCACCATGGCCTAATGCAGTTGGTATAGAATAAGAGGCAACTAGATCAACAATCTAGGGCTCTTCCCAAGCTTTCTTTCCTGTTTATTTTCCCAACAAATCTGCAAGAAT
This sequence comes from Prunus armeniaca, assembly GCA_903112645.1. Classification (NCBI taxonomy): domain Eukaryota; kingdom Viridiplantae; phylum Streptophyta; class Magnoliopsida; order Rosales; family Rosaceae; genus Prunus; species Prunus armeniaca. Next base: position 17,299,058 of record CAEKDK010000006.1, read on the forward strand.
TTAGTTCCTGTACTCCATCTCCCAAAGACAGAGGGCAAAGCTACAAAGAGAGAGTGTACTAAATTTGTCACTGCAGCACTAAAATTCCGCAAGAAGCAACACTTTCGTCAGTATGTCTTTCTGCTGGTTTAGTTTCCTACTATATTTCTACAAAAAAAATATTTTCTGGCCGAAGAGGAAAAAGTACAAACTCTTCTACAGAAAAGAATGATCTGTGTGCGTTGGTTTACCACCAATGAAAATAGCCTTACTCCTTCTGCCAAGCTCTATCTTAAATCACTGCTGATGGCTAAGCTCACCTTGCATCTTTCTTCTAAACCCCAGCACCAAGTATGTATATGTCACAGTTGTAGCTACTACAGATACCCCAACATAGACGCATACTGTTGTAGTACAAACATAAATGTACCTGGAGAGAAGATGCAAACCATAAATTCCAAAGTGAGTGAAGTTAATATGAGCTGTGGACTGCCTTTAGCTATTAAAATGTCTTTCAACAACGGATTCAAGAGAAAATAATATCTACTTTAGATGTAAACAGAAGCTTGGAAATCAGTTTTATCTTATATAATTTTCACCTATTACGATTACAATTTAGGGATTAATTATTCATTTATCTCTGTTTACGATAACTTTGTTCTGATCATTAGAGTTAATTACTATGTTACTATATTTTATTATTTGGAATGCATATAAAAGTAAGTCTTATTGTAATATAGTTTCATACTTCTAGATTGACTGACATTAAGGAAGACTGATTGTAGTTTACCCTAATTTTCTCCTGCCTCTCTTCTCTTCTTCAACCTCTACAATTGGTTTTCTCTCTTTTCTACTCTCCAGTCTGTTTTTATTTCTCACCATGTCCTAAATTCTTTGTCCTACATCTTTCCAAGGAGTTCCATAGTACAATAAATAGATTATCACAGAAGATTTCTAAAACAATCACTTAAGACTCCCTCACTCTAGACAAACACACTGCATAAGAGAGGTTTATTTCAGTCAGGAACATCAACTAATACAAGCCCTTATCTCAGTGAGACTTACTTGGGAGAAAAGACGCTCCAAACAAAGAGATGGTTCCTCATTAACAGCAATATGATGGTGTACGCTGTCAACAAAATGGAGTTCAACCCCAGTGGAACCAGACAAGGAAAGCCAAGCATTATTTTGAGGAGTTGTGTGGAATCTGCACTGAAGGGAGATGGGAGATAGCTTGTCTCCTTCACAGAGATATACATCACCATGCTAAGGATAAATAACATTGGGGAGGCATAGGTGATCATGAACATTAAGATGCCAGAAAGTACCGTCGAGTGACTTGAGATGCCCTGGCAACGAGTAAACAATCAGAAACAAACAGAAACTTTTCAAATCTCAAAATTTCTGCAATCTGTCCCCAAAATAATGTTTTTCTTTTCTATATAAACTATGCCAGGGTAAAGAGGATGTACAATAAAAGCTCCGGCAACATCAATAGTAGCTAGAGAATTGCTGTTCCCCAGAGCAAAATGGCCAGCCATTCCCAAAAAGTAAAATGCAGCAACCTAAAAGAACAAATGCAAAATGCAGTATTAGTACCTGCAATAAATGAGGCTTCGGGAGTAAATAAAATGGGGTAATGTTCTATTGCCAGATGTCTATCATCTTATGTTGCCAAATATCTAATGTGCTATGTTGCCAGATAAGTGGCTTGTTAATAACATGCCAGGCTGTCTGGCAAGAGAACATTTTCCAAACAAATTAACACTGTTCATGCAGCACATCACACACTCATGCTTTCTTTTTCGAAATGATATTCTGAATCTCTTTTCAATATGATACTCGAAATGAAGTTGTCTCATAGAAACAAAAAGTTACCCTTTTATTTTCCCTCTACGTTCTTCACATAACATATTAAAAAGTAAAAAAATACAACTTTCTGTACGTACGTTCTTTATCTTTCTCCAACCAAAAAAGGGGCAAATCAAACCTTAAGAGACTTGAAGCCTTTCAAATTTGCATACTTCTCAATTTAAGAACGGTACGACATAATTGCTTTTATTGACTGGACCAGTCTATGATTAACATGACTTTGATACACAAGAATGAAAACAACATTAACTCAAAACAAACTGATATTGAAACTGACCTCAACCCACGGCTTATGATGCAGAGCACTGTAAGAAAAATACAACATGCTGGCGAAAATTTGCACAAGTAGCAATAGTATAGGCATTGAGTTAATTGTTTGTTGAAGCAAAAGTTGCAGAATACACCAGCAGGAGATGTATGTCCACCCAATTATATATAGAGAATCTCTTAATTTTGCCATAAGCGACTTATTTTGAACTTCATTGGGAGCAGAAGTTGACATGTACAAATCCTGATTCGAGCACATCTCAGATATTGAAAAAGGTACAAGCCATGGTAAGGCTACAACAGTTCCAAATGTGGAAGCACCCAGAGTTGCATAAATTATTTGTATCAATGTAGTCGTGCTGTAACTGGATGACACAAACATACCATCCTGATGCTTAGTGACATGTTGCAAAACCAACAATCCAGACATAAGAAAGCTAAATCCAATCACCAGAACAAACTTTTTGTTGGACCCAAGTAGAAAAAGAACATATAAGCTTAAGGTCATCAGTAGAAGGCATGAGACGAGCTGAATTGATTTTATATTATCAGTCCCAGCCTGCTCAAGCCACTTAGAAATGTCAGGAAGATTTGTCCAATTCACGCCTCCCTGGTGCCAGCCTCTCAATATCCTTCCAGAAACAAGAACCACAAAGATGGAACTCAATCGAAAACAACTTATTTTGTTTTGTTCCTTGGATAAAGTATGGAGATCTTGAGCTCCTCCACATGGAGGACATTGTATTGCTTTACGCAATAATAACAAATCAATGTGGAAGCCACAAAATGCCAAATGTATTGCTCTTCCTCTACCATAGAACTTGATACCATACTTACAATGAGGATCAATATAACGCCTAATACAAAAGTCTCATCTAAATACCAGGTCTGCATGGCGCTCTCTAAGTCAAAGAGGTACCTCTCTCTGATGTAGACTTCTTTGCACATATTAAATAGAAGGCTTAATAATATCAGACAAGACATGAGCATTGCAGCAATTCCGAGAGTAAGTAGGCTGACAGGTTTCTAGAAAATAAAATAATTGTCAGTGGACAAAAGTTATGCGAAAGAAACTAAGATTTACATAATGAAACAGTTTAAGACTCTCTCCATCAGAAACAATCACCATCTCTGTTCATCTTTACAAGGGAGAAGAGTATACATACATCAGTTGCGCTGCGTGATAACCACTCACTTGCAGTTCTCAGAAACTCATAGTATGCTGTAACAGCGCTGCTGTAGTCTTCCCTACTTTTAGACCTAGTTACATAATTTACACATAAAGACTGGCATTAGAGGTTTTCCTTATTGAACCTGGTGTCATGATTTCAATAACAGACAGTGCCATGTATCCACCTGGAGAATTCCTTTGACATCCAGGAATTTTGGAGAAGTGCAGCATTCGTATATAGGCAACAAAACATCTTTCCCATGCTCCCAGAGCATTTGGTTATCTTGGACTCTTGATCATCATTGAAGCCATCACATAGGTAATTTCGACATGATAAACCAGGCATTTGTGCTTGCAATAATCTAAGCAATTGCCAGGAATTTAACTCCAGTGCCTTCAGTTGTTGGTCATCTTTACTCATCAAAGACAAGGAAGCAACATCAGAAATTACACACATTCAGTAGGACATGGGCAGGCAGTTGATCTTGACAAGATCTAAGGCTAAGGAAAGTCATAGCAGTCAGCGACATTTAGTGCGAGTTATTAATTTATCTGCTTATCAAAACTCATAGGTTAAAAAACAACTAGGTAATTAATATCTACCAATGAGACTAATTAATCTGACAGGAGAGGATAGATTTGTGGCTCAAACTTCCACTTGTTTCAAGTATCATTTTTTTGTATTGTCAGTTGTTCATTTCTTATGGCTGTCTTACAGAAAGGGCTTTAGCCAATGTCTAACACCTTACTCCCTCCATACATCCCTTTATAATTGTATGGTAAATGTCATTACAAGAAATTAAGCTGATTTAGTGTGCATCATCAGTCAAAGATTGACATCCAAATATCATTTAGCATAGAGAGACAACATTAGCTCAATTTAAATAGCATCCCTGAAGAAAATCACACCACCTATTTTCAATGGAGACAAATAGGTCAATGGATACCTTAAGGGAAAATGGGATACAGTACCATTGTGGTTGATCCTCAAAATTTTGTAAAGAAATATTTCAAGTTTATTGTGTACACATGCTTAACTTATCCACATATCATTCTTTCAACCCCATGTACAACCAACCTAGAAATAACAAGGTCCCACATATAATCACACCAGCACATAGATATAATAATTCACACAGACACACCCACACCCACACCCACACCCACACACATATGCATAGATATAAATCTATATAAACTTATAACAAGGGATCCCATTTGATAAGAACCAAAAGGGCATGTGGGGCCAAACTAACCAGAAACCATTTAATCATCTAACTATAACCATATACAAAGACGAACACACTATTCCCCCATAAAGACTGAAATTTTTTAGGTTTTGCATGAATGACTTTTAAACAGGGATCTAAGAATTAGACGGTTTGGATAATTGGACCACATTGAGGGGTGTCCTCAACAATGCAAGAGAGAGAGAGAGAGAGAGAGAGAGAGAGAGAGGAGCTAACCAGCCAAATACCCAAAAATTTCTGCAATTAGGACACCAACATTGTTTTTTGGAATTGGAACGCCAAATAGAAGAGCTAATGTTGGTGCAATGTCGACCTGAACCACAACAATTGCACGTGATAAATGACATTACATTTGCAGGTAAGTGATGAAGAGGAAATATTTTAGTCTTAATCTTGGGGCGAAATTCTCTAGTCCAGCAAGTTAAAGTATGCCTTTGTTGCAATTTAATGGAAACTAGGAATCCCATTCAATGTAAATAATCATGGAACATTATAACCATACAATTCTATATCTTAATTACCTGATAAATGATGTTATGGGTGGACGACGAATAATCAGAGATGTCATTGTTCAGGCCAATAAAAAGGGCTAAGGAGTCAGTTTCTTCATATGAGGACCCTCCATGATTACCACTCTCAGTCATGCCATGGTCACTTACTACGACCTAGATAAGAAATTCATGATAGAGACAGATATGAGTATTATTTCAAATTTTTGAATGACTACTGACAGAACAGAAAAATAAATAAATACATAAAACACTTTATAAACCTCACAGAAAGAGAGACAATAATTATAAGGATATAGCTGTTTAGATCCAATAATATAAAGAGAGTAGTGAAAACTGGCATGGAATGTGAACCACGCATTGAGCATACATGTATTTATGTGCAACAGTTTTACACATTAACAGCTGCTTTACATGATACTACCAGTGCCATAAAATGTTATCTGAAAAGACAAAACATTGTTTAGATAGAAATGCACTCTCTATTCCTTAAAGGCCTTCCTAGAAAAGCATGTTTCCTTTGGATACACCTATGCCTCAAATTCAGAACCCCTACAGCTTTAGCCCTGCATATTATAGTTAGTCTTCCATTATTTGTTTCGATACGCATTTTTCAAAATCGAGTGGGTAAAATGCTGGTCAGTTATTGCTCCTCAGATGAAATTCCATGATCAGCAGCATTGAATTCATGAGACATAAGTAAGAATCTACGGTCAATGAGAAGAACCAGATAAGAGAACGACGAACCAAGAGTGTCCGTCCTTGATCATTTTTTTTATTTAGTATACTATTCATATGAATCATCTTCACCACGTCATCCATCTCAGAAAGTTTTGGAGCCATCAAGGCACTGAAATAATAAAAAAACATGTCCACTTAATCCTCAAGAAATAAGATTGTTGAATCAATCAAAAGAGTTTTAACATAAATTAGGAAAAAGGACCACCTGTTGCGCCCACCAATATGTCCCACATGATCTAAGCCCAGATAATGAAGAATCTGACATGCAGTTTCAGTTAAAAGTGGAAAACAGAGCAATGCCTCCAAGCAGAAACTAAATTCATCATTCAAGATTTGATTATGTCATTTTAAAACAACAGAATACAAAGTACATGATACTTTGAATTTTCCAAAGAATAATTTTGACGATTAATCTGATGAATATATATTCAAAGTAGATTTTTTTTTTTTTTTAAAATTTCATAATAATGAAACTATTGCTATTAAACACAGTGAAAAATTGGAACTACCCAGTAAAACCAGCTTGAAAGTAAAAATTATTAAAATGCTAGTCCATTTAACAAACTGGCAAAGTAAGAGTACAAATATTCTTTACAACAATTATCGGCAGCAGGTGTTGCTAATAAGGTATACTAGGAGCCCTGGACAATCCAATATTATCTAGTAAGTTAGTAAATGAGACTAACCAGAAAATCCCAGTCCTCTTTGTTAAGCTCATGACCCAGATGTCGAGAAACATTTTGATCCACTTGTACTGTATCTTTAACCTTCAGCAAGAAAGAATGCATGTTGCAAGTCAGCATATATTACAACCTCCACAATAAACCCAGATACAAAATTACCAATTTGACTTCTACAAGAATAGAGTAACATCAAACATAAGATTACTAATCAATCTGAAAAGTGAAAAATTGCACGAAAACTGGCCAACCAAAAATGGCAGTGGCCTTAACACATCAGGGTATCACAGCCAAGCCTATAAAAACAGGAAATCTTAAGACGAGCATTCACTCCATTAGCATCCAGACACTTCAAAAGTGAAGATGTAGAAGCTTAATCGTCATATGCAAGCTTTGACATGTAACATACTGATTATGTAAAAAGAGACTTACGAAGAAACTGCTGACTCCATCGTGCCTAATAAATAATCCTGGAAACAACTTAAGCCATGTTTCATCACCAAGCATCACCATTTTCCAACCAATCTTGAAAAACTGGTCTGTAAGGCAAAGAAGTAAACAAGTATCATGAAATTCTGGACAGTCTTCAAAACATTTGACATAGTGAATGAATTTAACATTAAAGTATTAATTATCAACTAACCGAGAAGATTGTCATCTAACATAGCTTGTGTGTTAAAATTCAAAGCCACGTCCAGGAATCCCCCTATTGCTCCAGAAACCATAGCCTGCAGTCCTATACCAAGGGGTGATGAAAAAGCAGACCTCTACAAGAATGATTCTCTACATATAAAAATATTGTGATGGAGACAACCTTCAAACGAGGCATTGTAACAGTTGGAGGTGCAGCCTTTGCATGATATCCAATTGCCATTCCATTAGCAAGCAGTGATTGAGTATATGGCATGGCTTCCATTAATGCCTTGCTTGGAGGCTTACCATCCTTGCCAAGCACAAGTTCTGCTGGAAGACCATCAATAACCTAAACTGGCATGATTGTAAAGGACAAACCAAATCTTATCCTCTAGATAACATCTTTATCAACTAACATATCAAAAAAACCGCACAGATGTTGACAGACACAAACTAAATATACCATTAGTATTAGCCGGTCAAATGCAAGGGGCATTCCAGATAGTTCCTGCATTGCCAATAGAACAAGGAATTATGTATGTTGCATGTGTGCATACACAAATGCAAAAACCCTGATATTGCAGCATTTAAAGCCCAAACATACTATCTGGAAAAGGATTGCCCTGGAAGTCATTGAATTCCACAAAAATTTGGTGCCACATAATACAGTTCCGAAGCTAAATAGTGAAGAATAATTACAAATACCAAAAACCCACCAGAGCAAGTGTGCATTTAGAGCTAGAAGACTGTCAAACTTCACAAAACTGAACTTCTACGTAAAAATTCAAAGTTGCCAAACCAAAAGCAGCATGAAGGAAACAAGTACCTTATACAGTGACCCGAGCTGATGAGGATGCAGGTCTCTCTCGGTCTCATTTTGAATCGAATTGCACTTGGGTGCTTGAAAACTCTCCGGACCACTGCCATTGTCAGTGAAAATGACACCAACAAAAAAAAAAAAAAAAAAAAGTGCTTTGTTTTCTTTTGGTTGTTGATGTTTCAATTTCTATGATCCTTGGTATTATTCTAAGAAACCAGAGTACCTGTGTCCAGGTAGGGTTGGTTTGACAGGGAAGAAGCCGAAGACGAAGATGGAGAGGCCAACCATTTGAATCGCAACTCCAGCTATGGTGAAGAGCGTCAGCTTCGAGCACGTTAGCAGCCATGGCATTTTACGAACCCTAAACCTCTATGCTGAATTGGAACTTCGAATGCTTCCCCGAGGATAATATAACGAGAAATTATCAAAGGGAGCAATCAATTATGATACGATCGAAACAAATCCTAAAATTTTGGATCAAATTGAAAGTGGAACCAGAGACTCTGACGTTGTAAGTTTTTTTTTTTTTTTTTTTTTTTTTTTTTTTTTTTTTTAAAAAAACAAAAAATATTTTATTTTTTTTTTTTTTTTAGAGTTAATTTTTAATTTCAGATTAGTGTGCTAACTTGACCTCCAATTACAAAAAATTAAAATTAAAATTTAATTTGAAAATAAGAAATGGAATTATACCAACTAATCACCCAAATAATAATAAACGTAATTCTTTATATTTTTTTTTTTTTTTTTTTTTTTTTTTTTTTTTTTTTTTTTTTTTTTTTAACACGATAGTCTAAATTACAAGGATATGATTTCTCATACATACACACACACAACTAAGATGTCATAGGGATTCGAACTTGAGACCTCTTATACTCAAGTCAAGGCCCTTTTCCACAATTTTAATTAAAGGCATTTCACCAACAACAACAAAAAATTTATTATACTAGGTAGGTACACATACAATATTACATAACTTATTCTAATTGTCTAGCCATGTATATTATGATTTAGGGTTAAATACTTTTTTGATCATTGGGTTTTACTTGGAAATTCAATTTGGTAACTGAGAAAAAAATTTAGCCACATTGGTCATTGTGTTTTTCAAAGTTTTACAATTTATAGACATTTCTTTATTTTCCGTTAAGTGCAGTTTTTTTTTTTTCATTCTTCTTCCCTAACTCAACGAGTTAGGGTATATTGTGCTATGAGAGAAATACGTTATACCCAAAATTTCTCTCAATAAAAAAGGCAAATGAAATTAAAATGAAATCAACAACTTTTCAATATATTTTTTATGCTCTATCACCTTGATTACGTCTTCTTGCCATATGAAGTCATAATACACTTTTCACTCAATCGATTCAAGCTTCAATATAGCATCCAATCTATGAGGCTATACCTCACAATTCCGATTTCAACCCAAGATTTCCCCCAATTTGTTAAACCATAATAGCATAATGTACCGCAACTCGTAAAAACATAAAATTAAAAACTGAACTTAAAGGAAATTAACGGAAGATAATAGAATGTCTATAAATTGTAAACTTTGGGAAATATAGTGACCAATTTTACTATAAAAAAATTCTCAGTGACCAAATTGAATTTTTGTGTAAAATCTAGCGACCAAAAAAGTATTTAACCCTATGATTTATTATAAACTGTTTCTTAGAATTATGTTTTTATTATCAAATTGAAGTTACATGAAGGGGTTGGCTTGGGTCTATTTGGCGATTCCAATTGTTGAGAAAATTAGAGAAATTTTATCAAGAAAATGGAACTTAAATAGAGAGCAAAGAGTGCATAATTTTACCACGGAGGAAAAGAACAATGGCAAGAAAATGGGGCCAGTGAAAGATGGAGAAGAAGATGGTAGGCAAGTTGATGAGGTTGGTGTTAGAGAGGAGATTAGATTGAAATTAATGGTGACAAGAATAGATTGTAAATTTTTTCAAAGCAACATTTGGGTGGTGCTTCTGAACAACTTTGGACAGCTAGTAGAGTCTCATGAATCATCTAGGACTTTAATGAGCCATGGGACTATGTTATATGTCCCAATTGTTTAGAACACCAACCCAAGCGCTATAGTGAAAAAAAAATATACAAAGAATACAACCAAAAGAGCCTATGCTCGTCACCATCAACTGCACTCCAATATTCTCTCTAACATCGTTGACAGGTTTTATCGCCAAGCCCATAAAACAAGACCACGTAGATAAATGAATGATACATGTTACACTGACCTGGTCGCCTTTTTTATCAAGCCATACCGACTCATCCCAATAGGCTAGCTAGGACAAATTAGTCTTACACAAGCCTGACATGTTGCCATGTTATAGGGCTTACCCTAATAGTCGATTTGGAGGGTCGGCTCTCATGGGATCACTCAACTCCCACACTTGTAAACCATTTTGCACCCAATCTTCCTCTCACCCAAATGTCACATGGGAAAGGACCGAGGTGGACTGACGCCTCGCCACATATTACCTTCCCAATTACATACGCACATGTGTCGACTTATGGGTGGAGAAGACATTTACAACACCTATAATCAATTTCATGTGTCATCCAACCATTGGCCTCTGATAACCAGTATAGTAACCAATGCCTAGAGCCACCCTTTCACCCTAGTATGAGAGTGGCTGAAGATCTTCTTGTGTTGGATTTAAGGAGATATGTCTTCTCTTCATCTCCTATAAATACCCCTCATCTACAACTAGACAAAGGTAATAACTTTTTCCCTATCCAGAAACACTACTCATTCACTTTCCTAAATATTAGTTCATTCTACTTCTATCTTTGGCATCGGAGAAGGTTTGGCTAGTACCACACCAATGCCTCTTTGATAACTTATTCTTAACGTTGTGCAGATCACCTGGGTAATCGAAGAAGGTCTATTTGCACAGAAGCCTTATTCACATCCGATCTAGGCCCAGGCCAAGATCCTAGTTGGCTAACTGATTTCGTATCAATCAACATTTGGCACTATCAGTGGAAATTTGCAAACAAAAGTCTCATTCCCTTACTGAAGTCCAACACGAACAAACCAAACCATGCAAAACCAAAGCTTGAAAAATAAGGCTTTTTTAGGCTCTACCGAAAAAACTTCTAGAGACGGAAGAAGAAGAGGGAGCAAATGGATCGTCTCGACAACTTGGAAAACAAAATTAGCTGAATCTTGAAAGGCGTGAAGGATGTCCATAGCTTCAACAACATCATCCGCTTACATAATGAGGTAATTCAAGAAGACCTGGCAAAGAGGGTAAATTTGCAGCATGAGGCCAACCAAGAACAAAATGGCGATCCTAGTGCCAACCCCAAACAGTGGGTAGTGTTGACGGACACTAAGGCCTCATTAGGATCAACTGCAACATGGTCACCTAAGTGGGGAGTGCAAATAGAAGACCACTATTGAGACGAACTAAGGAGAGGATGGTATTGGTGGCATAACCTCCATGCTCAAGGACCTGGTCATTGGCAAGCTGAAGAGCGTGTGGGATGAGCTCAACCAAGTGGTGAAATCAAATATGCCTAGGGGGCCATATTTCAATGAGGAAGAAATTCCACTACCCAACACCCACGATTTACAGGATGCGAGGAGACTCGAAAGCCCCAAATATTCCATTGTATGATGGGATGACTGACCCCTATGACCATCTGGATAATTTTCATCACACAATGGAAGGAGGCAGAGTAAATGAGGCAACTAAGTGTCGCATGTTCCCGACCACGCTCAAAGGCCATGCTATGATCTCATTCAAACGGCTTGCTCTTGAATCAATTGGTTCTTTCGTCGAACTTAGAAAGGTTTTCTTGAAGTGATACATGATAATCTTTAATTGGTTGTACATCGCAAATGATTTACCAATAGTCAAACAGCAACCCGATTAAAACTTAGGGATTACATCACTCGATTCAATAACAAGTATGCGCGATGTGAAGGTTGTGATGAGGATACAACTCATATCGCCATGATGGAGGGCATCCACGGAGAGATTTCTTTTTTTCCTTCATCAAGAATCCCCTAAAAGATACAAAAATCTCCTCCGTGAGGCAACCAGTTACTCCCGAACACAATAAAATACAACACCCAATGTATTACGCAAGTCGAGCACTACTAGAGTAGAAGACCCGCCTTAGCCCTTAGCTCGATGCTTAGCACTGGCCTTAGTGGTCTCAGCTAGAAAATTGAGGCCCTACTTTCAAGCACATTCTATCGTCATTTTGATCGACCAGCCACTCAACCATGCCTTGCGAAAACTAAAAATGCCATGTCAGCTCATCAACTGTTGAGCTAGGTGAATTCGATATTGAATATCAACCACAGACGACCACAAAAGCCCAAGCTATTGTCGACTTCATCTCAGAGTTTACCCTGTCGACATTCGTAAGTGAGTAGCAAGAAACCAAGACTGACTCGGCGCCCGCCCCACTACTAACCACAACGGATATCACCCCTACTACCATGGCGCAACCATGATAGGTCTTGTATGTTGACGGTGCATCAAATCAACAAGCCTACGAAGCCAGCCTGGTCTTGATCTCATTCAGCGGAGCTAAGGTAGAATATACCATTTGATTCCATTTCCAAGTTTCTAACAACGACCTTTGTCTGGGCTCCGATTGGCAAATGAGCTCACTGTTGCACACATCGACGTTAATAGCAACTCACAACTGGTGGTCAACTAGGTGACCGCTTACGTGGCAAAGGTCAAGGATCTCATCTCCTCTTTCCAATTGTATACCATTACCAAAATCATTAAGGCAAATAATACCCAAGCCGACTCTTTGGTGACATTAGTAAAGGTGGGCATTCAAACTGGCAAATTGAAAAACCGAGCAAAACCACACCGAAAAAAACTGAGTTGACCAAAAAGTCAACAACCGAACAGACTGTAACTAGCTAGTTCTAGTTTCGGTTCCATGTCTCAAAAAATTGGACCGGGCCGAACCAGACCGGCTTGAATATAATTAATATAATTTATTTATATTTTATATATACTGTAGGTTTTCACCTTAACCTTCCATCCATTCCCAGCTTCAATTGGCCTAAACCTATCGATTACCTCAAGCCCAACATCTTATGCTATTATTTTTTAGCAGCCAACCTTTTTAAATTAATCTTTTATACTCTTTTTTATTGTTGAAATGAACATTTTATACTATACATCAACCAAACTCCAACCCTAGCTGTAAATGCCTCTCTCTCTCTCTCTCTTCCATTCTCCTTCCTCCTCTTCTTCTTCCTTCTTCTCTCATTTTCGCTCTCAGCTCAGTAGCAACGATGACTACGTTCCTCTTGCCAGTGGCTTAATCAGGTCAGTGTCTTAGAGATTTGAGTTTTGTTTTTGTCATACATATTTGTACATTTGTTCTTGTATTGATGCTGAGATATGGGTTTGTTGGGATGTGGTTGTTTTTTTATATATATCAATTGATTGTATTTTGGGGACTTGTTTTCGGGTCAATTTGAGGCTTCCATTATTATATGGTAGAAAAAAAGTGAACGTGCTCCTTCTTTGTCTAGATGCCTCTAATTAAACTTCACGCTTTGAGATGGCATGATTAGAGCTCTGTTTTTTTTTTTAATTCCTTGAAATCTTTCTTTTTTAGCATTCATAGCCTCAGATAGACCAATTTCAGAGAGAGAGAAATAGAAAAACTAAATAGAAAAACTACTTTGAAATTTGAGTTTTATTTTCTCCATCTATTGAAAGCCATGCTTGTCTCTTGAGAATTGAGAATTCTTCTTTTTAAGTAATGGGCTGTCTCTTTTTATACTATAGAAATGGGATTTCAATTTGGATGATTAGATATGAGATGGGTAAAGAGGAAACAAGAGGAAGAAGAAGCAAAGAGGTTGATTTGGTGCTGATGGGTGGGAATTTGAAGATGCAGAGCCACCACTTTGTGGCTGTGAGGTTGAATGACCAAACGGGGACTATCTTGGGTTTTGTTGTATATCTTGCTCTGATGACAACAATTGGGTTTTTAGAGGTTTCTTGTGGTTGTTGAATTTTTTATTTTTTATTTTTTATTTTTTTTGCATATATGGTGCCATTGAAATTCTGCAATAAGGGAAGATCTGATGGAGAAGATTAAAGAATGTGTTGTTGATTTAGGAGCAGTGAAGATTAAAGAGTCGTGAAGTATTCCTGAAAAATATGGAGCAGTTGAATGTTATTTTTCAGCAATTTAGTTGTAATTAAATATGATTTATTATGTATTTGTTTGTTGTTGGTAGGAGTGGGCACGGTCCGGTTTGGTCCGGTTTCACCCTCAAACCACAGCTGAACCAATTAAACTTTCACGGTTCGGTGTGGTTTGGTTTGAGTTAAAATCAAAATGAAAATCAAACCAAACCATTCATATCCAGTTTGGTGCGGTTTGGTTAGGCCGGTTTAGGTATAAAACAAAATGTTTTATAATAACAAAGAACCTATTAAAAAACATCCTAAAACAGAAACTGATACAGGTGCAAACATCAACATTTTCATTATATAATCCAAATCTCTAATACATCAAACATGGAAAGTTAACCAAATCTCCAATACATCAAACATGGAAAGTTAACCAAATTTCCAGTAAAACAAAGTTCAAATACAATCCCAGATTTGGGTACAAATAGAAATAAACTTCAACATCCAACTAATTAATACAAATAGAAATCAACTCCTTCTGCAGATTCATCCGTAGCTGATGGATTATCAGAAGCAAAACCTATATAATAAACACAATCACAGATTTTTCATCAAAATATCAACAAACATCAAAACGTAATCATCTTTAAAAAATAGAATAATGTATAAAAAGAGTTGTCTTTAAAAAAAATTAAAATGATGAATTGAGAAAAAACAAACTTAAACAATATTCTCCCTTCCCCACCACCTTATATATATTAATCAAATACCCATCTTCTCTTTTAACTACTGCAAATCCCATCCACACATCACAAGAACCCACCTCTCTCCATCTCCCAATCATTTTCTTCATCACAGGATAGTTAGCACCCAAACAAATTTTGATGAGCTAATCTAATAGAAAACCCACTAATTTCAGCCAAAAAAAAAGACAAAATGAAGACCCATATATATCTAACTAATGAGAAGATTTAGTAATTTCACTGAAAAAAGAAAAAATAGAAATTTAAACATTCAAACTCATTAAACATTACAACACATTAAACATGAGAAATATGAAGTTATGAACCAATTAAAGTCAAAACCCATGAGAGATATGAACCCAAATCAGAAACTTGAACAAGAAAACCATCAAATCTAAATCTACACACAGGGGGAGAGAGAGAGAGAGAGAGAGAGAGAGAGAGAGAGAGAGAGAGGAGCTTACACTGGGGAGACGAAGAGGCCAAAGGTGATGACATTGTCTACCAAAGGTGATGAATATAGAGATGAATGATGCGATGAGTGAGTGTTATGTGCAGCTAGGGTTAGGAAACAAAGGAGAGCCTGAGAGAAATGTGAAGGAAAGGTACAGAGAGATCCGTGAGTTTGAGTTGAGTTTTTAGAGTCCAATCATGTGCGGAATAGTGCATGATAACACTTACAAATAACCACTCAAGCCTTGCCACATGTAAAATATATTTAACAAATAATAAATTTATTTCTAATCGGTCTGGTTTGGTTTAGGACAATTTACAAAATTCTCAAACCGCAGCCGAACAAAACCAAACCGGTTCGGATCGGTTTTTGAAACTGTTGACTTTTTCTTTTGTCAAAACCAAACCAAACCAAACCAATATAATCAGTTCTGCTGGTGTAACCGGATCGGCCAGATTGATGCCCACCCCTAGTTGTTGGGATGTAAAATTAAATTTAATGTTTGATGGATTTAATTTTGGATGATTAGAAATTGAGCCAGTTGACTTTCTAAGCCCAAAATTTGAAAACATGTGGTTGGGCCTAAAGTTTGAAAAATCCAAAGCAAAAAAAACTGAGTTGGGATTATTTGCCGGTCCAAACCGGGAAAATCGAAACTGAACTAGATTTTAACTGGTTCGAGTTGGTTTGGTTAAGTAATTAGTTTTTTATCAGAATCAGACTAGATCGGACCAAATGAACAGTACGGCTCTAGTTCTGAATTTAGCTAAGAACCAGGTCTAACCAGACCGTGCCCAGCCCTAGAGATTAGCCTCAACTCTAGAATCAGAAATAACCCGCACTGTGCCCATCGAATACCTCGCAGAAAGAAGCATCAATATAACCAAGCCATAGTTATGGCGGTCGATGATGCACCCAACTGGATGACCCTAATTTGGAACTTCCTTATTAGCAGCACCTTGCCCACAGGCCAGGCCTAGGCTCAGCAAATAAGAATGCGAGTAACTCGCTATGTCATCCTTGAGGGCAAGTTGTACAAGTGAGGCCACTCCCTCCCGCTATTACTATGTGTAACTCTAGAGAAAGAATTGGAGGCACTCTTAGAAATCCAAGAAGGAATATGTGGAGATCACCCTGCATCCCAATCAATGACAACAAAGGTTATAAGTCGAGGGTACTTTTGGCCCACTATGGACACAAATGCCAAATGTCTCACTAGAATCCCAAACTTGCTAACTCTTCGCCAACATCCCTCATCAACCACCTGAGCGCCTCACCACTATGACTAGCTGTTGGCCTTTTGATCAATGGGAACTAGACCTGATAGGTCCAATGTCCAAAGAGAAAGGGCAAACAAGCTTCATAGTCGTTGTTGTGGACTACTATACAAATTGGGTCGAGACCAAACCCCTAGTAGCCATCACATTCACCAAGGTCTAGAACTTCATATGGAGAAACGTAGTCTGTCGATTCAGCGTCCCCCATACCATCATCACCTACAATGACAAGCAATTCGACTACAAGAAATTCAGAGAATTCTGCTTGAACCTTCAAATCAACCTACGCTTCTCCTCACCTATGCATCACCATGCCAATGGCCAAGTCGAAACAGTCAACAAAATGCTAAAGCGAATGCTTGAGAAAAAGTTAAGGCCAATAAAGGACTAATTTGAGCCATATTATAACGTGCAAACTACTAAAGAATATATATTTAACCAATCAATCTCTTTCTATTGGGCTAAGCCAAGTTCTGACAGTGGGACACTTACGCAAATAACATATTGGATCACTTCAAGACCTCTTACCTGGGCCTTAAGAAAAATCACTTGCTGAATTGATCCAACAAGAGTTGTGGCTAGAACATTGTTCAACGTGCCTCATCCCACATCTCTCTCCAATGAAGTAAACATATTTTTGGCACGCCCGGTGGGATTACTTTGTGCATGGTTAGACATATAAGACGAAAATATACATGGTAAACTCAAATCCAAATCCCAATAAAATGACTTCACATGGAAAATAGGGATATGAAATGTGTCAACTCAGTAGCTAAGTGCAACCTTCGATGAGTCTGCAACAACTGAGCCTATGCTTTACACTCTTATTGATAGTATATATACCACTATGAATACAAACTTTGCTCAACCAGGAGAAGCTCTTACACGAGGTTTAGCTCAACAATCTTTTAGAAACTATTATTAGGAGTCAAAGAATTGAAGCTAGTATCAACAACATGGCAAACCAAAGTGACAAAAGTTGTAATAGTCCACTTAGTGGTGATCTCACATGCAGATTACTAGATACGACTATGGAAATGAGAGGATTTACTCCAGGCCAGTCAAGTGGCCATGGAAATTCCTCACCTACTCAACAACTTGTTGTTCACCTTCCACTGGTGCACATTCAAACTGCTGCTATGGTAGATCTTGTGATTCAACTAACTAATGGTAACAATAATCAGGCTCCACCAGTATGATCAGAGGCTATAATCGTTACTAAACTTAGATACCAAGCTCCAATGCATGGTGAAGTTGCAATACCTCCAAAGCCTCCAAGAAATGGTCCTGGTAGGGGTGTTAATGCAGATAGGTGGATACGAGATATGGTAATCATGTCACTAATGGTAGAGCAAAGGGAGGTCGTGCAAGACAACAAGAACATATCCGTATTAGGGATGAGACTGAAGAGGAAGTGGATGAAAGACATATCATTCCACCTTCATATTCAGTAGCAACACCTATGATCAATCATAATATGGCATTTCGAGATGAGATTGCTAATTTGAGGCAACTCATTTTGAATGGCCAAAATGGAGGATGTCATAAAGACCAACTTATCAAAAATTTTATCATGTAGACATTAAAGTCTTTTCCGAGTCCTTTTAGGGATTAATTAGAGCTTTTAGAGTTATTGTTGCATCTGTGCACGTAGTCACACATAGTAATAACCTTGGAAGTCCAAGTATCGTAACCTCAAGGAGCAGGTAGGCAAATATCTGCACACAAAGAAATAATTAAACATACCACAATAAAAGTGACAAGCAAAATGGATAAAGTAATTTGACTTGATTGTTGTGGAAATTGAGTTTAAAAATGAAATATTAATAATGGAAATGTTAAGGCATCAAGGTTCATTCTTTAAACAAAATATGTTTCGTGCTCTTTAATTCAAATTATAACTCGATTAAAATCATCACTGAGAAACTTTAACCGGATGATAAAGAAATTAAAACCAATTTAATTTTTCAATGTAATATTTTATTAATGATTGTTCAGAAAATGGAGTTGCTTAATATCTACTCTTTTAATTTAAAAGCATGCCAAGTCAGTTCTTAACAATGATAAAAATATAATTAAACTCATGAAAAGATAATAGCACTTAACATCAATTAAAATAAAAGAATATGAAAATGTTGAACAACCAAAACTAAAAGAATTTAGCAATTCATACCATATATTGGATTAAAGAACAATTCACAAACTTACTCAAAGAACATTCCCTTTAGCCTTAGCTAGAGTAGCAACTCATTACAAAGGAAAACATAAACTAAATGGATAAAGAAATAACGGTTAGGTAAGTTGGCATTAAATGGCTATGAATGACATGAAATAGGCTCTTTAGCTTCAACAGTTTTGTCTTCTCTTCTCCCTCTTTACTTCTCTTTATAGTCACAATAATCCCGCAATCAATTCTTCAATAAAATCCGCCAGTAATTCTCTTCACACCTAGCTTGAACTTGGACAAATGTATGTCTTCATCTTATGGCTTTCCAACTTCCTACAGAAGAAAAATTCACCTAATAAGTTCACCAAATTAATATAGAAAATTCATAAATCTGGTTGGTGAGAATAAAATGTAACAACAAGTAAAATTATATTTATTAAGCCAAAATTATATCATAAAGTCTCCAAAAAAATATTTAAAAGATATAATTTGAGACTCTCATCAGTTATAGACCAACCAACTGAGTCCAATATGTTGACCAAAGCACTAGATGAAGCTCTACGAAAAGTAGGAAACTATTTTTTTGACATCCGAAAGCAATTATTTGAGTTTGATGAAGTCTTAAATAGCCAAAGAGACCGTGTCTACACAGAAAGAAGACGAGCCCTTGACTTTAACAATCTCCAATCCCTAAGCCTATTTAGGTACAAACATATGCACCTCCCCAAAGCTCTCTTCACCCAGGATTGAATGCGATGAGAGAATGAGTAGACAACAAGTGAAGAGTGGTGCTAGCACCCTCACTTGATGTGATAGATTGAAGGGGTTAGGGAGAGAGAGCTTGATGTTTTCTCTCTTCAAATTTCACTAGGATGATAGAATACCATAGCTACACACTTATAGGATCAAAAATGTCACAAGAGTGACAAAAATAGCCCCAAGCCCTAGTGTAGCCATTCCTCCCCCCCCCCCGCCCTTTTGTGTGACATGTTTTTACTATCTTGGTCCAACACATTAATCCTATAATGTGTCACATATGTGCCTAAGTCTATATGGTCAAATCCTTTTTGAATTTCCAAGTCATATGGGACCTTTAATTAAAGTTATGAAATTTTAATTGAATAATTAAATTAATCTAATCAATTTAATTACTCTAGTGACTTAACTAATTTAATCACTCACTTGTTTAATGAGTGTTAGTCCCGGTCCTCCTTAGTTGACCGTGTCAAGTGTCGAGTCAACCATTTGACCTTTGACTTTTGACTTCGACCTTTGACTTTCACATTGACTTTGACCAAGTCACAAAATCATTCATTCTCTTCTTAATTTCCCAATCGATTCCTTTTAGGTGTGCGATCTTATAAGCTCTAATCAGCAAGGCAGTGGGTATGAATGATTCACTTTGAATCAAGTGTGAATTGTATCCCTCCATACAATTGTCCCTATTAGTGGAGGCTAATTATAATTAGTCCTTATAAGGCTTCCACAAAGCTATGAGTGCCACCTAGCAATATGTCATAGCTACCCAAGCTAAAAAGAATTCATTTAGAGAACCTAGTCAGTTTGTAATTACAATGAAATTCGATCCTTCTCTAATTCAATACTCTATGTCATATTCTTGGGATATGGTAAACTTGTGTCAAAATCCCTAATATGACATCTCAAGATTTCACCTATCTTTGCGTACACGCTGAGGATCCTGAGGAACACCTTTAAGTCACATTATTTTGATACGACCGTATAGTGCTCTCAAAGAGAAACAACATATACACAAGACAACTATGATGTCTCAAGTCTAAGGATTAATTTGCATTATCACAACTTAGAATTCTTTGTTTGACACTTGTGAGTAAGACTTCCATACAAGAATTCTAAAGTTGATTGGGTTCAGTGGACTCCATCTTCTATAGAGCACCTACACATCTGTCTCAGTGTCTCTACACGAATGACTTGAGACTAGTCATCCTCCCAATTGAGCAGACATAATGTGTACCAGTCTTTGCTGGTCACCATTGTTCAATTGGTGATCCTATGACCAAAAACATTTTAGGATACGATATTTATATGTATGGAAATGCCTCGTGCTTCTAACTTTTTTAGACCACTTTCTATTTATATCTTAATCCATGGACTTGTTACTTTGTGTACGTTATGTATCTAAAGCAAAGTTCTTGCCCCTTTGATTATTATATATTATGTCCTTAGAATTATCCATTTTATATTGGCTTCTAGGGCATATATCTAACAATTTAACACATCACCATAGTGCATATTAAAAAAACTCTATTCTCCCACCTCATTTCCAATTGCCAAGTCCTTTACCTCCCACCTCATGTCAAAATCACGCGCAACTACTGAGCATTATTTTCCTAAAACCTTTGAAACTAGTTGATAAGTATAGTCCAAAAGATTCAAGATTGAAAAGATTAAGTGACATGTATCAACCTTGGGAGAAAGTCACCAATGCCCATGACAAACTAGTACTCAAACAAATTGAAAGGGACAAACAACTTGTTTAGAACCGTAAAAAATGTGCATAAGAGAGTTTGACAAAAGATCCATTCTAGCTAGCTCTGCAAGACTTTCAAGAGAATCGAACTGACTTCAGCAATGTCGTCTAGGCTTTTATACCATGTCCAGGGTGTCCAATTTTCATATTGAAATCTCTAGACATTGACAATTTACTTAAGATGTGGTTAATGTACAAGGATATTCATCTACAATTTTTGGACATGCTGGGGAAGGACTATAAATGGATAATTGGTATTAGCCAAGCAGGGTGGGGGCTTCCTCACGGAAAGCAAAGGAGAAGTTAATGCCAGAGGGTTTCAGATGTCAGAGAAATCTAACACAAAAAAAAAAAAAAAAAAAAAAAAAAAAAAAAAAAAGAAAGGTTTTGTAAAAGAAAAAGAATGAGAAGTAAGAAATTGCAATACTCACTTTGCATATGCAACTTAGCCATATTTATTTAGTTTTATTCTTTCCGATCTTAGATAATTTACGGTTATAGTATGGTTCCTTTGTGAAGAGAATGTTGTTCCTACAAAAATGGCTAGGGGCATGATGACAATGCCCACAATGACCAAAGAAGATAAGCTACTCATACTAAAGAAGCACTTTTTAGGAAAAGACTTAGGCACTACTATTCAACCATTTCCAGAAGAGCCAAAGTAGCAGAAAGACTCCAAACCCTCGATGGAGATCATCCTACCAAAAAAGCTTCAAAAAGCTGAAGATATTCTTAACAATGAGGAGGAGGATGACATCATGGATTATGGGGATGAAGAATATGATAGCTAGCTCAAATATGATATTGACCATGAGGAGTTCAAACTGGCTTTAGGTTTGAAAACCTTATCTATCGATGCTGCATAAACTTCTGTAATAAAAGAAGTGGTAATAGATGAACCCATCTCTAAACTTGTCAAAAAAGTAGAAATGGCAATTCCCATGGAATAGCCGATAGTTGAAGTCACAAATCAAATGGCAGATTCAGTAGATCAGTTGACAGACGAACAAAACAAAGATTAGGGGCAAACGTTGAAGATCAAACTAATCATGATCAAACAATGCTTGTGAATATGATCTATGTTCTACTAGCTTCATTCCAAGTCAGAAAAGATCAAGCAAATGGCATGGAAGGGGATGTAGTGGTTGAAGAGCAGTGTTGCGCTCATCGGGCTAATTGAAGAATCTGATGAAAAATGATATACATTGAAAAACAAGGAACTTGATGTCAAAATTGCAAAACCGAAGGGGAGAGGAAAACCTCTTGATCAATATTCTTGTCCAAACCAACCAAGGAAATGATTGTTCATTTAAGTTATATTTTCATCTCAACACACATTGGAGGAGTTCATTTCCCCAAGGTATTGATAGATGGAGGGTCAATAGTTAATATCCTTCCTTTCAATCAATTTTCCAGGTTGGGTAAAACTAAGGAGGACCTAGTCCCACACCATTGACAGTTTCTGATTTTGCAGGGGCCATAACAACCACTTATGGTGTTTTGTTGGCCCAAGTTATGCAAAATATGAGGCATTAATCATTGGTTTAGAAATTCTATTGGAACTCAAAGTCTAGTATCTGGAGATTTAAGGACACTCGCATTTAGTGCTCAAGTAGTTAACCAATGAGTATATATGCAGAGATCCAAATCTAGCAACCTATTATGTGGCAACTAAGAATTTGTGTTTAGAATATATTGAGGTAAATGTGGAATACATTTCAATAGCAAAGAACTTAGTAGCCAATCAAATGGCTCAAGTTGCCTTTGGAATTCAAATTCAAGATAATGAATTAGAAAGAACCATCAGGGTCAAAAGAAGAAATTTACCTTCTGTGATAACCAGAGGAATGCACATGGAGGTAAATGCTATTGAGCTTAATGATTAGAGGAAGCCTCTGATTGATTATCTAGCCAATCCTTCTCTAAGGATTGATAAGAAAATCAAGAGGCGAGCTCCAAACTTTGTGCTCATCAATGATGAACTACTAAAGAGAAAGATGAAATGGTTATTGAAATATATGGCTATTGTAGCCTTAAATGGAGAAGGATTGTTTTAACTATGCGAGAGGGTATGAGAGTTGCCAAAGAAATAGCCCAATTCAATACGCACCTGCAATACCTTTGAATCCAGTATTTAAACCTAGATCCTTTAGAAGTTGGGAAATGAATTTCATAGGTAAAATCAATCCTCCATCCAACAAAGCTCATACCTTCGTCATCTTAGCCACATACTATTTCACCAAATGGGTAGAGGCCACTTCAGTAAAGAGCATATCTTCCTACGAGGTACTACAATTCATCAAAAGTCATATCATTCACAGGTTTGTAATTCCTGAGCTCATCACAACTGATGGAGGGACTTCTTTCATGTCTTGGGAAATCAAGGAGTTAGCTAAGATGTACAAAATTAATTTTGTTCAATTCAGTTCTTACTTTGCTATAGCAAATAGACAGGCTGAGTCTACCAACATTGATCAATATCATCAAGAAAATAGGAAACAATAATCCTAGTACAAAGGCGGAACTAGGGATGGAAATAATACTCGTCGGGTCCTCGGCCCTAAAAGGAGAGTTTTCGGGGGGAAATCAGGGCCGGGTACGGGGATCCCCGAATTTGCAAAATCCTTGGTCGGGGATGGGCCTAGGATGGTATTGTTATCCCCGTCCCCGGACCCGGCCCGATAAGTAATATATTTATTTATAATTAATATATAAAAATGCATATTAATATGTATTAATATAATATAATAAACGAAGTTACCTTAGTGTCGCTCCTTATTCTTGATACATTGCATAGAGTTGGCACACATAGCAACACGGTCAGATGAGCTTATCTGATACATTGTTTAACCAAACTTGGCAACAACATAGTGGATTGGTCTAATATGGTGAGGATCATGAACATACCATGAATGAAGATGAGGGGTTGGCCACGTGCTGCTGCTTCTGTTGGTTGTTAGGAAAACCAAAATCCTTAAACATACCATAAATGATGAGGAAATAAAAGTGGAAGGTTAAAACTCAAAAGTATTTACAAAAAAGCTAAGCTTTTGTACGCCATCAAGTAGGTCATATGAATTTGGGTTCTAAGTTTTGTTCATATTCAAAAAGATGCTATCCTCTCGAATTCTTTGGGCGACTACACATCAAGGTTCTCTGTTTAAGATTTCTTTCAAATCAAGTTCACATGCAAAAGGTCAGCAAGGTTCTCTCTTTAAGATTTCTCTCTTTGATAATTTTCTATTGTAAAAAATATTGTACCTTCCAATTGTTGTATCCATCTTTATATTTTTAATGCATATATATTTTTTCTAGATGGGTGACAAATGAAGAGACTCAACTTCCTGAAACCCAAATTGAGGAGGATAATAATCCTACACCAACTAAAAATGATAGCAATCCTACAGCAACTAAAAATAACAACATAGAAGCCACCAGTTCAACTCAAGATGCTGTGAATAAAAGGAAAGGTAGATCTCCTGCTTGGGAACATTTTGAAAAGAAAGAAATTCGTGGTCAAATGAAAGCTGTGTGCATTCATTGTAAGAATACCTTAGGCGCAAATAACATGAGACTAGACATTTACTTGATCATGTAAAGTCTTGTCTTTATAAAAGACAAAGAATCAGAGATCAATCAATGTTGAATCCTACAAAGTCAAATGATGGGACCGTCAAGCTTGGTAGTTATAATTTTGACCACGACCATGCTAGGAGGACACTTGCAAATATGATTATTCTTCATGAATATCCATTATCCATGGTTGATCATATTGGATTCAAGATGTATTCCAATGCTTTGCAACCATTATTTAAAGTGTGTTCTCGAAACACAATCAAGAAGGATATCTTTAAGGTTTTTGAAGTTGAGAGGGAGAAAACAATGAAGTTGTTGGACACCAACAGAAGTAGAATTGCCATTACAACAGATATGTGGACATCGAATAATCAAAAAAGAGGATTCATGACTATCACATCACATTTCATTGATGATGCATGGAATTTACAAAACTGACTAATAAGGTAAATTTATTATATTGTTCTTATTTGAATTATTAATACTCTTAAAAAAAATAATTAGATTGTGACTTATTTGGTTTTTATTGTAGGTTTATATATGTTCCATGTCCACACACGACGGATGTACTTGCTGATGCTTTATTGGAATGCATGTTCGAATGGAATCTTGACCATAAGTTGTTTACCTTAACTATAGATAATTGTTCTACAAATGATTCCATGATTGCGATAGTGTTAGATAAGATTTTCTCTAGTTCACTTATGTTAGATGGACGTTTATTCCACATGTTGTGTTGTGCTCATATTCTAAATTTGGTGGTGAGAGATGGCTTAGAGGTGATTAAAAAGAGTATTGAGAAAATTAGGTGTAGTGTTGTATTTTGGCTAGGAACCCAAAAAAAAGAGGAGAAATTTCTTGAAGCGGCAAGACAATTGAGAGTTCCAACCTCAAAAATGTTAGAACTTGATTGTAAGACTTGATGGAACTCTACATATTCCATGCTTAAGACTACAATGATATACAAAGATATGTTTTTCCTCGTTTGAAGCATCGTGAGCCGTTGTACAAAGAAGTGCCTAGTGAAAGTGATTGGGCAAAGACAAAGGAGCTTGTTGATAAGTTGGCCATGTTTTATGATGTGACTGTACTTTTTTCAAGGACTAAGTATCCTACTATCAATCTTTACTTTAAGAATATTTGTGCTATTAGATTAGCAATTTATGATTGGCTTAATTCTGAACAAGAAGAGGTGCAAGCAATGGCATTACATATGCAAACAAAGTTTGAGAAGTATTGGGATACAATGCATGGTTTGATGGGAGTTGCAAGTATTTTGGATCCAAGGTATAAGATGAAACAAATTGAATTTTTATGTCCTTTAATATATCCAAACAATGCAGCTCAAGAGATTAAGAAATGTAAAGATATTCTCTATGACTTGGTCAAGGAGTATCAGTCAAAATCTCAACAAAGTCAGTAGGTGCAATCTAAATCTTTGATTCCTACTTCTTCATCTAGGCCATCTATGCCTAAAGTTGATTTGGTAAAGCAATTGGATGTGTTTGTTTCTCACTCCACTACCCATGGACATATTAAATATGAGTTGGAGCATTATTTAGAAGAGTCTCTTTTACCTAGGAATGATGATGATGATGATTTTGATATATTGTGTTGGTGGAAATCAAATTGGATCAAATATCCTACTTTGCATGATATTGCTAGAGATATTTTGGCCATTCTGGTATCCACAGTTGCTTCAGAGTCTTGCTTTAGTACTAGTGGAATGATTATAAGCCCTCGTCGTAGCCGGCTTCATTAAAAAACAGTAGAGGCATTGATGTGCGCTCATGATTGGTTATGAAGTGAGATAAGAGGTATTGAAATATTTTTATGGTTATATTTTTCATATTAAGTAAAACATTTTATTATTGTTTTCCGAATTTTTTTAATACGGTTAGCTTCAAGCTCTAATGAGAACGAAGCTAAAAGACTCACCGTTCAAGATGAGGAAGATAATAATAATGAGGAAGACGTAACATTTTTATATTTAATAGCTCTCTTTATTTTTTTTAAATGGATTTTTCTTATATTGGCCAATTTCTCATTTTCTTTTAAATAATTGTAATGTCTTTATCTTATTAATTTTTCTTTTTATAGGAGTCTACCATTGAAACAAAGAACATCTCTTGCTTTTTTTAATAAAGCTATGAATGATGAAGCATAGGAGAGTTCATTGAAATTTTGAAGTTTTATTTGATGACAGAATATTGTTAATATTTCTTTGGGATTGGTTTTCTAATTTAAGACTAGATGGATTTGTTGTGCTTACTGAAAAATTTTATAAAGATTTGGATTGAGAAATTATTTCAAGTTTTGTGTCCTCTTTTGCCTTGTTGAGAAATTATTTTAACAAGAAATATCTTGTGGTGGATGTTTTTAAAAATTCACAATGATGTGACTGTGATTTAGAAAATTATTTTAGCAAGTATCTTATTAAAAATTGGGGATTGGGGCGGGTATGGGAGACACTTCTCTGACGGGGACGGGGATTCCCTGAAAAGCCTAAACCGGGGATTGGGGCGGAAACGGGGATGGGGATGGTATTGTCATACCGGCCCTTTGCCATCCCTAGGCGGAACCACTCACAAGGCCCATTGTAGCCTAGGTAGCGTTTTGAATATAAAAAAAGAACTTGTATATATGGCCGACCAGCAATTTGGGATAATCCATTTGAGCTTCCTTGACACACCACATACACACGAATAACTTTTACTCTCCTACCAGCTGTTCTTGGTTTTCCCATGCCAATTTTTTTTGGCTTAATTACGCCAATGCATCAAATCCCAAACCTCGATCAAGGGATGAAAGTGGGTCATTTTGAGTTGAGGGGGGGAAGTGGGATTTGACAGAAGTTTCAAGGGGCATTAGTGTAATTAAGCCTTTCTTTATTTCAAAACTTGAACTTAATTGCTGAAATGATAAGGGGTTTGAGATTAACAAAAGGGCATTCAAACATAACGATAATTTTCTCAAAAAACCCTCCTAGAGCCCTTTACACTTTAAGGGGGGAGGAAGCCACTGTTCCTCCTCCCTTCTCCCCTCTCCCTTCTCCTTTCTTCTCTTCTTCCCTCATTTCCAGAGACAAAAGGTTTTCCTTATTTGTCTTCGTTTTGTTATGATTTTCCTCCAACCAACCATCACAGGCGCCTGCATCTCGGCGTCGGATCTCCATCACCATCCTTTTTCCGGTTTCTTTATGTTTAGAATAAGTCACAAAGACTCTTTGGGTTCTCTGTGTAGTTTTCACCTCTCCTTTTGTGAGAGCTTTTCACCTCTCCTTTTGTGAGAGCTTTTCACCTCTCCTTTGTGATAGCTTTTCACCTCTCCTTTGTGATAGCTTTTCACCTCTCCTTTGTGAGAGCTTTTCATCTCTCCTTTGTGAGAGTTTTATTTGTATTGTTATGGCTTAGTTTTTTAAATCTCTATCTCTTTTCAATTATTCTAAGTTTGCAATCTTAATTGAGATGCATATGCCAGAGTTTCTTTGATCATGTGTGATCGTCATCAGATTGTCTTAATTTTAATGTTAGACTACTCCATTATTGTAATGGCCTTTTGTGGCTAGTTTGTATTAGTCCTTTGTGGCTAGTGACTTTTTTGGCTAAATTATGAATGCAATTCTAAAAAAAAAAAAAAAAAAAAAAAAAAAAAAAAAAAAAAAAAAAAAAAAACAAAAAAAAAACAATCAATGGTCAACAAAGAGTTTGATCCCAGGGCCTGAAATACCACAAAATTTACACCACAAAGTTCACATAGCCATTCCAGCCATGAAGTCTAGATGTTGTTTAATGCATGGTTTTAAAGAACAAACTAAAAACATATATGGCCCATTATAAACTAGAATACATTAGAGAAATATTATTCTATAATTGTTTATATTGAAAAAGAAGTTGATGACAATATCGATTTAGATGCAATAACAAAATATTTCAATTCTTTAAGGATCGCATGGCACAACTTGAATAGGTATACTTTCATTTCAATTAGGGTAAATTGCCGACTTACTCCTTGAACTTGTAAATAACTCTCAATTTACCCCCTGACCTTTTTTTTTTAGTAAATTAAGGACTCGAATTAAATTTTATTATCAATGTTCCCCCCACCGTATCCAATTGCAAATCATGTATCTACTGAGAAGCTGTCTGAACCACTCAAGGCTTTTGTGCATCAGCTGTCTACTATACATATTCCAACCAAGGTTTCTGAAGCATTGAAATATCCTAAGTGGGTCCAAGCTATAGAAGAGGAGATGAAAGTTCTTGAGAAAAATCAAACTTGGACATTGGAGACTATACCACGAGGAAAAAAGACTATCAGATGTAAATGGGTGTTTACTATAAAACACGATACAGATGGATCTATCGAGCGATACAAGGCAAGACTTGTGGCAAAAGGGTACACACAGACCTATGGTATAGACTATGAAGAAACCTTTGCTCCAGTTTCAAAGTTAAACACCGTCAGAGTCTTATTGTCCCTTGCAGCCAATTTGGATTGGCCACTACACCAGTTTGATGTAAAGAATGCTTTTCTACATGGCGAACTCACGGAGGAGGTGTACATGGACATTCCTCCTGGATATAATACTACTCAGACTGGAACAGTTTCCAAGTTACGAAAAGCATTGTATGGATTGAAACAGTCACCACGTGCATGGTTTGGACCGTTCACCATGGCAATGAAGAACAATGGTTTCAAACAGTGCAACCCAGATCATACTCTGTTCTTGAAACATCGGAAAGGGAAGGTAACAACATTAATAATCTATGTTGATGATATGATTATTACTGGGAATGATAAATTGGAAATATCACAACTACAAGACTATTTGGCTACTGAGTTTGAGATGAAGGATCTAGGTGGACTCAAGTATTTTTTGGGAATTAAGGTGGCTTGATCACAGCAAGGTATATTTCTCTCTCAAAGGAAATATGTCTTGGACTTGTTGACAGACACAGGAATGCTAGATTGCAAACCTACGAACACTCCTATTGTTCAGAATCATCATCTTGGAGAATATCCGGATCAAGTTCCAACTAATAAAGAAAGATACCAAAGGTTAGTGGGAAGATTGATCTATTTGTCACATACTCGACCAGACATTGCTTATGCGGTGAGCGTTGTCAGTCAATTTATGTACTCTCCAAGTAAAGACCACATGAATGCAGTTCTTCGGATACTTAGATATTTGAAGTATGCACCTGGAAAAGGACTTATGTTCTCAAAACATGGTCATCTAAATATTAATGGTTATTCAGATGCAAATTGGGTAGGTAATGTAATAGATAGAAAATCCACATCGGGTTACTTCACATTCGTGGGATGTAATTTGGTGACATTGAGGAGCAAGCAACATAATGTAGTAGCTTGATCCAGTGCAGAAGCCGAGTTCAGAGGCATGACTAAAGGGATTTATGAACTTCTTTGGTTAAGAAAGTTGTTTACTGAACTTGGGTATGAACCTACATCCACAATGAATCTCTTTTGTGACAACAAAGCTGCTATAGCCATTGCACATAATCCAGTTCAGCATGATCGTACTAAACATGTTGAGGTGGATCGACACTTGTGAAGACCCATATTTTAAAATATATATAAATATATATTGGTTATATTTTTAATTATCTTGGTACATAAATGTAAACATTGTTGTTATAATTTTTTTTACTAATTATTATACTACTACAATAATAACTTATATATATATATATATAATTGTTTTGTTTTAGGTGTTATACTTTTAGATTTTGTTCTTAATAAATAAAAAAAAAAAAAAATAGTAATATTAGAAATAAGTTTATGTATTGCTTTTAACTTTATCTCTTCCTTGCCGACCAAGTTGAAGTGGCCTAGATAATTTGTACAAACACACTTTAAGACTCCAAGTGTCATTCTATTGAGATGACTAAGCCTTATTTAGCATGAGGTGTTGGCAATTTGATAAATAGCTATCCTAAGCTTGGAGATCAAGTTCCCACGTGGTCATCACCTCTCCACCAATTAGAACAATTTGAAACCTCTTGAGTATTACTATAAATAGGACACTTCCTTTGTTTTTTTGAAAGCATTTTTACCTGCATGAAAGTTCTTACAAAGAGAGAAAAACGTAGAGGGAGAGAGCAGTGAGGAAATTCTTGGAGGAGGTACTTAGCTTGTGTTTTCGTAATTTGGAGCTAGCTTTGGAATCAAGGTAGGGGTTTCTTGCGAGGCCTTTTTCAGAGATTGATTTAATTAAATTTCGTGAGCATTATATTATACATGGTACTGTTTGATTTACATACTCTTAACTGTTTGAACAATGTGGGCATGATTATATGTACATTGGTGATATTTAAATGATTACATTGTTTTTATGAGATATGTGAACTATATAATGTCATGGAAATTATTTGGAGTTCTGGGTTGAGAAAATAATGGTGGAAAAAGAGGGTAATGGGAATGGTCTTTTGTGTAGTTGAGTCTAACTCTTGGCAGGTACCAGGTCTCAGGGATCCCACAGTGCACATGGTTTTTATTGGGTGATTCGGGACTGGCGAAAGGGAGTTAGACAAGATGACTAACAAAAGGGGGAATTATGGATGATTAAAATGGGTGTTAGTTCATATAAATGGGCATTCGGGACCAAGTGGTATAAGCATGGTATGGGACGTGCAGGTCTGCTTGTCCAGTTATATGAATTAACGGGATTAGATGAAGAGCATTCATGCATTGTTACTAATAATGTGAAATTTGGCTGCTTGATTATTTGTCACTTAATTTAATTATATCAATTTATAGTAAAAAAGTTTATGTCCCTACTGAGCTGTGGTTTCGCTCACCCCCTAATAGATTTTGCAGGTACCGAACCTGAAATCTAGAGCTTGTGATGATTTTTGGCATGTCTATAGAATGTAACATAGCTTGTGGTTGAATAATGAGCTACTCTTTAAGTGAACTCTCGAGTAGTTCTAACTTGTAAAATAATGTAAAAATTTTTATGGTTTCAAACGTTATCGTTTCCGCGTTTCTGCTGAATATTTTATGTGAAATATCTATTTTATTTATTTAAATGTCTTCTTCACATTTTAGTTATAGTTTTTATTAAATTCTATAATTAAGGTGTGAATCACGTCTTAACCCAAGGTTTTGTAAATCCGAAGGTTGGGGTGTGACAACACTTCATCAAACAGAAGCTTGAGGACTAAAGTGTTTCAGTTTCCTTTTGTGAAATCCGAGAATCAATTGGCGGATATTTTGACAAAGACGATTTCCAGTAAATCATTTCACAATTCACTAGATCAGTTGGGCATTGGCAACATCTATGCACCAACGTGAGGGGGAGTGTTGGCGTAACTTGTGGATATTGACTTACTTTCCTTACACACCAAGAATTCCTATTATAATTGTAATTGATTTACTTTAATTCCTAATTTCCTACTGTAAATAAATTTAGGAATTTATTATTTACTTGCTCATTCAGGTTTCGTTGTATTATAAATATGACCTCCTACAAGGAGAAGAATACACAGAAAATTCCCACAAACAAATATTCTCTAATAGTTTTCACATTTTAGCATTTCTGAGTCATCCATTGATCATATCTGGTGGTGACACACAAAAATTAATGTTTTCTTATTATATCTTTTCAAAATTCATGATCAAAATTTACTCTTTTTTAAAATGAAAACAATAAGAAAAAAATAGTAGAGATATTGGGTCCCACCCACACAAAAATTAAATTATTTAAAATAAGTTTCCTCTTTTTCAAACCAAAACATGATTACAAGGAGGCCCTTGGATTTTTGAACTACACAAATCCAAATACAATCTCTGTAAAATTTCCGATAGAAAATTCCTAAACCAGATACAAGTTTTCAAAGTAGCACGTCCTTTCTTAGCCAAACTGTCCACCAATTGATTTGTTTCTCTATTAGCATGAGCATTGTTGCATCACTATTCTACCAGAAAGCGTCGTCTTAAAATACAAACTACGGCAACTGCAGGGTTGTTAGGGATGAGCAAAGACAGAAATTTAAAAACTTTTCATAATAAAGAAGATGAAAAAATACAGAGAGATTGCTATATGCCAGTGATGGGTATCACTGCGCATGCATGAGTACGTGTAGATGATGCGTGGAGTATCACAGATTCACAGCTCAACAAATATTGGACAACCCAAAATGAAATAATCTTATAATACATCAGAAAAGCAAGGCAAATCATGAAGCCTGACAGATTTCTGCACTTTATGACCTCACATCTTTTAGGACACCCCCCTTTTCAAGTTCACCGACTAAATCCCTCAACGACGGCACTTTCATGGCTAAAGTCCTGTACAACCTAGAATAACGAGCTCGCGTTCCATCTGCAGTCCTTGCCAAGGCAAGCAAGCTTAGAGCTTCAGGGAGTTGGGAGAATACATGTTTCATCTCCTCCAAGCTCATGCTTTCCAGAACAGATGGCCTTGGGACAACCCTCACAACCTCACCCCCTTTAGGTTCTTGAATCTTGGCATCTGCTTTAATGACTAGTTCTGAATTAGAGTTTGCTCCGCACTTGATGATAAATGGCGTCGTAGCGCCTGTATTGAACTGCAGGACATTCCACTGTGCCACGTCAGTTTCAGTACCGAACCCTAAATCTGTAGATGGTTTGAGAGCATGAGATTGCTCTTGAAGGTGATCATCTTCTTCGGGAATAGACTGCAACATAGAGATGATTCAGGGGGTGAAGTAAGAGATTAATAATAAACTGCATTGTCAGGAAAAAGCACTAATACACCGAAAGCAAACTTAAAAACCAATTTTATACACAGTTTCCCATCAATTTTACAAGAAGCAACCTTTGTGTTAAAAAGAAAAAAATAGCATGTGTGTGTATCTGCAGGGAAATATCTTCTAACCAGATTGTCTGGCAACACAAGATGCTTAGGTTTCCAGACAATGTCATTGGACCATTGATCAGGTTAACTTTTTGACTGAATGTGTTCAAATTCAGTCTGGTAACATAAGTCTGACAAGAGTAAGTGTTAAGCATTTCATAGATACCTGGATCACATGACGAGCATCAGCAATTTGCCTTTGCGCACATGGATGATCAATGTCAAGAAGGGAAGGCATCCGTTCAGCAAGTTCATCTAGAGATGCAAGCATTTGCTTCTTCTTACTCTTGCTCATGGTGCTCACAGAGGATTGTCTCACAATATCCTGTACAAGAAAAATGTATTACATTTTCTTGTTTCTCAAATTAACAATAGCCCAATCATCAAGTATCACCTGGAAAAAATAAATAAAAAGGTGCAAAGAGGTAAACCTTGACTTGTTTCACTATGCCATCAAGGGAAATGAGAGATGCTAATCGTGCATCTTCAGCTGCAGTAGAAGGATTTTGAATAGGTGGACCACCATCTTGCAATGTCAATAAGGCTACGTCACTTCTTATTTGTTGCAAAATCTGATGAAACCAAGAAATTAGCATAATATCCAACAATTGGTCCAAGAAGATAATAGAAACAAGGATCATTTCAGCCAACTTGTTTGTCACCACAGGAAATGGAAACATAAAAAGAAAAGAATTTTGACTTGCATGCCAGTGGATGGTTTATTGAATAACTTGTCAAACATAGGAACTCTGATATACCTTTTATTTTTAAATCTATTTATTCAGTTGAGAGACCTAGATATCAACTGAGGACACAGGAAACCTCCTTCAGACGAGAGATTCTATGTGTGATCTTTTAGAAACATAAATTTGAGATGTCATTAAACAAGAGGTCAACCATAGAAAACAAAAAGGTTTAAAATGAAAAGGAAAAATAAAGTACACGCAAAATAACTTCCTGAGCAAAGAGGAAAAAGGAATGTTCCCTGTCTGACCCAAGCATTGATTGGCATCATGAGTTTCCAACCTTTTAAAATTAGAGAAAAGGAACAAAAACTAAGGTAAAAACTTGTATATCCCAAGGATTACATCCTTTTTGTTACAAGGATTTCTTCTTCTTTTCTATTGAACACGCAAGTTTGCATTTATGAAGTGCATGATAGATTTCAGACCCAAAAAAATGTATACGAAATATGCAAAATATATACTTTCTAAAATGTGCACAAATATCAATAAAAAATATTACCTTTCTCCTTTTGTGATCAACAGACTCAAGAGCGGATCGCAATTTTGCAACCTGTGCTGCATCTTCCGCCCCTTCTGATGCCAACGTACCAGCAATATCCTGGAATATGGAAAAGAAAAAAAAATTCAACAAAAACCAATAATTCATTGATAGAGATGCACAGAACAAGTAGGCAGGCATCTCAATTACATAATAAATAAATAACAATTATATGGCATCTCATATTTGAAGGAAAATCATGCACGTCTCGCACCAAATTTAGCGAGTAAACCACAAATGTGCTAATGGACATAAATACAACAGAGATGCTACCGAAAACTAATAGAAAAGCACTGGTATATGGACCACCATTAAAAACAATGGAGATTTCCCAGGTTAATGTAAATAAGTCCTTAGGCCCTCAACCATTTTGAAGGGGGTGAAAGAAATATTAAGCCAACTATTTAAAATAGGAGACTAACCCAAGATCCAGACATACCTTCAGGTGCTGCAATTGAGATCCATAGACCCGCTTCGAATACTCAGATAGAAGTTGACCAAGAGCATCTGTATTAGGAGGCACTGCAGCACCAAGTCCAGCCATCCAACCATCCATGATTGCAGTTGAAAGAAGCTCCAACTGACCAGTTGTCCCTCCTGATGCATCATCTCCAAGAACAGAGAGGAAGTCAAAATTTTCTGCAAGCCAGGATCTAAGTTGGCGCTGCAGCTCACCAGCTGGTGTATGAACAAAGAGAGCAGCAAGAGCTTTGTTTCCAATTGCAAAACTTTTAGCCTCCTCATTTATTTCTCTAAGCTTTCCAGCAGTTACCTGCTGCCGTGGAGTATCCTGTACATTTGAGTGCTTAGAGCCACATCATATAAACCATTTGCAACAAAAGAGAATTCTAGCAGAGAATGTTTAAACTAAGTAGTGATAGTGAAGAAGCACCCAAAAACAGAAGAATGAGAAAGATAGGTACAAGAAAAGTAAAGAGAATACATCTGACTTCCAGACTTCTCCATTAAAACAGAAAAATTGGCAGAAGAAGAGCTAGCCTTTCTTTTCTCTACATTCTCTGGTCTGCCTTCTGCATGTGTATTGGGATTCTCTTTTCTATTTATCCTTTCTTTCTTGTTTATATCAACAGACTGGAGCAAGAGAGAGAGACACAGAGATACAGAGCATAAAGATGGCAGCTACCTGATCAAGGCCCCGTATCTTTGATACAACTGATGAAAACTTGGACTTCTTTTCTGGCTTTAGATTCACTCTGAAGCCTTGGATATGCTCATCAACATAGCGCACGGGAGATCTTCCAGGGCTGCTACCTCGGCTGGAACTTCTACTACGTCCAGTATTAGCCTTCTCCAGAAAATTCTCAACGGGAGAAACCTATGAATAATAAGACGGAAACAGCATTAAATAATATGCATTTGACATCACATTTTCTTGACCCCAACCCCACAGGAAAAAGAGAGAGCATACAAATAGAATGGTAAGGTCTCTACTGTTTCATAACTTTCATTACCTTGATGGACTGCAGCTCCGGTGATCTAGCAAGCAAAGATCTAATGTACAAAATTCTAACACGGGATACAAGCATGGTGTCCATTACCCTCTGTGGTTCCATTTTACGAACAAAAGAGAAAACAGCATCTCTTATTTCAGCAAGTATTTCATGCTCCCTAGAAGCCCCTGCTTTGATTACTGCCGCCAGAACCTGTAATTTGTAAATACAGTTACTTTTGGAATTTCTACTTCTAAGATACAAATTACTCAGGATTTGCCATAGGTGTACAAGTTCCTGTTATTGACAAACTGTTGAAACTTCTGTATATAGAAAGACCAATAGGTAAAATACTTTAAGCCAAATAGCAGAAAATCCATACTAGACAAGTGAACACATATCATCACATCTTAGCTTTAGCCACAGAATAATTATCATCAACCATTAACATGTTCTGACCAAAAGAAAGCTTACGTGCTCAAATGAAACCTGAAAGACTAATAAAGCATTACCATTCTGACATCATGATCCACCATACAAGCTAAGTCAAGCCAAGTAAAAAGTTGTTTAATTATTATGATCCTGGGTATCGTGCAGTAATGTTTTTGTTTTCAGTTAAAGAAATAGAAAGAACAAGGAGAGGAAAGTGAGAAGGGCGATGAGAGATCAGATAATAAATAGAATGGTTTACAAGAATTTTTTTTATTATAAAAACTTATGAATCAATCATTTAACAAGCTACTCTATGTAAAGCTCACCACCACCCCAAAAAAATTTAAGAAAAAAAGCCTTAGTTAGTATGACATTTTCAACATCAACTAAAGGTGAAATGTTGAAACTGAAGTTTTAATACTCACTTTAAAGTAAGAAATGCCTGACAACACCATATTATATCCACATAAATCATATTATGTCAGTATGATTACAAACACAAATGAAAAGAAAAATAAAAAAACCACGCGTACCAGCATCAAAAGCTTATTTGCTCCATCTGAAATGGCAGCAAGGCTGTCATGTTGTTCAGGATCAAAGTCATTCAAGGCAGACGTAAGATATTCTCCTGCAGGGGTTGTTTTGACTTTATCCGAACCTGATTTCACTAAAGCAACTGTACCCTCAGTCTTGTCTGCAGCAAGTGCCGGTGATGAAGGAACAACATCCATCAAATGCCCCCTACTATCATTCCTGCTTTATGGTATTAAAAAATAAAGTTTAATAATTCTTTTAGGAAATAAGGGCTTTTGAATAGAGAAAGATAAGACAAAAATTACATTAACCACAAAGTGTCTCCAAAAGTCTTACCTCACAAGGTCCCGAGACTGCACATTTAGTGGCCCCTTGGATAATGGACTTGACAGCTAAATATACAACACACACACACACATATTAGAAGTATGGAACAATACCCTAAACAAATCACAGAAGTAGAATTGCTTAAATTTCATGAATGAGACAAAAAATTGTGAACATAGTTTACACGATCACATGAAATCAAATAAGGAAGCAGCTTATTATCTAACAATGGATTCGAATAGGACAACAGATTTCTGCAAACTCAACTTTTTCATAGAATTTTGAATTTCTCCTAAACTTTTTTCAGTTAGTCCAAATGGCATTACAAAACAGAACCATCAATATCATACGAATAAATGAAACAGCTACCATAGAGTCAGATGCTAACTGAAAAAACTTTCAGCCCAGAATCTTGATTTATTACAATAAACACCCGGAATTACATCTAAAAACTGCATTCCTCAGATTCCCATGAATTACTGAATCAAGAAAAGCAATGAATGCAACAATAAGCACAAAAGATGCCACAAGAAAATGAATAAAACCAAAAGACTGTAGCAGATACTTGAAATGCTTAAAAAAAATCAACTGCACAAAGATACATCTATAACATGAAAGCACACAACCACATCTAAAATGAGATAAATAGAAATTACCTTTGGTGATCCAGCCAAAGATGCTTTCTCTGTCAATCTATCAAATAACTTCTCATTTTCTTCATGTAACCTCTGTTGAGAGAGAGAGAGAGAGAGAGAGAGAGAGAGAGCTTTTAGAATGAAATATACTATATAAAGGAGCATATCGATTGAGATTTGAAATAAAGATTTAAATAGATGATCTTTTCATGTGGCACACACAAACGATGACTTGGTAAAGGATACCAAGTCATTGTGGAAGAGACTCCTCATAACACAACTTTTTGGTCCCAAGGAGACCAAAACAGGAGCCTTTGGTACTTCATTCTAGTTTTTGCAGTCTAATGGTCTTCAGACTACTGGGCACTGTTAACGATAATGTAGCATAATTACTATTCATGTGGTACTTTTCATGACATTAGCAGATTTGTTAGCTAGGTCATTTTGGGTCTATAGCTTTCTTATTTTTACAGATTTAATGGATTGCCATTGTGAGTTTAATTCTAAATGTCAACGCTTAATGTCTTGAAAGG
The DNA here is from genome assembly GCA_903112645.1 of Prunus armeniaca. Taxonomy (NCBI): domain Eukaryota; kingdom Viridiplantae; phylum Streptophyta; class Magnoliopsida; order Rosales; family Rosaceae; genus Prunus; species Prunus armeniaca. Next base: position 17,337,902 of record CAEKDK010000006.1, read on the forward strand.
TTCAAGTCTCTACTTAGGCTCGTGAACTTCTAGTTTGCATGGGAAATGAATATTGATTCAGACTACAAATAGCATCAATAAGATGTTCAAGGATACAAATATGAGGTCATGTAATAATGATTCATGATCATTAATGCATCACGTTTATGGTAAAATTGCACACCTCTATTAATGCATCACGTTTTTTAAGCTCCTCTTCCAATTTCTTAGTAACTGGTGGAGAATCCATGCCATCCCCAATTGCCTTGGCATTGATAGATCTGAGCCTAATGCTGACCGATCTTCACTGGAATGGAGGGCTTCACTGAGTCTGGATTCAATGCTTTTCATTTTGGCCTGAATGAGACAATTAAAGTTAGAGAACACCATATGGTGCAACAATATTGCAAAGTATATTTATTTATTAGGAAACATAAATATGAAACTTTCATACATTAGCATACATCCATCATAATTCAACTCTTTAATAATGCAACAAAACTGAAACCTCTAGGCATTGACAAATGAATATGTGCCATAGTTACTTTAATGAAGAACCACATTAAGCAACAGTTGAAAACATTGATATTCAAATAATATCAGGGGCTACCTGCCCGAAAAAAAAAATTATAATATCATGGCTGAGTTAATTATGGAACAGTGTCAAAAATAACCATGCCGCAAAAGACCAACTGCTGACCCAAATAAGCTCCAAACGATTCAATCATATTATAGTGAAACACCCATCCCAAGTATGTAGCATAGGTTACACTTAAAATATGAATGCAACACAACAATAACATTGAACAGGTTTTCTACGGGAGTTCCTGAACATTTCAAAATAAATATTGAATGCTCAAAATATAAATGAGGAAGACTAAACAGACACATGGCCAACCTGCAAGGCCTGAATCGTAGAATCTCGTTGTTCTATCTGCACTTTTTGATCTTGCTCCAACTGTAACAGTTGAGCTACTTGATTTCTGAGCTGCGCATTTTGTTCCCTTTCTATCTTTTGCTTATCTGCAAGCATAATATTCTCTGACTGCATCAAATGAGAATATTAAACCAGTTTAGCAACATGCTTACTAGAAGAAACTACATGATCAATGTTGAATCACACATGTAGACAAGACAGCGCCAAACACCAATTTAAAATACAGAAAAGCCACAAATACATTCCCCGGTGATAAAGTGAAAAATGTCAAACATTACCAAAAACCAATTTAGAATACAAACTACAAATGCATTCCCCAGATATAAGATGAAAATTGTCAAACATTGTGACAAACTAGAAAATTGTCAAACATTGTGACAAACTAGAAAATTGGAATGTGAAAATAGATAGATCAAGAAAGCTAGCATATAGTTCACAACAAAATTTTATGATAAAACTGAAAATCATTAAACTAGATGACTAGAGAGGCAACTCTGGAGAAATTTCTTAATTGGATTGTAAATTCAAATCTAGTAATTAACAGTTTGAACAATAAAGGAAAACACATTAAAATTGGCTTATATCAAGAACATGTCCAAACAATTATTTGCGAAGAAATTTTTCTGACTTTCACTAGCATGCAAGTCAATTGGAAAACTGTAGCAAATTCAGGAAGTTATAAAACCTTTAAATCTGACTGTAATGTATAAGAAACTTTCCACGCTTTCTGGACTTCATTGAAGAGTAGGACACATTGATCATTTGCATCCTTGAGTGAATGTTTAAGTCCCAAAACCTCTTGTTTCAAATCCTGACTTTCTTTTTCCTTTTCATACAACTCCTTACGTGCATCATTTGCCTACAAGAACCATCACAAATAAAAATTCAGAAGAAATGAATTCATAACTTTGCTCATAACAGTGTCTTAACCAGAACAAATTCGTAAGGTAAGAAGTTATTTAATAGGGGCTCCATACTTTTTTTTGGTAAAGTTGGCATATCCAGTATTAATCAAATGTATATCATTTCGATGCAATTTACTTGCTTCGATGTGCTCATGTGACAGAAAACAAAACTCAAGCGTCCAAAGCAAAATATTTATAGTATATATAGAAAGAGGGGGGGAGAGAGAGAACTTACAATATCTCTCCATTTCTTTATGGTATCTCGATTCCCAAGGCCTAGAACAGCATTTCGAGCTCTAGAAGAGAAGTTGAGAGATGATAGTGTCTCCGACAAATTCGCAGAATTTGGAACTACATTAACAATCATCAGAGTTTTTGAGCTTCCACCTACAGAAGTTTTTTTCAATAAGAAATCAAAGATAGTTCTCCAACCAGACTGATGAAAGACAATTAATATAAATCAACTGAAAAAAAACCCCAAATGATAATGCCAGTCAATCATACAGTGGAACAGAGGGTAATGGACACCATGATCAATCTGACACAAGTAACCATTGACCAGTTACCAACACATACAACCATAAAAAGCATTATACACTACTTCTCATTCTTTATTTTTGCTTCATGGCACAATTACACAGCTAAATCAGTACTAACATAAACAATAAGGAGAACTGAATACCTAGCGAGTCTGCGAGTACTTTTGTAAGCATTGAATTTTCATAAGGAATAGCATCCTTTTTGGAAGTCAAGGAAGACAAAACATCTCCCAACCTACATGCACAACATCAATTGCACTAACATTTTAGTACATGATGGCAGGAGTAAATTCAAAAGGTACCATATTCGCACATGATGATGTCATTGCTTCACCAATCTATGCAAAAATAAAAGATAATAGATCGATATAAGCAGCCACCATGCAAAAACTCAGTACGGGTTGGAAAAGAAAAGCTGATATACTGTCGGGACCAGCGGAAAATCACTTATTTATTTATTAACCATCCTTTTAGTAATGTGAACACCTATGTTGCACAGATCCTTCAAATTTGGCCATATGGAGTATTCAAAACGGATACAGCCGCATACATATCAGGTATAGCATTTGGAGTATGTGTCTTTTGGGCACATTTAACTTTCAGATAAAACAAGGATATGCAGTTGATAAGGAAAAGACATGGTCAGGATACAAAATGGGTTCTTCTGAAATTTTATAAAAGTGGTCTACTGTTCAAAAGCTAATTTTAACCGGTGACATAAGTCTCTTCTCTTTTGTGGTTCGACAAAATGAGAAAGATAGGTTTTCAACGTTTCTGATTAAGATAAGAAATAATACATATTATACCTATAGTAGATTAATGTTCTCTTGCCAAAAAAATGCTTATGTTTCCATACTGTGAATCTGTACCACAGATTCTGACAAAATTCAATTTGATCAAGGGTCCAGATTCACAATTTGCCAGACAATCAGACAAACATTCCCTTTTCCCATATATATCTATATATATTATTTTAACCGTTGTGTATATCTATCCTAATTTTTGGAGATATTCGTATCGTCTCTAGTATCCCAAATTTGTATCCGTTCAACATTGGTGATCGCATGCAAAGAAAATAGATTTGAAATGCCATACTATGGTATCAAGATCATGCAAATTGAAAACCGTATATTGTTCAAAAGTTTAAGACCAATGTGAACCATCCTTAAAATTATAGGCAACCTGAAGGGCTAGAAACCAAAACTTTTCAATATCAGAGAAATGAGATAAGTCATCCAAACATACGCTGAAAGTGATTTCATCACATGCAGCAAGTCTGTCACACGCTCACTGCTGTCATCTTCAGCAATTAAACCTTCACTTCCAGCCAAGTCAACTAGAGAAAGCTTGCTGTATGTGTTTTCTCCAGTGATCAAATTGTTATAATATATATGTATCGTGATGATCCTGACAATAGTGAACAAGAATCTTTTTAGATAAATTAATAAACGAGCAGTTGTAACACATAGACAAGCATACATAAAAAATAAAAAATAAAAAAAGTGGATGACTGCATATACTGAACTTCTTTTTCTAGTTTTCCAATTTAATGGTACAGTTATATTTCCTATCCACTATACCCTTTCTTCAACTGTTTTCACTCCTGAAAACTGGACAGTGCAACAGTGGCCGTTTGTCAAGTTTGGAGACTACACCCGGTAAGTAAAAAAGAAACCTTGTAATAGGCCACTTGATTGTAGCTTCAACCAAGTTGGTAAAATGTCAGACAATATTGCACCAAGTCAACAGCAGATCAAAGATGTCAGCAATAAATTTATTTTAACTATGTAGCAATTAAATGTATTTTAGTAGATGAAAGTGAACAAACTAGTTCAAGTTGTTAAGATCAATTAACTAAAGACTATCTTTTCTATCAAAAGGAACAAAACTTTTCATGTGCTCAAATAGATCCTTTTTCCAGAAAAAGGTGTACAAGTGATAATGACCACTTTCTCCTGAATCAAGTGAACGCACAGAAGTGATGCAATAGAAAAGTTGAGAACAAATTGAGGATCATAAAATAAAATAAATATATATTTCACAGTTTAAGCATGGTCTTCTCATTCAGTGATCTGACGGGACTTTTTTTAAGAGAAAGCTCAAGCTTACCATAGTACCTTAAACTATGTTAGTAAAAGTACGACCTTACACTATAACAGCCATATAACGAGCCTACAAAATTTGGAACATACAAATGAGAAACGTTGAACTTCGATGGATCATTTCCTCGGCTCTGAAATGCATCTTTTAATACTTTAGAGAAGTCCAGTGGATTATCAACTTTTTCCTGCACAAGTTCTACAAAGGACTCCGGTGATCCCATGCGAATCTTTGGTAGAGCATCTCCTGATTCTGGGAGTAAATCCCTTATCTACAAGAGCATGGAAGGGATCCACATCAAACCATCATGAGGATTCCTTGCTCAAAAGCCATTCAGACAAACATAAACCAGAAATCATGACAATTTACTATAAAAAAAATAAGTACCTGTTCATTGTAGAGCTCAAAAACTGTAACGGAGAACTTAAATCTCGACGTAGAAGTTGAATCAGAGTTGGCCAAATCGAATAGTTCCTCGAAAGAACGAGCATATAAACCACGATCATGGCTAGATCCTTCCTGAAAAAAGGTTACAGAAGGCCAAATATCATGAAACTCGTGCACAACTTGAAACTACTTTCATAATAAATAAAATGAAACAACTACCACTAAATCTCTTACTGTACCAAAAACAGTAAAAGGCACACCACTCATTGTGGCAATTTAAATTCATGCTCTAGTACATTGAATTCCATTGTTTATTTTGCGGTAAACCAGTGGAAAGAATTATCCAGATTACAAAAAGGAATGTAACAAACAATGAAAAGCCCACCACGCTTTAAGGTTCAAATCTAATAGTGAAGAATCACTTCTCATTTCTTTTTTAAAGTCCCTAATACATCAACGTAGAATTTGTAATCAATTCATTTTACAAATTTGTAAAAGAAAATATCAAGTTACAACGCCCTGAACTGGCTAGAGGAATAGAAGTCAGCATACAAGTACAAATTTATATGAATCAGAAACACATTCCAGCAAAGACACACACAAACAAATGCAGAGGGAGGAAAAGAGGAAAAGAGCGCAACCATTGTGTGTGTCTTTCCTGAGTTGGTTTGTCCGTATGCAAATATAGAAACATTATATCCATCCAATGCTGATTGCACCAAAGGTTGAACATCACGGAAAAGTTCAGCTGACAAACAAAAAAAGTCAAAGATGTTTTAGCCAAAGACAACTTTAAAATAGGAGAATATGTTTAATATTTCACCTAGCACAACCACAATAGGAAGGTGAAAACAACGAAATAAGAACGTTATGCTCACCTTGTCCAACATGAGGTCCATAAACTCTGTCAAGTTCGAAATCCTTCTTGGGGTTGGACAAGGCATCATCACCAGTATTTACACGGATGTTGTAGTCATCAGGATATTCAACAATTGAGGAACCTTCATCCTCAAATAATGGTCTTGCACGACAATATATCTTTATGTTTCCTGGAATAAAGGCTAGTTAGAAAATACAACCCTGTTGAACTTTTGTAAGATCAATTAAATACCTCAACAACCTTGAAAATTAAATTTAAAAGTGCTTATGTGTGGCATGCCTTTTTTTATGGCTGTGAGTGACTGCGTGAGAGAGAGAGAGAGAGAGAGAGAGAGGAGAGAGAGAGAGAGAGAGAGAGAGAGTCCCAAAAGGAGAAAACTCACAGAAGATGAGTACCTTTGGCTGTCAATAAGTCATTGAACAACCTTCTCTTCTCATTGATCAACGGAGAAATTCTAGCCTCGGTTTCAAGGGCAAATTGATCTGGCATTTTTATGCAGACAAATTTTCAAATCCATTAAGATAACCAAGAACATCAAAAACCTTACAAAAAGTAACGCTGGGGTGAAGGACATTAAGTTTTCTTGGACTAACTAATCTCAAAGTGCAAATACATCACAAAAGAAAAAGAAAAAAGTAGTTTTATGTTGTTGCAATGTAATATCAAGGTACCCATGTCAAAAAATATCACTCATCTGGAATTTAGACAAAAGTCCCATACCACCCACTTCAGAAATCCTTTAAACCGACAAACGCACAATCAAACAGCAAAACCAAATCTCTTACCTAGCTTTCGGGTTTTATTGGCAAGAACACCAAGATAACGTGTAACTCTTTCAAGTTTGGCATTAGAGTACTCGTGCAACTCACTTGCTTCTTGTCTCAACTCCAAGTAATCTTCTCTAGCAAGCTGTCCAAAAAGAAATGTTGAGCAGACCTCCTAAACCCAACATAATCTTCACATAAAACAGTAAAATAACTTCAAAAGGCTCCAGAACAGATGCAACCACTTATTCTCACTAATGCAATCTCTCACATTATGCACAAAGCGTTCACATTCTCCAAGCCAAATTATCATAATTTCAAAATGCATTTCCAACAACACACACTCTTGAACCACAAACCACGGACTTTAACACTGATTCAGCTCAAAACTCCATTAATCACAGCCTCATACCCTAACTACCAAAACCAAAATCAAACATCGCATTACCTTAACTTGGTCCTTGAGTTTCTGGAGCTTAGAAGTCACAGAGTGATTGGAGAGCTCAGACTGAGCCAAAGCCGAGGCAGCAGAGATCGAGTACCTCCGAACTAAAGGCGCACCAGGCTTGTAATCGTCATGGTCGAAGCTCGAAGCCGTCGACGACGAAGAAGACAACTTCCTCGGTTCAAAGCCACTGACCTCCCAGTTCCACCTATTGTTGTTCCTCTGCTCCGCCATTGCGGTCTCCCCCACAAACCTAGCCCCAAAATTTGAAAACCCAAAATTCAAAACCCCAAAGGAAGCCAAAATTGCTTCTCAGTGGCTCTGGCTTGGGCTCTGTGGACCTAGAGAATAGGGATCATCTAATTTCAGCCATTTTCTTTTTGTGTTTTGCTTTTGGGATATATAAATGTAGTGAAGACACTGGTATGTATGTCTGTACTTTACTGCCTTGTGGTTGGGCTGCGAACGACGTCGTTTGGACATTTGGGGGGGACACTTCTCGGCTTTTTGAGTCACAAAATTTTTGCGCTCGTTATTATTTCACATCTCGCTCTCAGATGGGGGGTTGCCTTCGATTGTAGACTTGCAGTTTTTAGATAAGGCAGCGCACGTGACCGTGCGTGCGGATTGTTCAGAACTTCCTTGTTGGGTCTGAGAATTTGACTTTTAACCAACTGTTAGTTTCTAGCCCGAGTCTTCGAATATTTGGTCCTAATGTCAAATTCTTTGGTGTTTTAATTGAGAAAATGCCACCTTTATGTGTAACATTATATACCACTTTGTATGGATGGGCTCTACTTGTATTATAGCGGTACTTCCATTAATAAGATTGTCAATTTAATGTGTAGAATTGTCAATTCATGTACAAATAACCAATAAAATGACCTATTTATTTTGACAACAAAATTGACTTAATGACCAAATTGTCACGCGTAACACAATTGAAGAACACTCGAGCATAAATTTAGGAACGATTGCAATTAATCTGTACCATTTTATTTTATTTTATTTTTGCTTGGGGTACAAATATCTTCTTACTGTTAAGTAATACAATATTTTACTGGGGATAAAAAGTAAAAGAATAAAAACAAAAACAAGTGGATTTGCATAATGCACTTGTGTGGTGGTGGGTCACTTGGCTTGAAAGACCCGCCCAACTCAATTCAAAAATTTGCTGTCTTGGTACTTGTTTGCTCTTTATACCCAATAGTAATGATGATGGAACACTTGGGGCTTGGTGGTATTTGGCCCACACCATAGACAAATTCGATAATAATAATAATCAATCCTGCAAATGTACAGATTAATCAAACCCAAGTTGCTATGATATTTTAAGTAAATTATGCCTTCGATAAATAAAATATATATATAGTTTATGATTCTATTAGATGGACAATTATGTAGAGAGCAAATTACTTGAACTTGAAACAAGCGTGCATGAAAGCATAATGAACATAGTGAAATAAGTGTAATTCTCACTTATTTTACTTAATTTTCACTTAATAATTCCATGCAAATTATTTTAGAGATTTTATTTATTTATTTTTTGGTTGAATTGGAAAAACAAGGCCGAAGAACATAAAACAGCAAACTAGCCCAGTGGGTTTGTTATATTGTAATATTTCAGGAATTTAATGTCTGGGGATTCGAATATAAGATCACTAAACTGTACATCAAGACATTTTTAAACTGGACTAGAGCCCATTAGCGTCTCTCTCATACCGTTTGCACGTGACATATTTCTTTATTATTTTTTAAAAATATTTATGGATAGTCATGGATCTTCTATCAGTTGGGCTTTGTATATGGGCCATATTGAAAATATAGTACACTTACTAAAGTGGTGCCTGCGAAGGGACAGTTCTCACTAGAGGATCAAGTCCAAAATGTCTAGGGCCCGTTTGATGGGCCTCAGACAGATTTCTACCAAAAAAGAATTTCATCCTTTGTCTTGTTTTGGTGGTTCTTTTTTATTCTTGGCTACACAATAATTATTAGCTGGTTCTTTTTTTCTTCTTTTTTTTAACCTTTGGGATTTATCAGAACAATCTCAACTGTAAGAGCATTTCCACCGGTTAGCCCCTTGCCATGGTAAGGGGAGCCCTAGGGCAGCTACTATTCATGTGAAAAGTGGCTGCCCTAGCCCCCCAACAAAGTGTGTTTTCAGCAGTTTAGGCTTGCCATGACAAATACTATTCATTTTTTTGTTTTTTTCATAACTTTGTTTACTTAAACAATTAATTTGGATAATATTTTCGGATAAGATTTTTGGGTTCCTTCGTGTCAATACTATTCATATCGGATAAGATTTTCGGTTTCAAATTTCAGTATTTTTTTTTAATTTTTATTTCTTTTTCTTTTTTTTATTGAAAAAAATTGGATGCCTTTGGATTGCTGGAAAAAAGGAGATCAGAGAGCCCAGAGCCAGCCACGTGGAAGAGAGCCATTGGGGGGCACTGTAGCGGGTTTTTTATAAAAATTTTCCAATTTTTTTTCGATTTTCTATTGGAAAAAAATTCGCTGCAATTGGATTGCTGGAAAAAAGAGGATCGGAGCCCCCAGAGCCAGCCACGTGGAAGAGAGCCGTTGGGGGGCACTTTAGCGGGCGCGTTGCACGAGCCAACGTTAAAAAATTTAAACAGAAACGCTGACGTCAGCTTAGCCTGCAGGCTAGAGCTCAGGCCAGCCCAGTTCGCTGAGCCCCACTCCTTGCCCTGACAGACTTTTGTTGCTGGAAACATCATTTTGGGTTTGCTGCCCCTAGCCCTCCCATTGGGCCCCTTGCTGAAAATGCTCTAAAAGAAAATTAATCTGCCCAAATTTGAATCCAATAGTAAAATTAGTAGTATTAATTAATCTAAATCAAATTAACTCCTAAAATCAAATCAATATATTTGCTTTCTTTTTTTTTAATGGTTGAAGTTTTTTCGTTTTTGCGTGCATGAGTTGAAGGCGCACACACAAACTGAGCATGCATGCATGAACAGAAGTACGGCACACATAGATCTACCCTTTCAGAGAAAAAGCCATTGCTGCCTGCCAATACTAATGAGTTGGGTTGGGAAGGCAGCCAGCCCAAGAAACCAGAAAAGAGGTATGATTAATTATTAAAGTAAAAATAAAGGAGAAAGAAATTAGTGTGTGAATCACATACACCGTGCGGTGTGATTGAAGAGGTGAGGGAGGGACATGCTTGGCCAGGTTTAGGTGTGGAGGCTAGTCACCATCGCTCACTGGTGCCTCCGTAAAAAGCTAACATAGCAACACAGACAATCTCGAAACCCACCGACCACAGGTCACATCAGCAGTATGGGCGTTGGGCAAATTATCCTCTACGTGTGTGTCTTCATTATCAATCACCTATCCACCACCATCCCAATAAATAATGATAAAATATATATATATATATATATAAACTCTATTTTTACGATCACAAGTTTCTATTTTGTTCGACCGAAAAAAAAAAAAAAAAAAAAAAAAAAAAAAAAATTTCTATTTTGTCATATTTGTGGTTGCAAAATTCCTTGCTAATGAATTATTTAACTGTGATTTTGGAGTGAAGCCTCAACTTCCCTCATATTTATGCTTATGAGTTCCTGTTTCACTAAAACACCCAAAATGGGGGTTGAAATTATAAAAAAACTCAAACACTATTTAAACATATAAACACACTCAAAACTCATCATTACACACACTCAAAACCCATTTATAAACACACCCAAAAATTGACTTTGGGGTTGATTTTGGGTGTGTTTCTATGTTTAAATAGTGTTTGGGTTTTTTATATAAATATATGTCTAGGATTGAGTTTATTTATAAATTTGTATATGTTTAATTGTAGTAATGTGGACTAGTAGTTGTTGGTGCGATTTTTGTCCCACTTTAGTTTGCTTTTTTAGCATGTTATTTTTGTTACTCTCTTGAATTTGGTGCTTTGAATGTCATATTGATATCTTAGTTTGTATTATTGAAGATTTTGTAACGAAGTTGTTCTTTGATAAATAAATAAAAAGTGTTTTTTGAACTTTCTTAAAAGTTCTCATTTTAGTCCATAAGTTCTCAAATCAAATAATGTGACCCTTTATTTTTTGGTATGCACATTAATTCGGTTCATGATATCATTTTCTAATAAAGCTTTCAATAAAATTGGTTACATGTCACCGTTTGACCAACGTCCATTTGGTTAATAAGAAATGGGGCTTGAGAATGATTTCCCTTATTTGGTAAATCCACACACGGAAAATAGTTGTCTTGCACGTGAGAAAATAGAGAGAAAATGGAACCCTCCACTGCCCTTGGGTTTCATTTTTCCTACCCATGAGAAACTAAGACCAACATTAAATGCACATTTCTTAAGACCATTTTGTGTCCATTAACAATTTAGAATTACAATATAATATTAAATGTATTTTTTATATAATGTAATATGGGTATAATTAGAAAATTAAATAAATTTTGTTTTACATTCCTAACCAATCAAACATGAGGAAAGAAATAAAGTGACATTTCCTAGTTACTTTCCCAGTAATAATCAAACATGAGAAAATACATAAAAAATATTTCCCATTAAATCTTTTCCTTGAATCAAATAGAGCCTAAAGAGTTGCGTCATTAAAATGTAGCTCATTTTAGTCCCACAACTCACGCTTTGCTCATCTATGCTATATGCTCTCCAATTAAGGTTTCACATTTGAGTTAATTACAAAACTGCCCCATCAACTGTCTTTAAGGTTTTTTGGTCCCAAGTTAGTCTTTAGATGTGTATTTAATAAGCAGAAGTAATGACTTTTGTCCAAAAATAGAAAAGAAAAAAGACGTGGTTATGTGACATAAATTGTGACATCCATTTCAACCAAATTCAAACTCAAAACTTGGTTTACTAACGACGAGATCCTTCCCCAAACTTCCTACAATTAATTGGACATTCTTAATTGTTGGCGGGCACAGACCAAACTCATAGCTCACTCTGGCCGCATTCTTCAATGTGAATGTCAAATACTGTAACCTTAAAATACGAGAAAGACATTGATGAATGGAGAAAATGCGTTAGAATGATTCTAATTAGGGGCATATCGCATATGACAAATTATATATCTTCAAGATGAGATGAGGGGCTTGCGGACCACCACGAGAGGCACTTGCTCATCAAACCATTTTTACCAATTTAGTCGCTCAATCACCTTCCGCCATCTTCATCGCTCTCGGTTCCTCTCCTTGCTCTCGCCGTGCTTGCCTCATCGCCCCCATCCTCCCTGCCCAATCACGTCTGCACTCTTGGCATCAACACTGTGCACCATTGCCCCAATCCATCATCGTGGTAATCGTTCCCCTAACTTAGGGACTGGTTCGTTTACTCTCGTCCTTTCCCCTTCTTGCTGTTTGGTGGCTTGTCTATTGTTTTGGTACGTCTACGTCTGTGGTAGATAATGAGCAATCCTTTGGTAGTCGTCTGGTACTCGCGCCTCATGAATAGGCTGGTTTGGTTATTGGTTCTTTTGACATTGCAGACACTTTTGTTGGTTTTATCTATGGTCTTGTAGCTCAAGTTCTTACAGATCAACCCGTCAATCATGATGACTTTATCAAAACCATTACGCAACTTTGGAAAGGTTATGCTGATGTCTCCATTAAAGAAATTGGTTTCAACAGCTTCCAACAATTAATTGGACATTCTTCGTTGTTTGCGGGCACAAATCAAACTCATAACTCACTTTAGCCACATTCTACTATGTGAATGTCAAATACTGTGACCTCAAAAGACGAGAAAGACATTGATGAATGGAGAAAATGCTTTAGAATGATTCTAATTAGGGACATATCGCATATGATCAATTATATATCTTCAAGATGAGATGAGGGAGCGTGGGGACTACCATGACAGAAACACTTGCTCATCAACAATTTTAACCAATTTAGTTTTAAAAAATCGTGAGAGAGTATATCTCTCATGATGAGTTAGCTTTTGGTTAGTAATATTTGTGTCTATCTAGTTGGAGGAGGTTTTAAGTTCGACTCGCATAACATAATTTGTGTGTGTGAAAAATCTCATTTTCCTTTAGTTTAGACCATGACTTACACTGAGAAAATATACATCCAAATTGAGCTCAATGCTTCCCTGCACTGCAAACTCAACATTTCAGTTTTTCACACCATCGGTTAAACCTTTTTAAAGCAACCAAAGGGCAAAGAAATAGTGACCAAAGGGCGGGGACGTGGAAAACAGCCAGTAGTTTGCTTCACCATAAAAAGGACCTTCCTTTTCCACACTTCCACAAACATTCCCTCTCTCTATAATTTTTTGTCTCTCTCTCTCCCAATCTCATTGGTGGCCTTGAAGTTTCACAGAACACTAAACCCCAGATTTACTCAGACTGGTGAGTAAATCATTAAATACAAAGCAAATAAAAACTTTAAAAAGCACCAATCAGATCCCCTTTTTACCTAATAATCTAGAAGCCCCTCGCCTAGCTTATCCTGAGAAAATGTTTCTTTTCTCCAATTGGTTGGTTTATTTTTTATTTTCTGAGCCTTGTTGGTGTTGAAAAAGCTCTCTGGATCTAAGAATCTAGAGATGGAGATGGGTCTCTTTCTCTCTAAAATTTTGCATTTCATTTCATTGCATATTTAGGGTTTGCCTTTGCCCCCAGAGATTCTTGGCTAAATTTGGCAAAATGCCGCCACTTCTCGCACCAGACCTGTCCCTCTCCAATTAGCCCTCGTTTCCTTTTGCTTCTAATTTCTTTGCCTTTTCTGGTTAGTTTTTTGCTGATTATATTCTCTGACTGAAGATAACTAAATCCTAAAGAAGAAAGCAAAATATTCCATTCCAAACAAAGTTAAGAGTTTTCTTTCTATAATATATCATTCTCCTTTTTTCACAAGCTTGCAGAAGAAGCAGCAGAAGCAGAAGCAGAAGATCGATCGATGGCGAGGGAGAAGATTCAGATCAAGAAGATCGACAACGCCACGGCGAGGCAGGTGACCTTTTCCAAGCGGAGGAGAGGGCTTTTCAAGAAGGCTCAGGAGCTCTCCGTTCTCTGTGATGCAGATATTGCTCTTATCATCTTTTCTTCCACTGGAAAACTCTTTGAATACGCCAGCTCCAGGTCTCTCTCTCTCACAAACTCAAGCCCACTATTTTTATTTTATTATATATATATTTTTATCATCCGTAAAAATTGATAGGCTTAAAATTTGAGGGTACGGTTTTGTTTATTTTTTGGGGGGTGAAAAATGAGGAGGAGGAAGAACCAAGTCAATGGAAGTAGCTTGCTCCGCTAGTCAAGCTATATTATAATAATATTAAGAGGGTGTATATATATATATGTATATGTATATAAATGTATGTAAAATGAAGGGTCTGCAACTTGGATGTGGATGTTTGTTTTCTGGGATGAATATAATCATATAATATACATAAAAACAAACAAGGGATAAGACACTGTTCTTATTGGGGTCTAATCACTTGCTATTCTTATTGGATACCGCCCATTTGTTACCATGGTTGGGTTTGTGACGCGAAAATGAACAACGAATACAAGTTTGACCAACCATGACTGAACAATTTACTACTTATAAAGAAATCAAAACAGCCAAAAAAAAGAAATTGCACCTTAAGGAGTTGATAAATTACAGCCATCTATTTTTCTTTTTCAAGTTTCCCTCTATTGGGTTCTGGAACAATGCTTCAAATTTGTTTGAGAAAATTTTGTTTCTGTTAAAAACACGGTCACAGTGTTGTTAATTCACGTGTTATAACATAAATGAATGACGAGTAAATACTTTAAGATAAATTTGTCATATCATACGATAGTATCACGATGACAACAAAAATTGCTCATATACTATATATGTAAGATTCTAGAGGGGAAGAACATTTTAAGTTTAAAAGTGTAACAAGTTGCAGCAGCATCTTCGAAATGCTAAACCAAAAAATTGCACTAAAATGTGAATAACATCTTTTTATGCCCTTTCCATTTTTGTTATTTTTCATTTACTGCTATTTGCTTTGAAGCTTTCTAGTTAACCAGCTAGTGACGTGTATTATTTTTCTTTTCTGAAGCACGAAGGAAATTCTAGAACGTCACAACTTGCACGCAAAGAATCTCTCGAAAATAGAACAACCATCTCTTGAGTTACAGGTTCGTCCTTTATTTAACACATGTAGACATAAATAAATGCATATAATGTGATGTGTTGTCTCTCCTTCCCAATTCATTAAAACTTTGATCTCATCTTCTTGAAGTGTTTTGTATGGTAATCTTAAGCCTTGTGTTTTTCTTTGTTCTCTAGGAAGTAACGGTTGAGCTAACCCTTCCACAATTATTAGTCTCAATGATTCAACATATCGGTCCAATTCGAGATTTTTTCCTTTTGTTTTGAAGTCTTGGAAAGTATTTATATGTGAGCCCTAGCTAGAATGAAATCAAATTTTTCATTGAGTTGTGCGTTGTGGATGTGTGAGTGAGTGGATGCTACATGCACACTGCACTCGGTTAAGGAAAATGCTAGGGACACGACTTATTGTGTTTTCTCAAGTTTCCGCTCTATGTAAGAGAGTCGGAAAAAGAGCGTATTTTAAACGAGTAATTCTTTGGGGTTTTGTTCTGTATACAATCAAAATTTGATTAACAAGTATCTGAATTTATTTCGGATTATATATTGTTTTTCCTATGTTTCATTTTTATATTTTGATTTAAAAGAATTATTAACTCTGACGTAGCTAGTGGAGAACAGCAACTACTCTGCGTTGAGCAAGGAAATTACAGCACAAAGTCAACAACTTAGGTATTTATAAGTCTCTGTTTCAAATAATAGTTACTTGTTTATACCCCATAATTTAGAAATAAAATCGTTGACATATAGGCAGATAAGGGGAGAAGATATCCAAGGATTAAATTTGGAAGAATTGCAGCAACTGGAGAAGTCTCTTGAAGCTGGATTGGGCCGCGTGATAGAGAAAAAGGTCTGTATTTAGCCTCTTGAATCTAGATTGGGGTCTCTGTATATGTGTGTCTAATGGAAATCTTTGTGTATGTCTTTTTCAGGGTGAAAAGATTATGAAAGAGATCAGCGATCTCGAAAGCAATGTTAGACTCTTTCAACTATAAAATCACCTGCCTATAAAATCATACCTAAAGTTATCATCCTTTGATATATGACATTGCTTGCAGACATACATAATATCTGGGTTAATTAAAAGGCGTAAATATTATGATGTTCGGATTGGGATGCGTATTGGATTATTCTTATTCCCGACTTCTCTTACTTTTACTGACACATGAGTGTTGAAACTATTTTGTTTTCCTAAAGTAATGTGAACTTCACATCACAATCCGTGATCTAGTACTTGAAAAATCAGAAATTAAATTAATTAGGGGAGAATAGTTGATCCAATTTCAATTCAGTTTCTATCATTTTCACGACTTCCCATGTTTCAAGTAACTAAACATGTCAAAAGTTTAGAGTACTGCATTACCAATACGAACTAATGTATCTGTATAATGATTTGAGGATCTGATTATGTGGATGTTACCGTCTTTGTTGTGCCCCGTCTGTTTCCTAGGGCGACCATGGGAGTAGACTTCCCTGAGCCTGAAAATGATTTCAATTGTAATCTTCTAACACATTCCATTTATGCAAATGAAAGATGGTTCATGCTTATTTTGAAAGAAAAAAAAAAGAATGAGGTGAAGACAATAAATAGTCCATATAATTATTTTCCTCTTCTCTATTTCCTTGACATGATTTGTATATGAACGTGCAGGCGATTCGATTGGTTGAAGAGAATGAACGGCTGAGACAGCAAGTATAAGATCTCTCCATTAATTCTTCATCTATGTTTATGTTTCGAGTCTTTCTCTGGTAATGGTTCTTGGTATGGTTGTTGAAGGTGCTGGAGAAACATAATAGCCAGAGGCCGGTTCGGGCCGATTCAGAAAACATGGTTATGGAGGAGGGTCAGTCATCAGAGTCTGTCACCACCAACCTCTGCAACTCTAACAGCGCTCCTCAAGACTATGAGAGCTCAGATACATCTCTCAAATTGGGGTGCGTTTAATTAGTCTAATTAATACCCTTGATATGATGCATTAATTTCTACTGATATGCCCTAATCTTAAGAAAATTCATCCTCTCCCAATCAACTCTCATGCACTAGCTCCTGACTTAGAAGAGGGACATTGTATACACCCGTTGCATAAGTACCCATGACATTACTAATCCAAATCTCATGTCCATTTTCGTAAGCAGTTTTTCTAGAGTAAAAATTGTTTAGACGAATCGAATTAATCTTTGCATATGCCGATATTTTCTTTTGCTAGAAAGCATTTTCCAATTTTAAATGGACATGTTGCTACTAACACCTGCTATGAAGTACGTTAGCGACGAACATTATACGGCAGATAGAATCCACTTGTTACATGAGTTGTAATCTACAGTTATAAATCGATTGACTGCTACATAATGTGGCCAGCTAATTAACCAGAAAACTACGGTAGTTTCTCTAGAATTAGTACTAATTAAGTGGCAATGTTGATTTTGAGAAAAATTGCTTCACTATGTATTTTTCCTCTCTCAATAATTCTTCTATTGTGTTTCCTTTGTTTTGCAGGTTACCTTACTCTGGTTAATATGATCTATAGTTTGGGGAAAGTTGAGTTACTAATTGATGAGATATATGAATGTAACATTCAACAAGTGCATGCAACCCCACTGTGTTAAAAGAAGTACATGATTAATCCGAATCTTGGACAGATCTATCATCTATGTGATGCTAAATATATATCATCGTTCAAGTGATTATTTTTCTCAAATAAGCCGCAATAAAATCATATGTTGTGACGACTCATGTATTGACTCCTATCATTCATAATACATAGACAATTAGCCATTCTTTTGAGGTTGATGTAGAGGTAGGCACGGTCTGGGTTGGCCTGTCTTTTAGCCTTAATCGATGGACCAACGAATTGACAATGTCATCAAGTAGCTATTGGGGCTAGTTCAATTAGTGAGAGAGGGCGATGAAAATGAGTTACAAATTGTGATGAGTCTCAATGGTTTGACACATTGCAATGAAAAAAGTTGTCATCCTTTTGTATTTATTTTGAAAATAAAAAATGTTATTGAGACTAGCCTCTTGGAGCGTGTGCCATTGCACTTTTTGTTTTTTAAATAGTTTTTTTTTCTTTTCTTTTTCATACCTAATTTTTTATATAGATATATAAAAATATAAAAAACTGAAAACCAGTAATACGGATGGCGTGAGGAGTAACTTCTTCTATATACTCATTCAGGTGGAATTTATTTTTTGTTTTTGTTTTTATAATTTAGCAAATTAAATTCTTACTATTTGCCATAAAGTAATGAGGGTGACGTGTCGCTACTAACACATGCCTAAATGGAAGTATTTTTGTTCACCACTTTAATTTAAGGTGTACCCTCACCACCCTTCCTAAAAGATGATATATGTCCATGGGTTTAATTATGATTAACTTTTTATTTTTTATTTATTTGATGACATTATTATGATGAGAGAGAAACAATGCTTTAATAATATTTTTCCTGATTTACCCTTATTTTATTAATAGAAAATTAGTTAAATACCTATTTCTAGACATAGTTCCATAAAGAAACCCTATATCATTCAATGTATATAAACACACCCAAAATGAAGCACCCTGTCTTTCAGATGTATCCAACCAAGGCAGCTGGGCCGGATGGAATGCCACTTGTATTTTTTCAGAAATATTGGCACATTGTAGGCAACGATATGTCTCGAGCCATTATTAATTTTTTGTCTTCAGGACGTCTTCTTCACAAGATCAACTTCACCCATGTGGTGCTTATTCCTAAAGTGAAAAACCCAAAGGATATGACCCAACTATGGCCTATTAGCCTCCGCAACATTTTGTTTAAAATTGCCTCCAACGTGCTGGCCAATCGTCTGAAAATTATCCTCCCTTCTCTAATCTCGTCTAGTCAAAGTGCTTTTGTCTCAAGCCGCCTTATCTCTGATAATTCCATATTGGCTGCTGAAATCATCCATTGCCTGCGGAGTCGACGACGGGGTAAGAAAGGCCTTTTGGCACTGAAACTTGATATGAGTAAGGCTTACGATAGAATTGAATGGCCTTTCCTGGAACAAATGATGACGAAATTGGGTTTTGCAGAACAATGGGTTAGTCTTATAATGACTTGTGTCACCACTGTTACTTACTCCTTTCTGGTTAATGGCTCACCTTGTGGCTACCTTACACCTTTTAGGGGTCTCAGGTAAGGAGATCCGCTGTCACCCTATCTGTTTATTTTATGTGCACAAGGTTTCTCTAGTTTTCTTACATAGGCGAAACGAGATGGGCATTTAGCAAGGGTCTCCATTTGTAGGGGTGCTCCTCCAATCAACCACCTCATGTTTGTCAATGATTGCTACCTGTTTGCCCGTGCAAATGTGGGAGATTGTGGGACAATCAAGGAGGCACTCCCTTGGTACGAGAAGGTATCCGGTCAAAAAGTTAATTTACAGAAGAGTGCAATATGCTTAAGCAAAAATGTTAAGCGCCAAGACCAACTGGATCTAGCAGCATCTCTTGGTGTCTCATGTGCTTATCATTATGATAAGTATCTTGGGCTTCCAATGGTAGTCGACAGGAACAAGGGTTCCTTATTTGCACATCTCAAGGAACGGTTGGGCAAAAAATTATATAGCTGGAAAGGAAAGCTCTTAAGCAGTGCAGGGAAAGAAATTCTTATCAAAACTGTGGCACAGGCTCTCCCCTTGTATTCAATGAGCGTTTATTTATTGCCCAAATATTTTTGCGATGATCTTAATAGCTTAATTACAGATTTCTGGTGGAACGAAAACAATGGCGACAGGAAAATACATTGGCTTGCTTGGGGCTTTGCCAACCCAAAGATCTTAGGGGCCTGGGCTTCCGTGATTTATATGCTTTCAACCTTGCTATGTTAGCTAAGCAAGGATGGAGGCTCATACAATATCTGAATTCTCTAATAGCGAGTGTTCTATGAGCTAAGTACTTTCCTGACAAATCTTTTCTTGATGTTCCTGTCTCAGAAAATTCTTCTTATGTTTGGAAAAGTATTTGTGCAGCCAGAAAAATTCTTTCGCAGGGATCTAGATGGCAGGTGGGCAGTGGGGCAGAGATTGATATTTGGAAGGACCCATGGCTGCCACGCCCTTCTACCTTTCGAGTTATCTCCCCAAAACCCAACAGCTATGTTGTTACCAAGGTGAATGAGCTTATTCTTGACCACCCTCGACGCTGGAATATCAGCCTTCTATCTAACCTCCTTTACCCTCCCGATGTGGACGTGATTCGAACCCTTCTACTGAGCTTTCATCACAGGGACGACGCTCTTATTTGGCATGTTGACAAAAAAGGTTAGTTCATTATCAAAAATGCTTATAAGGTAGTCCGTACGGTTCTTGATCCCAAGACCATGGCGTCATCATCAACTGGAAATGGTTTTAGTAAAGGGTGGACTGCTCTTTGGAAGGCAAAGATTCCAAGCAAAATCAAATTGTTTTGGTGGAGAGCGTGCACTGGCATTCTCCCAACCAAGGACAACTTGTGTAAACGAAAGATATATTTGGATACATGCTGTGACTTATGTGGGGCTGAACTGGAGTCTACTTTGCATGTGTTATGGCATTGCCTATTTGCAAGAGGGGTCAGGGCATGTGCTTTAATTGGCAGCGGTAGTACCTCTCGCCAATACCACCATGTGCATGATTGGGTCTTCTCACGCATTGACCATTTATCCTTTGTTGACTTGGACCTATTTTTTGTTACTGGTTGGGCTATCTGGGAGGCTCGAAATGGCAAACTATGGAACAACCAAACACCCAAACTAGAATTCACAAGCTCTAGTGATACTGTTCGCTTACATGATTTTGTTCGTGCTCACCCCCAGGGGGCTGCTCTTGGCCGGGGCTGTTCTGCGTCTCCGACTTGGACAAAACCATGCACTGGAAGCCTAAAAATTAATGTGGATGGCTCTTGGACAGTAGGTAATACATATGGAGGTGTGGGAATAGTGGTGTGCGATTCTAATGGCAAGTTTGTTGCAGGAAGAGCGTTGAATATGGACAATGTCTTCTTAGCTTTACAAGTTGAAGCAATGGCAGCTCGCGAAGGTGCAATTTTGACGGTGAAAGGGGATTTTAATAATATAATTTTTGAGAATGATTCTCTCCAAATCGTGTCAGCAATCCGAAGTTCTTCTGTTGATCGGTCCAATGTGGGCCCAGTTGTGGAAGACACTAAGGCACTGCTAACCTAGATCACTGGGGATGGTTTTACCCATATTCGCCGGGTTGCAAATGGAGCCGGTCATCGTCTGGCACGTTATGCCTCCCATATTGGAACTATGACTACTTGGTTTGAGGAACCACCAAATTTAGGGTTTAGGGTTCAGGTAAGGCAAGGTTCCTCCTCCCGCTTGCGGTTGAAGAGGTAGGCTACTTCATAGCTGACGACCACTACGCTTTGTGCCCGATTTTTGTACTTGTTACCCTTTTTTCCTCATTAATAAAACATTATCGCCCTTGTGTTTCAAAAAAATCCAACAACAATGTTTGATTACTGTTTTGCCCTTTGGCTTTGTCTATTAATCAACTTAATCTTCATCAACCAGCATATCGAACTTTCTTCTTCTTCTTCAACAATGGTGAGGTTCATCGAGCTCTGCTTCTGGCTTTTCTCCTAGTCCAATTCTCCATTGTATTTTCGTCGTCTTCTCCACAACCGTTGTCAACTCCATCGCTACAACCCGCCGCCGATTCACCTTCGCCCAAAACTTCGTCATCAATTTCCTTTCCTCCATTTATGTCGGACACTCCAATTAACGTACCACATCCTTTTTCACATCCGACGCCACTGCAATCATCTCTGTCTCAATCTCCGTCGGCAAACGACAAGCCTCCAGCTCCTTCTCCAAGCGCCGTCGAATCTGAGCGACGTTAACCACAACAACCTCGGATGGAGATGAAGCTAAAAACTCCTCTGGAGGGATGAGACATGCAAAGAAAGCAGAGATTGTACTTGAGATGATCGTTGGATAACATTCGTGGATCTTAGTACGGAGATGCCGCCATGAGAGAATTTCTCTGAAGGCTTATGTAACCTGATTCTGTAGGCTTATGGGGCAAATTTCAGCATCTCTTGATGCATCATATGCCATTTCTTGTCCTTGAAAAAATTGTGATATTTGTTTAAGGCAATGCTCATTTTGTAGCTACCTGATTGCTTCAATGGGTCTGCAAGTCATTTGGATTTTAGTGTTGGCATTGCTAGATGCATATTCTTTGGTGAAAAAGAAGGTCCTCCACAACCCTGTATTGGTTAGCCTCTTCGTAATTGGAGTCTGGGTCAGCCTCTACAAATCCTTGACTTCCTTAGATGAAAATCTTGTGTGTCAATATAGTGCTTGCCATTTAATAGCTTACTCTTTTCATTTTCTAACAACTTACAACAACATTGTCTCTTGTAGCAGCTTCTACCTCATCAGGCATAATTGTGTTGTACTTCAGTTGACTTGAGCCACTGCAATTTTGGAGAGGAATGCCAAAAATATCATATGGCAGTTGCATTGGTGTACCCGGGTGTACCCGAGGTGGGTAGTAATTGCAATTTCTTCTCTAATTATGCTCAAGCTATTGGCAGTATGTTAGACCACTTGTTTGTATAGGCCATAAGATTTGTTTCATCTTATTGTAGCCCTTCTTTGTCATATATATTTATTAATTTTTTTCTTCAGAACATAAATAAGAAATTGCAGTGTCAATAAAAAAAGGAAACAAACTGGATCGAACATAGCAGTACAATATTAAAAACTTACTCTCATTATGTTGTCTTTTCACTGGAAGAAGTGAGATTAGAGTTGGGAAACAGTTGTATCAAACTGGAATTATAAAATGGATATACATTTACTTGTAAAGTTGAAGGATTAGCAAAAGGAATTACTTATGTCAAATTTCTCCAAATTGATGATGATGTGAATTGGTTAGTGGCTGAAATATCCTCATGAGTTTGTAATACTATTAAGGAGAAAGGCAGAGTGTGTATGCTTTTTTCCTTCTAGTTTTCCATTATGAGTTAGCTAACAATGATTTTGTATACAAGAACTTAAACTATATATCTGTATTGTTGGTGTGGCATCTTGCCACTACATCTTCATTTTCTTTTATAATACAAATTGAACAAAAGAAAAGAAATTTGATAATTACCGTTCTTGGATTTAGATTCTCAGTAGTCTAGGTTCTTTGTAATTTTAATGTGCAAAACAAGTGTTGACTTGGTTTTGATGTTTGGTACTGTTTGGATTCTTTATCTTATCTATTATGCAAATGAAATTATGTAGTTGTTAACTTCTAATAAGTGGTATGAACAGTTGTTATATTGTTCATACCCTGCAACTGAGTTGATTTCTATGACATAGTATTAACAGTATATTCTATGACATAATATTAACAGTATACTTATATGACATAGTATTAAGTATTAACTGATTTTAAGTAACAAATCATTCTCTATATTTTACTCTATATATAGCTACACACTTGAAGTTTATGATATGCATAATATGATTTTTACTAGGAAGATAGTTCTATGACATAATATTAACAATGTACCTTTTTTTTTCTTTTCTTGTAGAGGTGTTTCCTTTTGCCTTTGCGATTGTTTTGGTGAAATTGTGGACAATTGGAGGTGGTTTCTGTAAAGGATATCAGATGTCTTGCTGGGCTTTTTTTGGGTTTTTATTTGAGTTTTTTGTATGACTATGTACTCTATGATATGGTATTAACAATGTATTTCAGGTTTGCTGGGCTTGTTTTGGGGTTTTTTTTTTTGTGTGGAGTTTTTTTGTATTGGGCTTGTTTTAAGTTAATCAATGGCAGTCATGTAATTTATAGGAACTTCAACACTCATTTCTTATGTAGTAAATGATTTTTAGGTATGTTTCTAAAGTACATTCTATATGGGGTTTAAAAAAAATAAAATAAATTTCAGCCCTTATTTTGGGTATACTACTAAAGCTCCCTTTTATTAATTAACTCAACAAACTTTCCACTTTTCTTGATTAATTTAATTTAAAAACTAAATCAAAACAATGGAAACTGAATACATTCTTATTTCAAAAGAAAAAGAAAAAAAGAAACACAGAAGTCCCTTTATTTAGTTTATGCATGCTCACTAGAATGATGAGTTCATGAGTTGAACTATAGTTTGAATGTTAAAAGAATCATGAGTTTTTATTTTTTATTTTTATCAACCCTTTATTATTGTAGAATTTAATGTTATTTATGGGAATAAAAAATAAGGTGAATAATTACTAGATTTGAGATTTTTAATTAATAATTTCCATATATACATGGTTACATCCCCTTATTTCAACCTATCTCCCGTTGGCATTTCCTCTCTTTATTTTTTTTTAAAAAATCCTCCTTTTCTCTTCTTTCCTTTTTTCTTTTGTTCCCCTTGTTGCTTTTATAGATGGTTGTTTAGGGTGGTAGATTTGTGTAGGTCATTTGTCATCCTAGGAAGAAGGGGACTCTTGAACGATAAGGTCAGAGATTAAAATAAAATAATTGATAAGAAAATAAAAAGTTAAGCAAGTTAAAACAGATAACGTGGCAAGTGACATGGATTGCCATGTTATATGCCACATCAGTTGGTATTAAAATATTAATATAATAGTTAGTGCCTGTAGTGTTACTGCAAAAGAAAATACGATTTGTAAGTTTTCAACATACATAGGTACAGGGCCGTCCTTGAGATTTTGAGGGCCCTGTGCGAAATTCAAATTGGGACTTCACATAATCTAATACGAAAATATTATAAATTTACCATAACTTAATGTCATAAACAATTTTTTTTATAACAAAAAGTCACCATCAATATATATGTAACGACAATCAGAAATCAAATTCGTAAAAATTTAAATGTTTTCATTTGATAAAGTTAAATGTTCGGTACAAAAATAAGCTCATTGTGCCCCAATAAGGTGCTGACCACCTTATGTGGCAGCTGATATGGTCATGCCATGTCAATTAATGAATACTGCCATGTAGATTTTATTTTTATTTACTTTTTTTTTAAATAATCCTTAAAAACAACAAAATTATAATTAATTATAATTAACCCTAGCATCTGTACGCTGTAGCAGGCACTGGCAGATCCACAGAGGCGCAAGGAGGTGCAGCTGCACCTCCCTTCACTGGAAACTTCCTTGGGGATGCCAAAATTTGCCCCTTTGCTAGTGCCCACCCATTGTTCGACTAAATGCCTCAAAGACGTTGTATTGTTTGCTGCATTGTGAGACCCTAAATATTTACCTTATATTGTTGGGCTCGATCTCACGAGCATGTAGGATAAAACGGTTCATCAATCGGAGCTCCATAACCAAAGTTATGAATTTTTGAAGTTTTTCTAGAATATTTGAAGTTAAAAGTTGCAGAGGCACGGTTCAAGGAAGAAGAAGACTCTGCGTCAGCGCTTCTGACTCTGATTCTTTTTTAAAATGGTCCAATAGCAAGCCAACACATGTCTATTTCTAATTGGCCTAAATTAAAAAATTCATTAAAAACTCATATGTGTGCCAAAAAATTCATCCAAAATTACCCCAAACTTTTAATCATGTGTACTTTTATTTCATGACCTCCAATTTACATGTGCTTTTGGTTAGATTAATTGGTATTGACTTTTGTTAGATTAATTATGTAATTGACATGGATTTTGTTCATATTTGATATGAATTTTGGTAAACAAATTGTGTCAATGACAAGGATTTTGTTCATATTAATTGATATCCATATATACTATAATCAATTAGTTGTAAATGTAAAACTCTTATTTGTTTTAATTATGAGTGACATTAGTATTGGTTAAATTCTAAGGGCATTTGGTTGTATAATTTTTTTTGAATTTTTAGCCTTATTTTTTTTTAACACACTACTTGGATGTTGGGATTTAAACCCAGGGCCTTGCTTGAGTCCTTTGTAATTTTTAGCCTTTTAAATATTGCACCTCTTTTGAAAAATTCCTGGATCCGCCAGTGGTTGTAGGCTGCAGCTTCGTTCTCTACTCAACACTCCCTTCCTCCACCAAATCTACCCTTACCCAGTAACATAGCCAAGCCGCGCAAGAAACCCGACAAATCACATCAATCCATCTTGGAATTGTTCATATTTTGGGAATTGTTCACCAGACCACCCATTTGATTGGAAAGCTAATACTCCATTCCTAGCAACATACTAAAGCTTTAAAATTCTTTTTAATTCTTATATACATGACCAGAGAATATGAGATCTCAAAATCAATTTGGATTTTCTAGATAGCTAGTGAAATAGGCATTAAGATTTTTGAGTTGGATTTTCTTGATTAGTTGATTTGCAGAGTTGGGTTTGTTGAATCAAAGAATTGGTTTTCTTTTTGGAGAGAGATTGCAGGAGGATGAGCAAAGGCCAAAGGGGAAGGAGAAGGCAGCCAAAGGGATACAACGAAGAAGAAGAAAAGTTGAAAATATAAATTACTTAATTTAAAAAGGAAAAAATAAAAACACAGTTGGCCACATTTAAGTGACGTGGCATATACACATCAGCTGCTATATAAGGTGGTCATCTAATGTGGTCAATCTTGTGTGTCCAAATAGCGTTACTATTAGATTATATTGCATTAAAAACAAAAGTAACAACAAAAACATACCTAAATATCCATGAAGTTTTGTTTTGAATGAAGAAAGTACTTTTCTTGGAGGAGAAAACCTTTTTTTATTTTTTTTATTTTTATAAAATTCTTAAGAACGATAGTTTAGGGATATATATTCCTCCTGTCCTGTGGTAAAGCTTCGATGTTTCCTGTTTTTTAAAGGCTTTCTGTTTTTATTTTATTTTATTATAATTATGCAAAGTTTGAATGCAAAAATAATATAAAAAAATTTATGCAAAGTTTGAATGCAAAAATAATATAAAAAAATGCAAATAGATCGACTTCAACAAGAATCGAACTCTTGCACTTTTGTTAAATGGACAACTCCCCCAGACACACTCTTGTGCAATAATTAGCACACTATACTATATATAAAATTCCTCTAATATTAATATATGTAATATAAAGAAAAAAAAATCGGGGGCCCTCTGCAGTGGCGCCACTTGCGCCACCCCAGGACCGCCCCTGCATAGGTAAACTAACTTATGTCTTCTTTACGTTTTCCTTTTTTCTTCTTGCTTCTTTTTATAGATAATTATTGTTCATGGTGGTAGAGATTTGTTTAGGTCATTTGGGTACCTAAGTAGAAGGGGTTTATGTGGACTACGTACCAAATGGGTTCGGGTGTTGAGATAGTTCATATATAGGTAAGCTAATATATGTCTTCCAAAAATCAAAATTTGGGAGTAACAAATGCATCAGAACTTTAAATTTCTTTAATTTCTTTATCTTTAAGGGAAAAAATAGTCTTAAAAACTAAGTAATAAATGAAAATTGGGTTTTTATTCCACAACTCTACATGAGGGTTTTTTTTCTTCCAACATTTTGGTCGTTGACTAGGTCTATATTGAAAGACCCCAATTATTACACTAAATTAAATAAGAAGTTAATATGATAAGGGCAAAATAATAATTACAAACTATTTAAAATAAAATAAAAATAAGTAAAATCCTCCCATGTTTTTCTTTCCACTACTCCATCTTCCTATCTCTAATAACTAGTATATTTTATCTCGTTTATTCCTAAACAAAGTTGACTGCAGGTGTGTGAGCACAAGATATATTGAGAATATATTTTTTTTTGGGGCAGAATATTGAGAATATTTATGTTTTGCTTGGGAAGGAAGATCTCCGACCGATGGTCCAAATGGAAAATTCTACCCAAAAAAAAGAGGCTATTTAAATATACTACCGGAAAATTGGAAAAAGTCTTGAAGCCAGTTGCAGAAGATACCTGCCAACTGCTCATATCCATCTCTTAGTTGTTAGTATATTTTTGGGTATTGTTTTGCTATTTGTCATTACCTCCCCTCCCCATGCTTTGATCGAATGCTTCTGATTTATTGGACTACGTGTTTAAAAAAATAAAATTAATCAGAGGGTATTTGAACGAATATTTAAAAATTTGACCATTAAAGTGTTTTGCTTTATATAAGAAAATTTGACCATATACAAACATTAAAGTGTTTTGCTATATATAAGGAAATTTGACCTTACAAATTAGACACGTAATTCCATTCAATAAGATTTTGTTTGGTTGGGGAATTTTTTTATTGAAAGTGACGGTAATATACTAAATTCACATATACTACATGGATGCTAGTACTTGAACTCAAGACCTTGTTTGGGGGGTGCAGTATCCTCCAAATCATTACAAGCGATATTCTACTTTAATATAATCTAACCTACAAGGAGAGAGATTTGAATTTGGATGTAAAATGGAGAGCATATTTGCTCTAACCAACTTGGCTAAGTCCATGTCTACATAAAAAAATTTAATTTGATAGGAAAATGGGCAATGGAAATGGTCTCCCTCTCTCTCTCTCTCTCTCCTCTCTCTCTCTCTCTCTCTCTCTCCCCCCAATTAGTCAATAGTTGCAATAAGACCCGTCTGGTTATTATATAGTTGTTGGTCATGCTTAACGGCGATTTATAACTGATAATTGATTATATCCGTTGTGTTGCATCAGAGCCCCACCCACCCCAACAATGAAATCCTTATTGTTGTTCACCTGCTCTTCCATATAGTTTGATCTCCACTCAAAACCAGTTTCAACCCTACTGATCCTTTCCCTAGATTGTATGTTTTTTTGTTTAGGCTGATACGAAAGAAGGCCATTATGGCGACAGCCACAACAGACCTCTTGATAGGCAAAGTTGTAGCCATTCTTGAGAACGAAGCAGCCTCCATAGCTGGTGTTGGTGATCAAGTTGATGAGATTAAGCAGGAGCTGGTCTTCATGAAGTCCTTCTTGGAGGATGTCGACGGCAAGAAAGCGCACACACAAGTAGAGAAAGCGTGGGTCGCAAGCGTTCGAGACTTGGCCTATGATGTTGAAGACATCATTGATGAGTTCGTGTATCATGTGTACGAGCAGGAAAGCGGAGGCCGATTTGTGAGATGGATCAACGAAACCATTCACTTTCCAAAGAAGCTTTGGTATAAGCGAAGAATAGCAAACAAGTTAGAGAGAATCGCCAGAACGATCAAAGCCTTTCCAGAGAGAAATCAGAGATATGTTCTTGTTTTTTCTGTAGAAGGAAAAAGTACTTCTGAGGATGTTCACAAATGGGTGCAGAACAAAGCGGAGGCTTCTCTTTTCCATAAGGAAGATGAACTTGTCGGGATTGAAGGCAAGAAGCAAATGTTAATGGGATGGCTGATGGATGAAGGGAAGCACCAAACTGTTGTGTCCGTGGTCGGGATGGGAGGATCAGGGAAGACAACTCTAGTTGCAAGGACCTTCACCGACAACATTGTGAAGAGCCATTTCGAGTGTTATGCGTGGATTACCGTTTCACAGTCTTACGTGATTGAAGACTTGTTTAGAAGATTGATCAAAGAATTTTACCAAGCAAGGAAGGAAGAGGTTAAGGCAGACTTGAATTCCATGAGTTATAGAGAATTGCTAGAGATTTTGGTGAAATACTTGGAGGCTAAAAGGTATCTGGTTGTGTTGGATGACGTGTGGGATATCAAACTTTGGGAAGAAATAAGGTTATCATTTCCAGATAAAAAACTTGGAAGTCGTGTCATGCTTACAACTCGAAGAGAAGACATAGCATCCTCTGTTTTCGGAGTTGAAAGCCATGTTCATCGGATTCAACGATTGGAAACCAATGATGCATGGGAGCTCTTTTGCATGAAAGCATTCTCAAGTTATCATAACAAATCCTGTTCACCCGAACTTCAACCTTTAGCTCGGGAAATCGTGGAAAAGTGTGAAGGCCTTCCTCTGGCGATCGT
This sequence comes from Prunus armeniaca, assembly GCA_903112645.1. Classification (NCBI taxonomy): domain Eukaryota; kingdom Viridiplantae; phylum Streptophyta; class Magnoliopsida; order Rosales; family Rosaceae; genus Prunus; species Prunus armeniaca. Next base: position 17,367,811 of record CAEKDK010000006.1, read on the forward strand.
GGCCTTAAGCGGTCTTATGTCTTCTAAGAAGACATTTTCAGAGTGGAGCCAAGTCTGCAACAGCTTAAATTGGCATCTGGTGAACAATTCTTTGCTGGAACCTATGAAGAGCATCTTGTTGCTTAGTTTCAATGATTTGCCATATCGGTTGAAGCAATGTTTTCTTTATTGTTGCCTTTTCCCAGAAGATTATTTGATCGTGAATAACAAGCTCATTAGATTGTGGATTGCTGAAGGATTTGTTGAACATGTGAAAGGGTTCACAACAGAACAAGTTGCAGAGAGCTATCTTATGGAGCTCATTTTTCGAAGCATGATACAAGAGAGGCATCACGACACGGAACCAGCATGTAAGATGCATGATCTTATGCGAGAGCTTGCTTTGTCCATTGCAGCAAAAGAAAAGTTTTGTGCTGCATATGATGGGAGCGAAATAACTGAAGAAATTGGAGCCATTCGCTTGTCAATTCAAACTACTAATGGAGAAATTGAACAACGCACAGGTATGTCACGCCTTCGTTCTTTTCTTATCTTTCCCACGGGCATATTCTCGTTCTCTTTTTCAAAGACATCGCCTTTCGAATTTAAATTCTTGAGGGTTCTAGATTTGGAGGATGTCCCAGTTGACATTCTGCCAGATTACGTAATGTATTTATTCAGTTTAAGATATTTAAATTTGAGAAGAACTCAGATTAAGGAGCTTCCAGAATCCATTAGGCAGCTCCGCAACCTTCAAAGCTTGGACATCAGGGAGACAAATATAGAGGCACTTCCAAGGGGCATTTCAAAATTGCTTAACTTGCGTCATCTACTTATGAATCGTTACACACGTGATTATAAGATCTTCAGAAACCTCATTGGGATGAAAGCACCATCAAATATAAACATGTTGAAGTTACAAGCTTTGTCATTTATTGAATCAGAAGGAAATATTCTTAGACTTATTGGAAAGATGACCCAGCTGACGACTCTTGGCATTACAAATGTCAAAGCAAGAGACGAGAAGGACCTATGTGCCTCACTCCAAGAAATGAAGGTCCTTTGCCTCTTGGATTTACGGGCAGCGAATGAAGAGGAATTTCTTCAAGTTGACGCGTTATCTTCTCCACCTCCCCTGCTTGACAGACTTTTTTTGTCAGGGAAACTGGAAAAGGTACCGCATTGGTTTTGTTCACTCAAGTCGCTCACATTTCTGGGCCTGCGTTGGTCTAAACTTGAAGAAGATTTATTGCCTCACATCGAAGCATTGCCGTCTCTGAGATGGCTTTGCCTTAACAATTCCTATGTAGGGACAGAGATGTGTTTCAGAAGAGGTTTCGTAAAGCTTAGATATTTGGAGTTGTTTGGTTTCTCATTGTTGAATAAGGTAACTATAGAAAAAGGGGCGATGCCAAATCTTGAGTTCTTGAGCATTAAAAGATGCTCTAGTTTAGTGGCATTGCCTCAGGGTTTTGAATACCTTACTAGACTAGAAGGATACGGATTTGAGAATGTCTCAGAGCAACTTATAGAGTCCATACAAGAAGGAGGCGTGGATCATCCAAAGGTGCAACACTTGCGTCCGAAATATAAGTAAGTCTTCTATCCTTGCATCGAATTAATTTCATAAATTTAATCATTTGAAACAAGAAAATATTGTTCTCATTCTCACCCTCTGTTAATGCATATAAAACCATATAAATCCTTCCAATTGAAATTCATGAGACACACAATACATATATATACATATTCATTGAAGTTTTGTTTGATAATTACCTTATTGCTTTTGTCCTTTTTGTATATTTTGCAGAAACAAGAAGTCCAAGGATTGAAGTTTTTACCTAGTTTGTCCCAGGAAGAGCCTGTTCTTGTGTGAAGCGTGAAGATTGATCTCGGCTTCTTTTCTGCCTCTTTTAAATCGAATAGAGTATATCCAAGATTCTGTTAATAAATTGCGACTTAAATTTTAATTTTTTTTGGGTGTAGTTTACATCTTTCACTAAAGCAGTTGGCAACTGTATGTCGATGATTTGTCTCTAAGATTTGGACGATGTGCACTTTTATGTTCAGTGTGTAAAACATATAGGCTACACACACAGTATTAGACTTTATATAAATTCTGAAAAAGATGTTAAGAACAAATACAAGTCTTTAGAGAGTAAGGAAATTTGGTTTTAATATGATTATATGCTGGGAAGAACTGTATTGAATAATATCAAAGGTTCCTGCTCTCACAAGTCATCTGAGAAATACTTTTGACCCGAAGGTTCCAGCAATCTTTGAAAACCAATTAGTAGCACACGAAGGTTCTAACTTGGGATGATTTATATGGCTTTACAGCCAGCCATTAACAGAGGTGTGAATGAGAACAATTTCTTGAACACAAGTTTATGAAAGTCAATGGAAGCATAAAAGATACTTACATGTGCTTCTTACATGTCTCGTCGACAATTAGCATCCTTACATGATCCACAGCTCCTTCTCGTACGGATTCTGTAAATTGCTTTGAAACACTCTCAAATACATATCCTTCTAGTTTAGTAAGGTGCTCAATACCCTGTGGCAATTGTCTCTAATCTAAAGCACTTATTAATGTCTAAGAACTCGAGATTTGACATCACCCCTTTTTCTATAGTTATCTTATTTAAGAATGAGAAATTTAGAACCTCCAAATATCTAAGATTTACAAAGCCCCTACTGAAACACAACTCTTTCCTAACAGACGAATTATCAAGGCAAAGCAAACGTAGAGAGCGCAATGCTTCAATATGAGGTAGTAAATTTTCTTCAAGTCTGGAATCACCTAGAAACAAATTTGTGAGACAGTGGAGTGAGCAAAACCAATGTGGTACCTTTTCCAGTTTGCCGCTCAAATAAAGTCTATCAAGGTAGGGAGGCGGTGAAGGCAATGCCTCAACTCGAAGAAATTCCTCTCCATCAGCTACAAATAAAAGCAAGCGGGAAAGGACCTTCATCTCTTGAATTGAGGCACATAGGTCCTCCTCTTCTCCTTCTTTCACATTTATAATGCCAAGTAACGTAAGCTGGGTCATATTTGCAATAAGTCTAATAATGTTTCCTTCTGATTCAATATATGCCAAAGATTGCAATGTCTTCATCTTACTAATACTTGATGGTATTCTTACCCCAATTGCCTTTCTAGAAATGGACCCGCCCACAATTAAATGGCGTAAGTTTAGCAACTTAGAAATCCCTCTTGGAAGTGCCTCTATATTTGCCTCCATGATGTTCAAGGTCTGAAGGTTGCGGAGCTGTCCAATGGATTCTGGAAGCTCCTTAATTGGAGTTCCACTCAAATTTAACTATTTTAAATTGAATAAGGACGTTAGATTGTCTGGCAGATTATCAAGTGGGACATCCTCCAAATCTAGAACCTTCAACAATTTAAGGTCAAAAGGTGATTTATTTGAGAAAGAGAATGAGGATACGCTAGTGGCAAAGACGAGAAACGAACGAAGCTGTGATATATCTGTGCATGATCCAATTTCTCCATCAGTTGTTTGAATTGACAAACGAAGTGCCCCAGTTTCCTCTAGTGTTTCACTCCCATCATGTACAAAACGCAATTTTTTTTTTTTTTTTTTTGTGTTTGCTATAGACAGAGCAATCTCCCACAAAAGATCATGCATCTTACATGATGGGTGTTAATCTCGATACATTTCCTGTAGCATGTTACGGAAAACGAGTTCCATAATATAGCTCTTTGCAACTTCTTCCGGCGTGACCCCTTTGACATGCTCAACAAATCCTTCAGCAATCCACAATCTAATGAGCCTATGATTTATGATCACATGATCTTCTGGGAAAAGGCAACAATATAGAAAGCATTGCTTCAACCGGTATGGCAAATCATTGAAACTAAGCAACAAGATGCTCTTCATTGGTTCTAGCAAAGAATTGTTCATTAGATGCCAATTTAGGCTATTGTAGACTCTGAACCTGTTTGGGCCAAAAGAAATCGCACGTCAGCCCACTTCTCACAAGGGCCCATAAAACAAAAAGACGGAGGATTGGGCTTTGATTCAAATAAATAAGAGAAAGCCCAAAACCAAATCAGAAGGTCCATGACTTTTTACAAAATGGCTGACTTGTAAAAACATCAAAATGGCAATCAACCACTGATCTCAAAACCTAGAATACAAAGTTAGCAAGATCTTTTGGGAAGCCTATTCTCAGAACCCACGTGACTACCTAACTTGGGAAAGTCAACAATTTCAACTATCACAAAAAGTTGATTGGGAATTAAATGAAAGCAGGTCATTACCAAAAGACTTCTATGAAACCTTGGGGCTAAAAGATCAAAATCCTTTTTTATACAATTCTACGTTAGAGCAGGTGATCCTTCCAAGAGATAAGCAAACTACAAACTCAAAAGAGATAAGCAGGAAAACAAGGAGTTGTTCAAATTGGAAAATCAAACTAACCATCACGGTTTGAGCTCTCACAAGGGGCAGTTGGAATTAAAGAGGGGTTAGGTTCTCTTTCAAAAAACAGAGAAGTGATTTGTCTTAAAGAACTGACCATTGAGGGTTTATCTGCCAGAATTCATAAAACCCCCTTTTTTATTTCATTTAAAAATGAAAGATCTTTTGAGAAATTTGCCGCCCATTATTAAAAGAGAAAAACCCTACTCCAAAGCATTTCTTATAAATATAGGAGAGGGTGAACAGAGCAGAGGACTCAATTCAACAATCAATCAAACAATCAAATATCAACCAAAGGCAAAAACTCAAAATGATCACTTGATCATTGAGAACCGTCAAAACAAACTGAAGCAACCAAAAGCTCATTTGAAGCAACAAAAGAAGCCAGCTATAGATAAGAACTTAAAAGTTCAGACTTAGAGAAATAAGTCATTCAAAATGAGACTTCTCTCGTTACAAATTTGGTTCAGCAAAAGCCAAGACAAGCAAAGTTTCAGTTTTCACAAATATGAAAACCTTAACAAATTTATGGAGAGCCCTGGTCAAGCAGAATATGTACTATAGTGCAGTTCCAACTCAGTAAGTCCTCAAATCCAGCCATTTATGCCCCTTCAGACTGAAGAGGTCACAGTTCTGCCGGTCAAAAAGCCTCCCAAGGCTTAAAGTATATTGAAGCTCTGCCAAAATTGAACTTTGGTATCGATTTATAGCTGAAGCTAAGCAGTTGAAGTTGTTGACAGTTCAGTCTAGCACAAACATACCCAGTCCAGCCCGGATCAGAAGCTTCTATCCATGCAGAAATGGAGTTTCAACCATCTTTTTGTCTTTCTAAAGTTGATTTTTCCCTTTCTAGTTTTGTAAAGGGCAGTTCTGCCTAAAACAGTCCACTCTATTTATCATTTATTCTGGCAAGAACTACCAATCTTGTACTAAGATAAATTGTGAAGTCCTCACGAGTCTGAGGCAAGAAAAGAACTTACTTGGGAGATATTCCTCACTCAAATTCACAATCGCTTGTTTAGAAATCTATAACTTGGGGCGCAAGTTATCTGTTTCAAAGAAGTCTGCTAAGATTTTTCATTAGTAGCAGTGGCACGCTCGCACACCAAAGAAAGTTGGCTTGTTGACCAGTCAATGGTTTTCAAGGCAATGGGGAACTGTGCCCTTCCATAACATGAGTAAACTCAAAACGGGCCAACAGCTCCACTCTGTAAGTGACTTCTTAGAAGACAAAAGGCCACTTAAGGCTACAATTGCAAGAGGTAGGCCTTCACACTTTTCCACAAGTTCCCAAGCTAATGGCAGATGTTCAGGTGAACAAGATTTGTTATGATAACTTGAGAATGCTTTCATGCTGAAGAGCTCCCACGCATCACTCTTTCCCAGTGATGGGATCTTGTGAACATGGCTTTCAACTCCAAAAGAATAGGATGCTATGTGTACTCTTCGAGTTGTAAGCATGACTAGACTTCCAAGTTGTTTATCTGGAAATGAAAACCTTATTCTCTCCCATAGAAGTATGTCCCACACATCATCCAATGCAACTAGGTACCTCTTAGTTTCCAAGTAGTTGACCAAAATCTCAAGCAATTCATTATAGCTCATGACATTTATGTCTGCAAGGACCTCTTCTTTCCTTGATTTGTGGAATTCTTTGATCAATCTTCTAAGTAAGTCTTCAATCACGTAAGATTGGGTAACAGTAATCCAAGCATAACACTCGAAATGGCTATTCAGAGCGTCGTTGGTGAAAGCCCTTGCAACTAGAGTTGTTTTGCCTGATCCTCCCATCCCGACCACGGAGACAACAGTTTGGTGTTGCTCTTTGTTCATCAGCCATCCCATTAAAATTTTCTTACCGCCTTCAATCCCAACGAGTTCATCATTCATATGGTAAAGAGAAGACTCTGCTTGGTTCTGCACCCACCTGCGAATATCTTCAGAAGTACTTTTTCCTTCTACAGTTGCACCACCACCATATCTCTGATTTCTCTCTGGAATAGCTCTAATCGCCACAGTGATTTCTTGTAACTTGTTGGCTATTCGACGCTTATACCAAAGCTTCTTCTGAAAGTGAATGGTTTTTTTGATCCATCTTGCAAATGGACCGCTGCTTTGCTGCTTGTACATGTGATACATAAACTCATCAATGATGTGTTCAACATCACTGGCCAAGTCTTGAATGCTTGCGACCCGCGCTTTCTCTACTTTTGTGTGTGCTTTGTTGCCGCCATCAACATCCTCTAAGAAGGATTTCATGACCACCAACTTCTGCTTAATCTCATCAACTTGATCACCAACACCCGCTATGGAGGCTGCTCACTCTCAAGAATGGCTACAAATTTGCCAACGAAGATGTCTGCAGCAACTGATGCCATAATGGCCTTATTTTGGTATATGCTTAATCAAAAGAACAAATCTGAAATTGATTTAGGGGAGCAATCAATCTTATGCATATTCGAAAAAGCATTTCAGTAATTGTTGTTATAAGTGTTTGTACAAATTTCCCCACGAGAATATTCGATTGGAAAGATTCCCCTTTCTTCTTCGCCGCCTCCTTCTCCCTGCAAAATAGAACCAATAAGAGGACCACACCCGGGGGGTGTTGGCCAAAGGCCCTCCGATGCCTAAATTAGTTCAATTGAATTGTATAGAAAACAATAGCTAATAGGGTACGGAGATGTGTTTATGGTATAAACCGGGCTGCCGTAGCCTTATGTTAAAGAGAGAGAGAAAGGAGGTGGCTAGGGTTTGAGAGGAATTTTCTGCAGAGTTTCAGTAGGGATTTCAGACGTACCTCAACCCTTGTGTGTGGCCATCCTTTTATAGTTGTCTTGGAGGCTAGGGTTTCAGAGGAATAATTCCGTAGATGGAAGGGAATTATTCCTCCCCTTTATGGAATTGATTTGATTAATTAGGGATTTGATTTATTAGGGTAAATCAAATCCCTAATTGTGGTAGGTATCAAATCAAATCCCATTTCAATTAGGTAACTCCTCATTTAATTGAGAATCGGGGTAGGAATCAGGAATCAATTCTCAACCCAATTAGGTAATCTTCAATTTAATTGGGTAACCCCCAATTAAATTGAGTAACTCCCAATTAGGTTGATTAATTCCCAATTAGGTCAAATAATCCCCAAATTGAATGAATTATTTGACCTAGGGTTTTGATTTAATTTGGTTACCACAATAAGCATGACCGATCGATGGAAATATGCTCTCTCAACTAGCCACTATCACATTTCGCAATAAAACAAGTATAGAGATTAAACAACTGTTGGGGATTCTCCAATCCATTTGATGATGAATGCTCCATGAACTGTGATAACTTCAAGTCACCCAAATCGATTGCATTCGCCTCGTAAACAATGGTAAAAAAGTAATGCCAGCCAAGGTATTTGGCGTTTAGGATCTCTCCTTCAAGATATTAAAAGTTTATGCCAGCTAAGTTCAACGTATTAAAAGTTTATGCTAGCTGATACGCGTTAAGCAAAGTTCTAGCAAATTTTGACGGAAATATCAATAAAACATCAATATCAATTAAAATTAAATAAAAACCTTTGAGATATATGTTTATTTGAGTCAATTATAAGAAATTGATCAAACTTAATTGTTTGGTGGGCTTGTGTGGCTTGTAGGACAGAGACGATCTTTGAACCTTCCACGGGAAGGAGGCAAGTATTTTCCTTTATATATATATATATATATATATGCATTGAAGTTATTTGTTTCATAATTACATTACCCAATATATAGTTCTCACGTGTTGGACTTGAATGTTTGACTCCGATATAGACTTGGCTCAATGTGTGGCCCACTATGTGGTGGTCCCACATGCAGGAGCGTATTGAAGAATATAAATCTCATATTGGAAACTTGACAAAATAAATTACAACTTATAATAAGTGGTTTCACTACTAATTGCACCGAGGCCTTTTATGATAAAACCCCACACCTATTAGGCTTTGTAAGTGGTTAAGTTGGGGGCAATATCGGTGTTGTTAGTAGTGGATAGATTTCTTTATACTTAATCTAACCTACTGGTACATAGTTTGACATACTTTTCCTTATGGTAGCTTTCTTTAAATACGGCTTCAATTTATTCATCTATATTTTTTAATTTTAGCTTTGGAAGCGATTCAGGGGGGACGCAAGGGAGGCGTTTCACATGAGCAAAGTGAGCGACTGCACATGGCCCCCTTTGAAGAGAACCCCACATTAAATATTAATTTACATTAATATGTTGTTGTAGCTTAGTAATTATTTGAATTTCATTTTCATTTTTTATTTGTCTTTCAGTACAAAATAAGGAAAGATGGGCCCCATAATAAATATTATTTTATTATATTGGTATCGATTGCTTTGGCTTCTCCAATATTAATAGGAGAGTCCCGTTGAACTAAGGACCTAAAAATGAGGTCCTATTTAATAGGAAGTGTTGAAACCAAAAAAAATTCGGCCAAATAAATATGATCATTTATTTCAAATAAAAATTAAATGATAAAGTCAAACCAACATGAGTTCCCAAAATTTTTGGGATATCTGTTATGTTTCAAACTGGTGTTGAGGCCCAAAAAATCCACGGTCGGGCCCGAATAAATTATCGGCCCAAAATGACACTCTATCAAGGAAAGGCGTAAAGCGGAGTACACAAAAACCCGCCACATGCGAGTTGCAATCCACATGCCATGCTAAATAAATAATTCGTCATGCTAGAATATATCGGCCCTGCAAATCCATGCTAATTATCCCATCAAGCATAATAAAAAGCATGCCAAGCGATGTGCCATGCCAAGCGACATGCCATGCCATGCCAAGCAGGAAATCATTATTACACACCCAACCACGCTACAAGCCTAAGTGGGCCCAAGCCACTCGAATGCCCGGGGCTTGCTTGAGTGGGTTGTGGTATGGATGGTAATAAATCAACATGAGGCCCATTGATGGGCCGAGAAATGGAAAGTCTCGGGTTGCTTGGGAGCCTCGAGACTCAAGCCCATTTCTTAGGCCCAAACATGTGGGTGAGCAAAAGAGGAAAAGAAATAGCCCAAATAACCCAAATAACCCAAATAGCCCCAAATAGCCTATTGACTCAAAAGCCCAATATTTAACAAAATAGCCCACTTATTTAATGAACTACCTTGGCCCATACAAAGCTTCGCAATAAGCCCACAAAAGCCTCAGCCCTTTGCTGGAAAAATAGAAGCCACGTAGAGAAGGTTTGCAGGTTCATTAAACAAAACCTCCAGACATGGGGGGAGCAAGTTCCAAGCAAGAAACATTCAAGGAACCAAAGAATATTAGCCTGCGAGCTGCCAGAAACACCATTCGAACCAGCATATATTTCCCAACTCCTTTTCCCATCAGACTTGGCCATGGAAAAGAGATAAGAAAGCAATAAAAGAAATGGTTGGGAATGGAAATCTGTCACTGAGACAGCTGCGGGAAAATGGGGCCTTGAGCTCCCAAAGTTCCTGATTTTGTGCTAATAAACAGAGGAAATTTCACCAAGATAGGAAAAGCCAGGGGAGGAGAAGAGAAAGGAAGGGAAAAGCTTAGCCAAAATGGGTAGAAACCATTAGGGTTTCTTGGGAAGGGATGATTTCCAGCGCCTATAAAATGAGGCATCTTCTACCCAACAAAAACAACCCACGCCCGGAGAGCAAGCTTTCTCTCTAACTTGCAAAAACCCAGCAGTCTCGTGCACTGTTCACCATCTTCTCCATTCTTCTCTTCTGGCAAACAGAGTATCTGTCAAGCTGCCAGAAGAGCATTGTTCTTCATTTCTCTCTTCCTAGCCAAATCTCCTACAAAATCTCTCTTTTCTCACCTTAACACTTCCCTTTTTCCCTCTAAGAAAGCCTAAATTTCCTCTTAGTGCTAAACTCATGTTGATTTTGCTCTCATGCCACATGCCTCTCATGCCAAGCTTAAAATTTTATATGTAAGCATGCATAAATTATCTGTAAGCTGCCATTATTTTGGTTGGTGAAGGTAACCAAAATACTTCCTAAGGCTCTACTACCCTTTCGAGGTATTTTGGGGCTTAATTTTCGAACTCAGGCAAAGGGGACAATTTCATCAGTCTGCCCTTTTTTACAGCAGCCCAGCCCATTTGCAGCTGCTGGAGGAAAAAGTCCCCTACATAAATTGGTAAGGCTAAAGCTGATCAACACTTACTTGAAATTCAAAAAGTGTTGTGTTTTCAAAGGAGTCTTATCTAGTTGGCCTATAAAAAGGCTACAACAGAAAAAGAAAAAGAAAAAAAGGAGTCTTTTCTTTTATATATTCATGGGTGAGAAACTCCGAAATTATTTGGATGCAAATCAATGGGTTAGTAACCCCAAAGTTATTTGGATGTAAAAATCCATATAGGTGAGAAACCCAGAACCTACAAATAAAAGCAATCTGAAAAATGAGTTCAAAGATCCATGACAATTAGCAAACGAAATAGGTTCACATATGCAAATTAAAAAAAAACAAAACAGCAAAAGGAAGGGGTTGCCTTGGTACGGTGCGATGGACTTGAAAAAAAAAGAAAAAAGAGATGAAGACAGCCACGCTTTTTGGCCTGGCTATGTGGCAGCTACAAACCGAAAAAGAAAAAAAAATTGAATAGAAGGGCTGCCGCGTTTTTTTTTTTGGCAGCATATGGGGGCAACAAACAACAAGAGTTTAGGGCTGTTGGCAAATAAGATAGCCATGTTTCTTTGGCAGTTTGTTGTTGGCAAACAAAAAAGAAAAAAAGAAAAAAGAAAGTGGCAGTTTGGTGTTGTGCAGCAAACCAAAAAAAAGATAAAAAAAAAGAGAAGAAAAATAAACAAAAGAAGGCTTGGAGGGGGGGGCACGTCCCGTTCGACAGATTGGCTTTGAAGCAAAACAAAAGCATGGGCTTGGTGCGTGAACAGGCAAGAAGAAAAAAAATATATAGTTGAAAAGAAAAAAGATGGGTTTTGGGTGTGTTTATAAAGTGTTTTGGGTGTTGAGTTTTTTTATAATTTCAATCCCCATTTTGGGTGTTTTAGTGAAACTCCCATAAAAAAAAACCATATATGAAATGGACTTTAGAAACACACTCAAAGCCCATTTACAACATAACAAAAAAGCTTTAACTTCTTTTAAATTACAAAACTGCCATTGATTTCTTAAAACAAACCCAACCCCAAAACCTTATAAAAAAAAACCCAAAACACTCAATAGGGCATTAAATTAATTTAATAATCAAAATTAAATTCAATAGTTCCAGCTATCATTTTTTTGGGTATGTTTATAAAAATTAAATGGTGTAGAGTTTATTTATAGTTTTAGTGCTAAGAATGAGTATATGATTAAATATATCTAATAAAAATTGCTCATTATTTTTCTTGGACATTGACAAAAAGAAAAATGGTACAAAACCATCCAATTTTTCCCATGGGTCATCTACCCATGCAAATTTCATTGAGATTAATTTCAAATCTCTCAAACAGAAATTCTCAATTAGTGGGCTATACGCACCCATTAATTTCCAATTTTTTTTACTCATGAGTCATCTATCCATGAAAATTCAAATGAGATTAAATTCAAATCTCTCAAACACAAATTCTCAATTAGTGGGCCAAACTTACACATTAATTTCCAATTTTTCCCCTTGGTCATCTATTTATGAAAATCTCCAAATTGTCCCAAAGATACAAATTCTCAATTAGTGGGCCACACTTACTCATTAATTTCCAAATTTTGGAACTACGTCGGTTTGATCCCATTAAGGGTACGTAGGTAGTAAGATAGACGCAACTGCAACCAAATTTGAATCAATGGTTACATCAACCAAATTCCCACAAATCAAATATCTATCTTCACACAAATCAATTCCGAACTACGTTGGTTTGATCCCATCAAGAGTACGTAGGCAATCTAGCATCATAATAGACGCAACCGCAACCAAATTTGAATCCCTGGTTTATTCTTAACCAAATTCACCCCAAACACACATCAAAATCGAATCCCTAGTTAATTAAGCTAAATTCACTCAAACATTTTTTTTAAAATCAAATTCATTCCCCCTTTTGCAATGAGTCATTTATTCATTGCAATTCTTTGAACTACGAGTGGTTTGATTCTTGTAAGGAATACGTAGGCACCCTGAGGTTAGACTTGGGAGCAGCCGCAAAACCAAACACTCACGTTCGGTTTCTTTATGATGGAATCAAAGGGTGTTCCATTGAAGTAAAGGATTGTAATTAAGAGACACTGCGTCTCGAATGGGTTGAACCTAAAATAATGTTGGGAGGATCACATTTTCCTTCAACAGGGAGCTTTAGTTTTAAAACACAATATAATTTACTAATTTGGAAGATATGAATACAATTTTATTTAATTAGCATAAGGCCAAAGACCAAAATATAGTACCTAATTTTACAAAAATATCATTAAAAAATATCAAAATTACACACAATACCACTCCTTCTGAAACAAACATACTATGCCACATGTCCATGTCTAGCCAACCGTCACCGCCAACCACCCCACCATGGTCGGCCATTTCCACTGCCGCTGGCCACCGTCAGACTCCAGCCACAGCCCGCCACCACCCACCACCGTTGGACTCCAGCCGCCGACCACCTGCCCCCGTCGGACTCCCACAGCCGACCATTTGCCACCATCGGACTCCCGCCGTCGGCCACCTGCCACCACCACCATCGGGCGCCATCGCCCGTCGTCGGCCTGTCACCGTCTGCAGGAGACCAACTCCGTTGCCCTTTATTCAGCTTTTATAAAAAGAAATTGTGTCATTGAAGGGACTCGAACCTTGACCCTCAAAGGAGGAAAGCTCACTCACAAACCACTACACCAAACTTGATTTTGTAATATTTATTCAATTATACAATATTTATATAAACAATCAACGGTTAAAAAAAAAAATCGTTTCAACACTTATACAAAAATTGCAAATAAAAACAGAAAACACAACAAAAATACAATGTAGATATCAATTATGTTAAAAAAAACAAATACAAAAACGAAAACATCTACAAAAATGGAAATTGCAATATAAAAAAACCAATACAAAAACGGAAACATTTACAGAAGCAGAAACTGCAATGCATAAATAGAAGCTGCAATACAAAAATGGAAACTGCAATGCACAAACGAAAACTACAATACAAAAACAGAAACTGCAATGCTGAGTTTGGGCAAAACTGCTCAGCTCTAGAGTTAAGCAAATTGGTGAGGTTGAAGGCCAAGGAAAGAACAAAAATGCAATTGTAATTAAATGAGCAATGCAGTTTCCAAAAGTCCAATTTTGAGTTCCCTTACTCTTGGGTAGTTCTACTCTTCTCTTGCCCACCCAATTCCTCATATGGGTAACCTCTACTATTCAAATTGGTGAGGTTGAAGGCTAAGGAAAGAGCAAAAATCTAATTATAATTACCAAAATTGCAATGTAGTTTGTGAAAAATTACAATGCAGAACCCGTGTAAAATTTCATTGAATTACAGCTTAAATGGTAATGCAAGATATTATATGACTCTGGAATCCTTGTATTAGAGTTGTATCAAATCTGGAATCAGCTTCAAAAGAAAATAAAGCTCCCTCTTCGAGAACTCTAGCTTTGATTTCACTTGCATTTGCATCTTCCTGTCTCCTTCCAATAGATTCTTGTGCCCCCCCTCCCGCACGTCTTCTGCTATTGTTGGCTTAATCATATCTGACACCGCCTCCGTGATCTCTTGCACAAGATTTACTATCACTCCCTCGATTCCCATTAGGTGCTGCATCTTGCTACTGCCAACAACGCGCCGTACGAAGTCACAACCACTTTGCCATCGCGACCCTTGGACTTAAGAGAGAGAGAATGGAGTCCTCTGGACTCATGAGATAGATCTGGTTTTGGCAAAGGCTCTTAAGAAAGGGTAAAATTGTATTTTACCCCTATAATTTAGACATGCCCAACGAATCTGGGCCTCTTCTTTGGCCTAATCCAAAATAACAATTTTTTCCTAAGTGTAGGGGGTTTTTTGTTCCAACAGCCTGACGAATGGGCATGTGCTGCTGTAAGAAGACAACGAGCAAAATCCCCAAATGCCTGAGTTCGAAAAACAAGCTCCCAAGAGAGTTTTTAGAAAATCTAATGAGACTTTAAAAGAACACTCTCAGGATCACTTCATTAACACCCAAATAAGCATGAGGATTTCATTAATGGCTTAGCCTGAGGAGTATGTGGCATGGGAGCTAAGCTTTCACAAGTTTAGCAATTTGAGAGAGAGAAAACAGCGTGGGTTTCTTACAGAAGAAATATTAGTACGAGCCCTATCCTAAAAGAAGAAGAAAGATGAACAGAAGAGAGGTTTGGGGTGGCTTGAGTAAATTCCAGATTGCTTGACAAAGCTTGGTCAAACTCTGGATCGTTGAGTTGTGGTTGTCTTTTCTGGGTAGCAAAAGTCTCCTTTTATAGGCGTTAGGAGCTCTAATTTCGTATGGTTTTCCTCTTCCTTTTTCCTTGGCAGCTCCTACTTAGCCCTATTTTGATGAATTTCTCCATCTAAGGAGCATGGGTAAGGAACCCTTTATGGTTCCAATGGTTTGACACAGCTGGGCTTTCCCATAGAGGGGAAGGCACCACCTGCTTTCCTTATGTTTTCTCCAAGGCAGAGCTTACAGAGGAAAAGGGGAGAGATGGAGCCTTTTGTCCGATGGACACTTTTCTCACCTCCATGGATTTCCTCTAGTCTTGCCGTGGCTCCCTTATGACCATTGTTTGGAATTCAAACGGGAATAGGACTTGACGCCAGATTTTTGCAAGTTGCTGGGCTTGGGCTTGTACATATGGTATTGGGTCCTCTGGCTTTGTTGCTTCTATCGTTTAATAGGCTTTCGTCAAGCTGCTGGAAAGGCTTTCCCTTTAATTCTATTGATGTGGGCTGGGCTAAATATCTTGGCAGGTTCTTTGGTGTCTTCCTAGAGCATTGGTCAATTTTTTCTCCTCTTTCTCATGCTAACCCATATGCTTGGGTTCTAGGAACGGGCTTGAGTTCCAAAGCCCCCAAGTGGCTTTGAAACCTACGTTCCTTGAACCCTCAATGGGCCCCGTGATTGCTTGTTTCCTTCCATACCACAACCTTCTCAGTAAGCCCCGGTTAATTTTGTGGCTTGGGCCCACTTAAGCTCGTGACGTAGCTTGGTATTAGAATGCGCATGATTTCTATGCTCGTGCTTGGGGTTTTATTATGCCATGATAGGCTATAGTCGGGCCAAGTAGCACCGAATGAGCATGTGAGCGTGATTTAGTAATATCGGTATGTCCTTGGCTCCTTCTGCACGTGCTTGTTTAGCATGATTTGTGGCTTGTAGCTTGTGTTGACGGCTCTTATAAATTTTCTTTTATCCCGATTGAGCTTATTTTGCATCCAATTACCCATATTGGGCTAAGGATTAATTTGGGCTTAGCCCCTTAGATTTTTGGGCCTCAACACTAAGTATTAAAACCCAAACTAAAATACACAATGTCTCAAATACTAATTAGTAAAGTTAATTATGTCTAATACCTAATTTTTCTTATTTATTATTTAATTTGATAAAGTTCATTGAATTAATCCAATTATACGTATAATTAGTAGTTTAAACCTTTCATCTTGCTCCCTATTTTACCCAAACAAACCCTAACTATTCTAATTCAAAAAAGAAAAAAAAAAGAAAAAAAAATCAATTTTACAATCTCTGCACTCACAGCTGTCAGCCAAAAGAAACTAATGGAAACCCAAGGGGGATTAGCCTATTGCACAAATGCAAAGCAACCCAGCCAAACTTCGACAATAAGAAAAGCCACTCAGACGCATAGATTGTTTTCGATTTAGCCACTATCTAGTTCATTGATTTCTTGGCTATGTGGATGAATAAAAAAATTCAGAATCAGATGATCTGAGAAAAATGCCATTTCCGTGGGATACTACTCCATGGAAACAAATAAGAAAAAGAGAAACAAAGATTGGATTTTGTTATTGTTGAAATGGAAAGAACAAAACTGGGCAAAATATTGATTATGTTGTCCGATTGGTGATGGATTGGAAAACAAAAGATAGGTTTGTGAAGAACACCTAGTGAAACATATAATAAAACCAAGACTATAGGGTTTAGGGTTTAGGGAAGAAATCAATGAACTATACGTAGGTAAGACAGGAGAAGTCCGTACAAGGGCTATATAATCAGTTGAGAAAGGACGAAAGAAAAAAGAAAAAAAAAGTTGTAAAAAATTAATGAAAATATCTGCCATATAGCTCGATCGTCGTGATCTTTTGACCTGTCCAAATGAGCACGGCACTGGATGGAGACGGATCGTTGGGTCTAACACTCTTAAGGACAGAGATTCGGCAGTTGATAATAATAATACAAACCTATCTTTTGTTTTTCAATCCATCACCAACTGGACAACAGAATCAATATGTGGCTGTACATACAGCTGCTAAATTACAACTGACATGCTACTTTAATAGACTAATCTAGCTTAACTTAATATTATTTAATTAGTTATTTATATATTAAAACTTTTTTTATATATTTATTAATTTAAAATAAATATATCATTTATAGGACTGAATTCAGATATGAGGATAACAATACCATCCCGTCCTACTCAGATATTTTTTAAATTGAGATTCCCGTGCCTGCGCCCAATTTCCCCGTGCCCACTTTTGGAGATCACAGTGCCCGCTCCCATTTTCCCCGTGCCCACTTTTTCAGCAATAATAGAACCATAGCAAGATTTCTAAGCAACAATTGATCATCTCTCTCTTCTAGTACATCTGAGCTGAGCCCCAACCCACCAACACACAATCGAATCCTATCTTCTCACATGTATTTTGATTTTTAAATTTTGTGTTTCATCTGGTTGATTGCTCCCCAGAATTAATTCTAGATGTGTTGTTTTGATTAAGCTAGCATATACCAAAATAAGGCCATTATGGCGTCAGCTTCAGCAGACCTCTTCATTGGCAAATTTGTAGCAATTCTCGACAGTGAAGCAGCCTCCATAGCGGGTGTTGCTGATCAAGTTGATGAGATTAAGCGGGAGCTGGAATTCATGAAAGCCTTCTTAGCGGATGCTGACGGGCGCAACAAAGCACACACACAAGTAGAGGAGGTGTGGATCAGAAGCGTTCGAGACTTGGCCAATGATGTTAAAAACATCATTGATGAATTCATGTATCACGTGTACGAGCAGCAAATTGGCGGTCGATTTGCCCCGTGGATCCACAAAACCATTCAGTTTCCAAAGCACCTTTGGTATAAGCGTAAAATAGCCAAGAAGTTGCAGAAAATTGCGATTGCAATTAGAGCTATTCCAGAGAGAAATCAAAGATATGGTGGTGGTGCAGCTGTAGAAGGAAAAAGTACTTCTTCTGAGGATATTCTCAGATGGGTGCAGAATCAAGCGGAGTCTTCTCTTTATCAGAAGGATGATGAACTTGTCGGGATTGAAGGCCATAAGAACTTGTTAATGGGATGGCTGAGGGATGAAGCCAAGCACCAAACTGTTGTGTCCGTGGTCGGGATGGGAGGATCAGGGAAGACAACTCTAGTTGCAAGGACCTTCACCGACGACGTTGTGAAGAGCCATTTCGAATGCTATGCGTGGATTACTGTTTCCCAGTCTTATGTGATTGAAGACTTACTTAGAAGATTGATCAAAGAATTCCACAAAGCAAAGAAGGAAGCGGTCCCTGCAGACATGAATGCCATGAGTTATAACGAATTGCTGGAGATTTTGGTGAACTACTTGGAGACTAAAAGGTACCTAGTTGTATTGGATGACGTGTGGGATGTCCACCTTTGGGACAAAATAAGGTTTTCATTTCCAGATAAACAACTTGGAAGTCGAGTTATGCTTACAACTCGAAGAGAAGACATAGCATTCTCTTCTTTTGGAGTTGAAAGCCGTGTTCACAAGATTCAACCGCTGGAAAAAGGTGATTCGTGGGAGCTCTTCAGCATGAAAGCATTCTCAAGTTATCCAAACAAATCTTGTTCAACAGAAATTCTGCCGTTAGCTCGGGAACTTGTGGAGAAGTGTGAAGGCCTACCTCTTGCGATCGTAGCCTTGAGTGGTCTTATGTCTTCTAAGAAGTCACTTACAGAGTGGAGCACAGTCTACAACAGCTTAAATTGGCATTTAACAAACAATCCTTTGCTAGAACCTATGAAAAGCATCTTGTTGTTTAGTTTTAATGATTTGCCATACCGATTGAAGCAATGCTTTCTATATTGTTCCCTTTTCCCTGAAGATCATGTGATCGTAAATAATAGGCTCATCTCATTGTGGATCGCTGAAGGATTTGTTGAACATGTCGAAGGGCTCACGCCAGAAAAAGTTGCAAATGGCTATCTTATGGAACTCATTTTTCGTAACATGCTACAGCAAAGGTTTCGAGGACCCCTCCCAGCATGTAAGATGCATGATCTTTTGAGGGAGATTGCTCTGTCAATAGCAAAACAAGAAAATTTTTGCGCTGTACATGACGGCGGGAGTGAAACAACAGAAGAAACTGGGGCACTCCGTTTGTCAATTCAAACAACTAATGGAGAAATTGGATCATGCACAGGTATATCACGGCTTCGTTCGTTTCTCGTCTTTGCCACTGCCGTATCCTCATTCTCTTTCCCAAATAAATTACCTTTTGACCTTAAATTGTTGATGGTTCTAGATTTGGAGGATGTCCCAATTGATAATTTGCCAAACAATCTAACGTCCTTATTTAATTTAAAATATTTAAATTTGAGTAGAACTCCAATTAGGGAGCTTCCAGAATCCATTGGAAAGCTCCGCAACCTTCAGACCTTGAACATCACGCTGACAAAAATAGTTGCACTTCCAAGAGGGATTTCCAAGTTGATAAACTTGCGCCATTTACTTGTGGGCAGGTTCATTTTCGGAAATTTTATTGGGGTAAGAATACCATCAAGTATTAGTAAGATGAAGAAATTGCAATCTTTGGCATATGTTGAATCAGAAGGAAATAGTATTAGACTTGTTGGAAAGATGACCCAGCTTAAGAACCTTGGCATTACAAATGTGAAAGAAAGAGACGCGGAGGACCTATGTGCCTCAATTCAAGAGATGAAGGTGCTTTCCTCCTTGGGTTTAATTGTAGCAGAGGGAGAGGAATTTCTTCGAGTTGACGCATTGTCTTCACCGCCTCCCTACCTTGATGTACTTGACTTGGTCGGCAAACTGGAAAAGGTACCACATTGGTTTTGTTCTCTCCAGTCTCTCACAAAATTGAATCTGCATGGGTCCAGACTTGAAGAAGATTTACTACCTCATATTGAAGCGTTACCCTCTTTACATTTTCTTTTCCTTGATGATGCCTCTGTTAGGAAAGAGTTATGTTTCAGCAGAGGCTTTGTGAAGCTTCGATTTTTGCGGTTGGGGAATCTCGCATTATTAAATAAGATAACTATAGAAAAAGGGGCGATGCCAAATCTCAGGGTCTTATACATTCATAGTTGCATGATGTTAGAAACATTGCCACAGGGTATTGAGCACCTTACTGAACTACAACAATACAGATTTGATAATGTTTCAGAGAAGTTTAGAGAGTCCATAAAAGAAGGAGGTGTGGATCATCCAAGGATGCTACTCGTCGACGATAGATGTAAGAAATATACGTAAGTATCTTTTATCCTTTCATTGACTTTCCTAAACTTAATGATTTGGAATATTACACTTGTGTTCAAGAAATTGTTCTCGTTCACATCTCTGTTAATGGATGTAAAGCCATATAAATTGTTTGTTAATTACAATATTGCTTTTGTCTTGTTATATATTTTGCAGAAACAAGTAGTCCAGGTATGTCGATGTTGAGAATTCACAGTATCCCACACAATCTGGGATTAGTTAGGAAATTATTTCATTGTTGTAATTTGTTATTGATTCTGTACTCTTAGCTAAAGATAGATGATAATTTTCTTCTGATGCCTATGCTTACTTTTATAAACCTTTTCATTTGTATGATTCAAACTCTAAAGAGGGGGGATTAAAATGAATATCTACAAGCTCTAATATGAGGTTATATAATTTTTCTTCACAAGTGGAATGCATTCACAAACCTTTAAGAAGCTCACACAAAGCATGGTTTGATTGGCAGATTGAAAAGCTTCACAAGTGGAGATGGCGCTCACGTCTCAGATATCCTCGGATGTATATAATTTAGAATTATGGTGGAGGTATGGGTGCAAAGGAAGTCTGGGACCATTTGTTAGATAGGGATTGTGTATAACTTTTGGTCCTATATTTTCTGTAGGATTTTTACTGATAGCTGAGGGTGTTCTGTTGTAAGATTGTACTGTTTTGATGGATAATATTTTTTATCTGTTTCTTATTCAGGAGTAGTAGTTCATGATTTTTGACATGTTCGTTTGTTAAAACTATGAAGGGTTTTGAAGATAAGCAAACAATTTATTTCTATTTTCACTGAAATTATCTGTTTGGTGATTGATTGTTGACTGATACAAGTGTATTTTTGGGTCAGCTCATTTTTGGCTTTGAGTTTAGACCCGACCTGACCCGAGAACCGATGCCTTACTCAGTTTGGCCCAAGGGTCGCATAAAATTAGACCCAACTCGAACCGTGCCCAGACCTATATTCTGTAATAAAAACCTACTCTTTTATTAATGACAATTATGAAATGAACAAGTTCTATTTATTTCCGCCAATTTTTCATTTCACATTTCATTCAATTATCATAGATGGGCAGAATAGACAAAAACGAACCAACATATTTACATCAACTACTCAAAAAGTCAAGTAACAGTTCTATCCATCTCTCCTTCGATCCTAGGATATGTTTGTATTGCTTGTGAATCCCACATAGTTGAATAGAACTTCTTTAACCATTTGCCATTGATTGGCACATCATGGGCTTCTCCATCTTGATCTTGTAACATGTATGCCCCTAATCCAAGGACTTGTTTGATTACAAAAGGGCCTTCTCAAGTGGTGACCATTTTCCATAACCAGCCACGTGGGCTCCAACAGGTAGAACTGCTCTCCAGATAATCTCTCCCTCTTCAAAGCTCTTGTTTTTAATTCTTTTATTATAAGCTTTTTCCACAACTTCTTTTCGTGCTAAGAGTTTGTTGAGGGTATCAATTCTGCTTGTATTCAATCCTTCCAATTCTAGTAGTATTGCTTGTGAATAGTCTTCTCCAACTAAGTTATGCTATTGGGCAATTCTGATGGACTGGACTGTGGTTTCCATGTGCAGAATCGCTTCATGTCCATAGGTTAGAGCATATGGGGTCATGCCAATTGCCTCTCTATTTGAAGTTCTATAGGCTCATAAGGGTTCCGACAATTTTTCATGCCATTGCCTTCGATTTTCCTTAAGCATTTTTATGATGATATTAATGACCACCTTGTTGCTTGATTTTGCCTGTCCATTTGCTTGAGCATAGTAAGGAGTGGATTGGAGTAACCTGATCTTGAGCCTACTTGTCATATCTTGCATCTCTCTGAATATGAAAAAAGTCCCTCTATCAGTTGTGATTGATTCTGGTATGCCAAACTTATGTACAATCTGTTCTTCAATGAAAGTGATGATCTCTTGAGATGTGGTGGATTTAACCAATTTAGCCTCCACCCATTTAGTGAAGTAATCTATAGCCACAATGATGAAACAGTGGTGTTTGCTACTGGCTAGATAGATTTTGCCAATGAGGTTCATTGCCCATCCCCTGAATGGCCATGACTTAACAACTGGATTCATGGAGACTGAGGGAGCTTGTTGGATTGGTCCATGTCTTTGGCAATATTCTATGCAGTCCTTCATCATGGTAGGCCAGAAGTAACCTTACCTTCTAATCAGGCAGCACATTTTCCTTCCACCTTGATGTGCTCCACAGATTCCTTCATGGACTTCTCCTATGACTTTCATGTATTCTTCCTTTCCCAAGCATCTCAAGAGTAGTCCATCTTTGCTCTTTCGAACCAAATCTTCATTCCACATGAGGTAATTTAAAGCCATGATTCTTTAATTTTTTTCTCGGAAGGGAGGGTTGGATATTGCAAATAATTGATTATAGGCTATCTCCAATCCTCCTCAGTCATTATGGTAGAATTGACATCTATCTCCATTCCCCTGGCCAGAATAGATGGTAGAATCTTTTTCCCCATTTTGATGATTCTCTATACACAATCTTCATGTATTTGCACTTCTGTTGCAATATGAGCCATTTCATTGGCTGCAAAATTCTCTTCTCTCGGAATATGTTCCCAAATGGCTTCCCTAAATTTTTCCAGGAGATTTTTGGCTGCCACCAAATAAACAGCTAAGGAAGGATTCAAACACTTGTATTCTCTAGCAATCTGCTTTAGAACAAGCATGAAATCTCCCAGGATTTCTGATGAGTCGATTTTATATTATATATTTAACCATATTCTTAGTATATTTTGGTTAATATTTTGGAAGAATTTTGATACTTTGAATTGTATTTTCAATATAGGGCTTTCGACTTCTTATGGAGCAAAACATAATCAAATGGACGAATTTTGGAGCAATTCCAGTTGGAGGACGTTCGTGAGTCACTTAGCTTGATCGTATCTAAATTTCAGAGTTTTCTCCCAAGTGGTTATTCTCTGGCAATAAAATAAAAGAGCAGTGCGCTGTGCTGGAATAGTGACATTTGGGCTTTTATTACGTTTTTGGAGCCCAAGATGACCTCGGATGGGTTCATGGCCTTCTGGAGAAGTGTTTAGAATATTTTCATCTTTAAAACAAGCTATCTTGGGCCAGATTTGGAGGAGATTTGAGGTCAAAAAGTGGCTGGGCAGATTGTGGGCAGGTTCTCCTAATCCAATTTGGAATTTATTTCCTAGTATTATTTTATTTCAACTTAGTTTCCTTGTGGGGATTGGGCGGCTAGGTTTTAGGAAGTATTTAAGCTCCTTCTTAGAGCAATTTTAGGACTTTGGCTCTTGAAAGTGGAGAGCAATTGCTAGGGTTTTGGAGTGTTTGCGACTTTTAGGTGTTTTCATTCTTATTCATTCTTAATGATATTTTCTTGGATTTCAATTATGAATATGCATAACTAATTCAATTGCTAGGGCGAGGCCATAAGCCTTAGCATGAATATGTAATTTTATTGATTTGCTTATGAATGGATGCATGTTTGCTTTGAATTATTAATCACTGCGTTTAAAACTATCTATCTATTTTAATGACTGATCACCATTAGGATATGTAGACAAGTAATTTGATGCAATTTCTGTTGGAACATCACCCTGAAATTGAGGCGAACATCACGCTCTTAAGGGTTTCATGGTTTTTCAAAGGGTTTTCACAAAGTTTAATGAGTCTTGCATGTTTATATTTGATCTGAACATCACAGACAGATTGCATGTTAGATATATGTTTTTGCTTGAACATCACAAGGAAAATATGCATTGGGAAAACTTCACCTTCAAAGCATATATGTGGAAATTCATAAGTAATTGATAGAATTGCATAGGATTGTGATGGTGATGGCTAAACCCTAGTTTTCTCTAAATTGTTAGTTTTTAAAAAGAAAACGTTTTTCTCCTTTGCTGTAATTATTTCCCAACCTTCATATTTCTTTTACTGTTAATTTAATCTTTTCAAATTCATAAACTTCAAATCTTTGATAAAATTTATTTTAGTTATTAATTAAGAGTTAGTTTAATTACAAATTAGTCAAACAATCTTTGAGGACAACAACCTTGCATGAGCACTTATATTACAATTACCTTGTATTCTTGCAAGTATTTTCAGTGATTTTTACCCTATTGTGCAGTTCTAAAAAAATCCTATCAATTTCCATAGATTGGATTCCTAGATCTACCATCATCTCAAGACCAACGATCAAAGCTTCGTACTCTGCTCTGTTGTTGGTGCACTGGAAATCTAGCTGGGATGAATAATAGTATCTGATTCCTAATGGATCATCTAAAACAATTCATGCTCCAGAAGCCAGGTCGATTTTAGATCCATCAAAATACAAATTCCAAGGGGTGAGATGGACTGAGTATATGGGATTATTAAGACAGATGTGAGCTCTACTTAGCAGATTTGCATTGGCTATATCCATGGAATCCATGTTCTCAATCTCTTCCCCTAGATGATCTGCCAAGAAGTCTGCAAAAGCCTGTCATTTGAAGGAAAATTCTGATAAGGCCAGAGTCCATTTACCAATTCTGCCTCTCAATAATGGCCTCGTTAGCATGTACTTGATCAAATCTATTTTAGCAATGATGTAGATGGTAAAGGGTAGCATGTAATGTCTGAGCTTTATAGCAGTGAACTACAAAGCCAAACATGACCTTTCAATCGCAGAATACTTTCTTTCCACTTCTGTCAGAGTTCTGCTTAGGCAGTAGACTGCCTGTTCCTTCCATTCCTTGTTATCTTGAACCAAAAGGCTCCCAATAAATACCTCTGATGTAGAGACATATAATTTAAGTGGTCTACCACTCTTTGGTGGAGACAAAACTAGTGGACTCGAGAGGTAATGCTTGATTTCCTCGAAAGCCCGCTGGTGCTGTTCTTCCCATCTAAATGCTTATTCTTGTTTCAACTTTAGCAAGGAGGAGAAAGGTTGGATTTTCCAGGCAGAATTGGATATAAATCTTCTGAGAAATTTGATCTTCCCTAAGAGACTTTGTAATTCTTTCTTGTTCCGAGGTGGCAAAGCTTCTATGATAGATTTTGCTTTGTTCTTGTCAATACCTCTTTGATGGATTAAGAACCCTAAGAAATTGCCAGTTTGAACCCCAAACACGCATTTTTTGGGATTCATCTTCAACTTGTGTTGTCTCATTCTTAGAAAAGCTTCTCTTAAATTAGATACATGATTTCCCTTTTTTGGCGACTTAATCACCATGTCATCTATGTACATCTCTAGGGAATGGCCTATCATGTCATGGAATACGAAGTTCATTGCTCTTTGATAGGTAGCCCTTGCATTTCTCAAACCAAAAAGCATCACAACATATTCAAAGGCACATATGTATCCTAGACACATGAAAGCATTTTTGTGAATGTCTTCTTCTGCCACCATTATGTGATTATAACCAGCGTTGCCATCCATGAATGATATCATTTGGTTATAAGCTGCTCCATCCACCAACATATCTGCCATTGGCATGATGTACTCATCTTGAGGAAATGCCTCATTCAAATTCTTGTAGTCCACTCAAACTGTGATTGCTCTTGTCTTTCTTTTAAGAACTGGTGCAATGTTGGACAGCCAATCAACATAAATGGCTGGCCTGATAAAACCTGCTTTAACTAGTCTTTCTATTTCCTCTTTGACCTTCAATTCTGTCTCCATGGACATCCTTCTTCTGTCCTGCTTGACTGATAGGTATTTTTCTTTTATTGGCAGTTTGTGCTATACCAATCCTCTGTATAGTCTAGGCATTTCATGATAATGCCATACGAAACAGTATTTGAAATCATGTAGAAGTGCACTAATTTCATCCTTCAATGGTTCTTGTAGCAATGCACTGATAAAAGTAGGCGTATGATCCTCTTCTGTCCCTAAGTTTATTTCCTGCAAAGGGTCTTCCACTTCTGGCAAGGAGTCATCCAATGCTGCTAGTACAAACTCCAATTCCTCCTCCTGCAAACTTTCTTCCTGCTCTTATGCACTCTCATACATGAATTCTGCCATATTGACGGCTGGATTCTGCATAGAGAGCTTCATTTCTTCATAATATACCAACAATCCATTTGTAATGGATCAGATTGTTGCAGCTTGATCATTCTCTTGTTGGTTTGAGCTAAACATCAGAATTTTGGAGGTTTAGGACAGAAGGCCCATTCCAATCCTCTAGAGAACTAGCTAGACCCTCTTCAATGAGCCTCTGGGCCGTGACACCATGGGGGCGGCTGTTCTGATTGACTGCAAGGAAAGTAAAAGGACCAAAGTCATCATGATAATACCTGGTCTCGAAACACTTTGTAGATGGTAGAAATGGCCATGGATCGGCCTCTACTATCTCCATAAAACCCTCTTCGTTCCAGAGGGCTAAGTGTTGGTGTAGGGTGGAAGGAACACATAGGCTCTGGTGGATCCAGTTCCTGCTGAGCAATGCATTGTAAGTGGTAGAAGTGGTGTCTACCATAAAGAAAGCAATCTTTAGCTTCTTGGTTCTTACTATGACATCCACATCCAGTATCCCATAGGTCTTAGTGATGCCCCCAACAAAATTGGTGACTGTAAGACGCGTTGGGATTAGGTATTTTTCAGTTCTGCCCATCTTAGCCAAGGGTCTGTGAGGTAGCAGATTGATGGTTGCGCCTCCATCTACCATTACTTTAGTTATAGGAATCCCACCAAAATTTTCAATGATGAACAATGGTCTAAGATGATTTGCCATTTCCTTGGTAGATTTGGTAAAGCACAACTGCTTTGCAGGCATTTTCATGGTAGTTCTGCCTGTTAACTTGAAAGAAGTCTTTAGGAGTAGGTATATTGAGAGGTCCCCCTGGGTGTGCCAAATTGTTCACCCGTTTTGATTTAGTCCTATGATGGTAGGGTAAAGCTCCCTATTAACTTGAAAACTATTGGTGGTCAACAAGTCAACTTTCTTTGGTGTGCGAGCGTGTCACTGCTAGTAGTTAAAAACCCTGATAGGCTTATGAAAGATAGATAACTTGGCCCCAAATTACTGACTTTAAACAAGTGATTGTGAATTTGAGTGAGGAATATCTCCCAAGTAAGTTCTTTTCTTGCCTTAGACTGGTGAGGACTTCACAATTTCTCATAGTAAACTAGTAATTCTGGCAAAAAATGAGCACTGAAAATAAATCAAACTGTTTTAAAAAAGGAAACTCCCTATTACACAATTTAAAACAAAAAGGGAACTGCCATGTATGAAAGGACAACAGAACATTGGGCTTCGATTTCTGCTTGGATTGTTGCCTGTAACTCAGGCTGGACTGGATGTATCTATGTTGGATTCAAACATCAGCACCTTCAAGTGATGAGGTTTAGCTAGAAATCGATACCAATGTCAAGATTGGCAGAGCTTCAATCTATTCTAGCCATAGAGAGGCTTGCTGGATGGTCATAATTTGAGATTTCTTCAGTCTGGACGGGGCGGGAAGTGGCTGGATTGATGATTGTTGACCTGGAGCTACACTACAGTACCTATTCTGCTTGATTATGAATCATCCGAGAGCTATTCTGGCAATTATGAGAGACCATGGCATCTCTGTAAATTTGTTGAGGTTTTCATATTATGAAAAAACCCAAATTCTGCTTGATTTGGCTATGCTGAACCAAATTTGTAACGAGAGAAATCTTGTTTCCTTTGTAAACTGTTTCTTTAAATTGATCTGAAGTCAGACACCAGAGTTCTGGTTGATCTATTTTTTATAAATCAAAGAGTTTAGTTGCTTTAGAGTTTGAAGACTTTTGAGATCAATTGATCTTGTTTTGAATTTGTCAGTATGACTTTGAGAATTTTTGTTTTTTATTGCGTTTTTGGCTGTCCTCCACCCTGTTCACCTCCTCTCATATTTATAGAGAATTTGAATGAGGTTTTATTTATTTATTATTATTATTTTTTTAATATTTGGGAGGCAGATCTTTGAAAAGGATTTTCCTTTTCCAATGCAAAAAAGGGGGAAGTTTATTTTAATCTAGCAAAAGGAACCATTATGATGGTCAATTTACTTTTTCTGGCAAACAACTCTCCTGTTTCTTGTTTGCATTTTGTCAAAACACAACCTGCTCTAATGCGGAACCCTCATGAGTATAGAAAGGAAACTTGCCCGCCCTCTTTTTTTGGCATTTTTAAATGGTCATGGAGAGTGTTCTTTTGGTTAACCTGTTTTCATTAACTCCTACCACTTCCTCTGCCCCAATTGAAAACTTTGACTTTCAAAGTCACATGGGCTTTTTCATGAGAGAAAGATCTTCCAAAATATCTGCTAATTTGAACTCTGGAATTGGGATCAACGGCGATGATCAAATTTTTGGGCCTTTGGAGAGATTAGAAGCTGGGCCTAATCGTAAAAATCAATTAGAAACTGTTTTGTCCAGATTTAAATCACCATTTTAATGGCAATTAGTCTTTAATTTGTGATTTTGATTCTTACTAATTGGTCTACAAAGGTTTGGGCCTCTAAAACCCTTTGGGCTGATTTCTGACTTTAATAAACAGGGTCCAAGCTCCTGTTTTTGACATGGGCGGATAATTAGTTGGGCTGGTGTGTGCATTTTAGGCCCAAACAAAAGTTAAGAATGAGCTGTGCCTTTTGGTATTACTTAAACTTATACTGTGTTCAGGATTTCAGATTCTCCGTTCGATTGGCTATTCCTTATAATTATGTACATGTATGTTGTTATTTAGAGAGAGAGGGAGGGAGAGAAAGGCAAAGTGTACAAACTAGAATAATTGATATCTCTCTAGCAATCCAAGCCTTGAGTGTTGGTTATTTGAGCCGCTTATATCTGGCTCTCTGGCTCTGGTCTTTTACTAAATCCAGCTCTTTCCTTTTTGTGTAACTTCAGAAACAGAGAACATGATCTTCTAAGAATTAAGTAGGATTTTCAAAACCAATTTTTCAATTTGATCCCTGCGCTACATAAAATATAAAAAATTAATACCTGTGCTGCGATGTTTCTTGTATTTTTACTTGTATGTGTATGCATGTCTCTGTTAGATAGCAGTAAAAATTTGATCAAATTGGTATAATGCTCATCTGATTTTGTTGACTTATGACAGGTCAGCTGCCACTTGTGGACATTGTTTTTACTCCTTGTAGATCGATTGAAATTCTAAGTGAGCAGTTGTTAGGGGAAATCTCAATAGCCTTGAAGCCTCTGATTCTTCCAAAGGGGAAAGAAATATAAGGTAATTCATTATTTGCGTTAACATTGTCACATTATGGATTTAGTTTTGAAGTGAGAATCAATCTTGGATTTCTCGCAGACCACCTATGTAATTCAGCACAACCTACTACTCTCTAGTTTTCTAGAAGCACAAGCTCTTCAGATGAAATCAAATTTATCATATGAGTTGTCCTTTAGGGTAAGTTTCAATGTTACTTACTAGTATCCCTTGACATAATGTTGTTATTGGATATGCTATATATGTGATCACTGTAGGTTAGTCGGTTGAGCATTGATTTTGTTTACTTCTCATTTTGTATGTCAAGGCTAAAAAGTTTGAAGATTGTTTCATCCTTCGTGTTAAAAAATACCACGAGAAGTTTACCAAAAGTTCAGATCAATGATGATATTTGATTGATGAAGATATTCTGTTGACACAGAAGAGGACCTAAAGAAACCCAGCTGTTTCTACGTAAGGCATCCTGGTTCTAATTATTTATTTATTTTTTTGTGATTTGTTTTTAGTGTTTGTCAACTTTGTGAGATTCTTTTGGGGTTAACTGCAATTTTTGTGATTCTTTTAACCATAACTGAGCAAGCTGCAAAATTGTGAGTTGGAAGCACAAGGAAAGCTTGTAAAAATTGAAATGGTGTTGGAGCTCATGTTGCTGTCAAGCCTTTTGTCTGTGCTACATGTGTGTGGGCTGCTGCATGTTGGTGCTCTGGGCTAATTCTTTTTAATTTTATTTTAAGGTAGCGGTCCACTAATCTAGGGTGGGGGTGAGGGCCGCACAGAAGGGGATTCGAACTGGTGCTATGGGGTTTTACAAATAAACACCTCTACCACTGAGGTAAACACCCACTGGCTGGCTGGTGCTCTAGCTTTTTTCTGTAACTCTTGCTCTGTTTTAGCTTTTCGTGCCGGATGATGAAATATTGCACTTGTAGTTATTAGGACAACCATCTCAAAATTTGAGTTATTCATGATAACTAGTTATGAGGTTACGACTCAAACTCAAGTATTGTGTGATGTTTTATGATAATAGTTTATAAATATACGACGTTAATTGAGTTTATTGGTTCTAGTTTGGAATTTTGTATGTACAGTGCATAAATAAGATTGTTGTCTTGTGTTAAAATAGCACCTACTCTATGGTTTCCTCAAATCATGGGTCAATGTAGGGTGGCTGATGTTGAAGGGAGGTTTCCTACTTGTCTACTTAAGTGGGAAGTGCAGAGACTACAAGAAAGAAGCTTAAGGAGTTCAAGGGGCTAAGGGCTTGAGAGTAAGCCAAGAAAGCCAAGAGGAAAGAGCTCAAGGGTTGGAGTCTTGTAAGTCTAGAAACCAAGGAGGGGAAACACCAAGTGTGAGAGAGTGTTCACAAGTGAATCAAAGTGTTGAGTAAGGGGTGAGAGAGAATAGAGAGCTTGGGGAGAGAATAGAGTTCAAAGGGGCTTTCTTTGTAAACCAAAGTTTGTAACTTATTCTTTCATTAGTGAATTTCTCAAGGAGATCACCAAAGAGCATTTAGGCAATTGTTGAACAGCTATAAATTCTTGTGTCATTTTGAGCTTGGTTATTTTCTATGCGTGTTTGAGTGTTTGATTCATCCATCATTGTGTTTGTCCAAAGTCCATTAGCAACAAGATCATTAGGGGAGTGCATTCAATTGTATAACACTCCCATGTCATGTGCCCCACTGACGGCTCCAACCAACCCCGCCCACTTTGAAATCCATTCCCCCTTTCCTCTTCACATCCCCTTCCTCCATTTCACCTTCCCTATTTCCCTTCCTCATTCTCTCTCTTCCATGGAACACCTACCCTTCACTCACAAATTCCCTTAGCCCACCTTTTTCTTCTTCTTTTTTTCTTTTTGGAATTTTCCCATTGCATATTGAAAATTTGTGGAAGGACAGCTACCAAACCAATAATTCAGTAGTCTACGTAACAAATGGTGACCAAGAAAACTTTAGATCCTTCAATAGAAACACAGTGGTGTAAGTTAATGAAACTATGAAGACAAGAAAGCGGTTAGATTATGGGTCGGAAGCTTAAGTAATTTTAAATCAGGTATTTGAAAATTTCAGACATGCTTAATGAACACCATAAAAAAAAATTATAAATGCTCAAAGAGAGAGAGAGAGAGGAGGGGGGTCCTGTGCGATGTGTTTTGGGGGGCGGGTGGGGTTGGGGTTGGGGACAAAGGGAGAGAGAGGTCTCTTTTTTCTCTCTTTTATTTTTCTTGAAAATGGAAAGACTCAAATATCCTTAAAAATGGATGGAAAATTGGATGGTGTTAAAGTTAAATGACAAATCATGGATTTTGAAAAATTAAGGTGATATTTCTCTTAAATTTTTTTTAAGATGACAAATTGAAACTAGGGTATAAGTTCACGTGACATTGTGTACATAACGTGGTATATAAATGTGGTATGACTGGCATTTTGTTTTTATGTATATGATGAATGAATCTTTTTTTATGAATTAAATTATTGGAAGTCGTATGGATGATACTAGGTGTGTTGCAGGACTTTGAACATGCTTTTGTTTTTTAGGGTTCTAAGGGAGCAGAATCTCATAATCAAAAACTACATAATCAAACTCTTGGGTCTAGCAAATCCACTCAAATCTTCTAGTGGAGAATGTCCAACCCTCCCAAATTATACACCCCAATTCTAATTTTGAGCCCAAACATGTTAAGTTATTTGCAAGGCAATTTCCTTCTCTACATTTATGAGTAATACTGCAGTCTTTGTACAAAAGCATCTTCTGGCAGTTAGTCACCAAACTATAAAAGGGACACTCCTCCTCCAAATCTGAAAATAACATTTGCACAACAATTTGAGAACCAAATTTAATATCAAGTGGAAACCATCCCTTCTAGCACGCCAAAACAATTACATGGTTTGAATAGGATTTGCATTTTTGTTAATATAAACAAACTAGGATTTGATAACACTTATATTCAAGTTGTGGATAATATCATGACAACGTTGAAAGTGCGTTGTGAAAACCTAGTCTACAAAGCTCATAGTTGTCAAAGAATAAGTGGGTGATAGTTTCTACTGCATCTTGGACCGTTGTCAAATGAGTTTTTGAAGGTTGTCAAATAAATTTGAACAAATGTACATGTACAACAACATCAACGACACGTCATTAAATGTATAAAACTTTTAACAACATCAAGATACACAACACCTGCAATCGCATTGTCAAAAGATATACACAACGGTCATGGCGCCGTTGTTGAATACATATGTGGACAATGAAATTTTGGTGAATTAAATTCCACTAAGTAAGAAAATAATTAGGGTTTGGTGGATTAAATTGTGGGCCCCATAATTCGCCCATGTGGAGTATGACTCATCAAAATTGAATTAGTTGTCAAAAGTGATACGTGTTAACATCCGACGGAGTGCATCAAACGGTTCAAAGTGGAGACAAAATTAAACGAAAGAATCTTCTGTGATTGACTTTGATTTAAATCAAATATTGATCAAGTCAATCAATCGAAGATAATTTGGTTAAATTGCCAAATTATAGGAATTGATTTTAAATCAAATCAAAATCCCACAAAGCAGGGTCCTAAAGAAGGAAAGCTATTTAGGTCAAGCATCCTGTAGGGGCCTATAAATAGGAGGCCTCAAGATGAAAGAAAGGAGCTTAGATAGACCAAGCACTCAGAAGAAATAGAAAACTCTTTGCATAATTCACCTCACTTTGTGAGAGCCACAAAGCACAACAAATACGTGCCGGTTCCTTCACCCTAGAAAAATTCAAAAACCAAACAAGCCTTGTGCTACCCGTTTGATCAAGATCAAGTCTCTACGACCCTTGTATCAAATACAAATTTTCTTTAAACACTTTGGAGATTGAATCAGAGGATTTAATACATAGATTGTAACCCTAAATTTCATTAATACAAATATTATTTTGTACATGTGTTCTTGTCTCATTTGTCGCATGAAATTCGTGTTTACAACATATATTGTTGTAGTGTCTGTAACTTTCTATAAAAAAAAATAATGATACTTAGTGTGAAACCTTATCTCCGAAGCTCATAATTAAGGGATTGTCAAAGAATAACAGAGTGAGTATTGTATTCCGTTTTCTTCAAGGAAATACACATTGGGTCTCTCGCTCTCTCCCTCTCATGTTGGCCTCCTTCCCGGTAATTTCTACCGTGTCCTCGGAGCATTGTCAAATGAGTTTTCGAAGGCTGCCAAATGAGTTTGAACAACTTGACATGAACGACAACGTCAAAGACACGCCATTAAATATATAAGACTTTTAATAACAACCTTTTATATCGAATCATAAGGAGTACTCATCATTAATATTAGATTAATTGGAGAAATTGTCTAATCACTGGCTTGTCTTACTGCAAATGTGATTGACTAGTCAAAGAGGAGAAATTATAGAGTGATACAAATCTGATAACATTGCCACTCAAAAACTGCCACGTGCCCTTTCACTCTATTTCTCGTCATATGGCTTTCATTCACATTGGTCATGCTTAACAACATTTTCTAAGCAATAATTGATAATGTCTCTCTTTTTGGTGCATCTGAGCCCCAACCCACCACACAATGGAACTTTATTGTTGTTCGACCTTCTCCTTAAACCATGTATTTTAATCTTCACTCAAACCAATCATTTATCAGTAATCTTTCACTAAATTTTGTGTTACTGGAATGCTTTTTCGAATATGCATATGATTATGTTAGATTGTAGGCTCAATCACAAAAGCCCATTAATCTCAAATCCTCCAAATCATGCATGGATACAAATGCATGGGTCAATGATCAAATTAAATTAGTGGGTTCATCAAAATTGCCCAATAGTTTTCTTTGATATTGACAATGAAAAATGGTACAAAACCATTCCAAATTTTCTTCTCATGGGTCATCCACCCATGCAAATTTCAATGAGATTAGATTCAAATTTCTCAAAATCAGTGGGCCACACATACCCATTAATTTCCAAATCAATTTGGAACTACGTCAGTTTGATCCCTTGAAGGGTACGTAGGCAATCTAGCATCCCACTAGACGCAACCGCAAACAAATTTGAATCCTTGGTTTATTCTAACCACATTTGCCCAAACACTTTCCTAAATGCAAATGTCAATTGTAGAAAATTAGTTGGTTCATCAAAATTACTCATTATTTTTCTTGGACATTGACAATGAGAAAATTGTACAAAACCATCCAATTTTTCCCATGGGTCATTTACCCATGCAAATTTCAATGATATTAAATTCAAATATCTCAAACACAAATTCTCAATTAGTGGGCCACACTTACCCATTAATTTTCAATTTTTCTCATGGGTCATTTACCTATGAAAATCTTAAAATCTCAAAATTGTCTAAAAGACACAAATTCTAAATTAGTGAGCCACACTTAACCCATTAATTTCTAAATTTGGAACTACGTCGGTTTGATCCCTTGAAGGGTACGTAGGCAGTCTAGGATCCCACTAGACGCAACCACAACCAAATTTGAATCATTGGTTTATTCTAACCACATTCGCCCAAACACTTTCCCAAATGCAAATGTCAATTGTAGAAAATTAGTGGGTTCATCAAAATTGCTCATTATTTTTCTTGGATATTGACAATGAGAAAAATGGTACAAAACCATCCAATTTTTCCCATGGGTCATTTACTCATGCAAATTTCAATGAGATTAAATTCAAATCTCTTAAACACAAATTCGTAATTAGTGGGCCACACTTACCCATTAATTTCCAATTTTTCTCATGGGTCATTTACCGATGAAAATCTTAAAATCTCAAAATTGTCTGAAAGACACAAATTTTAAATTAGTGGGCCACACTTAACCCATTAATTTCCAAATTTGGAACTACATCGGTTTGATCCCATCAAGGGTACATAGGCAGTCTACCATACCAATAGATGCAACCGCAACCAAATTTGAATCCCTGGTTTATCCAAACCAAATTTGCCAAACACTTTCCCAAATGCAAATGTCAATTGTAGAAAATTAGTGGGTTCATCAAAATTGCTCATTATTTTTCTCGGACATTGACAATAAGAAAAATAGTACAGAACCATCCAATCTTTCATGGGTCATCTACCCATGCAAACTCCATTGCAATTAGATCCAAATCTCTCAAACACAAATTCTCAATTGGTGGGCCACACTTACCCATTAATTTCCAATTTTTTCTCATGGGTCATTTACTTATGAAAATCTTAAAATCTCCAAATTGTCTCAAAGACACAAATTCTAATTTAGTGGGCCACACTTACCAATTAATTTCTAAATTCGAACTACATTGGTTTAATCCCTTCAAAGGGGTACGCAGGCAATCTAAAGATTCAATCTAGATGTAACCGTCCAAATCTTAAATCCAAACAGAATCCCTGGTTTATTCTTAACCAAATTTGCCCCCAAACACAATTCCATATCAAATCCTTTGTTTATTCAGCTAAATTCACTCAAACACTCCTCAATCAAATTCATTCAAATTCCCCGTTTTGCAATAAGTCATTTATTCATTGCAATTCTTTGAACTACGAATCGCTTGATTCTCGCAAGGGATTACGTAGGCACCCTGAGGTTCGACTTAGGGGCAGCTGCAAAACCAAACACATACGTTCTGTTTCTTTATGATGGAATCAAAGGGTGTTCCCTTGAAGTAAGGGATTTTAATTAAGAGACATCGTGTCTCGAATGGGTCGAATGTAAAATAATAAAACCACATTATTTAATTAATGGTGGTGAAATTTTTTTTTGGGAGGTTCACATTTTTCTTCAACAACCATGTCCTTAGAGGTGAGATGAGTTTTTGAAAGCTTTCAAATAAGTTTGAAAAACGTGACTTGTACGTCAATATCAAAGACATGCCATTAAATGTATAAGACTTTAACGAAATCAAGGTACACAACATTTATTGCCCTATGTTGAATTTTGTTGTAGTGTCGGCAACCGTTTATATGTGAAGGTTTGGAAGTGGGACTTTTATATACATCACATCATATGGAGTACTCATCATTAATTAATTGGACTGACTTGTCTTATTGCGAAATGTGATTGACTAGCCTTGAGGAGAAATTATAGAGTGATACAATATCACCACGTTAGCTAGTTTAGACTGCCACTCTATAATTGTCGCGGGTCCAATGACTATAATTTCTCTTCATATAGAATTCATTCACACTAGTCATGCTTAACAATGTTTTCTAAGCAATAATTGATAATGTCTCTATGTAGTGCATCTGGAGTAATTTTTGGGTGTTCTGAGTACACCACGTGACAGGTATACCACCCAATAGATGTAGGACATGTGGAACCTTATTGTTGCTCAACCTTCTCTCTATCATTCCATGTATTAAAATCTTCTCTCATACCAATCATTTATCGGTAAACGTTTCACTAAATTTTGTGTTACTCAAATGTTTTTCCAAATATGCATATGATTGTGTGACGGGGTAAAGAGGTATTTGGGTTAGTATTTAGGACAAGAGTTTAGAGTTAGAATTGGAGGGTTTTAAAATAGAAACAAAGAGATTTGATTAGAATGGAGAGAATGATTACAGGGCTTGGTTTTATAGGACTGTAGGCTATGTTGCCTTCTATTGTTTTAGCTCTTGGCTTCACAATTTGTGCTTGATTTGATTAGGTGGTGGGAGAGATCAAGTGTATGTATAGAATGTGCTAGAATATGAATATGGTTTGAATACTTTGGGTTGAATTTTATTCTTCTCTATAAGGAGGTATATATAGGAGTTTACATATGAGGGTTTTACAAGGAATTAGATATAGTAAAGAATGAGGAAAGTATCTCCTAATTGTACAATGATTTATCACTTATATAAAAAATAGAAAAGTAAATCCCTTAATTAATCAAGGAATAAATCTCTTTGATTAATTAGGAGACTCACGTCAACACTCCTCAAGTTGGTGCAAATATGTCACGAATGCCCAACTTGGTAAGTGAGTCATGAAATGCTCTTCCACACTCACAGCATATGCAATATCTGATCTTGGAGGACGTATGAAGAGTAGAACCTTTGGTGGTGGTGATAGAAGAAGGAGTTTGGGTAGCCAGGTCAGCAGGATTGACCGCATGCTTCTGTGAGTCTGCAATAAGATGGAGAATCGTATGGGTTCTTGACATCGCAGCGGAAGTAAAATGTGATATGAGAAGGTGGGGAAGGTGATGTGAGAAATTTGATGTATGAATTTGATGTAGGAATTGGATTTAAGATGTATGTGTATAAGATTTGATGGTATGTGTTTAGGGATTTGGATAAGAGGATTTGAGGACTTTAGATTTGAGAGAATTGGATTTGGGGAAAAAATATGAGGAATTTGATTTAGGGTTTTGGATAAGAGGATTTGAGGACTTTAGATATGAGGGATTTGGATTTGGGGAATAAAATATGAGGAATTTGATTTAGGCTTTTGGATTTGAATATGAGAAATTTGAAAAAATTTGAGATAAGGGTTTGGATTTGAATATGAGAAATTTGAATATAATGTAGGGTTTGAGTTTGAAGAAATTTGAAGAAATTTGAGATAAGGGTTTGGATTTGAATATGAGAAATTTGAATATAATGTAGGGTTTGAGTTTGAAGAAATTTGAGATAAGGGTTTAGAGACAAAACAACTTCTCTTCACTCCCCTTCTCCCCTTGAAGAGAAGGGGTTGTCAGAGTCAATAAATAAGCAACATCTTCTTAGGATACATCAATAAACATATCATTTTCACTCCCCCTCCCCCACTTGAAGGAGGGGAGGAGAACACTTAAATTTCAAGAAGACACAAGCACATGTCATAAGAAAACACTTAAATTTCAAGAAGAACGCAAGCACATGTCATAAGAAACCTGGCTCTGATACCATGCTAAAATATGAATATGGTTTGAATACTTTGGGTTGAATTTTATTCTTCTCCATAAGAAGGTATATATAGGAGTTTACATATGAGAGTTTTACAAGGATTTAGATATAGTAAAAAATTAGAAAAGCATCTCCTAATTGTACAATGATTTATCACTTATATAAAAAATAGGAAAGTAAATCCCTTAATTAATTAAGGAAGTAAATCTCCTTGATTAATTAGGAGACTCACGTCAACAGAATGTTGCCTGGTTCCCGTGTTGTCCCGGCAACTTGGGATATCTCCACCATTCTTAGCCACGTGTGTTTGTGGCTTGCACTATAATCTTCGTTTGTGTTTGTCGCTATTCTGCCATGTCTCCACCACCATTCTTAGCCACATGTGTAGTGTAGTAGCTAGGGATTAATATCTCGGATATTTGCTACTCCAAGCCGACCCGACAGGCATCCCTCATCAGTATTTGACTTTTAATTTTCCTGGAATTATGTAGATTATTATAGACAAATGAACACTCTTTAACAGAGTGATTGCTCCCTAGATATGTTCCTTTGATCATTATGCTAGCATGTACCAAAATAAGGCCATTATGGCGAAAGCTTCAGCAGACATCTTCATTGGTAAATTTGTAGCCATTCTCGAGAGTGAAGCAGCCTTCATAGCAGCTGTTCGTGATCAAGTTGATGATCGAGATTAAGCAGGAGTTGGTATTCATGAGATATATGTTTATTTTAGTCAATTATATAAGAAATTGATCAAACTTCATCGTTTGGTGGGGTTGTGTGACTTAGATTGCATATAATGCAATGCTGAAAACATTGTTTTACAAATATGTTCACTGATTTTGATCATATATATATACACATCAATTTTATTGAATGAACAAGAGAAAAATCTTGATTTTCGTGAGAAAATAACATGAGCTGAAGTATGTAAGAACATGAACCAAATAATAATATTACTTTTAGGCTCTAGGATATTGGTGAGACGTGAGAAAGATGTTATTTTTATATATGGGCAAGGAGTTTGTAGTTCAAGTGATTAAGAGCATTTGTCTCAATATATTTTAGGTCCTAAGTTCGATTCCCCCCTCTCTTAATATTGCTGAAAAAAAATAACAATAAAAGATTCTTATGCTTGCTCTGTTACGGTTCTTATATACACCATACTAAGTAGAATCTCTTTCTCATATTTCTTGTATCTTCTTGTGGTGTTGCTCTTATGAGCGTTAATGGGTGTGATCAAGTTCTTCATATTTTCTTCATCTAATAACAATCCCATGACTTGCTTGTGTAGGACAAAGACTACCTTCGAACCTTCTATGGGAAGGAGGCAAGTATTTTCCTATATATATACATGTATTGAAGTTAATTTGTGTAATAATTACCTTACCCAATATGTAGTGCTCACGTGTTGGACTTAAATGTTTGACTCCGATATGGACTTGGCTCAATGTGTGACCTACTATGTGGTGGTCCCATGTGAGGGGGCGTGTTAAAGAATATAAATCTCACATTGGAAACTTGACAACATAAAGTACAACTTATAATAAGTGGTTCCACTACCACCAAGGCCTTTTGTGATAAAATTCCACACCTACTGGGACACATGAACCTAACGAAAAAACAAAGAAAAAAAGTATGACTGTAACACAAGTAATTCAATCCTAATTTGGAATTTGTGAAAATCTTCATTAAGGAAGTCAAAAATCAGCGGAGATTGGGATAGAATGACCATGATTGTAGGAGACAAGCAAATATTGTATGTGGAGTAATCGATATTATATGTGGAGTAATCGATTCGGGTAACTTATTATATGTTAGAAAGTGGACTTACCCATCACAGCACGTGGAGTACACATCCTCGCATGCATGGGAGAATGCCCAACTTAATCAACGATTGTCCCAACCATGGTCATGCGTAACATCGATTTCTAATTATTAATTGATAATCTCTCTCTCTCTCTCTTTAGGGCCGAGAACTCGGGGATTTTTGTCATCCTAGGTAAGAGATGGTAATTCCTTTTAGAACTTTTTTTATTTATGAAGTAATTCCTTTTAGAACTTGTGATCGACAAAATGATGAAAAGAGAACCACTTTTTCAGCAATAATAGACCCATAGCAAGATGGAATCTACTTTTTCGAGTTTTCAGAGCAATAATAGAACCATAGCAAGATTTCTAAGCAATAATTGATCCTCTCTCTCTTCTAGTACATCTGAGCTGAGTCCCAACCCACCACCACACAATCGAATCTTATCTTCTCACATGTATTTTGATTTTTAAATTTTGTGTTTCATCCGGTTGATTGCTCCCCAGAATTAATTCTAGATGTGTTGTTTTGATTAAGCTAGCATATACCAAAATAAGGCCATTATGGCGTCAGTTTCAGCAGACCTCTTCATTGGCAAATTTGTAGCAATTCTCGACAGTGAAGCAGCCTCCATAGCTGGTGTTGGTGATCAAGTTGATGAGATTAAGCGGGAGCTGGAATTCATGAAAGCCTTCTTAGCGGATGCTGACGGGCGCAACAAAGCACACACACAAGTAGAGGAGGTGTGGATGAGAAGCGTTCGAGACTTGGCCAATGATGTGGAAAACATCATTGATGAATTCATGTATCACGTGTACGAGCAGCAAATTGGAGGTCGATTTGCCAGGTGGATCCACAAAACCATTCACTTTCCAAAGCACCTTTGGTATAAGCGTAAAATAGCCAACAAGTTAGAGAAAATGGCTATGGCAATTAGAGCTATTACAGAGAGAAATCAGAGATATGGTGGTGGTGCTGCTGTAGAAGGAAAAAGTACTTCTTCTGAGGATATTCGCAGATGGGTGCAGAATCAAGCGGAGTCTTCTCTTTATCATAAGGAGGATGAACTCGTCGGGATTGAAGGTGATAAGAACTTGTTAATGGGATGGCTGATGAACAAAGAGCAACGCCAAACTGTTGTGTCTGTGGTCGGGATGGGAGGATCGGGGAAGACAACTCTAGTTGCAAGGACCTTCAAAGATGAAATTGTAAAGAGGCATTTCGAATGCTATGCGTGGATTACTGTTTCCCAGTCTTATGTGATTGAAGACTTACTTAGAAGATTGATCAAAGAATTCCACAAAGAAAAGAAGGAAGAGGTCCCTGCAGAAATGAATGCCATGAGTTATAACGAATTGTTGGAGATGTTGGTGAACTACTTGGAGACTAAAAGGTACCTAGTTGTATTGGATGACGTGTGGGATGTCCACCTTTGGGAGAAAATAAGGTTTTCATTTCCAGATAAACAACTTGGAAGTCGAGTCATGCTTACAACTCGAAGAGAAGACATAGCATCCTCTTCTTTCGGAGTTGAAAGCCATGTTCACAAGATTCAACCGTTGGAAAGGGGTGATGCGTGGGATCTCTTCAGCATGAAAGCATTCTCAAGTTATCAGAACAAATCTTGTTCACCTGAACTTCTGCCTTTAGCTCGGGAACTTGTGGAAAAGTGTGAAGGCCTACCACTCGCGATCGTAGCCTTAAGTGGTCTCATGTCTTCTAAGAAGTCACTTACAGAGTGGAGCACAGTCTACAACAGCTTAAGTTGGCATCTAACAAACAATTCTTTGTTAGAACCTATGAAGAACATCTTGTTGTTTAGTTTTAATGATTTGCCATACCGATTGAAGCAATGCTTTCTATATTGTTCCCTTTTCCCTGAAGATCATGTGATCATAAATTTAAGGCTCATTAGATTGTGGATCGCTGAAGGATTTGTTGAACATGTCGAAGGGCTCACGCCAGAAGAAGTTGCAAAGAGCTATCTTATGGAACTCATTTTTCGTAACATGCTACAGG
The DNA here is from genome assembly GCA_903112645.1 of Prunus armeniaca. Classification (NCBI taxonomy): domain Eukaryota; kingdom Viridiplantae; phylum Streptophyta; class Magnoliopsida; order Rosales; family Rosaceae; genus Prunus; species Prunus armeniaca. The sequence continues at coordinate 17,409,779 of CAEKDK010000006.1, forward strand.
AAAGGTTTGTAGGATCCAACCCAGCATGTACGATGCATGATCTTTTGCGGGAGATTGCTCTGTCTATAGCAAAAGAAGAAAAGTTTTGCGCTGTACATGATGGGAGTGAAACAGTAGAAGAAACTGGGGCACTCCGTTTGTCAATTCAAACAACTAAGGGAGAAATTGGATCATGCACAGGTATATCACGGCTTCGTTCGTTTCTCGTCTTTGCCACTGGCGTATCCCCGTTCTCTTTCTCAAATAAATTACCTTTTGACCTTAAATTGTTGAAGGTTCTAGATTTGGAGGATGTCCCACTTGATCATCTGCCAGACAATCTAACGTCCTTATTTAATTTAAAATCTTTAAATTTGAGGGGAACTCCAATTACTGAGCTTCCAGAATCCATTGGACAGCTCCGCAACCTTCAGACCTTGGACATCATGGGGACAAAAATAGAGGCACTTCCAAGAGGGATTTCCAAGTTGCTAAACTTACGCCATTTAATTATGGGTCCATGCTATGATAGTTCTAAGGTAATTGGGGTAAGAATACCATCAAGTATTCGTAAGATGAAGAAATTGCAATCTTTGGCGTATATTGAATTAGAAGGAAACATTATTAGACTTATTGGAAGTATGACCCAGCTTACGTTCCTTGGCATTACAAATGTGAAAGAAAGAGACGAGGAGGACCTATGTGCCTTAATTCAATATTATTTAATTAGTTATTTAATATTATTTAATTAGTTATTTAATGATGCATATATTTCTTCCTATTGTTCTTTGATTTCATATTTTAGTTTTCCTTTCGTTTAATCGACATATATAAGGTGATGATGATGTACCATTTTCTCTTTTTGCTTAAGATTGTAATTTGTTGATAAAGTGAAAAGATGAACGGAAATCAAATTTGTAGAAGCAAAGGGGCGAATGCGTTTTGGGTAGAAAATGAAAAGGATGGACAAAGGCATTGCTTACGTGTCCATCGGATTGTTTGGTGGACTGCTATTGAGGAGCTAAAATTGACGTCCTTCATCCATTGTATCTTAATGAAAATGGACCTATATCTAAGAACCCTTAAAGATTAGGGAGACTTTGGAAAAACACAAAGGAGAGAGAAAGTTTGTAAAATAAGCAAAAATAGACAAAATTACCCTTATTTATTTTTGGATTTCCTAAGGAATCCTTTATATTTGCATGTCTTTGATTTGAAAGTTGAGAGATTTTTCTGTCTTTTTTTAAAAAGCTTTGGCTTTTTCCAAAAGTGAAATTTTTTTTTGGCTAAGACCTAAATTTACTTAAAGGGTTATTAATAAAAGAAATGAAAGAAAGAGAGGAGCTTGATGAGGAGGAAGACGAGAGAGGCTCTAAATTCTTCAACGGGAAGAGAAGTTTCTTTTATGAAGTTGAAAGCATTGCTCAAGATGTAATTGAGAGCTTGTGAATATGGTATTTTGTATAGGATGTTGAGGGATTAATAAGTGGGTAATTGGTAGATTTTGGGCTCTGGACAGCTATTGCTAAGCTCCATGGATAAGTTGGTGTACTGCTTTTGAATTCTTTAGGACCCTAAAAAGAACAATTTCCAGCAATTTATGGGTTCGTTGTATTGTAGCTATTAAGTAATTCGTTTATTTGGTAAAATATATAGTTTCATCTCTGAGGTTTTTTTTTATTTGGTGGACATTTCTGAGTTCTTTTGATTCCTATTCAATTGGATATAATTGTATCTTTGTGGAATTTGACATTTTTTGTGTGTGCCCGAAATCAGGTTTAATTGTGAACATCCAATTAAAAACCAATTAATAATGAGGGAACAGCGTGCATATGTTAGCTGTTAATTTGTTTTTTCTTTTGTTGGCATTACCTGTTTAACCAATATTATATGTTAACCAGTAATCGATCCGGGTAACTTAATTATATGCTAGAAAGTTGACTTACCCATCACAGCACATGGACTACACATCCTCACATGCATGGGAGAACGCCCAACAATTGTTTAACATCGATTTCTAATTATTAATTGACAATCTCTCTCTCTCTCTCTCTCTCTCTCTCTCTCTAGTGTATCAGAGCCCAACCATGGCAGAATGCTTTTTCGAAAATGCATATACCATTCATTGCTCCCCAGATTCAATTTCAGATATGTTCTTTTGATTAAGGTTATACCAAAATAAGGCCATTATGGCGTCTGCTGCAACAGACCTCTTCCTTGGCAAATTTGTTGCCATTCTTGAGAGTGAAGCAGCCTCCATAGCGGGTGTTCGTGATCAAGTTGATGAGATTAAGCAGGAGCTTGTATTCATGAAATCCTTCTTAGAGGATGCTGACGGCGGAGAGCAGGCACACACACAAGTAGAGAAAGCGTGGGTCGCAAGCGTTCGAGACTTGGCCAATGATGTTGAAAACACCATTGATGAGTTCATGTATCACGTGTACGAGCAACGAAATGGCAGACGATTTGCGAGGGGGATCCACAAAACCATTCACTTTCCAAAGCACCTTTGGTATAAGCGTCGAATAGCCAACAAGTTACAGAAAATCACAATGGCGATTAGAGCTATTCCAGAGAGAAATCAGAGATATCGTGGTGCTGCAGCTGTAGAAGTAAAAAGTACTTCTGAGGATATTCGAAGATGGGTGCAGAACCAAGCGGAGTCTTCTCTTTATCATCAGGAGGATGAACTTGTCGGGATTGAAGGCGATAAGAACATGTTACTGCGATGGCTGATGGATGAAGCGAAGCACAAAACTGTTGTGTCTGTGGTCGGGATGGGAGGATCGGGGAAGACAACTCTAGTTGCAAGGACCTTCAAAGATGAAATTGTAAAGAGGCATTTCGAATGCTATGCGTGGATTACTGTTTCCCAGTCTTATGTGATTGAAGACTTACTTAGAAGATTGATCAAAGAATTCCACAAAGAAAAGAAGGAAGAGGTCCCTGCAGAAATGAATGCCATGAGTTATAACGAATTGTTGGAGATGTTGGTGAACTACTTGGAGACTAAAAGGTACCTAGTTGTATTGGATGACGTGTGGGATGTCCACCTTTGGGAGAAAATAAGGTTTTCATTTCCAGATAAACAACTTGGAAGTCGAGTCATGCTTACAACTCGAAGAGAAGACATAGCATCCTCTTCTTTCGGAGTTGAAAGCCATGTTCACAAGATTCAACCGTTGGAAAGGGGTGATGCGTGGGATCTCTTCAGCATGAAAGCATTCTCAAGTTATCAGAACAAATCTTGTTCACCTGAACTTCTGCCTTTAGCTCGGGAACTTGTGGAAAAGTGTGAAGGCCTACCACTCGCGATCGTAGCCTTAAGTGGTCTCATGTTTTCTAAGAAGTCACTTACAGAGTGGAGCACAGTCTACAACAGCTTAAGTTGGCATCTAACAAACAATTCTTTGTTAGAACCTATGAAGATGCGCATCTTGTTGTTTAGTTTTAATGATTTGCCATACCGACTGAAGCAATGCTTTCTATATTGTTCCCTTTTCCCTGAAGATCATGTGATCATAAATATAAGGCTCATTAGATTGTGGATCGCTGAAGGATTTGTTGAACATGTCGAAGGGCTCACGCCAGAAGAAGTTGCAAAGAGCTATCTTATGGAACTCATTTTTCGTAACATGCTACAGGAAAGGTTTGTAGGATCCAACCCAGCATGTACGATGCATGATCTTTTGCGGGAGATTGCTCTGTCTATAGCAAAAGAAGAAAAGTTTTGCGCTGTGCATGATGGGAGTGAAACAGTAGAAGAAACTGGGGCACTCCGTTTGTCAATTCAAACAACTAAGGGAGAAATTGGATCATGCACAGGTATATCACGGCTTCGTTCGTTTCTCGTCTTTGCCACTGGAGTATCCTCGTTCTCTTTCTCAAATAAATTACCTTTTGACCTTAAATTGTTGAAGGTTCTAGATTTGATGCATGTCCCACTTGATAATCTGCCAGACAGAGTAACGTGCTTATTCAATTTAAAATATTTAAATTTGAATGACACTCTGATTAAGGAGCTTCCAGAATCCATTGGACAGCTCCGCAACCTTCAGACCTTGAACATCATGGAGACAAAAATAAAGGCACTTCCAAGAGGGATTTCCAAGTTGCTAAACTTACGCCATTTACTTGTGGGCAGGTTCATTTCCAGAAAGATGATTGGGGTAAGAATACCATCAAGTATTGGTAAGATGAAGAAATTGCAATCTTTGGCGTATATTGAATCAGAAGGAAACGTTATTAGACTTATTGGAAGTATGACCCAGCTTACGTTCCTTGGCATTACAAATGTGAAAGAAAGAGACGAGGAGGACCTATGTGCCTTAATTCAAGAGATGAAGGTCCTTTCCCGCTTGTTTTTATTTGCAGCCGATGGAGAGGAATTTCTTCGAGTCGACGCATTGTCTTCACCGCCTCCCTACCTTGATATACTTTACTTGGAAGGCAAACTGGAAAAGGTACCACATTGGTTTTGTTCACTCCACTCGCTCACATATTTGGATCTGCATGAGTCCAGACTTGAAGAAGATTTACTACCTCATATTGAAGCATTGCCCTCTCTACATACTCTTTGGCTTGATAATGCCTCTGTTAGGAAAGAGTTATGTTTCAACAGAGGCTTTGTGAAGCTTCGGCAATTTCGGTTTCTGAATCTCGCATTATTAAATAAGATAACTATAGAAAAAGGGGCGATGCCAAATCTCGAGTTCTTAGTCATTGATAGTTGCTTGACATTAGAAACATTGCCACAGGGTATTGAGCACCTTACTAAACTACAAGGATACAGATTTGATAATGTTTCAGAGAAGTTTAGAGAGTCCATAAAAGAAGGAAGTGTGGATCATGCAAGGATGCAACTCATCGATGAGAGATGTAAGAAATATGCGTAAGTATCTTTTATCCTTTCATTGACTTTCCTAAACTTAATGATTTGGAATATTGCACTAGTGTTCAAGAAATTGCTCTCATTCACATCTCTGTTAATGGATGTAAAGCCATATAGATTGTTTGTTAATTACAATATTGCTTTTGTCTTTTTATATATTTTGCAGAGACAAGTCCTGGGATTGAAGATTTTACCCATGAGTTTAGGGGTGGGAAGAACTTTTTCGTCTTGTTTTGACCCCAAGACTGATCCAGATTGGCTTCTTATTTGCTCTTTTTGAAAATCAAATGTCTTTGTGTGTGTTTTAATTTGCATGTAATAAAATTCGAGTTTGCATCTGTCATTTCAGCAATTGGCAGATGTATCTCGATGATAAGCTTTTAAGATTTGGACCATGGATTCTTTTATATTCTCTTCTATGTTAATTGTGTTTGTATTTTCAGGTTTTTTCTTTGGGGTCAGATTTTGAACTTTCAGATTGGCTAAATAAAAAATACAGAATCTTAATTGCTTTCCATGAGAAGTTCTATAACACAGGAATGTCAATGTAGCGGTATCTCAAGTCAATTATGCATTGTTATGTGAGGAAACTAAAACACATTACAATGCGTAATTGATTTGAAATGCCGCCATAATGACATCCATGACGTAGGTAAGTTTTTCATCGCCCTTATTGAGTAACCTGTTTGAATCTTCTCCCCAAAGGCGCCTCTTCTGCGGCGGTTGACCTCCCAGTGCCCCCTCCCCTCTTTCACCCCCAATTGTGACAAGGATGCGCTCAAATATTTGATCTTATCTAAGGAATGAAATGTAGCAAACAAAACTACATAAATTTAAAACATGTTTGACAGAGAAAATAAAAAGACATTCGTTTTAGGCAGTAGCCGCTTCCACGTGGAACCGTACGTGGGGGGCTAATAACGGTTTTAACCAAAACTCCAGGGACTCCAATTTTTCTCACAGACAAAAACACAAACACAAAACAAACACTCTGTTTTCCCTATGATCTCTCTGCCTCTCAGAGCCATGGATGAAGAATACGACGTCATAGTGCTCGGAATGGGCCTCAAAGAATGCACTCTCAGCGGCCTTCTCTCAGTGGATGGTCTCAAGGTAAAAGCTTATGTGAATGGTTATTTTGTTGCTTCCTTATGGTAAGGTTATTGTCTAACAAATCTGACCTACTGCTACATAGTATGACGTACTTTTCTTCTATTCATGCTTCTCTCTAAATACGGCTTCGATTTATTTATCTATTTTCGGATGTTAGCTTTGGAAGCGATTGAGTAGAGACTACAATGTTGACATGATCCCCAAAGTATCAAGAAAATGATGCATATATTTCTTCCTATTGTTCTTTGAATTCTTCTTTTAGTTTTCCTTTCGTTTAATCGTCTTATATAAGGTGATGATGATGTACCATTTTCTCTTTTTGCTTAAGATTGTAATATGTTGATAGGCTGTCATGTTAATTGGTTTGTCCGTAAATAATGTGATTTAGCTAGGTTCAGTCATTCATGGGTTAGCAAAGTTAAAAAAAAGCTCTAGGAAACCTTATTTGGAGTAACATACAAATTATATATATACTAAAACTGAATCCAGGAATTCACTGTTCCTAGACTGTTCATTCGCAATAGTGAAGTGACGGTTTTGCCCTTTACTGAATTTTTCCTCCTATGTTCCCTTTTTGCCCCTCTCTCTTTGGATACTAAATCTCTCTACTCTTTCGTTTCCACAAAACATTGCTTCGAACCACTTCGTTCGACTGATTGGGGGGCAGCCATGGAATACACGACTTCAGTCTTTGGGATTCGTTTGGGGCCGTCGATTTCCATTTGGGCTGGCGCCTTGCGAATCTCGCCGTTTGTTTGGTCTTCATCTCATCTCATCTGCTCATTCGTTGGTTCAGCCATCTTCAATCTTCTGTCCAACGTTTTTCTGAGAGATTTTCGATCTGCCAGTTCTTCCATCGTTTCTCTTCAGGTTTGCATCCCCTCAACTTTTTAAGGGATTAATGGCTTGCTGATGGGTTTCTGAGCATGCTATTGAATCCTTTGATTCCTTGCCCAAATTGATTCTGCTGCTGTGATGATTTGTTGTATTGTTATTTGTTGTTATGATGATAGGTTTAGATGTTTACAATATCTGAGCATGTTGGTTAATCCTTTTGAGTGTTTTGGCAATTGGTCTATTAATACATCCATTGATCTGCTAAAGAATCACTTTATAATACTTTGTGTTTCCAACGACATATCTTATACTTTGTGTTTACAACCGACGTGAGTTTGAATGTAAGGGCTAGGATCTTAAATTCCAGAAAAATGAGCAGTTACATTGGTAAATTGGAGGAGCTCTAAGAATTTGTTCTTTGATAAGTTTGGCATGCTTTAGTATTATCTTGGACTGAAGAGCAGAGCTCGAAGCAATGTTTTGTTCTCTTTGTTTTTCCAAAAGACAAGTATTTAGAATTTTCGACTGGACAAAGAACTTTACATGTAATATTCTAAAAACTGAGAGAATTCTCTGCAACTAGCCTTTGGAAATATGTGGTTGTCACTGTTCTTCTAAAACAAAAAACCAAATCTAAGACTATGAGGATTAATTCCTTACCATTGTGGCAGGCATGAAAAGCTTTTACCTGATCAAACAACTTGGCCAATAGGCAATCTAATACCAAGAAAACTAATTCCACTAGGCTAACATAACAATGGATGATGGATTTTGTATTATATTCTTCGGCAATAGTCCTGATTTGCCTCATTTTAATGCCAAAAAGTTGAAAAATCTTGATATTGGATCATGCATTCTGCAGCAAAGAATATAGTTTCAAATGGGATTTAGAAATACCTTATTTAGTGTCAGTATCCAGTGACATACAATGAATTTAAATTTAGCAAATGGATTCTTCAAATTTCTTCGAAATTGTTTTTATATTTAGCCTTCAAAGATTTTTACAATAAAGGATCCTTTATATATATTCCCAATGTGTCTTCATTTGGTTGTAAATATACACAAATCAATGTCTTTGTGTGTGATTTGAAGGATTGCTGAGGTGTGGGAAGAGTTACAAACTGTGGTGGATAAATTATCTAAGGGCTGACTTGAAGAGAGGGAACATCACTGCTGAGGAGGAAGAAACCATTGTTAAGTTACACACTGCTTTGGATAGTAGGTATATATATATATATATATATTAATTATACCCTCATTTTTTAATTAAATAAATATCTTTTTATATAGTTCTCTTTGGCCAGCAGCTTTCCTTTCTGTATAATATATCTATGCTTAGAAAATATGAATGTAACCATTCTCAATTCGCTCTTAGTTTGTAAGTTCTAATTTTATTAAGATCCCTCTTTGAACAGGAAAATCCGTCAGCCTGATACTTTATAGAACCATTTTTCAACTTGGTTATGCTAAGCTAGATTCAAGCTCTCTAGAGACTAATATTTGTGTTAATTGGAAAATCTGATATAAAACAACGCTCATGTCAATGCCCATTGATCTACAATTCTGCTACCATTGTTAATTAATTTGATTAATTACTTTATTATGGCTGCATTGTGATATTGCCAATGTCGAAAAGGATTTATATTTGAGAGATGTTATTCTGTTTTGTTCGGTCTTTGTTTGTTTTTGTTTTCTAGGATTTTTCTTTTGTTTTAGTAGTGGTCTAACAAAGTTCAAGCATCTCATATAAAACCACTACACAGGATTTTTTGTTGCTTTTTCTCCTCTTCTTTTTTAACCACGTCTACTTTTGATGTTTTGTAGGTGGTGTTTTGCTGCTTTAGATAGAGATGTTTGGTGGTTGTTTTTGGTTTTGTTAAACAAGAGGTTCATATCTATGTTGAAAAGAAACAAAAAGTGAACAAAGGATCTAAGATTCAAAAGCTTTTATATTTTTATTCTTTGTTTTAGAAACACTTGCTTTCAGGATCATTTAAACAGCCCTTTTCCTGTGCCTTTATAGTGTTTTTCTTTAGCCAAAACACATTAATTTGGGTAGTCTTGAGTGGTTTCTTTCCGTACAGATTTTGCTCAAGCTAATTTTTTGGTTTAATGAAAAGATTGTGCATGTATAAAATACTCAAGCTAATTTCTTCTCCAGTTTTCTGCTTTTTCTTCCTTTTTCTTCTTTTTTTATTTTTATTTTTAAAACCATGTTTTCTTTTGATATTTTGCAGGTGGTCTTTTGTTGCTTTGGATATAGCAGTTTGGTTGGTGTTTTCGGTCCTGCTAAGCAAGGGGTGAGTTTCTAGGCTGAAATTCCAATTAATTGTTTTAAGTTTTGTGAATAAAGCATAGAAATTAGCTAATGGCATCAATTTAAAATTGGTTGGGATAAGCGTGTACCTCTTATTTTTTCTTCAAGTCTTTGAAGCTGTTTTAGACTGACCAAGTATGTTTTAAGTTGAAAAAGGGTATTGAGTTTTCATGGGAGGAATTTCTCCTAGACAAGTACTGCTACAGCCCATCCCAATCCATCCTTTGTGAGTACGCTTATGCTTTGATGAGATTGACTCACTAATTCTGTTCTCTATTAGTTATGCGGGTCTTTACCATTAAGCAACTATATGAGGGGGCTCATGTTTGTTCTTCTGAATCTCTTATTGACACTACTCGACTTTGCAGGTTTTAGAGAGTGCTTGATGGCAGGTAAATTTAACTCATATCACATTTAGTACTTTAAATTCACCCAAACATATACTGAATTAAAACTGTTTGTTTGCTAAGAAAATGCAAGAAAAAAGCAGAAAATTTCATCTTTTTAAAATATTTTACTATTGTTTTGTGGGTAGAAGTTCACTAATTATGCTTAAAGAGCGTTTGAGGTCACCCGCTTAATAACGTTACTACTTTTTGTTGAAATCACATGGGTTTCTGTGGAATCTCAAGGACATAAGGGCAAAAGTTTGAGTCTTTGTTCTATAATTATGTTGGATTGAAAACTTGGTGCCTTTGTTCTTTCTTGCATGTGCTTGGAATTACAATGAAAATTTCCTGTCATTATTTTTTTGTTGTTGAAGGGTTTGAGCATGAGGATAAAGGTGATTTTGCAACCTCACCAAAGCATTTCAGGTGAGAACCGTATCCTTGAATTGCTCTTTTCGACCAAAATTAAGCCTTTTGTGTGATGGTTTATCATCTCATTGGGCTCTATGTTTGAGCTTATGGATTGGTTCATGGTGGATTTGAATTGTCACTTAGAGATGCTTGGGTGAAGCCGATGACTCTCTGCATTGCAAGACTAGACAAGGTTGAATATTGTTTTTATTTTATTTATTTTTCCTGTTTTTGTTAGACCATTTTGGTTCACTTATTCTCCCTGAATATTGTGCCCAAAGTAGTAAAATAAATTATCGCAGCTATTCAAAAGTATATTTATGTTTGGCATCATCTCATGTTGTGTACGAATTGAGCAATGAAAAGGTGAAAGATAAATTATAGAGAAACATGTGGCGCAAGTGTTTCATTTGTATTGTTTTGGTTTCATTCTTTTGTTGTACTAATGCCTTAGTCTTTTTTTCCCCCTCCACTTGAAGCAATACTATTTGATATTGATGGAACTCTGTGTGATTTAGATCCCATTTATTTCAATGCCTTCCACAAAATGCTTTCATAGATAGAGTGATTGTTTTGTTTCCTACTATTCTGTCATATGGAAAATTTGCAGGATTTATCTGGTCATAATTTGACATTTTTCTTGGGTTTTATGGACTACAATGTGTTCAATTAGAAAGCAATAGTTCATTTGATGTTTTTAGTTGAGGTTGTGGTGATTTTCATTTATTTTCGTTTTTTGCAAGATGTTAACAGTGTACAAGAGAGTCAAGAAGAGGCTGTGAGTAGAAGGAGGTTCTTTGTAGGCTAGACAAGGTTGAATTTTTTTTTCTTTTTCCTGTTTTTGTTCGAAACTTTTTGTTCACTTATTGTCCTTGAATATTATGCTCAAAGTAGTTAACTTTTCGTCCAAAATGTTTTATTTGTGTTTCTTGATTTGAATGAAAGCTTGGTATTTCCTCCCTTTTTGTGTGTGGTTATTTTGTAACTTAGCTACATATTTTCACAACTTTGTACACATTTCAGACGGTTTTAAAACCCGCATCATCGCGCAGGCACCTTTGCTAGTGATTGTCTAAAAAAGAACCGTTAATATTATATAGATATAATAATAAAAAATTCAAAAATAAATATAACATACAAAATCCAAAAAAAGAAAGGAAACACATGCCCTAGCACTACAATTCAAACATGCAAATACTGTCTGGCTTTCTTGTTTTACTTTCTTTCTTTTTTCCTTCTTGTCTGGCTATTCCTTATAATTATGTACATGTATGTTGTTATTTAGATCGAGAGGGAGGGAGAGAAAGGCAAAGTGTACAAACTAGAATAATTGATATCTCTCTACCAATCCAAGCCTTGAGTGTTGGTCATTTAAGCTGCTTATATCTTGCTCTCTGGCTCTGGCCTTTTGCTAAATCAGGCTCTTTCCTTTTTGTGTAACTTCAGAAACAGAGAAGATGATCTTCTAAGAATTAAGTAGGATTTTCAATTTGATCCCTGCGCTACATAAAATATAAAAAATTAATACCTCTGCTGCGATGTTTCTTGTATTTTTACTTGTATGTGTATGCATTATTCACGTTCGCATTGTCACATTATGGATTTAGTTTTGAAGTGAGAATCTTACTTGGATTTCTCGCAGACCACCTATGTAATTCAGCACAACCTACTACCGTCTAGTTTTCTACAAGCACAAGCTCTTGAGATGAAACCAAATTGATCATATGAGTTATCCTTTATTAATTCACATGTTAAAATATGAGTGCATTTTATATGTCATGAACATGGAGGGGCAAAGTTGCAATGGGGTGTTTGATAAAACTCCTCTGAGAGAACATGGAGGGGCAAAGTTGTGCTGGCAGCTAAACTTCATATGTTCTTTGTTTAAATTGACACACCAAAACGAGGTCGTATCTTGTTACTTGTATATAATTCATTCATATTTGAAGAATATTGAGCATTGGAATTTTTAGTTCTATTTTGGAATTCCCCAGTATTCATGTTACTTAGAAAATATTTTGGACAATAAACAACTAATTAACCATGATGTCCTCCTTTTTCCTTCTCCAATGCACCGACCTTTCCAAATTATCTACCACCATTACTTTATGCCGGCCATCATTACGTTCGAACCCATTCCAACATTACTATTAAGAATTAACATTAAATAATTATATTTGACTCCATCATATTTTCTAATTATAATATAGTAATTACTCCTTTCATGATAACCACTCTTCTAAGAGCATTTCCAGCAAGCAGGCTGGGGGGAGGGCTGGGGGGGGGGCTGGGGGAAAATGCTGTTTCCAGCAACACAAAGCTGCCAGGGCAAGGAGTGGGGCCCAGCTACCTGGGCTGGCCCGAAGGGGAGGCTGGCCCGAGCGCCAGCCCGGGCAATCTGACGTCAGCGCGCTACAGTGCCCGCTACAGTGCTTTTTTTGTCCAATAAAAAAATGAAAAAAATCGAAAAAAATACCCAAAAAATACTGAAATTTTTTACTCTTCACTTTTAACACCAGCAGCCAATATTTTTGTAATAAAAAATTGAAAAAAATACCAAAAAATTACTTCTTCTTTATTTATTTATTTATTTTTCTCTCTATACCTTATTTCCATTTTCAACATTTAAGTAAATGTCTTTGTCCTTTTACTTTTATTTATTTTTATATTACTCCATTTACTTAAGTTTACAATGTAAATAAGGAAGTACCCCCCATTTGGATTCAAATAAAAATACTAGAAAATCAAATTCCCACCAAATCAAAATATGAAAAATCGTTTTTAGTGCAAAATACGATTTAGGCTAAAAATGATGGCTAATTAAGTCAATATATACTTCATATTAAAATCCCATAAAATCAAGTTTTCTTATTTGATGTGTAAGGAATAAAAGCCGCCAAAAATTTTCTTGAGAAAATGATTATTTTGAAAAACCATTTTTCATACTTAGTCAATATTGCACCTCCGCTAAAAATCTTGAGAAAATGATTTTTCATACGTAGGAACCCAAAAATCTTATCCGAAAATATTATACAAATTAATTGTTGAAGTAAACAAAGTTGTGAAAAAAACAAAAAAAATGAATAGTATTTGCCATGGCAAGCCTTGCATTGCTGGAAACACAAATTTTTTTTTGCCCTAGGGCAGCCACTATTCACGTGAATAGTACCCGCCCTAGGGCTCCCCTTGCCATGGCAAGGGGCTAACTGGTGGAAGTGCTCTAAGATATACGAATTCCTGTCAGTTTTATTTGGCTGCTTATTATGTGTAAGAGCATCTCATGTTCATATACCTATTAAAAGACAAGACTCGTGATGATAGGAACAATGAGTTGAACTACTACCCCCAATATATAATGACTATCATGAGGATTAGGTAACGTGGTTAGCTAATATGATTAGAAAATATGACTTATCTAATCGCTTCTTATAAGGTTTTTCTGTGTAGGGAAGGTTTGATTTTTTTTTTCCCCCAAAGTTGAAAGATAACTTTATTAAAAGTGGATGGAAACATGAATTAGATTGTTAGACATTGATTTCTCTTCTTTAGACAATTCATAAATTTGGTCGTAGTGCCCTTCTAGAAAGCTTGTGAATAACTTGATTTACTACAAAAACACCTGCTCCATCATTAATCTTAAATCATTACATATAAAGTGCTAATGGAGTTCTTGTGGAGGCTGGGTAGGTTTTTATATTTTATTTTTATAAATAAATTTTTTAATTATTTCATTTGTAAATATGTAATAAGTTTTTAAATTTATTTAAATGTATTTTTGGTAATTACATATGGTGAAATAAAACAAGTTGTAAAAATAACAACACTCTTATTTATATATATATTTTGAAAAACCACAGACTTATCTTATTGCTAATGTAAATTGTAATTGACTTATTGAGAGAGCACTCCCATTGGTCATGCTTAGAGCTCCACTCACATGAAATCTTATTGTTGTTCAAACTTTCTCTTTTCTGTAGATTTTGTTACTTGGTAACTGGTTCAGGTTGTTCGCTTCGAGGAAATTGATCTTATAATATTCAAGAGTAGGCAAGTGGATTCCAAACAAACAAAAAAAGACTAGGCAAGTGGAGCATCTGGAATTTGATCTGAAAAATCCGCGGGCAATCCTTATCAGAAAGACTTTTATGAAATGAAAGTAGTATTATTTTATTATCGTGATCATTGTGACATGCGTAATAATATTTTCAGTATTATTGGTTATGAATAAAATAATTAACAAAATAGTTATCCCCTATAGCAACTGATCTGAATTGGAAAGTAATAGTTATCTAAACTGATCCGAATGGAAATTAATAGTTAAAGAGACGGATTCCATTCTACCTCAAATCATTGGAAATTCGTACCGAATTGAGATTTAAAAATAATTTTTTACTTATAAATATATGTGTCAACATTTAATTAGTTGTATGGGATCCATTAGTGACCGGTATCATAGAAGATTGTCTCACACCCCTAATTTGGTACTATTGATGGCAGCTTGATAACTGTTATCACTTCCACTAGAGGCAAAATATATATATATATATATATATCTTTTCTTCCTGGCTTTGGGGTATACAGATAGAGACATAAATAGGGATAAAGATTATAGAAAAGATGATATAGATGCAAATTTCTATTGAGAAGTTGGGTTTAATTCTCAGATTTCTATTTAACACGTTTGTCATTGAATAAAAAGAAGTTGGGTTTTATTATTTCTCAATATGGCATACATAAATTGAGGAGAAAGGAAGGAAATTCACATTAAATGGAGGCTGTCAGATGTTGAGAACGAAGAGATAGATGGTTCAGATTCTTCCCCAATTTTGGATAAAGTTTAGTCTAAAATCTTGAGAATATAAAAGGGATTGAGAGAGAGAGAGAGAGAGAGAGAGAGAGAGAGAGAGAGAGAGAGAGAAGAGGGTTCAGGCGTGAAGTCTGAGAATGAAGAGGAAGAGGGATTCTAGATGAGAGAGAGCAAGTGAGGGTTTGGGCTCAGAGATTGGGAGGGGATGAGACAGAGGACATAGAGGGTTTGAGAAGAGGGGTGAAATTAGAAAATTAGTGAGAAAACAAAAAAGAAAGAGCGGCACCCAAAATTTAAAAAGAGTTTGAGAGAGAGACTGAAATTTTTAGCTAAAGAGGAAGGGAGAGCGAGGGAAATTCGGATAGTTTTTTTTTTTTATGAATATTTTACTTCATTAAAGTGATATAGTTTTGACAACACGCGCTGTGCATTGTTGAACTCCAAATATAACAACACACCAGGAGGCATTGTTAAAACATCCTCGAAATTCCATTTCAACAACGTGCACTAAATGCGCGTTGTTGAAAGAGATATAACACAACACACATACTCAGCACATTGTGGAAAGTCTAATTCCACAACGCATAATTTATGCACGTTGTTAATAACGTGTTGTGGTAGAGTATTTTTCTTGTAGTGTTAGGACCCCAGAGAGAACAGTTTCCAGCAATTTATAGGTTTGTTGTGTTGTAGCTATTAAGTAATTTGTTTCTTTGGTAAAATGTATAGTTTCGTTTTTTCTGAGTTATTTTGATTCCTATTCAATTGAGTATATTTGTATCTGGTGGAATTTGACAAAAAAAAATTTGCCGAAATCAAGTTTCATTAATAGAAAGGCAATGCCAATTACATGATAGTGGAACTCATAACAATGAGTCCAAACAAATGCAACAGTAAAAGCTCACTAGAAATAAAACTCAAACAGACATAAATTCAAAGCCCAAAACTGACATAAAGTTAGAGTCCAAAACTGGCATAAAGCTATAGCCAACCAAAAGTAGAAACACCACCAAAAGCCATAGTACTGCTGCCGTTGCTCCCGTGAAGACCGAGATATTGCCACCAGGACTAATAATGAGTGAAAGAATTGCAAACACACAAAATAAATACAAATATTACAAATATTAAAATCTCTCGCAATACATAAACCAACCATCGAAGACTCATTAACTCCTTCAAAAACAAACTTGGGAAAACACTGCCCAAAGCCCAAGAAACTAGGCATTGTAATATTTTTGGGTTTTTGATATCTTGATTTATTATGGAGGCCGACTATGGAGGCAAGACTCATAATTGTTATAGGCTGTTTTTTAACCAAATTATGACATGTTGTCATTTAGTACCAAATTATAATGAAAGGTTATTTTAAGAATAAAGGTGAGTGAAAAGATAAAATTGTGTTTTTTCGAATTTACATAGTAGGTGGAAAAATAAGATGAGTGACAAAATAGAACAAGTGATAAAAATAACAGCACTCTTATTTATATATATTTTTCGAAAAACCACAGACTTATCTTATTGCGCATGTAAATTGTAATTGACTTTTTGAGAGAGCACTCCCATTGGTCATGCTCAGAGCTCCACTCACATGAAATCTTATTGCTGTTCAAACTTTCTCTTACCCGTAGATTTTCTTACTTGGTAACTGGTTCATGTTGTGGGCTTCGAGGAAATTGATCTTATAATATTCAAGACTAGGCAAGTGGATTCCAACAAAAAAAGAGACTAGGCAAGTGGAGCATCTGGAATTTGATCCGAAAAATCCCCGGGCAATCCTTATTAGAAAGACTTTTATGAAATGAAAGTAGTATTATTTTATTATCGTGATTATTGTGACATGCGTAATAATCTTCTCAGTATTATTGGTTATGAATAAAATAATTAACAAAATAATATTATCCCCTATTGCAACTAATCTGAATGGAAAGTAATAGTTATCCAAGCAGATTCGAATGGAAAGTAACAGTTAAAGAAACGAATTCCACTCTACCTCAAATCATTGGAAATTCGTACCGAATTGAGATTTAAAAATAATTTTTTACTTATTAATATACCTGTCAATATTTAATTAGTTGAATGGGATCCATTAGTGACACTACTACAAAATAACCCTTGTGCGACCAAATTTTACCCAACGAAAAATTATTCGTCGCTCAAAGTCACTTTGCGCGACGAAACTAAAAACTTCGTCGCTAAAAACCTTGCGCGACGAAAAATAATTCGTCGCTCAAAGTGACTTTGCGTGACCAACTTTTGTGCGACGACAATACGTCGTTGCGCAAAGTCTTGCGCGACCTAATTTTGTGCGACGAAAAACAATTAGTCGCTCAAAGCTACTTTGAGCGACAAAACAACAAAACTTCGTCACGCAAAGTCCTTATAAAATAAATAAATAAATTATTTTTTAAAATCTTTGTTAGAAAAATATATTATTGTTGTTCGGATTGGGTTTTTGTTGGAAAATATATTTTTTAAATTGACGATCGAATTAGTTCATTGTATTCATATAGGGTCAAAGAGTGTACCTATAAAAAATCATCAAAATCGGAGTTAAAATAACCATTAAATCATGATTTTTCATTTATAACCGTCGAAAAGTTATGTCCCATTACTTGATCTCTGAATGTTTATTTTTTCCGATTTTTTGGCATATATGATCTTGAAGTATAAACAAACAGTTTGACGGTTGGATGATTCAAACTAGTTTCGGAGAATGTGTATGCCATCAAAACAATATATTCACTAACAATTAAGAGTTTATTTATACTTTTGTTAAATATAACATAAGATTTTGTGGTATCCACTAGTGTAAATATTCTAAATTGAAGATCAAATTCAGTCATTGTATTCATATAGGGTAAAGGAGTGTAGCGGTAAAAAATCATCAAAATCGGAGTTAAAATAACCGTTAAATCATGATTTTTCATTTATAACCGTCGAAAAGTTTTGTCCAGTTACTTGATCTCTGAATGTTTATTTTTTCCGATTTTTGGCGTATATGATCTGAAAGTACAAACAAACAAGTTTGACGGTTGGATCGTTCAAACTAGTTTCGAAGAATGTGTATGCCATCAAAACAATATATTCACTAACAATTAAAAGTTTCTTTATACTTTTGTTAAATATAACATAAGATTTTGTGGTATCTACTAGTGTAAATATTCTAAATTGAAGATCAAATTCAGTCATTGTATTCATATAGGGTAAAGGAGTGTAGCTGTAAAAAATCATCAAAATCGGAGTTAAAATAACCGTTAAATCATGATTTTTTCATTTATAACCGTCGAAAAGTTTTGTCCCGTTATTTGATCTCTGAATGTTTATTTTTTCTGATTTTTGACGTATATGATCTGAAAGTATAAACAAACAAGTTGGACAGTTGGATCGTTCAAACTAGTTTCATAGATTGCGTATGCCATCAAAACAATATATTCACTAACAATTAAGAGTTTATTTATACTTTTGTTAAATATAACATAAAATTTTGTGGTATCCATTAGTGTAACTATTTTAAATTGACGATCGAATTAGTTCATTGTATTCATATAAGGTCAAGGAGTGTAGTTGTAAAAAATCATCAAAATCGGAGTTAAAATAACTGTTAAATCGTGATTTTTCATTTAGAACCGTTGAAATTTTTTGTCCCGAATGTTTGTTTTTTGCGATTTTTGTATACGATCTTGAAGTATATACAAACAAGTCTGACGGTTGGATCGTTGAATAGTGTGTGTATATATATATTTACTTATTAAGTAGCTTTAAATTTATTTATTTTGTACGTATGACACTTAAGAAATTGGTATATACATTTATTAAGTAGCCTTAACCTTATTTATATTTTAAATTGTACAAAAAAATAATTTTATTTTTTATTATTCATAACAATTATTTTTATAAATATCGTGCAACGAACCAATTTTTCGTCTCTCAAAAGTTTGCGCGACCCACAATTCGTCGCGCAAAACTCTAAAAATTTGGGCGGGTACCAAAAATGGGACGCGGAAAAAAAATTTAGACTTTGCGCGACCAATATTTTGTGTCGCTCAAAACTTTGCGCGACCAATATATATTTTTCGTCGCACAAAAATTTGGCGGGTACCAAAAATGGGACGCGGGAATTTTTTTATATAATTTTTTTAGACTTTGCGCGACCAATATGTATTTTTCATCGAGCAAAAATTTCAAAATTTGGGCAGGTACCAAAAATGGGACGCGGGATTTTGTTTTTTTTGACTTTGCGCGACCAATATACTAATTTTCGTCGCGCAAAACTTTGCGCGACCAATTTTTTTCGTCGCGCAAAACTTCGCGCGACCAATACTTCAATTTTTTTCGTCGCTCAAAGCTTTGCGCAACCAACAACATCTTTCATCGCGCAAAGTGATACCATTTTTAAAATGAAAATAACTCCACCATTTTCTCAATGTCTTTCTCTACTTTTACCTCTCCTCTCTCTTTCCCTCTCCCCAAATCCCACCATTTCTCTCACACTCACTCCTCTCACTTAATCTCTCATCATCCCGATCTTCACTATCTCTCACTCTCACTCACTCTCTCATCTCTCTATCACTATCTTCTCTAATTCTCTCACACTCACTTCTCTCTCTCATTCTCACTCACTCTCAATCTTGCCAAAAGGTAGATTCTCTCCCAAATTTTAAATTTTTTTTCATTAATATGTGTTTTTGGAGTTAGTTTTGAGTTTGTGTGGGGTTTGGGGTTGAGTAAAGGGGAGGGATTGGAGTTTGGGTTGGATTTGTTGTATAACAATTTTAGGGGAGATTATCCCCTTTTTTATTTATTGTACTTTGTTAATTTATGTGTACATTTTGAATATTATATATATATATATATTTATTGGATAATTTGATCACTATTTTTCATATGTAATTTTATTTTGAATATGTCAATTTAAATTAAAGTAATTAAATTAAATTTAAAAAGTAAAAAATTGAATAAATTAATATAATAAAATAAATATCAATTTAAATTAAAGTAACGAAAAAAATCATACAATTAAATTAAATTTAAAAAGTAAAAAATTGAAAAAATTAATATAATTAAATTAATATTAAAGAAATAATAAAACAAAAAGTCAAAAACCAAAATATTTTGTTGCGCAAATAATTAATATAATTAAATTAATATTTCGTCGTGCAAAAATTCGAAATAATTAATATAAAACCAAAATAATAAAACAAAAAGTCAAAACCAAAATATATTTTTTAAAATTTTTATTTAAAATTTTTTCGTCGCGCAAAGTAACTTTGCTCGACCAATGTTTTTCTTCGCTCAAAGTCACTTTGCACGACCAATATTTTTTCGTCGCGCAAAGTCTTTCTTCACGATCTTTGCGCGACGGAATCTGCACGACGAAGTTTCTGTCGCGCTAAAATTTGTGCAACTACAATGTATTTTGTGCGACGAAATTCTTTTCGTCGCGCAAAGTGTAAAATGTAGTAGTGTGACCGGTATCATAGAAGATTTTCTCACACCCCTAATTTGGTACTATTGATGGGAGCTTGATAACTGTTATCACTTCCGCTAGAGAAAAATAGATATATATCTTTTCTTCCTGGCTTTGGGGTATACAGAGAGAGACATAAACAGGGATAAAGTTTATAGAAAAGTTGATATAGATGCAAATTTCTATTGAGAAGTTGGGTTTAATTCTCATATTTCTATTTAACACGTTTGTCATTGAATAAAAAAGAAAAATCTTGCGAACATATCCAAAAAACCACATTGTTACAAACGTTGTTACAAACAGTCATTAAGGGCAAATGTAATTGCTACAAATATATTACATAAACCATTACTGGACAAATACATTTATTACAAACACATAAACGTTTGTCATGTATACTTGTTCTACAGGTAATGTCTGTGATACAAACCTGTTGTATAGGTATAGTTTGGTTCATAATCTTTTTCACTACAACAGCAAGTAACCTTGAAAAATAAACCTTATAAGCCTAAGGTACAGGTACATCAACCAATACTAATAAACGGGAAGAAAAAACACAATCAATTTTTACCTACAAACAACAAATATGAAAAATAAACCTTTCCTTACATACCTTCATTGTAGTTATTTGCCAAGTCAACTATTTTCCATCCCATATTCAACACTCAAACTACCTCCATTATAGACACATGAACCTAACGAAAAAAAAAGAAAAAAAAGTATGACTGTAACACAAGTAATTCAATCCTAATTTGGAATTTGTGAAAATCTTCATTAAGGAAGTCAAAAATCAGCGGAGATTGGGATAGAATGACCATGATTGTAGGAGACAAGCAGATTGTTGGGAGGGGTAAGTTTTAAGTAAATTTAGGTTTTAGCCATAAAAAACTTTCACTTTTGGAAAAAGCCAAAGTTTTTTCAAAAAAGACAGAAAAACCTCTCAACTTTCAAATCAAAGACATGCAAATGTAAACGATTCCTTAGGAAATCCAAAAATAAATAAGGGCAATTTTGTCCATTTTGGCTTCTTTTAAAAAATTTCTCTCTCCTTTTGCTTTTTCCAAAGTCTCCCTAAGTTTTATTTGCCTTTTCTATTTAATGGCACTAGAAGTAAATATCTTAAAAAAGGATGGACAAAGGCATTGCTTACGTGTCCATTGGATTGTTTGGTGGACTGCTATTGAGGAGCCAAAATTGTTGTCCTTCATCCGTTGTATCTTAATAAAAATGAACCTATATCTAAGAACCCCTAAATATTATTAATAAAAATACACTTACTAAAAACAAATGAAAGAAAGAGAGGAGCTTGATGAGGAGGAAGATGAGAGAGGCTCTAAATTCTTCAATGGGAAGAGAAGTTTCTTTTATGAAGTTGAAAGCATTGCTCAAGATGTAATTGAGAGCTTGTGAATATGGTATTTTATATAGGATGTTGAGGGATTAAGTGTGTAATTGGTGGATTTTGGGCTCTGGACAGCTAGTGCTAAGCTCCATGGATATGTTGGTGTACTGCTTTTGAATTTTTCAGGACCCTAAAAGGAACAATTTCCAGCAATTTATAGATTTGTTGTATTGTAGCTATTAAGTAATTCGTTTCTTTGGTAAAATATATAGTTTCATCTCTGAGTTCTTTTGATTCCTAATCAATTGGGTATAATTGTATCTTTGTGGAATTTGACAACTTTTTTTTTTGCCCGAAATCAAGTTTCATTGTGAACATCCAATTAAAAACCAATTAATAATCAAGTTAGCTGTTAATTTGTTTTTTCTTTTGTTGGCATTACCTGTTTAACCAATATTATATGTGGAGTAATCGATTCGGGTAACTTATTATATGTTAGAAAGTGGACTTACCCATCACAGCACGTGGAGTACACATCCTCGCATGCATGGGAGAATGCCCAACAATTGTTTAATCAACGATTGTCCCAACCATGGTCATGCGTAACATCGATTTCTAATTATTAATTGATAATCTCTCTCTCTCTCTGGGGCCGAGAACTCGGGGTTTTTTGTCATCCTAGGTAAGAGATGGTAATTCCTTTTAGAACTTTTTTTATTTATGAAGTAATTCCTTTTAGAACTTGTGATCGACAAAATGATGAAAAGAGGCCCACTTTTTCAGCAATAATAGACCCATAGCAAGATGGAATCTACTTTTTCGAGTTTTCAGAGCAATAATAGAACCATACAATAATTATAGAGATGTGTTATGATTAAGGGTATTAGAGACAATTTTAGAAATAAATAACCATCAGCTTTATTGAAAAAAGGACAGGATGATCAGTAATTTCTTGCCGCACATACCGTGAAGTAAAATTTCAAAATTTCTGTCCTTAATCAAGTGGGCTCTTATTCTGGAGTTATTAATCATTTTCTCACTCTGTATTCCGGCATTTTATTTGTTTACAATAAAAGGATGAAAAAAGATCCTTTCAAAATTCAAATCTGAAAATCTAGGGGCAAAATTATCCAAGTAAGCAAAATTTCTCTATCCAAAAGAAATTTCAGGGACAGGTCGTTATATTTTACACGTATTTAAGGTCGTTTGGTGAGGTTTGTCTAACCGGCCAATACACGTCTTTTGACTCCATAATAGCTCCCATTAACGCCTGAGTGCCCATAATCACAGCTCCAATCAGTGCTTTTTTTACACATTATAAAGTATAATTATCCTTAAGTAAGCGCATATTGTGGACAAACATTTACTCAATTAGATCTACACTTCCAAGAGCCCAAAGTTTCTTTTCTTTTTTTTTGAAATAAGTCAGAATACCTTCAAGAAAGGAAAAAAAAGAAAAACCAATATTGCATCATGTGCATGCCCATCTTGCACGTATAGAAATACCACTATCATCGTGTTTTTGATGTTTTATATTTTTAATGCGCACAAAAAAGAAAGTTCGCATTAAAATATTTTAGTGTTTATTGTTAAAATGTGGGCCTTGTATTGTTAGTTTAGTTGAATTAAATTGCTATATTTCAGCAAAAAAAACATGTGCAGAAAAATTAATTTTTTAAAAAATAAATAAAAACACATTAGATGGAAGAGGGAAGGGGATGGTATTGTCCTCACCTCCATCTCCGGTATGAAATTTTGGGGAATCCCCATTCCCGTCTCCATCGAGGGATTATATTCCAAACCCAGGCCTGAATATATTTAAAAAATATAAAAACTATCCATATTACACTTCACTTTCACCTTAAACTATCATTCAACTTAATTAAATTCAATTGAACTATAAAATTTCACTAAACTACTCAAATTCATTTCAAATCAATTTGACAAAAATAATAAAATCATATAATTTTCTTTTAAAAAAAAGGGGTAAAAATTAATGAAACAAATACAACATATTGTTTTCATCCACAATTCATCATCAAGATGAATATCCTCACTCAATGGAAAACGAAAAAAACTTGCGCAAGAAAAGGATATGTGGGTGTACCGTGTACATTATACATACAGCTACTAAATCACAGCGGCCATGCTACTTTAATAGAGTAATCTAAATTTATTTAATATTATTTAATTAGTTATTTATACATTAAATTTTTTTAATTGTTATATTATATTATGTTATATATATTTATTAATTCAAATTAAATATATCATTTATTGGGCACAACATGATGAGGGACTTGTGATCACAACATGATGAAAGCAGGCCCACTTTTTCAGCAATAATAAAAACAATAACTTCTGATCATCTCTCTCTTCTAGCAATAATAAATATATCATTTATTACCTTACCCGATTTCTGTACATCTGGGCCCCAACCCACCACCACACAATGGAATCTATCTTCTCATGTATTTTGATTTTTAAATTTTATCTTCATCCGGTTGATTGCTCCCCAGAATTAAATTCTAGATGTTGTTTTGATTAAGCTAGCATATACCAAAATAAGGCCATTATGGCGTCAGTTTCAGCAGACCTCTTCATTGGCAAATTTGTAGCAATTCTCGAGAGTGAAGCAGCCTCCATAGCGGGTGTTGCTGATCAAGTTGATGAGATTAAGCGGGAGCTGGAATTCATGAAAGCCTTCTTAGCGGATGCTGACGGGCGCAACAAAGCACACACACAAGTAGAGGAGGTGTGGATCAGAAGCGTTCGAGACTTGGCCAATGATGTGGAAAACATCATTGATGAATTCATGTATCACGTGTACGAGCAGCAAATTGGAGGTCGATTTGCCAGGTGGATCCACAAAACCATTCACTTTCCAAAGCACCTTTGGTATAAGCGTAAAATAGCCAACAAGTTAGAGAAAATGGCTATGGCAATTAGAGCTATTACAGAGAGAAATCAGAGATATGGTGGTGGTGCTGCTGTAGAAGGAAAAAGTACTTCTTCTGAGGATATTCGCAGATGGGTGCAGAATCAAGCGGAGTCTTCTCTTTATCATAAGGAGGATGAACTCGTCGGGATTGAAGGTGATAAGAACTTGTTAATGGGATGGCTGATGAACAAAGAGCAACGCCAAACTGTTGTGTCTGTGGTCGGGATGGGAGGATCGGGGAAGACAACTCTAGTTGCAAGGACCTTCAAAGATGAAATTGTAAAGAGGCATTTCGAATGCTATGCGTGGATTACTGTTTCCCAGTCTTATGTGATTGAAGACTTACTTAGAAGATTGATCAAAGAATTCCACAAAGAAAAGAAGGAAGAGGTCCCTGCAGAAATGAATGCCATGAGTTATAACGAATTGTTGGAGATGTTGGTGAACTACTTGGAGACTAAAAGGTACCTAGTTGTATTGGATGACGTGTGGGATGTCCACCTTTGGGAGAAAATAAGGTTTTCATTTCCAGATAAACAACTTGGAAGTCGAGTCATGCTTACAACTCGAAGAGAAGACATAGCATCCTCTTCTTTCGGAGTTGAAAGCCATGTTCACAAGATTCAACCGTTGGAAAGGGGTGATGCGTGGGATCTCTTCAGCATGAAAGCATTCTCAAGTTATCAGAACAAATCTTGTTCACCTGAACTTCTGCCTTTAGCTCGGGAACTTGTGGAAAAGTGTGAAGGCCTACCACTCGCGATCGTAGCCTTAAGTGGTCTCATGTCTTCTAAGAAGTCACTTACAGAGTGGAGCACAGTCTACAACAGCTTAAGTTGGCATCTAACAAACAATTCTTTGTTAGAACCTATGAAGATGCGCATCTTGTTGTTTAGTTTTAATGATTTGCCATACCGACTGAAGCAATGCTTTCTATATTGTTCCCTTTTCCCTGAAGATCATGTGATCATAAATTTAAGGCTCATTAAATTGTGGATCGCTGAAGGATTTGTTGAACATGTCGAAGGGCTCACGCCAGAAGAAGTTGCAAAGAGCTATCTTATGGAACTCATTTTTCGTAACATGCTACAGGAAAGGTTTGTAGGATCCACCCAGCATGTACGATGCATGATCTTTTGCGGGAGATTGCTCTGTCTATAGCAAAAGAAGAAAAGTTTTGCGCTGTACATGATGGGAGTGAAACAGTAGAAGAAACTGGGGCACTCCGTTTGTCAATTCAAACAACTAAGGGAGAAATTGGAGCAGGCATAGGTATATCACGACTCCGTTCATTTCTCGTCTTTGCCACTGGCGTATCCTCGTTCTCTTTCTCAAATAAATTACCTTTTGACCTTAAATTGTTGAAGGTTCTAGATTTGGAGGATGTCCCAATAGATAATCTGCCAGACAGAGTAACATGCTTATTCAATTTAAAATATTTAAGTTTGGTGGGAACTCTAATTACGGAGCTTCCAGAATCCATTGGACAGCTCCGCAACTTCAGACCTTGAACATCATGGGACAAAAATAGAGGCACTTCCAAGAGGGATTTCCAAGTTGCTAAACTTACGCCATTTACTTGTGGGTGGTGGGTTCATTTCCAGAAAGATGATTGGGGTAAGAATACCATCAAGTATTGGTAAGATGAAGAAATTGCAATCTTTGGCGTTTATTGAATCAGAAGGAAACGTTATTAGACTTATTGGAAGTATGACCCAGCTTACGTTCCTTGGCATTACAAATGTGAAAGAAAGAGACGAGGAGGACCTATGTGCCTCAATTCAAGAGATGAAGGTCCTTTCCCGCTTGTTTTTATTTGCAGCCGATGGAGAGGAACTTCTACGAGTCGACGCATTGTCTTCACCGCCTCCCTACCTTGATAGGCTTTACTTGAAAGGCAAACTGGAAAAGGTACCACATTGGTTTTGTTCACTCCACTCTCTCACATATTTGGAACTGCGTGAGTCCAGACTTGAAGAAGATTTACTACCTCATATTGAAGCGTTACCCTCTCTACGTTCTCTTTGGCTTGTGAATGCCTCTGTTAGGAAAGAGTTATGTTTCAACGGAGGCTTTGTGAAGCTTCGGCATTTGTGGTTTAGGGATCTCGCATTATTAAATAAGATAACTATAGAAAAAGGGGCGATGCCAAATCTCGAGTTCTTAGTCATTGATAGTTGCTTGACATTAGAAACATTGCCACAGGGTATTGAGCACCTTACTAAACTACAAGGATACAGATTTGATAATGTTTCAGAGCAGTTTATGGAGTCCATAGAAGAAGGAGGTGTGGATCATGCAAGGATGCAACTCGTCGACGAGAGATGTAAGAAATATGCGTAAGTATCTTTTATCCTTTCATTGACTTTCCTAAACTTAATGATTTGGAATATTGCACTAGTGTTCAAGAAATTGCTCTCATTCACATCTCTGTTAATGGATGTAAAGCCATATAGATTGTTTGTTAATTACAATATTGCTTTTGTCTTTTATATATTTTGCAGATACAAGTCCTGGGATTGAAGATTTTACCCATGAGTTTAGGGGTGGGAAGAACTTTTTCGTCTTGTTTTGACCCCAAGACTGATCTAGATTGGCTTCTTATTTGCTCTTTTTGAAAATCAAATGTCTTTTTGTGTGTTTTAATTTGCATGTAATAAATTCGAGTTTGCATCTGTCATTTCAGCAATTGGCAGATGTATCTCGATGATAAGCTTTTAAGATTTGGACCATGGATTCTTTTATATTCTCTTCTATGTTAATTGTGTTTGTATTTTCAGGTTTTTTCCTTTGGGGTCAGATTTTGAACTTTCAGATTGGCTAAATAAAAAATACAGAATCTTAATTGCTTTCCATGAGAAGTTCTATAACACAGGAATGTCAATGTAGCGGTATCTCAAGTCAATTATGCATTGTTATGTGAGGAAACTAAAAAACATTACAATGCGTAATTGATTTTGAAATGCCGCCACAATGACATCCATGACGTAGGTAAGTTTTTCATCGCCCTTATTGATAACCTATTTGAATCTTCTCCCCAAAGGCGCCTCTTCTGCAGCGGTTGACCTCCCAGTGCCCCCTCCCCTCTTTCACCCCCAATTGTGACAAAGATGCGCTCAAATATTTGATCTATCTAAGGAATGAAATGTAGCAAACAAACTATATAAATTTAAAACATGTTTGACAGAGAAATAAAAAGACATTCGTTTTAGGCAGTAGCCTCTTTCCTTTTTGTGTAACTTCAGAAACAGAGAAGATGATCTTCTAAGAATTAAGTAGGATTTTCAAAACCAATTTTTCAATTTGATCCCTGCGCTACATAAAATATAAAAATTAATACCTCTGCTGCGATGTTTCTTGTATTTTTACTTGTATGTGTATGCATTATTCACGTTCGCATTGTCACATGTTAAAATATGAGTGCATTTTATATGTCATGAACCTAGGTCATAGTCAATGGCTGATCCACCTAAGGACTAGTAAAGGCTATTGCCCCTACTCACCCTTCTTCCTATCCATGAAGTTCTAGAATCTTTATTGAAGATATGCTTGAGTATGTTGCAATGGGGTGTTTGATAAAAGTCCTCTGAGAGAACATGGAGGTGCAAAGTTGTGCTGGCAGCTAAACTTCATATGTTCTTTGTTTACATTGACACACCAAAACGAGGTCGTATCTTGTTACTTGTATATAATTCATTCATATTATATTTGAAGAATATTGAGCATTGGAATTTTTAGTTCTATTTTGGAATTCCCCAGTATTTATGTTACTTAGAAAATATTTTGCAGATACAAGTCCTGGGATTGAAGATTTTACCCATGAGTTTAGGGGTGGGAAGAACTTTTTCGTCTTGTTTTGACCCCAAGACTGATCTAGATTGGCTTCTTATTTGCTCTTTTTGAAAATCAAATGTCTTTTTGTGTGTTTTAATTTGCATGTAATAAAATTCGAGTTTGCATCTGTCATTTCAGCAATTGGCAGACGTATCTCGATGATAAGCTTTTAAGATTTGGACCATGGATTCTTTTATATTCTCTTCTATGTTAATTGTGTTTGTATTTTCAGGTTTTTTCTTTGGGGTCAGATTTTGAACTTTCCGATTGGCTAAATAAAAAATACAGAATCTTAATTGCTTTCCATGAGAAGTTCTATAACACAAGAATGTCAATGTAGCGGTATCTCAAGTCAATTATGCATTGTTATGTGAGGAAACTAAAACACATTACAATGCGTAATTGATTTGAAATGCTGCCACAATGACATCCATAACGTAGGTAAGTTTTTCATCGCCCTTATAAAATCCTATCCATAACCCCAAAAAAAAAAAAAAAAAAAAAAAAAAAAAAAAAAAAAAAAAAAAAAAAAAAAAAAAAAAAAAAAAAAAAAAAAAAAAAAAAAAAAAAAAAAAAAAAAAAAAAAAAAAAAAAAAAAAAAAAAAAAAAAAAAAAAAAAAAAAAAAAAAAAAAAAAAAAAAAAAAAAAAAAAAAAAAAAAAAAAAAAAAAAAAAAAAAAAAAAAAAAAAAAAAAAAAAAAAAAAAAAAAAAAAAAAAAAAAAAAAAAAAAAAAAAAAAAAAAAAAAAAAAAAAAAAAAAAAAAAAAAAAAAAAAAAAAAAAAAAAAAAAAAAAAAAAAAAAAAAAAAAAAAAAAAAAAAAAAAAAAAAAAAAAAAAAAAAAAAAAAAAAAAAAAAAAAAAAAAAAAAAAAAGACCCACCTGATCCATATAAAGATATTTTGATCTGAGTCTCACACCTACAGACAATACAAAATAAAGACCCCTTTCTAACTCAACAGTACCTACAAACAATACAGAACAACAAGATGAAGACCCCTTCTAACTCAACAGTACCAACAGACCAATCTCCTGAGAATATCCTTGAGGTAATACTCCTGCTAGACTTGTGCATTTAGAGGACAAAAACTATTGGATATCAATTACCTTTCAGGAAAAAATCGTGGGAAGCCACCAAACCGTTATTCACTGGTATTGGCAAGACATCCAAGTATCCAATTGCAAATCATGTATCCACTGAGAAGTGGTCAGAACCACTCAAGGCTTTTGTGCACCAGTTGTCTGCTATCCCATATTCCAACCAAGATCTTTGAAGCATTGAAAGATCCTAAGGGGTCCAAGCTATAAAAGAGGAGATGAAAGCCCTTGAGAAAAATCAGACTTGGACATTGGAGACTATACCACGAGGAAAAAAGACTATCGGATGTAGATGAGTGTTTACTATAAAACACAATGCAGATGGATCTATCGAAGCGATACAAGGCAAGACTTGTGGCAAAATGGTACACACAGACCTATGGTATAGACTATGAAGAAACATTTGCTCCAGTTGCAAAAGTTAAACACCGTTAGAGTCTTATTGTCCCTTGCAGCTAATTTGGATTGGCCACTACACCAGTTTGATGTAAAGAATGCTAGCATGGGGCATCATATCTTGAATCATTTGTTCGACTGCACCTCGGGTCGATTGCTTGGTTTCCTAGCAACGGGTTGTTAACATTTCCAACGAGATTATTCCGCCCACTGACTCCAGCGAATTGATTGATATAAGGCCCAGTAAAATTGGCTCGGCCCCTTGGTGAGCTTATGGCGGAATTGATTATATGGCGGGAACACCTGGAATTGGTTGGCCGCTGCATATCGGTTGTTTCTCATGGGCGGAATATTAACCGCTGGGGATGGGTTGCCCCAACTGGTGGATTAGGTTGGGGCAGATTCACCCAAAAATATTTGGTTGGACCTTAGCTTGGGGCCTCGCCACCGACACTCCATTAGGTGCCACTTGGTTCCCATTTTGACCATTTTGTTGGGCCTAACAATCGATCAAACCTCTCATTGATTTGAGCATTTTGAGTGGCCATCGTCTGGGCAATATTCTCCATGGCATGCATGAATTGTGGGACTTCCAATGAAGTGGTCGGATTTGGCCTCAAGACTAGTCCCTCAGCAACTTCCGTAACATCTTCGACTAACACTTGGGTCGTGGCCGACGGCCGTGGTTCGGCTGAGGCCATTTTTCTCTTGTTGAGCTTTTGGAACATTTTGTGGTTGAGTTTCATAAGGAGTGAACCAGCATGCTTGTCTCTGATTCCGACCGAAATCTAGATTCTTCCAATTCTTGATCTCTTCTAGGATTCCTCCTAGTGTTTACGACCATACAAAACCTCCACCGGGCGTGCCAAATTATGTTTCCCTATTTTAGGATGGGGCAGCCGACGAAAAGGAACTTTTGGTCCTTTTTCTTTTGAATGCGGGGGTGTGCCACCACCAAGCCCCGAATTTGGGCTTGAATGGAATGTGAGTTGATGGATGTGTTGCGCTTCTAATTCTGATCAAGTTAGAAAAGTTAACAAGGATATTATAGGCATTTCATTAGAATTCATTAAAGACCACCGGGTTTTGTGTTTTGCTTTTTGCAAAAGTGAAATAAAATCAGCCCCTTAGGGCTTTCCAAAATCACGGTGATCGATAGCTATTGCTTTTGATTTTTAGGACCCCAGAGAGAACAATTTACAGCAAATTATAGGGTTGTTGTGTTGGAGCTATTAAGTAATTGTTTCTTTGGTAAAACATATTGTTTCGTTTATGAGTTATTTTGATTCCTATTTAATTGAGTGTATTTGTATCGGGTGGATTTGACACAAAATTTTTTTGCCAAAATCAAGTTTCATTATTAGAAAGCCAATGCCAATTACATGATAGTGGAACTCATAACAATGAGTCCAAACAAATGCAACAGTAAAGCCCACTAGAAATAAAACTCAAACAGGCATAAAGTCAAAGCCCAAAACTGACATAAAGTTAGAGTCCAAAACTGGCATAAAGCTAGAGCCAACCAAAGCAGAAACACCACCAAAAGCCATAGTACGTCTGCCGCTGCTCCCATGAAGACCAAGATATTTCCACAGAACTAATGATAAGTGAAAGAATTGCAAACACACAAAACAAATACAAAAATTACAAATATTAAAAATCTCTCGCAACACATAAACCAACCATCGAATACTCATTAACTCCTTCAAAAACGAAGAACAAATTTGGGAAAAACTACTTCCCAAAACCCAAGAAAACTAGGCGACGTAATATTTTTGGGTTTTTGAATCTTGATGATTATGAGAGGGAATATGGAGGCACGACTTCCCTAAGCTGTTATGGGATGTAGTATTTTAGGATTTTATCATGTAGTACCAAATTTAATTAAAGGTTATTTGTAAATAAAGGGAGTGGAAAGATAAAATTTTTTTTTTCGATTTACATAGTAGGAATGGTACACAAATACAGCTTATGACAAAATAGAACAAGTAGATACAAATAACAAGCAACTCTTATTTATATATGTTTTTTTGACAAACCCCTTACTTTTCTCTTATTGCAATTGATTCACATTGATTGACCTTAATGAGACGAGCAACTCCCATTGGTCTGCGTAGAACTCCGCTCACCCGAAAGCTTATGTTGTTCGAACTTTTCTCTTGTTTCCGTAGATTTTGTACTTTTGGTACCGTTCAGGTTGATGGGGTATCGAGGAGATTGCTCTTATACTATTCCAAGTAGGCCAGTAGGATCCAAAAAAATCTATCGGCAATCATTATCAGAAGACCTTTTATGAAATGGAAAATAGTATTTTTATTATCATGATCATTATGACATGCATAAAATATATATATATATTATATATTTGGTTCAGAGGAGGGCTAAAAGCCCCACGCCAAAAAGAAACTAATAAGAGACAAGACGAGGTCTAGCAACACCTTGAACATCAGCAAAATCTCACTAAGAAAAGCTGGACCTCCAAAACACATAGAGACGGATCAAAATCATAAACTCTTAACAGCCAAAGCATCCGCAGCACAGTTCTGTTCACGGGAAAATATGTTTCACAGAAGCAGCACCAATCCTCATGAATCTTCTTTTGCAGCAGTTGATAATACTAAAGAGAGGGTGTGTTGACAAAATAGGACTTTTTAACAAAGCCACAGTAGACGTAGCATCACACTCAATCTCCACTATGCGAAACCCAGCATCCCAAGCCATTTAAGCCCGTAGAAAATCCCCCATAACTCAGCCTCAATGATGGAACATGGCCCAGATTCACAAAGAAAACCCTGATCCAATTCCCACAAGAGTCTCTAACAAACCCCAACCCAATAAGACTAGAGGAATTAATTCTGCTACCATCAGTGTTGACTTTACAACCACAGGAAGAGGGGCCATCCAATAGAGATGAGCAACATTACGCTCAGAAAGAATAGCCACTCCAAAGCAAACTAATAAATCATCAGATGAGGTTCAGCAGGCAAGAGAAAATTCTGATAAAACCACCTTACATCTCCATTTCCATAGAACCAGTGAAAGATAGCAAAAACCAAGTGCCAGGGCAGGCCATGGGTAACAAGCCTCTTAGATTTCAAATTATGCAAAAGCCAGTCATCAAAATCATCCTGACAGCTTCCACTCTCCCAAATCCAAGTCTATTCCAAATAGCAAGAGTGGCAGCACAGTCCATAAAGAGATGAGCACAAGATTCCAAAGGACAATCACATCTGGGACAAACAGCAGCATTAGTAAGCTTTCTCTTCAATCTTTGAGCATCGTAAGTAACTTCTTATGACACAACAGCCAGAGGAAAGTCTTAACCTTTGCGGAACATGAAGCTTCCCAATAAAGTCCCATTCCAATTAACATGCCCTCATCCAGATAAAAGGTGCTATAGGCAGTTTTAACATAAAATTGGCCATTAGAGGTAGCCTGCCATATGCATTTATCCTCCCCACTCCATTATAGCCAGCATGAATACTAAGAATCAAGTTGACAATATTTATAGGCAGGCATTCCATTAAGCAATTGAAATCCCAAACCCCATCCTCTAAAAAGTCACTAACATTTAAATGAAGGATGTCCTCAAATAAATCAATTAGAGCAATTGTTGTAAAGGTCCACAACTAAGCCATCTATCAGTCCATAACAAAATATCATCCCCAGACCCCACACGCCATTTAACACCAACAGAAAAGAACTTGAGCACCATATAAGATACCCTTCCAGACATTGCAGCTACTCTGGAACTGCAGATCTTTAGCGGCAAGGATATCGTAATGCCTTAGATACTTAGCATTAACACTTGAGCCCAAAGACCTTGCTCACGTTGCAGTAAACGCTAACCAGATTTAGCAAGAAGAGCTTGATTCACCAAGAAGAATTTTAATACCCAAACCACCAGCAAATTTAGGCTTACAGACAGTGTCCCAATTAACCAAGTGAACCTTCGCTTGATCCGTAGTATGCCCCCATAAAAATTTCTATTTAATGATCAAGTTTCTGACAGATAGAAACCGGTAATTTAGCAGATTGCATGGAATAAATAGGGATAGCAGAAGTGACTGATTGTAATAGAGTCAGACGACCAGCCATAGAAAGAGTATGACTTTCCAAGAAGATAACCTCCTTTGGACTTTGACAATAATCTCTTGATAAGTAGCTTTAGGGGGGTGTATTCAATTCTAACTTTTAATGACTTTTAATGAGTTTAAAAGTCTGAAGGTATTCAATTGTGACTTTTAAATAGTCTTTAAAAGTTTAGTTGTATTCAATTGTGAGTTTTAAAGAGTATTTAAAAGTTTTGAGGTATCCAAAATGTTAATGACTTTTAAAAACTTTGTTAAATAAATGACTTTTCAATACTTTTAAAGGTAATTCTTACTACCAAAAGTCTTGCTAATTTACACCAGACTTTATAAAAATATTGGGAAGCTGAGAAGATAGAACCAAAACTTCTCCAAACGTCTCCAATTCCTTTTTCCTTTGTTATATCAAGCATCATGCAGATGGATCTTTTTTCTTCATGGTTAGGGCTCCACTTTGGTATCCCATTGTCATCCACTTCCTTCAGGTTAGTAAAAAAATATTGAATGTTTTCTTCTCTTCTCATCCACACGTTTCTGTTGATGAATATCTCTTCTCATCCACTTCCTTCAGCTATGTTTGCATATAAATATTTTATTATATTGATTGTCTCATATGCTATGTTTGCATGGCTAAGCTTTTTTAAAAACTGAATCATGGCTAGTTGAATGCCAATTATTTCCTTATGGTACATTTTCAAATGTACTTTGTCATTTTTATCATTTTCTAATGTGAAGGAGAACTATTCTTTGCTTTTATGTAATTGTATCCAATTGTTTTTTTCCCTAATTTTTTGTTCAATATATGCCGACTAGTTCATTCAACATAAAAGATAAATGCTATTTGTAAAATAATATAAAAATAAGTATTTAAAAGTCTATAAAACTCTATGACAAAAAGTATATGAAAGTTTGTCACTTAACTTTATAAAGTATGTAAAAGTCATTAAGAATTTGTCTACTCTAGAAAAGTCATTCACTTAAAAAAAGTATTTAAAAGTTAGAATTGGATACACCCCCCTTAGTGACTTGTGTGTGAATAAGAGGAACACCAAGATACTTGCCAAGACAAGTACGAGAGGGGAACCGCAAATAGTTGCAATATCCTGAGCCAACTCAGAAGAAGTATTTGGAGAAACACATATTATAGATTTATCAAAACTCACCTTCTGACCAAAGAGACGACAAAAGTCGTATAAACATTTCTTCATAACAGTAGCCTGATTGACAGAAGCTTCACCAAAGAGAATCAAATCATCAGCAAAGAACAGATGAGAGATAACAGGACCGCTTTGGCATATCTGCACCGGCTTCCAAGCCTTATCTTGGACAGATTGCTGGATAATATGCGAAAGCTTTTCCATACACAAAACAAAAAGATAGGGGGAAAGGGGGAAATGGGGTCCCCTTGCCGAATGCCACATTTAGGAAAGAAAGTATCAGTTAATTCACCATTGAGAATCGCCCTATATCGCACCGAATTAATACACTGCATTAAAAGCTCAAGAACTCTCCCACGAATCCCAACCTCCCAAAGCACTTCTCTAATAAAATCCCAATTAACCGATCATAAGCTTTGGATAAATCAATTTTCCAAGCTATGAAACCCTTCCTCCCTTTAGAACTTTTAAAACTTATGCAACATTTCTTGAGCCACAACAATATTATCAACAATTTGTCTTCCTGGAACAAAGCTCACTTGATTAGGATGACCAAACTAGCCATACAGGGCCGAAGCCGAGCAACAAGAATCTTAGAAATCACTTTATAGAGAGTGTTGCAAAGACTAATGGGGCGAAGCTGAGTCATGGAAACAGGTCTCTCAACTTTAGGCACCAAAGCGATCAACGTCTCATTGATATCAGCAGAACACAATCCTTCACCAAAGCAATAATATCAGCAGAACACATCCCCCAACATTTCTAATAAAAGAGGGCAGGAAAACCATCAGGTCCAGGAGTTTTTAATCCCCCAATAGCAAACAGACTGTTTTTAACTTCATCATCAGTAACCTCACAACTTAAACCTTCTAAATCCATATCAGCCAACCTTGGAAAAAGATGAGGGAGCAACCTATAATCATCAACCAGACCAGTATCACCAAACAACCCTTGGAAGTAATTGACAATAGTCAGTTCCATTCCAACCTTATTAGTGATCCAAATTCCAGCCTCATTATTCAGACCTTCAAGTTTATTCCTCCTCCTCCTTATGACAGTAGACAAGTGGAAAAAGTGAGTGTTTCTATCCCCTTCCTTTAACCAAGTATTTCTAGACTTCTGTAACCAAAACAACTCTTCCTGCTCAAGGATCAAATTATACTCAGTAGAAAACTCATTCTCAAGCTTATTGAGATAGGGGTTATAACTTAAACATAACTTCCTTTGAATGCCTTCAAGTCTAGCCAAAGTCTTCGTTTCTTTCGAAAAAGACAACCAAAAACCTGCCTATTCCAAGAAACAAGAGGGGACACAAGCCCAGCAGATTTAATAACCGCATTACCATTATTAGACTGCCAAAGATCAGTAATAAACTCAGAAAACTCAGGGTGGGTGAACCACATGGCTTGAAACCGAAAAGGCACACAATCTTTATCAGGAAGATGAGCAGAAGAAAATCTAACCATGATAGGACAGTGATCTGAATTCACCCTAGGCAAGTGGGAAAGATTTGCCTCAGGAAAACAACAATCTCCATGCAATATTGCTCAAACCCTTATCCAGCCTTTTCCAAATGATACCCTCCGCATTCCTTTTATTACACAACGTAAACTTAGCTCCAGAAAAGCCTAAATCAATGAGCTAATTACGATCAATCCAATCAACAAAATTCTGTCCACCAGAATCAAAGTTTCCACCAGAATTTCATAAGCACAAACAATGTCATTAAAGTCCCTTAAAATCAACCAAGGCAGCTTAGAAGCTTGAGCAA
Source organism: Prunus armeniaca (assembly GCA_903112645.1). Classification (NCBI taxonomy): domain Eukaryota; kingdom Viridiplantae; phylum Streptophyta; class Magnoliopsida; order Rosales; family Rosaceae; genus Prunus; species Prunus armeniaca. Next base: position 17,446,616 of record CAEKDK010000006.1, read on the forward strand.
GGCCATCGAAATAAGCCCAAAGAGACTTACGAATACCTGGGCAAGGGTTAGCATACACTATAGTGAGCAACCACCAATTAGTCCCCAATTGCACAAAAGCAGTAATCGATTGACTAGAATGGGCAATGATTTGAATAGGGATAGAGTTGTCATTCCACAACAACCAAACACCCCCAGAAAAACCAGTGGCATCAACAATATGATAATTAGAAAAACCCAAACTTAGCTATTTGCAAAGCTCTAATACCACCAATTCTAGGCTCAAGAATATCTAGAATCAATAGCATAAGCCTTCTTTAAATCTCTGATAGTACGAGCACAACTTTCCTTGCCAGCACCCCTTACATTCTATGAGACAATAATCATCATAACAAAGGAAGAGAGGGAAGAACCTAGGAAAAACCTAATTCTGCACTTGCTTAGCCTCACCACTAGTAGAGGCAGCTTGTTTAACGACCATAGTCGTACCCACATCAAACTCAGCATCACCTTGATCAACAAAGTCACCATGGTGATCCAAATTGTCAGAGGTTAAAACTAACACCAGAAAACAAAGCTTCATTAAGCACCCTTTGACCAATGTTTGGGGGTTCATGACCATGAATCAGCCCACCTTTCCCTAGAGAAGACTCGGAAAAGAAAGGCCCTCCATATTGAAAGAAAACTTCCCAAGAACATCAACTTGCACATCAGCCCCACGAACTTGCATTCCCACAGCATTCAGATCTTTAGAACTATTAAAAGCTCTCCCCACCCTATTCAGCCCAACCTTTTTTGTTTACAAAAAAAAGGACATTTCCTCATTTTTGAAAAAAGCAGACATTTTCTTTAAAAAAATAATTGACGTTTAAAAAAATAATAATAAGATGGTAAGAAAGTTGTGAATTTTTTTGGATAAATTGAATACATTTAATAAGGGTAAACTTGGAAAGCAAAAGTTAGCTTGTATAGTATATTAGTGACATTGTTTTAAGTGTAAGAAGAATGACACATGTCAAGCAAAAAAGGGAGAAGGTCCAAAGGAGAAGGTTAAAGAGAAGGTTGCTAGCATTCTTTTTACAACAAATATATTACATAAACTATTACTGGACAAATACATTTATTACAAAAACATAAACGTTTGGCATGTATACATGTTCTACAGGTAATGTTTGTGATACAAACCTGTTGTATAGGTATAGTTGGATATTCTACCTGTCCTATAGACTTAGTTTGGTTCATAAAAATTTTCACTACAACAGCAAGTTGACAGGACCCGCCCCGAATTTCCCGGAACCCGAGACGAACCCTGCAGAGACCCCGGCATCACACCCACGCCAGGTCACTCCTTAAAACTATGTCCTCTTTTACCATAGAGGATTTAGGGCACGAGACTTTCTGCCAAAATTTCGGCAGAGTCTCCCCTGTAAATTGGACATTCCCCAAATTTCCACATGCATAAAACACATTTTATAACCCAACCAGCAGCACGCACAATATAATCTCATGCAATTTACATAAATGGCCTCCGGCCTTCAAATGATTCTAACAGAACTGCCCGCACTGTTTTTAAAACAACTTCATGCATCAAACATGCATATAACAATTTAAAATTTATTTATGCACACCTTCGCTCACACAGTCCACAGGACAAGCCTCAATTCAACCAAGTTTCGGGACCAACCACGAGGTCCGCATCATACTCGATAAAACCACCTAAGTGGTGTCTAGGCCGTGGCTGCACCTAGGCGCTATCCCAGGCTGCCTACGTACCCTACTAAGGGATCAAGCCACACGTAGCTCTTTCCTATCAATCCTGGCTCCTAATATCAAATAAACCATCACATCCATACAAATTCATACATTCTACGGTTTATCCATCACAACACACCAAACACAATCATATCGCCCCTCATACGTCGGGACGCACCCGGCCACGTATGGGGTCTGTCAACAAGCCGGCTAATCCAAAGACGCGTGCGACCTCACACTGGGGGCCTGGCTACATTCTCACCAGCCCTCACACAATCATATCTCCCCTCATACGTCGGGACGCACCCGGCCACGTATGGGGTCTGTCAACACGCCGGCTAATCCAAAGACGCGTGCGACCTCACACGGGGGCCTGGCTACATTCTCACCAGCCCTCACACAATCATATCTCCCCTCATACGTCGGGACGCACCCGGCCACGTATGGGGTCTGTCAACACGCCGGCTAATCCAAAGACGCGTGCGACCTCACTGGGGGCCTGGCTACATTCTCACCATCCCTCACACAATCATATCTCCCCTCATACGTCGGGACGCACCCGGCCACGTATGGGTCTGTCAACACGCCGGCTAACCCAAAGACGCGTGCGACCTCACTGGGGGCCTGGCTACATTCTCACCATCCCTCACACAATCATATCTCCCCTCATACGTCGGGACGCACCCGGCCACGTATGGGGTCTGTCAACACGCCGGCTAACCCAAAGACGCGTGCGACCTCACACTGGGGGCCTGGCTACATTCTCACCAGCCCTCACACAATCATATCTCCCCTCATACGTCGGGACGCACCCGGCCACGTATGGGTCTGTCAACACGCCGGCTAACCCAAAGACGCGTGCGACCTCACACTGGGGGCCTGGCTACATTCTCACCATCCCTCACACAATCATATCTCCCCTCATACGTCGGGACGCACCCGGCCACGTATGGGGTCTGTCAACACGCCGGCTAACCCAAAGACGCGTGCGACCTCACTGGGGGCCTGGCTACATTCTCACCAGCCCTCACACAATCATATCTCCCCTCATACGTCGGGACGCACCCGGCCACGTATGGGTCTGTCAACACGCCGGCTAACCCAAAGACGCGTGCGACCTCACTGGGGGCCTGGCTACATTCTCACCAGCCCTCACACAATCATATCTCCCCTCATACGTCGGGACGCACCCGGCCACGTATGCGGTCTGTCAACACGCCGGCTAACCCAAAGACGCGTGCGACCTCACTGGGGGCCTGGCTACATTCTCACCATCCCTCACACAATCATATCTCCCCTCATACGTCGGGACGCACCCGGCCACGTATAGGGTCTGTCAACACGCGAGGAGGTACATAGGGTAGTGCATATAGCACTGCAAACTAACATTCAATTATAAACTCCATACACAATTTGTACATTAAATTCTAATAATATAAACACCTTAATAAACAACTAGCATCCGATAATTCCCCATAATCCCCATAACATCAGGACCTGTCTCTATGGTCATTCTAACCCTCCTGGGAAGGTAGAACTATCCCAAAGGTCTCACAGTCAACCCAGGGTCAAACTACCCACCGTTGGTCAAACGAGCCGCAGGGCCCACGACCTCCAATTTCCGATCCGAAAGTTCCTATAGGTTCTACAAGCTCTAGGATGCACGTCCTGCAAGTTTGGTCCAGATCGGACGGTCGGATTGCTCACGATCGCAGGATCGAACGGTTACTAAAACCCTAACCCCAGGGTTGGCATTTCCGGAGTATCCGAGGCTCCGTTTTACAATCCGTCGAATCCTATAAAATCCTGGTAATACCTAGATCAACATATTATAATCTCAGGGCCATCCAACGGTCCGAACCCAGCGAACCCGGAAAATACGCGATATGCGATATCCGTTCGAAACTCTAACAGTATCCAAATTGAAATCCGAGCACACCTACGCGCTCGTGACATCGAGAGGATCACATTGGGACAAAAATGCCCCACAGCTACAGTGCCCACGCGCCGCCCACGCGCCGGCAGCGCGTGGGTGTCCAAAGCGATAATCCATCGCCGGGAAAAACTCCGAATCATGGCTCAAGACTCCTACCCTAGGTATAACACCCTATTTGGAGTCACTTTTGTTCTTGGACATACCCCGAAAACTGACCGGAAGTGGCCGGAATCTCCCCTCGAAATTCGGCCAAAATCCAATTCGAAGATCAGACATCCTACGCTCAAAATCGATGCAATCCTACCCAACCATCAGCTAGATCATGCAGAAGGGATGAATTTCCATACCTTGATCGCCAAAAATGGCGGCCGGACGACGGAGAACGAAGCCGGCGAAGTTTCGGGCGAAACCGAGCTTTTCTCTTCGATTTTCCGGCGAAAACTCGACGGCTGGCGGCGGGACCTGGCCAGGGTAGGAAGAGGACGGCGGCCCGGTCATTTTGGTACCGGCCCCGTCGACTTTGGTGGCCGGACGAGAGCACGGCCGGCCAAAACGTGGCCGGCTGTTTCAGCCGTCGCGAACCAGAGGAGAGAGAGGGAAGCGCGGGAGAGAGAGAGTGTGAGAGACGGGGGCAATTACGGTTTTGCCACTGAGGGTATTTAGATCGTATCTCTCTCGTTACAACTCCGATTCGAGCTCACTACGTGTCTACGAACTCATCTCACCGTGCTCTACGCAACGGTACATCCGAAATTCCCAAATTCCTTCCGGGTAAGAAAATGACTAAAATACCCCTATCCCACTGGTAAATTCTTAATTTTGTTCAAATTAATTAAAACATGGGATAAATTTGGAGTCGGGGTGTTACACAAGTAATCTTGAAGAACAAACCTTATAAGCCTAAGGTACTGCAGGTACATCAACCAATACTAATAAACGGGAAGAAAAAAACACAATCAAATTTTACCTACAAAGAACAAACATGAAAAGTAAACCTTTCCTTACATACCTTCATTGTAGGTATGTGCCATGTCAACTATTTTCCACCCCATATTCAACACTCAAACTACCTCCATTATAGACACATGAACCTACCGAAAAAAAAGAAGAAGATAAGTTGAATACTTCATAGCAAACCTAACGAAAAAAAAAACAATCAGACTGTAACACAAGTAATTTAATCCTAATTTGGAATTTGTGAAAATCTTCATTAAGGAAGTCAAAAATCAGCAGAGATTGGGATAAAATGACCATAATTGTAGGAGATAAGCAGATTGTTGGAAGGGGTCGGTTTTATTTGCCTTTTCTATTTAATGACATGAGAAGTATCTTAAAAAGGATGGACAAAAGCATTGCTTACGTGTCCATCGGATTGTTTGGTGGACTGCTATTGAGGAGCCAAAATTGATGTCCTTCATCCATTGTATCTTAATGAAAATAGACCTATATCTAAGAACCCCTAAAGATTATTAATAAAAGAAATGAAAGAAAGAGAGGAGCTTGATGAGGAGGAAGACGAGAGAGGCTCTAAATTCTTCAACGGGAAGAGAAGTTTCTTTTATGAAGTTGAAAGCATTGCTCAAGATGTAATTGAGAGCTTGTGAATATGGTATTTTGTATAGGATGTTGAGGGATTAAGTGGGTAATTGGTAGATTTTGGGCTCTGGACAGCTATTGCTAAGCTCCATGGATAAGTTGGTGTACTACTTTTGAATTCTTTAGGACCCTAAAAAGAACAATTTCCAGCAATTTATGGGTTCGTTGTATTGTAGCTATTAAGTAATTCGTTTATTTGGTAAAATATATAGTTTCATCTCTGTTTTTTTTTTTTTTTTTTTTTTTTTTTGGTGGACATTTCTGAGTTCTTTTGATTCCTATTCAATTGGGTATAATTGTATCTTTGTGGAATTTGACAATTTTTTTGTGTGCCCGAAATCAGGTTTAATTGTGAACATCCAATTAAAAACCAATTAATAATGAGGGAACAGCGTGTATATGTTAGCTGTTAATTTTGTTTTTTCTTTTCTTGGCATTACCTGTTTAACCAATATTATATGCGGAATAATCGATTCGGGTAACTTAATTATATGCTAGAAAGTTGACTTACCCATCACAGCACATGGACTACACATCCTCACAATCTCTCTCTCTCTCTCTCTCTCCCTCTCTAGTGCATCAGAGCCCAACCATGGCAGAATGCTTTTTCAAAAATGCATATACCATTCATTGCTCCCCAGATTCAATTTCAGATATGTTCTTTTGATTAAGGTTATACCAAAATAAGGCCATTATGGCGTCTGCTGCAACGGACCTCTTCCTTGGCAAATTTGTTGCCATTCTAGAGAGTGAAGCAGCCTCCATAGCGGGTGTTCATGATCAAGTTGATGAGATTAAGCAGGAGCTTGTATTCATGAAATCCTTCTTAGAGGATGCTGACGGCGGAGAGGAGGCACACACACAAGTAGAGAAAGCGTGGGTCGCAAGCGTTCGAGACTTGGCCAATGATGTTGAAAACACCATTGATGAGTTCATGTATCACGTGTACGAGCAACGAAATGGCAGACGATTTGCCAGGTGGATCCACAAAACCATTCACTTTCCAAAGCACCTTTGGTATAAGCGTCGAATAGCCAACAAGTTACAGAAAATCACAATGGCGATTAGAGCTATTCCAGAGAGAAATCAGAGATATCGTGGTGCTGCAGCTGTAGAAGTAAAAAGTACTTCTGAGGATATTCGAAGATGGGTGCAGAACCAAGCGGAGTCTTCTCTTTATCATCAGGAGGATGAACTTGTCGGGATTGAAGGCGATAAGAACATGTTACTGCGATGGCTGATGGATGAAGCGAAGCACCAAACTGTTGTGTCCGTGGTAGGGATGGGAGGATCAGGGAAGACAACTTTAGTTGCAAGGACCTTCAAAGATGACATTGTGAAGAGACATTTCGAATGCTATGCGTGGATTACTGTTTCCCAGTCTTATGTGATTGAAGACTTACTTAGAAGATTGATCAAAGAATTCCACAAAGCAAAGAAGGAAGAGGTCCCTGCAGACATGAATGCCATGAGTTATAACGAATTGCTGGAGATTTTGGTGAACTACTTGGAGACTAAAAGGTACCTAGTTGTATTGGATGACGTGTGGGATGTCCACCTTTGGGAGAAATTAAGGTTTTCATTTCCAGATAAACAACTTGGAAGTCGAGTCATGCTTACAACTCGAAGAGAAGACATAGCATCCTCTTCTTTTGGAGTTGAAAGCCATGTTCACAAGATTCAACCGTTGGAAAGGGGTGATGCGTGGGAGCTCTTCAGCATGAAAGCATTCTCAAGTTATCAGAACAAATCTTGTTCACCTGAACTTCTGCCTTTAGCTCGGGAACTTGTGGAAAAGTGTGAAGGCCTACCACTAGCGATCGTTGCCTTAAGTGGTCTCATGTCTTCTAAGAAGTCACTTACAGAATGGAGCACAGTCTACAACAGCTTAAATTGGCATCTAACAAACAATTCTTTGTTAGAACCTATGAAGATGCGCATCTTGTTGTTTAGTTTTAATGATTTGCCATACCGACTGAAGCAATGCTTTCTATATTGTTCCCTTTTCCCTGAAGATTATGTGATCATAAATAATAGGCTCATTAGATTGTGGATCGCTGAAGGATTTGTTGAACATGTCGAAGGGCTCACGCCAGAAGAAGTTGCAAAGAGCTATCTTATGGAACTCATTTTTCGTAACATGCTACAGCAAAGGTTTCGAGGATCCCTCCCATCATGTAAGATGCATGATCTTTTGCGGGAGATTGCTCTGTCTATAGCAAAAAAAGAAAAGTTTGGCGATGTACATGAGGGGAGTGAAACAGTAGAAGAAACTGGGGCACTCCGTTTGTCAATTCAAACAACTAATGAAGAAATTGGAGCAGGCATAGGTATATCACGACTCCGTTCATTTCTCGTCTTTGCCACTGGCGTATCCTCGTTCTCTTTCTCAAATAAATTACCTTTTGACCTTAAAGGTTCTAGATTTGGAGGATGTCCCAATAGATAATCTGCCAGACAGAGTAACATGCTTATTCAATTTAAAATATTTAAGTTTGGTGGGAACTCTAATTAAGGAGCTTCCAGAATCCATTGGTCAGCTCCGCAACCTTCAAACCTTGAACATCATGGAGACAAAAATAGAGGCACTTCCAAGTTGCTAAACTTACGCCATTTACTTGTGGGTGGGGTTCATTTCCAGAAAGATGATTGGGGTAAGAATACCATCAAGTATTGGTAAGATGAAGAAATTGCAATCTTTGGCGTATATTGAATCAGAAGGAAACGTTATTAGACTTATTGGAAGTATGACCCAGCTTACGTTCCTTGGCATTACAAAAGTGAAAGAAAGAGACGAGGAGGACCTATGTGCCTCAATTCAAGAGATGAAGGTCCTTTCCCGCTTGTTTTTATTTGCAGCCGATGGAGAGGAATTTCTTCGAGTCGACGCATTGTCTTCACCGCCTCCCTACCTTGATATACTTTACTTGAGCGGCAAACTGGAAAAGGTACCACATTGGTTTTGTTCACTCCACTCTCTCACATATTTGGATCTGCGTGAGTCCAGACTTGAAGAAGATTTACTACCTCATATTGAAGCATTGCCCTCTCTACATACTCTTTGGCTTGATAATGCCTCTGTTAGGAAAGAGTTATGTTTCAACAGAGGCTTTGTGAAGCTTCGGTTTCTGAATCTCGCATTATTAAATAAGATAACTATAGAAAAAGGGGCGATGCCAAATCTCGAGTTCTTAGGCATTCGTAGGTGCTTGACATTAGAAACATTGCCACAGGGTATTGAGCACCTTACTAAACTACAAGGATACAGATTTGATAATGTTTCAGAGAAGTTTAGAGAGTCCATAGAAGAAGGAGGTGTGGATCATGCAAGGATGCAACTCCTCGACGAGAGATGTAAGAAATATGCGTAAGTATCTTTTATCCTTTCATTGACTTTCCTAAACTTAATGATTTGGAATATTGCACTAGTGTTCAAGAAATTGCTCTCATTCACATCTCTGTTAATGGATGTAAAGCCATATAGATTGTTTGTTAATTACAATATTGCTTTTGTCTTTTTATATATTTTGCAGATACAAGTCCTGGGATTGAAGATTTTACCCATGAGTTTAGGGGTGGGAAGAACTTTTTCGTCTTGTTTTGACCCCAAGACTGATCTAGATTGGCTTCTTATTTGCTCTTTTTGAAAATCAAATGTCTTTTTGTGTGTTTTAATTTGCATGTAATAAAATTCGAGTTTGCATCTGTCATTTCAGCAATTGGCAGATGTACTCGATGATAAGCTTTTAAGATTTGGACCATGGATTCTTTTATATTCTCTTCTATGTTAATTGTGTTTGTATTTTCAGGTTTTTTCTTTGGGGTCAGATTTTGAACTTTCAGATGGGCTAAATATAAAATACAGAATCTTAATTGTTTTCTATGAGAAGTTCTATAACACAGGAATGTCAATGTAGCGGTATCTCAAGTCAATTATGCATTGTTATGTGAGGAAACTAAAACACATTACAATGCGTATGTGATTTGCTAGGCTGTCATGTATTGTAATATGATTGATAGGCTAAAAAACATTACAATGCGTTGTAATATGATTGATAGGCTGTCATGTTAATTGGTTTTAAATAATGTGATTTAGCTAGGTTCAGTCATTCATGGGTAGCAAAGTTAAAAAAAAGCTCTAGGAAACCTTATTTGGAGTAACATACAAAAGATTGTCTAAAAAAGAACCGTTAATATTATATAGATATAATAATAAAAAAATTGAAAAATAAATATAACATACAAAATCCAAAAAAGAAAGGAAACACATGCACTAGCACTACAATTCAACATCATATTTGATGCTCACAATGCGTTTTGACTTTGTACGAAGAACTATGATGCTATCTTTAGATCATAGGAGGCTTTCTTTAATAGTACCTGTGTAGTGATGAGATGTGTTTCAATGGTTTTGCTGTTGGGTGATTGGCTGGTAGGGATGACAACGGGTCAGGTAGGGGCCGGGTATGACAATACCATCCCTGTCCCGCTCTCCATCCCCGCCCCCGTCCCGAACGCATCCTCATTTAATAGGTTTTGGGGAATCCCCGTCCCCATCAGGGGACTATCCCTTGTACCAGCCCCCCTTTTTTTTTTTTTTTTTTTTTATTTATCATACATTTTAAAATTAAGTTTCATATTAAATTATCATTCAACACATCCAAATTAACTAGAAGGTTCAACTCAACTATTCAAAATCACATCAATTCAATTTGACAAAACAAATATATATAATCTTCATCATGATCATCTTACAAATTTTGGGGGATGCGGCTGAGGGGGAAAACATAAATATGTAAACATAAATTTTCATCTTATAAATTTTCATTGGTTGCAACTTGCACATGGAAACATAATATATAATACGTGCATATACGTTTATGTTTTTTGTTTGTGAAGGGTAGGCTGTGAGGCAATACAGCTAGAGAGAGCTCCTTTGGCAACGCGAAACACCATTCAAGCTAGTGGGGCTAGTGGTCAAATCACCATTGGTAAAGCCCTGGAGGCCACTGCTATGACAGCTGGACAGAAGCCGGTGGAGTGGAGTGATGCAGCTGCAATTCAAGGTGGAGTGTCGGCGAGAAGGGGATGCGGCTGCTAGAGCAGAGGGAGAGAGAGAGAGAGAGAGAGAAGGGTGTAGCTGGAGACCAGAAAATATTAGGAAGAAGTAGGAGAGGGAGGTTAACTTAGGGTTAAACATAAATATTATAATTATTATTTATTTATTTAAATATAAACAATATATTTTAGGGTCGGGTTTCAAGTTGGCTACTAGAGCAGAGGGAGGGAGGGAGAGAGAGAGAGAGAGAGAGAGAGAGAGAGAGAAGCTGGAGACCAGAGAAGATTAGGAAAAAGTAGGAAAGGGAGGCTAACTTAGGGTTAAACATAAATATTATAATTAAATATTTATTTATTTAAATATAAACAATATATTTTCTAGTCGGGTTCAGGGATGGGGACGCTAATACCATCCCTGCCCAATACCCTTTGGGGATTTTTCAAGTTTGGGGATCCCCATACTAGATACCCGTTTTGCCACGAAATCTCCCCCTTTTAGGGTTGGAGACCTGACGGGGACCTGCCCCTAGGGGATTTCTACCATCCCTATTGGATGGATCTATTATGATACCCATAGTACGTTTTTGACTCTGTACGAAGAACTATGATGCTTTCTCTAAATCATATGAGGACTTTTTTGACAGTACCTACGTAGTGATGGGATGTTGTTTTAAGGGTCTTATAAGTTATTTGACTCTTCTGTTTAGTCAATAGCATGGGTGATACTCTTTCCTACCCCAGAGTTTTGTTTTCTCTGGGAAGGTTTTAACGAGGTCGCCGTTACCATGCTAGTTCTTACCATGTAATGTTCCTTTCGGTTTAATGAAATACAATCTTTTCTTGAAAAAGGGAGAGATATATTTATATTTATAAATGGTTTCCAATCTCCTGACCACCGACTCAATTTTGTTTCCCAGAATGCCCTAATTTTACCCTCCCACCCAACAGCAACTACCTTTTTGCCCGCACCTCCCATTTTCCTTTTCTTTTTTCATTTTTCTTGGACTAAAGATCATTGCATTCCAAAGGAAGCCAACCATCCAACAACAACAACAACAACAACAACAAGAAGGAAGCCAACCAAAACAAGGAGGCAAAAAGCCACAAGAGCAGAACCAGCATCAACAAAAGCAAAATAAAACAGCAGACCAGCCCCTCCCTCTATTAGCACTTATATAAGCTTTATATAAATTTGATTTTTTTTAATTTTTTTTATTAACATTAAATAATCAGTTTCAGCTGTATCCGCTAATGAAGTTTAGGTGAAACAGATGCATATCTTAGCTGTTAAAATTTGTTTTTCAATGCTGGCATAACTTATTAGCGGATAAGTTAGGTGAAACAGATTGTGAAACAGATGCATGTGAGAAGTTTAGGTGAAACAGATGCATATCTTAGCTGTTAGGAAGTGGACTTACACATCACAGCACATGGAGTAGTCACCATTTCACATTCACCGGAGAATGCCCAACAATTGTTTAAATCACCGATCGAACACTCCCATTGGTCATGCTTAACAACCACTTCTAATTAAGAATTTATAATCTCTCTGTTACATCCGAGCTCAACGCCATTGCAATCTATTGCTGTTCAACCTTGTCTCGCTTCCATGTATTTTGATCCAATCATTTTCATACACGATTCAAATGCTTTTCACTGAAATGCTTCTTCGAATTTCCATACACGATTGATTGCTCCCTAGACCCAATTTTCAGATATGCTCTTTTGATTAAGCACATACCAGAATAAGGCAATTATGGCATCAGTTGCAACAGATCTCTTCATTGGCAAATTTGTAGCCATTCTCGAGAGTGAAGCCGCCTCCATAGCGGGTGTTCGTGATCAAGTTTATGAGATTAAGCAGGAGCTGCTATTCATGAAAGCCTTCTTAGCGGATGCTGACGGGGGCAACAAAGCACACACACAAGTAGAGGAAGTGTGGATCACAAGCGTTCGAGACTGGGCCAATGATGTTGAAAACATCATTGATGAATTCATGTATCACGTGTACGAGCAGCAAATTGGCGGTCGATTTGCCAGGTGGATCCACAAAACCATTCAGTTTCCAAAGCACCTTTGGTATAAGCGTAAAATAGCCAACAAGTTACAGAAAATTGCGATTGCAATTAGAGCTATTCCTGAGAGAAATCAAAGATATGGTGGTGGTGCAGCTGTAGAAGGAAAAAGTACTTCTTCTGAGGATATTGTCAGATGGGTGCAGAATCAAGCGGAGTCTTCTCTTTATCAGAAGGAGGATGAACTTGTCGGGATTGAAGGAGATAAGAACATTTTACTGGGATGGCTGAGGGATGAAGCCAAGCACCAAACTGTTGTGTCTGTGGTCGGGATGGGAGGATCAGGGAAGACAACTCTAGTTGCAAGGACCTTCACCGACGACGTTGTGAAGAGCCATTTCGAGTGTTATGCGTGGATTACCGTTTCACAGTCTTATGTGATTGAAGACTTGTTTAGAAGATTGATCAAAGAATTTTACCAAGCAAGGAAGGAAGAGGTTACGGCAGACTTGAATTCCATGAGTTATAGAGAATTGCTAGGTATTTTGGTGAAATACTTGGAGGCTAAAAGGTATCTGGTTGTGTTGGATGACGTGTGGGATATCAAACTTTGGGATTTTCATTTCCAGATAAACAACTTGGAAGTCGAGTCATGTTTACAACTCGAAGAGAAGACATAGCATCCTCTTCCTTTGGAGTTGAAAGCCATGTTCACAAGATTCAACCGCTGGAAAGGGGTGATGCGTGGGAGCTCTTCGGCATGAAAGCATTCTCAAGTTACCCTAACAAATCTTGTTCAACAGAAATTCTGCCATTAGCTCGGGAACTTGTGGAGAAGTGTGAAGGCCTACCACTTGCAATCGTAGCCTTGAGTGGTCTTATGTCTTCTAAGAAGTCACTTACAGAGTGGAGCACAGTCTACAACAGCTTAAATTGGCATTTAACTAACAACCCTTTGCTAGAACCTATGAAGAGCATCTTGTGGTTTAGTTTTAATGATTTGCCATACCGACTGAAGCAATGCTTTCTATATTGTTCCCTTTTCCCTGAAGATCATGTGATCACAAATTATAGGCTCATTAAATTGTGGATCGCTGAAGGATTTGTTGAACATGTCGACGGGCTCACACCAGAAGAAGTTGCAAATAGCTATCTTATGCAATGTTTTGAAAGGCGAGGCGTAGATACAAAGCGTTTTTATCCGCGCTATGCGAGGCGTAAGCCTTGAAGCGTTGAGGCGTAAGCCTTTTGAACATTAATTTATTCTAATACACAATTAAATTATACTACTAATTATTATTGAACCCTGATATAATGTATTAAGTATAATCAAATATAAGTACTAATGGTCTCATTCATGCATAATAATCAATCCCTAAATCTAAAATATTTATTCAACATCAAAACAAAAACACAATTCAGTTTATATATTAGGGTTATACTATAAATAAATAAATAAATATATATATATATATCCACGTAATATATTAATTTAGGAAGAAAAAAGAAAAAGAAAAAAAGGGTAAGTAGTGGTGTTTCAGTGAAAAAGGGTTAGTGGTGTTTCAGTGGAGGCGTTAAGCATATTGGCTGTTAAAAACAAAAAATCGTGATTTAAAAATAATAAAAAAAGGCATGCTGAACGTCAGTTTCTTTAAGTAATCCCAGTGCTAAATGTGCGTTTTATTAACTTTATGAAACGAAGTCGTTTCATTGCCAACGAACCCTTAAAAAACACGCTTGGTCATCTTCTTCCTCTCGCAGCCGCTTGCAGAACAGCGGCCCTTCGTCCGCCTCGCCACACGTTGCCACGCTTCGCCACGCCTCTCCACGCCTCGCGGCGCTAAACGTGCAACCTGCTAAATAGATGAACGCTTCAGGCGATTTCCTTCCGCCTCGCTCCGACGCGCGCTCTGACGCGCGCTTAGGCATGCCTTTGAAAACACTGATCTTATGGAACTCATTTTTCGTAACATGCTACAGCAAAGGTTTCGAGCCTACCCAGCATGTAAGATGCATGATCTTTTGCGGGAGATTGCTCTGTCTACAGCAAAAAAAGAAAAGTTTTGCGCTGTACATGATGGAGCAGTGTTTTCAAAGGCATGCCTTCGCGCGCATCGGAGCGCGCGTCGGCGCGAGGCGGCAGGAAAACGCCCGAGGCGGTCGGCCGTTTCGCGAGTTGCACGTTTAGCGATGGGAAGGCGTAAGAAGGCGTTGCAAGGCGTGTTGAAGCGTAGCGAGGCGGAGCAAGGCGTGCAGATCTGGAAACCTCTGAACCGGAAGAATTTTGCTCGTCTGCAAACTGTCTGCAAGGAAGAACTTCGCGAGGAAGACGACCTGCCTTTTTTTTTTTTTTAGGTTATTGAAACGACGTAGTTTTGATTGTAGCGTTTAAAAACAATTTTAAAACGAAACGACGTCACTTGGAGTGTGTTGGAAAAAGAAAACCGCAAGTTTCTACTTTTTTTTACCCCCCCCTTACCTTTATTGTAATAAACTGAAGGCATTCTTCTTGCCTTTTCCAACTCCGGCCGGCGCTTTTCTACTTACCCCTTTTTTCTTTTTTTCTTTTTTCTTTTTCCTTTTCTAAATTAATATATATTGTTTAGTACATATACAACCATAATTTATACCCTTACCAGATAATCTCCATCAATTTCAAGAATTCTTTTCATCTTTTAACTGCAAGTAAGTCATTTTATTTTTCTCTCTAATTCTTCGCAACTGTAATTTCAAGTTCCGTATATTTTTTTTTCTATTTTTTTTAAAAATATACTAGTTGTATTATTCCTACATTTTTCTTATTAAAATAAATTAATGTTCAAAAAGCTTACGCCTCAACGCTTCAAGGCTTACGCCTCGCGTAGCACTACTGAAAACGCCTCGCCTATACGCCTCGCCTTTGAAAACATTGGATGGGAGTGAAACAGTAGAAGAAATTGGGGCACTCCGTTTGTCAATTCAAACAACTAATGGAGAAATTGGATCATGCACAGGTATATCACGGCTCCGTTCATTTCTCGTCTTTGCCACTGGTGTATCCTCATTCTCTTTCTCAAATAAATTACCTTTTAACATTAAATTGTGAAGGTTCTAGATTTGCAGGATGTCCCAATAGATAATCTGCCAGACAGAGTAACGTGGTTATTCAATTTAAAATTTTTAAATTTGAAGGGAACTCTAATTAAGGAGCTTCCAGAATCCATTGGACAGCTCTGCAACCTTCAAACCTTGAACATCAATGAGACAAAAATAGAGGCACTTCCAAGAGGTATTTCCAAGTTGCTAAACTTACGTCATTTACTTGTGGGGAGGTTCATTTCCAGAAAGGTAATTGGGGTAAGAATACCATCAAGTATTAGTAAGATGAAGAAATTGCAAACTTTGGCATATATTGAATTAGAAGGAAACATTATGAGACTAATTGGAAATATGACCCAGCTTACGTTCCTTGGCATTACAAATGTGAAAGAAAGAGACGAGGAG
Organism: Prunus armeniaca; assembly: GCA_903112645.1. Lineage (NCBI taxonomy): Eukaryota > Viridiplantae > Streptophyta > Magnoliopsida > Rosales > Rosaceae > Prunus > Prunus armeniaca. Next base: position 17,462,435 of record CAEKDK010000006.1, read on the forward strand.
GACCTATGTTCCTTAATTCAAGAGATGAAGGTCCTTTCCCGCTTGAGTTTATTTGTAGCAGATGGAGAGGAATTTCTTCGAGTTGAGGCATTGTCTTCACTGCCTCCCTACCTTGATAGACTTGAATTGGTCGGCAAACTGGAAAAGGTACCACATTGGTTTTGTTCACTCCACTGTCTCACATATATGAATCTGGAAGGGTCCAGACTTGAAGAAGATTTACTACCTCATATTGAAGCATTACCCTCTTTACATATGCTTTCCCTTGATGATGCGTCAGTTAGGAAAGAGTTATGTTTCAGCAGAGGCTTTGTGAAGCTTTGGTATTTGCGGTTGGGGAATTTCGCATTATTAAATAAGATAACTATAGAAAAAGGGGCGATGCCAAATCTCGAGGTCTTAGACATTCTTAGTTGCATGACGTTAGAAACGTTGCCACAGGGTGTTGAGCACCTTACTAAACTAAAACGATACAGATTTGATAATGTTTCAGAGAAGTTTAGAGAATCCATAAAACGAGGTGTGGATCATTCAAGGATGCTACTTGTCGACGAGAGATGTAAGAAATATACGTAAGTATCTTTTATCCTTTCATTGACTTCCCTAAACTTAATGATTTGGAATAATGCACTTGTGTTCAAGAAATTGTTCTCGTTCACATCTCTGTTAATGGATGTAAAGCCATATAAATTGTTTGTTAATTACAAAATTGCTTTTGTCTTTCTATATATTTTGCAGAAACTAGTCCTGGGATTGAAGATTTTACCCATGAGTTTGGGGGTGGGAACTTGTTCGTCTTGTTTTGACCCCAAGAGTGATCTAGATTGGCTTCTTATTTGCTCTTTTGAAAATCAAACAATACCCAAGTTGATGTTCATAAAATTGCAGTTGATGTTTTTGTGTGTGTTTTAATTTGCATGTAATAAAATTCAAGTTTGCATCTGTCATTTCAGCAATTGGCAGATGTATGTCGATGATTAACTTTTAAGATTTGGACCATGGATTCTTTTATATTCGGCGTGTTTGTACTTTCTTCTATGTTAATTGTGTTTGTATTTTTAGGTTTTTTCCCTTACCCTCCGTTTGATGAGGGAAAATAACTCGGAATTTGGCTAAAAGTCGGGAATTTAAGAGGAGAAATTGACAATTCCCATGTTTGGCAACTTAAGCGCAGAATTTATTAAATGACGCGCGGAAAAAATCATGGAAATTGAGGCATCAAATTCCCGAGTTTAATGTCCACCAAAATAGATGTCATTTCACAATTTCCACAGTGCGGGAATTCATATTTTCCAGTGTGCCAAAACTTAAAATAAAATATTTATAAAAAAAGCCAAACTTTTCATGGAAAAAAAAAGCGCCAAACTTAAAAACAGCGCCAAAAACCTATGAAACCCTGGACAACATATTGCCTTGTCGCTTTATAAACAAAAGCTGCGAGCCAGAGAAGTACTGCAAGCCAGAGAAGTAAGGAGAATCATAAAAAGTTGCGAACCAGAGAAGTAAGGAGAAAGAGTTCTTCTTGGGTTACACATCTCTCTGGATCAAGTTTGAAGGTTAGTCTTCAAGCCTTTCTCTCCTTCAATTTATATTTTCTATTTTAGGGTTATCATGGTTTCTAAATGGCTATCAAAATTGGGTATTTCTGACAAAATTATGAATGTGTTGAATGGGTTTTGTGATCTTTGTGGCACTGTGGCTGGGTTTTGGGAAATCTTAACAAAATAGTCTATGCCCATGGATATTTGTGTGTGATTTGTGTTTATGGTACAGCTCTGTAATTGTTTGTTAGCTTTATCACTTTGTGTTATTGCCTTGCTCTGTAGTTGTTTGTTAGATTTATTAATCAATGGAGCATAAGCAGGAGTCCTGCACTCAATATCTTGCCATTTGGCATTGGGTGTTTACACAGCTATGTAGGATAACTTCAACTGTTGGCGTAAGTCCTTGATTTCTACCCCTGGAGCCAGTTCCACATAGATAGTTGATTGCATACCACAGCTCTAAAAGACAAAAGTAAAATAATGCTTAGTCTATTAGCAAAAAGTCAATTGTAAAATATGGAATCTCTAATTGCATATGAGAATAATAGTTACCATTGGCATTAGATGTGGAGTAAAACTAACAGTTACTTTTGAATTTGCAGCATCAGATAGTCCCTGCTTAATTTCTAATTTCAAAGATAAAATCCAGGTCACTGTTAGGTAATCAAAATCAAATAAAAAACACGCATGCTGTCTACTAGATCAACAAGTAAATTCCAGAATTATGTCATCTAAGAGAGACCACTCAGTCCATTCAATGAAGGAACACATTTAACCCCACTTATCTAGACGCCAGTAAAAAGGCATACTATAGTTCCTAACCTTCATGTTCCTCACCAATATAAAACTTAGGGTCAGATTTGTACTTTCAGATTGGCTAAATAAATAATACAGAATCCAAAAAAGAAAGGAAACACATGCACTAGCACTACAATTCAAACATGCATGAATACTGTCTGGCTTTCTTGTTTTAACTTCTTTCTTTTTTCCTTCTTGTCTGGCTATTCCTTATAATTATGTACATGTATGTTGTTATTTAGAGAGAGAGAGGGAGGGAGAGAAAGGCAAAGTGTACAAAACTAGAATAATTGATATCTCTCTACCAATCCAAGCCTTGAGTGTTGGTCATTTAAGCTGCTTATATCTTGCTCTGGCCTTTTACTAAATCAGGCTCTTTCCTTTTTGTGTAACTTCAGAAACAGGGAGATGATCTTCTAAGAATTAAGTAGGATTTTCAAAACCAATATTTCAATTTGATCCCTGCGCTACATAAAATATAAAAAATTAATACCTCTGCTGCGATGTTTCTTGTATTTTTACTTGTATGTGTATGCATTATTCACGTTCGCATTGTCACATTATGGATTTAGTTTTGAAGTGAGAATCTTACTTGGATTTCTCGCAGACCACCTATGTAATTCAGCACAACCTACTACCGTCTAGTTTTCTACAAGCACAAGCTCTTGAGATGAAACCAAATTTATCATATGAGTTATCCCTTATTAATTCACATGTTAAAATATGAGTGCATTTTATATGTCATGAACCTAGGTCATAGTCAATGGCTGATCACCTAAGGACTAGTAAAGGCTATTGCCCTACTCACCCTTCTTCCTATCCATGAAGTTCTAGAATCTTTATTGAAGATATGCTTGAGTATGTTGCAATGGGGTGTTTGATAGAAGTCCTCTGAGAGAACATGGAGGGGCAAAGTTGTGCTGGCAGCTAAACTTCATATGTTCTTTGTTTAAATAACACACCAAAACGAGGTCGTATCTTGTTATTGTATATAATTCATTCATATTTGAAGAATATTGAGCATTGGAATTTTTAGTTCTATTTTGGAATTCCCAGTATTTATTTTACTTAGAAAATATTTTGGACAATAAAACAACTAATTAACCATGATGTCCTCCTTTTTCCTTCTCCAATGCACCGACCTTTCCAAATTATCTACCACCATTACTTTATTATCCGGCCATCATATTTTCTAATTATAATATAGTAATTACTCCTTCATGATACCACTCTCTAAGTGTCAGAATAGCAATATTGAACAGAGATTTAACAGAGAGAAGCAGAAATTCTTAGGAGAAGAACTGATGTATTCATTCATTGATTATTTCAACACAGTACAGTGATGGTTTTATATTAGCTTATCAAAGCTTTGTATATATGTTTCTAACCTCCTAACCTCTCTAACTTCTTTAACAGAACACTAACTCTTTTGCTAAAAACTGTCTAACAGTCTTAACAATATTTCAACAACTCTCTTCTTCAATCTTCTGACATGTGGCAGAGTGAGGACCGTTGATATCTTTACATGCCCCCTCAATCTCATGCTTGGAGGAGCCAAGCATGAGATTGGAACAATGATGCTGGAATAAAGGAATAGACAGCCCCTTAGTGAGAATGTCAGCAAATTGTTCCGCAGATGAGACATGTTGCACAAGTAAATCACCTCGAATGACTCGTTCTCTGACAAAATGATAATCAATTTGGAGATGTTTCATTCCGGAATGAAACACCGGGTTGGAAAGAGAGAGCAATAGCGGAGATATTATCACAATGAATTAAAGGAGGAACATGTAATGGGATGTGCAGATCACAGAACAACTGTCTGATCCATGCAAGTTCAGCAGCAGCAATAGCCAAAGCCCTATATTCAGCCTCAGTGGACGAACGAGAGAGACAGTATGTTGTGCTTCTTAGAAGCCCAAGAAATAGGAGTAGAGCCTAAGTAAACCATAAATCCCGAAACAGATCTGCGATCATTAGGATCCCCAGCCCAGTCAGCATCACTATAAGCGTGCAGATGAAGAAGACCAGGCTTAAACCAAATGCCAAAATCAAGAGTTCCTTTCAAATACCGCAGGATTCTCTTAACTGCCACAACATGAGACTCCATGGGATTATGCATAAATTGACAAGCTTGATTCACTGAGAAGGCAATATCTGGCCTTGTGAAAGTGAGGTACTGCAGAGCACCAACAATGCTTCGATACTGCTCTGGATGAGAATAAGGTTTGCCATCATCTTTCAACAGTCTGTGATATGGGAGACAAGGAGTAGGACATGGTTTTGAATCCTGCAAATCAACCTGTCAAGCAGTTCCTTGATATACTTAGTTTGAGACACAAACAAGCCAGCAGACTGATATGAAATTTGCAGCCCCAGAAAATAAGTCAACTGACCCAAATCCTTCATATCAAACTCCTGAGTTAAAGCAACCAAACGTCAGAGGTAATAAGGAGATTACAGGCCAGTAAGAATGATATCATCAACATAAAGAAGCAAAACCACAGTACCAAGCGACGAATGTTGAATAAAGAGAGACGGATCTGCATTGAAGCTTGAAAACCCAAGCTTGGTAAGAAGCTAGTAAACCTTTCGTTCCAGGCACGAGAGCCTGTTTTAACCCATACAAGGACTTCTTGGTCTGCAAACAAAGTCAGAAGGATGAGTGTTACTCGCAAAGCCTTGAGTTTGTGTCCTATACACCTCCTCTTGAAGAACCCCATGCAAGATGCCATTTTAAACATCAAGCTGCCGTAAGGACCATGAAACTGGAGCAGCAGAGCAAGAATTGAATCGAACCCGTTTTAAAAAAAAAAAAAAAAAAAAAAAAAAAAAAAAAAAAAAAAAAAAAAAAAAAAAAAAAAAAAAAAAAAAAAAAAAAAAAAAAAAAAAAAAAAAAAAAAAAAAAAAAAAAAAAAAAAAAAAAAAAAAAAAAAAAAAAAAAAAAAAAAAAAAAAAAAAAAAAAAAAAAAAAAAAAAAAAAAAAAAAAAAAAAAAAAAAAAAAAAAAAAAAAAAAAAAAAAAAAAAAAAAAAAAAAAAAAAAAAAAAAAAAAAAAAAAAAAAAAAAAAAAAAAAAAAAAAAAAAAAAAAAAAAAAAAAAAAAAAAAAAAAAAAAAAAAAAAAAAAAAAAAAAAAAAAAAAAAAAAAAAAAAAAAAAAAAAAAAAAAAAAAAAAAAAAAAAAAAAAAAAAAAAGATGGAATCTACTTTTTCGAGTTTTCAGAGCAATAATAGAACCATAGCAAGATTTCTAAGCAATAATTGATCATCTCTCTCTTCCAGTACATCTGAGCTGAACCATAGCAAGATTTCTAAGCAATAATCGAATCTTATCTTCTCACATGTATTTTGATTTTTATACATGGGCAAGGAGTTTCTAATTCAAGGAATTTCTAATTCAAGTGATTAAGAGTATTTGTCAGGAATTTCTAATTCAAGTGATTAAGAGCATTTACCAATGCATTTTAGATTGTAGGTTCGATTCTTCTTTATTTTAATATTACTTTGGATTAAAATAATAAAAGAATAATAAAAGATTCTTATGCTTGCTCTGTTACGGTTCTTATATACACCATACTAAGTATTGAGTCTCCTCCTCATATGTCTTGTATCTTCTTGTGGTGTTGTTCTTATGAGAGTTAATGGGTGTGATCAATTTCTTCATATTTTCTTCATCTAATAACAGTTCTATGACTTGCTCTTGTAGGACAAAGACTATTTTCTAACCTTCCATGGCAAAGCGACAAATATTTTCCTATATATACACGTATTGAAGTTAATTTGTTTAATAAGTACCTTACTCAATATGTGGTTGCTTACGTGTTGGACTTGAATGTTTGGCTTCGATATGGACTTGACTTCACGTGTGGCCTATTATGTGGTGGTCTCATGTGAGGGGGCGTGTTGATGAATATAAATCTCACATTAGAAACTTGACAAAATAAATTACAACTTATAATAAGTAATTCCACCACTAATTGCACCTAGGCCTTTTGAAAATAGAGTGCAAGTTGGAAAATTAGTAAAATTAGTATAAAGAAAAAAAAATCATATAAAAGTAAAGTGAAAAGAAATTAATGCAAAGTAAAAGTAGAATAGTGGGGAAAAAAAAAGAATAGAATAAGAAAGAGAAAAAAAAAAAAAATTATATAAAAAAAAAAAAAAAAAAAAAAAAAAAAAAGTAAAAGTGAGTTCAAGTTTTTAAAAAAAGAAAAAAGAAAAAGAAAAAGGGAAACACATGCACGCCCAAAAAAAGAAAGAAATCATTAAGAGGGGTACAACGTATGCGTGGGTAAGGTTGTGTGTTACAGAGGTAGCAAAAGTGTGTGTGTTGGGTAGCGGAAAGAGAAAAAATAATCTAAAAACCTTACGATAATTATAGAGATGTTGTGTCATGATTACAAGGGTATTAGAGACAATTTTAGAAATAAATAGGGAGCTTTAGTAATATACCCAAAATAGGACATGAAATTATAAAAAAACCCTATATGGAATAGACTTTAGAAACACACCCAAAAACCATTTACTATCTAAAAAATGAGTGTTAAAGTTCCTATAAATTACATCTCTGCCATTTATTAACTTAAAACAAGCCCAATACAAAAAACTCAAAAAAAACCCAAAATAAGCCCAGCAAGCCCGAAATACATTGTTAATACCATGTCATAGAAGTGTATTGTTAATACCATGTCATAAAAAGTACATTGTTAGTACCATGTCATAGAAGTGTATTGTTAATACCATGTCATAAAAATACATTGTTAATATCATGTCATAAAAATACAATGTTAATATCATTTCATAGAAAAACATTGTTAATACCATTTCATACAAAAAAAGTAAAAAAAAACCCAAAAAAGCCCAGCAAAATATCTGATATCCTTTGCAAAAACCACCTTCAAATGTCCATAGTTTCACCAGAAGCAATCGCAAAGGCCCTCTACAAAAAGAAAAAAAAAGTATATTGTTAATACTGTGTCATAGAACTATCTTCCTAGTGAAAATCATATTATGCATATCATAAACTTCAAGTGCACAGCTATATGAGCAAAATATAGAGCATGCTTTGCTACTGAAAATCTGTTAATACTATGTCATAGAAGTACACTGTTAATACTATGTCATAGAAATCAACTCAATTACAGGGTATGAACAGTATAACAACTATTCATACCACTTACTGGAAGCTAACAGCTATATTTCATTTGCATAATAGGTACGATAAAAATGTATAACTGCAAAAACCCCATGTTCATAAACCAGCAACCTTGAAAACATAACGGAAAACACAACATTTTGGAACAAACCTAGGAACCCAGAGCAAAAACCTCATGTTCATAAACCAGCAACCTTGAAAACATAACGGAAAACACAACATTTTGGAACAAACCTAGGAACCCAGAGCAAAAACCCCCATGTTCGTAAAGCAACAACCTTGAAATACAACTGAAATTGAAAGAACAAGTGTTGTAGGTGAACTGTTCTGGCAACAAGTTGCTGCCAAAACTGCCATGACAGAAACAAACACTATGAGCTGCAGTTGCCAATGCTTTGATTTTCTTTTCATTTTTTGCCACTGATAAAAAATATTAAATGTCTTCTTCCTTGCTAACTAATGGCAACAAACTTTATACTGAGCAAACCCCTTTGCAGTTTCCTTGGATATGGTTACTAATTAAGATTAGTAAATTTGATGTGACACAAAAACAAATGGATATTGCTGGCTAGAAAACCGAGCATAGTGAGAGACAAACAAAATTTGAAAAGGGAATTTTGCATTCCATTATCAGAACAGAAACCATTAAATCAATACTCTAATTTTCTACCACATCAGATAATTTGTCTGAAATTACTTATGCTTTTTTTTTCTTCTTGTTGGGCTTTTTTGGGTTCTTCTGAGGCATGCATGCAAATACTCTCTTCTGTAAAATAGATGCTAAGATTTTAACCTTGCCTCCTCTGCTTTAGAGAGTTGGTGTATAGATTATGAAAAAAAAGGGGGGGGGAAAGGAAGAAGATTGGAGAGTGAGAAAGAGAAAACAATTGTTATCAACTCCAAAGAATCTTGAGCAGATAATAAAATTGCTCAGAAAGTGGTCCTATGATATTCTTAAGCCTAAAAGCATTTAAGAAAAAAGTTTACTTTGCACCTCAATTGCACAAGCCAACAACTACTGTTAAATTTGCTTCCTCGATGAACTGTTAGGAAAAAGGAAAAAAACAATGAGCATTCTATGGTTTAGCTAACAATTACAAACACAATTTCCATAAATCCTACACAAGAACAGTCATAAACGATTTATGGTAATTTTATTTAATAAAATGAATTAATATGATATAATCTGGCATTGAACGATAGCTAGCGACCATGCGATTTCAATAGCACAATCCTAATTATGCTGAGAGATGAAACTTCTCCAATCAAACTCTTATAAGCAAGCATAGAAATCGATATCTTCATTGACGGAAAATGAGCAAGAAAATTAGGAGGAAAATTTGAAGGAAAAAAAAATTACGAACCCGGAAGTGGAGCTTGGCTCAGATTTGGGAGCTAGAACATATGCTACTAGCATTCCAACAACCCTGAATAGAGTCTGAAACGAACATACCAAGCATGCTGTCAAAGTCAAATGGTAACTTATCGCTAAAAATTCCCGAAACTCCTTACAATACCTATATCAACATATTCAGACTAACAACGGGAGTAATTTTGGCCTTGGACCTCGGCCAAAAAGTGGCCAATCCAGAACACTGCCAAAGCCGTCGGTCAAACTAGGGTGTATTGATTAATTTCCAAAACTCCAAAATCTATCTTAACCACATGCATAAACAGTTAGAGCACGAAAAGTAGATGAAGTTTCATACCTCGATTGACGGAAACAACTGCCGGAATTGCCGGAAACGACGTCGGAAAACTTGAAATCCACAGACATTTCTGAGCTCGCAGCGGCGTCGTGAGTGGCTGATGTGGCTGGGCTTTAGCCCAGACTTGATCGTCGGCCCTGGCCGATCCTTTTCCGACCGCTCTCACTGCTGGGCGTGGCCGGAGCACCAATATCGCTGGCCTGGTTTCTGCAAAGGGAGAGAGACGAGAGAGGGACGAGAGAGAGAGAGAGAGAGAGAGAGAGAGAGAGAGAGAGAGCCCAAAATTTTTTCAAAATTTTTTCAAAAAACTAATTTAATACTAAATGGGTAATAAAGGTATTCATTTAAGTAATTAAACTAAAAAATGTAACAGCTATCAGTTTGGGTATTTTTGGGTGTGTTTCTATGTTTTAAATAGTGTAGGGTATATTTATAGTTTCATGTCTAGAATTGGGTTTTTCACTAATTTTGTAAAATAAATAACCATCAGCTTTATTGAAAAAAGGACCGTGCTGAACATACCGTGAAGTAAAATTTCAAAATTTCAAAATTTCTGTCCTTAATCAAGTGGGCTCTCATTCTGGAGTTATTAATCATTTTCTCACTCCGTATTCCGGCATTTTATTTGTTTACAATAAAAGGATGAAAAAAGATCCTTTCAAAATTCAAATCTGAAAATCTAGGGGCAAAATTATCCAAGTAAGCAAAAATTTCTCTATCCAAAAGAAATTTTGGGACAGGTCGTTATATTTTACACGTATTTAAGGTCGTTTGGTGACGTTTGTCTAACCGGCCAATACACGCCTTTTGACTCCATAATAGCTCCCATTAACGCCTGAGTGCCCATAATCACAGCTTCAATCAGCGCTTTTTACACATTATGAAGTATAATTATCCTTAAGTAAGCGCATATTGTGGACAAACATTTACTCAATTAGATCTACACTTCCAAGAGCCCAAAGTTTCTTTTCTTTTTCTTTTGAAATAAGTCAGAATACCTTCAAGAAAGGAAAAAAAAGAAAAACCAATATTGCATCATGTGCATGCCCATCTTGCACGTATAGAAATACCACTATCATCGTGTTTTTGATGTTTTATATTTTTAATGCGCACAAAAAAGAAAGTTCGCATTAAAATATTTTAGTGTTTATTGTTAAAATGTGGGCCTTGTATTGTTAGTTTAGTTGAATTAAATTGCTATATTTCAGCAAAAAAAAACATGTGCAGAAAAATTAATTTTAAAAAATAAATAAAAACACATTAGATGGAAGAGGGAAGGGGATGGTATTGTCCTCACCTCCATCTCCGGTATGAAATTTTGGGGAATCCCCATTCCCATACCCATCGAGGGATTATATTCCAAACCAGGCCTGAATATATTTAAAAAATATTAAAACTATCCATATTACACTTCACTTTCACCTTAAACTATCATTCAACTTAATTAAATTCAATTGAACTATAAAATTTCACTCAACTACTCAAATTCATTTTAATTCAATTTGACAAAAATAATAAAATCATATAATTTTCTTTAAAAAAAAATGGGGTAAAAATTAATGAAACTAATACAACATATTGTTTTCATCCACAATTCATCATCAAGATGAATATCCTCACTCAATGGAAAACGAAAAAAAACTTGCGCAAGAAAAGGATATGTGGGTGTACCGTGTACAGTATACATACAGCTACTAAATCACAGCGGCCATGCTACTTTAATAGAGTAATCTAAATTTATTTAATATTATTTAATTAGTTATTTATACATTAAATTTTTTTAATTGTTATATTATATTATGTTATATATATTTATTAATTCAAATTAAATATATCATTTATTGGGCACAACATGATGAGGGACTTGTGATCACAACATGATGAAAGCAGGCCCACTTTTTCAGCAATAATAAAACCAATAACTTCTGATCATCTCTCTCTTCTAGCAGTAATAAATATATCATTTATTGCCGTACCCGATTTCTGTACATCTGGGCCCCAACCCACCACCACACAATGGAATCTTATCTTCTCATGTATTTTGATTTTTAAATTCTGTGTTACATCCGGTTGATTGCTCCCAAGAATCAATTCTAGATGTGTTGTTATGATATACCAAAATAAGGCCATAATGGCGTCCGTTTCAGCAGACCTCTTCATTGACAAATTATGTAGAGACTACAATGTTGAGAGTTTCACTAAAACACCCAAAATGGGGGGCTGAAATTATAAAAAAACCCCAACACCCAAAACACTTTATAAACACACCCAAAACACATCATTACACACACTCAAAACCCATTTATAAACACACCCAAAAAATATACAATTGTTGATTTTGGGGTTGATTTTGGGTGTGTTTCTATGTTTAAATAGTGCTTGGATTTTTTTATAAATACATGTCTAGAATTGGGTTTATTTATAAATTTGTACCCAAAGTATCAAGAATTAATGATGCATATATTTCTTCCTATTGTTCTTTGATTTCATATTTTAGTTTGCCTTTCGTTTAATCGACATATATAAGGTGATGATGATGTACCATTTTCTCTTTTTGCTTAAGATTGTAATTTGTTGATAAAGTGAAACGATGAACGGAAATCAAATTTGTAGAAGCAAATGGGCGAATGCGTTTTTGGTAGAAAATGAAAAGGATGGACAAAGGCATTGCTTACGTGTCCATCGGATTGTTTGGTGGACTGCTATTGAGGAGCCAAAATTGACGTCCTTCATCCATTGTATCTTAATGAAAATTGACCTATATCTAAGAACCCTTAAAGATTATTAATAAAAGAAATGAAAGAAAGAGAGGAGCTTGATGAGGAGGAAGACGAGAGAGGCTCTAAATTCTTCAACAGGAAGAGAAGTTTCTTTTATGAAGTTGAAAGCATTGCTCAAGATGTAATTGAGAGCTTGTGAATATGGTATTTTGTATAGGATGTTGAGGGATTAAGTGGGTAATTGGTAGATTTTGGGCTCTGGGACAGCTATTGCTAAGCTCCATGGATAAGTTGGTGTACTGCCTTTGAATTCTTTAGGACCCTAAAAAGAACAATTTCCAGCAATTTATGGGTTCGTTGTATTGTAGCTATTAAGTAATTCGTTTATTTGGTAAAATATATAGTTTCATCTCTGAGGTTTTTTTTTATTTGGTGCACATTTCTGAGTTCTTTTGATTCCTATTCAATTGGGTATAATTGTATCTTTTTGGAATTTGACATTTTTTTTGTGTGCCCGAAATCAGGTTTAATTGTGAACATCCAATTAAAAACCAATTAATAATGAGGGAACAGCGTCCATATGTTAGCTGTTAATTTGTTTTTTCTTTTGTTGGCATTACCTGTTTAACCAATATTATATGTGGAGTAATCGATTCGGGTAACTTATTATATGCTAGAAAGTTGACTCACCTATCACAGCACATGGACTGCACATCCTCACAATCTCTCTCTCTCTCTCTCTCCCCCTTCTCTAGTGCATCAGAGCCCAACCATGGCAGAATGCTTTTTCGAAAATGCATATACCATTCATTGCTCCCCAGATTCAATTTCAGATATGTTCTTTTGATTAAGGTTATACCAAAACAAGGCCATTATGGCGTCTGCTGCAACAGACCTCTTCCTTGGCAAATTTGTTGCCATTCTAGAGAGTGAAGCAGCCTCCATAGCGGGTGTTCGTGATCAAGTTGATGAGATTAAGCAGGAGCTTGTATTCATGAAATCCTTCTTAGAAGATGCTGACGGCGGAGAGCAGGCACACACACAAGTAGAGAAAGCGTGGGTCGCAAGCGTTCGAGACTTGGCCACTGATGTTGAAAACACCATTGATGAGTTCATGTATCACGTGTACGAGCAACGAAATGGCAGACGATTTGCCAGGGGGATCCACAAAACCATTCACTTTCCAAAGCACCTTTGGTATAAGCGTCGAATAGCCAACAAGTTACAGAAAATCACAATGGCGATTAGAGCTATTCCAGAGAGAAATCAGAGATATCGTGGTGCTGCAGCTGTAGAAGTAAAAAGTACTTCTGAGGATATTCGAAGATGGGTGCAGAACCAAGCGGAGTCTTCTATTTATCATCAGGAGGATGAACTTGTCGGGATTGAAGGCGATAAGAACATGTTACTGCAATGGCTGATGGATAAAGCGAAGCACCAAACTGTTGTGTCCGTGGTAGGGATGGGAGGATCAGGGAAGACAACTTTAGTTGCAAGGACCTTCAAAGATGACATTGTGAAGAGACATTTCGAATGCTATGCGTGGATTACTGTTTCCCAGTCTTATGTGATTGAAGACTTACTTAGAAGATTGATCAAAGAATTCCACAAAGCAAAGAAGGAAGAAGTCCCTGCAGGCATGAATGCCATGAGTTATAACGAATTGCTGGAGATTTTGGCGAACTACTTGGAGACTAAAAGGTACCTAGTTGTATTGGATGACGTGTGGGATGTCCACCTTTGGGAGAAATTAAGGTTTTCATTTCCAGATAAACAACTTGGAAGTCGAGTCATGCTTACAACTCGAAGAGAAGACATAGCATCCTCTTCTTTTGGAGTTGAAAGCCATGTTCACAAGATTCAACCGTTGGAAAGGGGTGATGCGTGGGAGCTCTTCAGCATGAAAGCATTCTCAAGTTATCAGAACAAATCTTGTTCACCTGAACTTCTGCCTTTAGCTCGGGAACTTGTGGAAAAGTGTGAAGGCCTACCACTAGCGATTGTTGCCTTAAGTGGTCTCATGTCTTCTAAGAAGTCACTTACAGAATGGAGCACAGTCTACAACAGCTTAAATTGGCATCTAACAAACAATTCTTTGTTAGAACCTATGAAGATGCGCATCTTGTTGTTTAGTTTTAATGATTTGCCATACCGACTGAAGCAATGCTTTCTATATTGTTCCCTTTTCCCTGAAGATTATGTGATCATAAATAATAGGCTCATTAGATTGTGGATCGCTGAAGGATTTGTTGAACATGTCGAAGGGCTCACGCCAGAAGAAGTTGCAAAGAGCTATCTTATGGAACTCATTTTTCGTAACATGCTACAGCAAAGGTTTCGAGGATCCCTCCCATCATGTAAGATGCATGATCTTTTGCGGGAGATTGCTCTGTCTATAGCAAAAAAAGAAAAGTTTGGCGATGTACATGAGGGGAGTGAAACAGTAGAAGAAACTGGGGCACTCCGTTTGTCAATTCAAACAACTAATGAAGAAATTGGAGCAGGCATAGGTATATCACGACTCCGTTCATTTCTCGTCTTTGCCACTGGCGTATCCTCGTTCTCTTTCTCAAATAAATTACCTTTTGACCTTAAATTGTTGAAGGTTCTAGATTTGGAGGATGTCCCAATAGATAATCTGCCAGACAGAGTAACATGCTTATTCAATTTAAAATATTTAAGTTTGTTGAGAACTCTAATTAAGGAGCTTCCAGAATCCATTGGACAGCTCCGCAACCTTCAGACCTTGAACATCATGGGGACAAAAATAAAGGCACTTCCAAGAGGGATTTCCAAGTTGCTAAACTTACGCCATTTACTTGTGGGTGGTGGGTTCATTTCCGGAAGGACGATTGGGGTAAGAATACCATCAAGTATTCGTAAGATGAAGAAATTGCAATCTTTGGCGTATATTGAATTAGAAGGAAACGTTATTAGACTTATTGGAAGTATGACCCAGCTTACGTTCCTTGGCATTACAAATGTGAAAGAAAGAGACGAGGAGGACCTATGTGCCTCAATTCAAGAGATGAAGGTCCTTTCCCGCTTGTTTTTATTTGCAGCCGATGGAGAGGAATTTCTTCGAGTCGACGCATTGTCTTCACCGCCTCCCTACCTTGATGATATACTTTCCTTGAGCGGCAAACTGGAAAAGGTACCACATTGGTTTTGTTCACTCCACTCTCTCACATATTTGGAACTGTGTGAGTCCAGACTTGAAGAAGATTTACTACCTCATATTGAAGCGTTACCCTCTCTACGTTCTCTTTTTCTTGAAGATGCCTCTGTTCGGAAAGAGTTATGTTTCAGCAGAGGCTTTGTGAAGCTTCGTCATTTGTGGTTTTGGGATCTCGCATTATTAAATAAGATAACTATAGAAAAAGGGGTGATGCCAAATCTCGAGTTCTTAAGCATTGATAGTTGCTTGACATTAGAAACATTGCCGCAGGGTATTGAGCACCTTACTAAACTACAAGGATACAGATTTGATAATGTTTCAGAGAAGTTTAGAGAGTCCATAAAAGGAGGTGTGGATCATGCAAGGATGCAACTCGTCGACGAGAGATGTAAGAAATATGCGTAAGTATCTTTTATCCTTTCATTGACTTTCCTAAACTTAATGATTTGGAATATTGCACTAGTGTTCAAGAAATTGCTCTCATTCACATCTCTGTTAATGGATGTAAAGCCATATAGATCGTTTGTTAATTACAATATTGCTTTTGTCTTTTTATATATTTTGCAGATACAAGTCCTGGGATTGAAGATTTTACCCATGAGTTTAGGGGTGGGAAGAACTTTTTCGTCTTGTTTTGACCCCAAGACTGATCTAGATTGGCTTCTTATTTGCTCTTTTTGAAAATCAAATGTCTTTTGTGTGTTTTAATTTGCATGTAATAAAATTCGAGTTTGCATCTGTCATTTCAGCAATTGGCAGATGTATCTCAATGATAAGCTTTTAAGATTTGGACCATGGATTCTTTTATATTCTACTTTCTTCTATGTTAATTGTGTTTGTATTTTCAGGTTTTTTTTCTTTGGGGTCAGATTTTGTACTTTCAGATTGGCTAATTAAATAATACAGAATCTTAATAGTTTTCCAAGAGAAGTTCTATAACACAGGAATGTCAATGTAGCGGCATCTCAAGCTAATTACGCACTATTATGTGAGGATACTAAAACACATTACAATTAATGTGTGATTGATTTGAAATACTGCAACAATAAAAAGAAACACATGCACTAGCACTACAATTCAAACATGCATGAATACTGTCTGGCTTTCTTATTTTACTTTCTTTCTTTTTCCTTCTACGTATTTCAGCCCCAATGAGCTTTACTCCTTTTGTGTGTGGTTGAGGCAATTATAGACAATATGCTTTCTGTCTTTGGTTACCTAAAAAGTCAAGAATAAGCCATGCCTTTTGGTATTACTTAAACTGATACTGTGTTCAGGATTTCAGATTCTCCATTCGATTGGCCATTCCTTATAATTATGTACTGGTATGTTGTTATTTAGAGAGAGAGAGGGAGGGAAGAAAGGCAAAGTGTACAAACTGGAATAATTCATATCTCTCTACCAATCCAAGCCTTGAGTGTTGGTCATTTGAGCTGCTTATATCTTGCTCTCTGGCTCTGCTCTTCTACTAAATCCGGCTCTCTGGCTCTGCGCTACATAAAATATAAAAAATTAATACCTCTGCTGCAATGTTTCTTGTATTTTTACTTGTATGTGTATACATTATTCACGTTCGCGTTGTCACATTATGGATTTAGTTTTGAAGTGAGAATCTTACTTGAAGTGAGAATCTTACTTGGATTTCTTGCAGTCATAGTCAATGGCTGATCCACCTAAGGACTAGTAAAGGCTATTGCCCCTACTCACCCTTCTTCCTATCCATGAAGTTCTAGAATCTTTATTGAAGATATGCTTGAGTATGTTGCAATGGGGCAAGGTCTTTGATAGAAGTCCTCTGAGAGAACATGGAGGGGCAAAGTTGTGCGGGCAGCTAAACTTCATATGTTCTTTGTTTAAATTGACACACCAAAACGAGGTCGTATCTTGTTACTTGTATATAATTCATTCATATTTGAAGAATATTGAGCATTGGAATTTTTAGTTCTATTTTGGAATTCCCCAGTATTCATGTTACTTAGAAAATATTTTGGACAATAAACAACTAATTAACCATGATGTCCTCCTTTTTCCTTCTCCAATGCACCGACCTTTCCAAATTATCTACCACCATTACTTTATGCCGGCCATCATTACGTTCGAACCCATTCCAACATTACTATTAAGAATTAACATTAAATAATTATATTTGACTCCATCATATTTTCTAATTATAATATAGTAATTACTCCTTTCATGATAACCACTCTTCTAAGATATACGAATTCCTGTCAGTTTTATTTGGCTGCTTATTATGTGTAAGAGCATCTCATGTTCATATACCTATTAAAAGACAAGACTCGTGATGATAGGAACAATGAGTTGAACTACTACCCCAATATATAATGACTATCATGAGGATTAGGTAACGTGGTTAGCTAATATGATTATAAAATATGACTTATCTAATCGCTTCTTATAAGGTTTTTCTGTGTAGGGAAGGTTTGATTTTTTTTTGCCCCCAAAGTTGAAAGATAACTTTATTAAAAGTGGATGGAAACATGAATTAGATTGTTAGACATTGATTTCTCTTCTTTAGAGCATTTCCAGCAGTCAAAATGTTGCCATGGCAAGGGGGGGGCAAGGGGGGGTACTATTCACGGGAATAGTGTCTGCCCTTGCAAAAAGTAAGTTGCACTTCCAGCAGTTGCCAGGGCAAGGGGGGGTACTATTCAATTTTTGTTTTTTTCACAAATTTGTTTACCTAAACAATTAATTTTGACAATATATTCGGATGAGATTTTCTGATAAAATATTCGGATAAGATAAGATTTTCGGTTTCAAATTTCAGATAAATTTTTTTTTCAAATTTCAGATAAATTTCGAGTTTTCAATTTCATATTAATTTCATCTGAATTTCAAATTTGGTTTTAAATTTCATTTTAATTTCAACTTTTCATTTGAATTTCAATTTCAGATAAATTTCATCCGAGTTTCAAATTTCGGCTAAGATTTTCACCCTATAAAATTGCGCCATGTGTCATCTGAATTTCAAATTTCAGATAAATTTCATTTGAATTTCAACTTTTCATTTGAATTTCACATTTCAGATACATTTCATTTGAACCGTATGATTGATCGATATACGGAGATGCAATCTTCATATATTCATGAACGCCGTCAAGTTGACTTAATGGAGCATTTATGGACGGTGAAAGGCAATGATGGTGAATGAAGTGAAGTGAAGAACATTTTTAAGATTTTAATGTTTATGTTTTATGTTTAGTTATGTTTGGTTTTTTTATGCTTTGGTTGTAGTTTGTTTGTTTTATATATTTAATGCTTTGGTTGTGGTTAGTTTTTTTATGTATGGAATGTTTTGAATAAAAAGGAATTTTATTTAATAGTTTCTTTGATAGAGAAAAATTAAACTTGAAAGTGAAAAAATTTAGAGTTGAAAGTGAAAAAAATTTAGAGTTGAAAGTGAAAAAATTATTGAGTAGAAAGTGAATAATTAAACTTGAAAGTGAAAAAAATTTAGAGTTGAAAGTGAAAAAATTATTGAGTAGAAAGTGAATAATTAAACTTGAAAGTGAAAAAAATTTTGAGTTGAAAGTGAAAAATTATTGAGTAGAAAGTGAATAATTAAACTTGAAAGTGAGAAAAATTTAGAGTTGAAAGTGAAAAATTATTTAGTAAAAAGTGAATTTGTTGTTAAAAGTGAAGAGTATGGATTGGTATTTTATAAAAAAAAATTCAGTATTTTTTGGGGTTTTTTTAAAATTTTTTAAGATTTTTTTCATAATTTTTTGCCTTGAAAAATTCCAGGCCGTTGGATTGGATGAAAATTCGGAAATCAGAAGGACCAGGTCGCGCCACGTGGCAGAAGAAA
Organism: Prunus armeniaca; assembly: GCA_903112645.1. Lineage (NCBI taxonomy): Eukaryota > Viridiplantae > Streptophyta > Magnoliopsida > Rosales > Rosaceae > Prunus > Prunus armeniaca. The sequence continues at coordinate 17,481,367 of CAEKDK010000006.1, forward strand.
AAAAAAAAAAAAAACGCGCCTGCTGACGTCACGCTGACGTCAGCTGCCTTCGGGCTGCTGCTCGGGCTGCCTTCGCCTTGGGGCCAGCCCAGGCAAGTGGACCCCACACTGCCCGGGCCAGCCTTTGTTGCTGGAACTTGCATTTGGGCTCCCCCCCCCCCCCCCCCCGAGCCCGAGGGGGCTGCTGGAAATGGCCTTAGACAATTCATAAATTTGGTCGTAGTGCCCTTCTAGAAAGCTTGTGAATAACTTGATTTACTACAAAAACACCTGCTCCATCATTAATCTTAAATCATTACATATAAAGTACTAATGGAGTTCTTGTGGAGGCTGGGTAGGTTTTTTTAAAATATTTTATTTTTATAAATAAAATTTTTAATTATTTCATTTGTAAATATGTAATAAGTTTTGAAATTTATTTAAATGTATTTCTGGTAATTACATATGGTGAAATAAAACAAGTTGTAAAAATAACAACACTCTTATTTATATATATATATATATTTTTGAAAAAACCACCGACTTATCTTATTGCTAATGTAAATTGTAATTGACTTATTGAGAGAGCACTCCCATGGTCATGCTTAGAGCTCCACTCACATGAAATCTTGTTGTTGTTCAAACTTTCTCTTTTCTGTAGATTTTGTTACTTGGTAACTGGTTCAGGTTGTGGGCTTCGAGGAAATTGATCTTATAATATTCAAGAGTAGGCAAGTGGATTCCAAACAAACAAAAAAGACTAGGCAAGTGGAGCATCTGGAATTTGATTTGAAAAATCCGCGGGCAATCCTTATCAGAAAGACTTTTATGAGTATTATTTTATTATCGTGATCATTGTGACATGCGTAATAATATTTTTAATATTATTGGTTATGAATAAAATAATTAACAAAATAGTTATCCCCTATAGCAACTAATCTGAATTGGAAAGTAGTAGTTATCTGAACTGATCCGAATGGAAAGTAAATAAAGAGACGGATTCCATTCTACCTCAAATCATTGGAAATTCGTACCGAATTGAGATTTAAAAATAATTTTTTACTTATAAATATACGTGTCAACATTTAATTAGTTGTATGGGATCCATTAGTGACCGGTATCATAGAAGATTGTCTCACACCCCTAATTTGGGTACTATTGATGGCAGCTTGATAACTGTTATCACTTCCGCTAGAGGCAAAATATATATATATATATCTTTTCTTCCTGGCTTTGGGGTATACAGATAGAGACATAAATAGGGATAAAGATTATAGAAAAGATGATATAGATGCAAATTTCTATTGAGAAGTTGGGTTTAATTCACAGATTTCTATTTAACACGTTTGTCATTGAATAAAAAAGAAAAATCTTGCAAACATATCCCAAAGACCACGTTGTTACAAACAGTCATTAAGGGCAAACGTAATTGCTACAAATATATTACATAAACCCATTACTGGACAAATATATTTACTACAAACACATAAACGTTTGTCACGTATACTTGTTCTACAGGTAATGTTTGTGATACAAACCTGTTGTATAGGTATATGTGGATATTCTACCTATCCTATAGACTGAGGCCCAGTTTGGGATTGCTGTCACTTTAAAAAAAAGTTGTTTCTGCCGTGCTTTGAAAATAATTAGATGTAAAGTAAAGCAGCTCCATGTTTGGTAAACAATATTTTTAAAGTGTTGTTAGTACAAAAAGCAGTGTCAAAACCGTTTGGTAAATTTTAATATAAAATTGTTGTAACTGTGAATAATAACTAAAATAGACATGATGTTAAAAGTGTTATGTACTAATCATGTGGTGGTAGTGGTAGTGATGGAGTGGAGGTAGTGGTGGTGATGAAGGTGGAGTTGGTGGTTGTGGTGGTGGTGGTGGTGGTGGGGATGGCAATTGTGGAGGTGGTGGTGGTGGTGGTAGTGGCAGCATAGTGGTGGTTGTGGTGTTGGTTGTGGAGATGGTAGTGGATGTGGAGGTTTTGGAGGAGGAGGTGGTTGTGGTGGTGGTGGAGGAGGTGGTGGTTGTGGTGGTGGTGGCGGAGGATGAGGAGGAGAAGGATGTGGTGGTGGAGGTAGTGAATGTGGTGGTGCAAGTGCTGGAGTTGGATGTGGAAGTGAAGGTGATGTCATTTTTAAAAATGAATGATGGTATTTTGGGAATTAAAAAAAGTAATTAAAAGTTCAACTCTGCTTTTTTTGAAAGCAACTTTTAAAAGCAACCCAGAGCCTACTTTTAAAAGCTGCTGTCAAAAGGCCACTACTTTTAAAATAATCAAGATATTTTATTTTACCAAACACCTTAAACTGATTAATTTTAAAGTGAAGCAAGTTTTTGGCCAAAAAAAACAATGCCAAACGGGGGCCTTAGTTTGGTTCATAATCTTTTTCACTACAACAGCAAGTAATCTAGAAAAATAAACCTTATAAGCCTAAGGTACAGGTACATCAACCAATACTAATAAACGGGAAGAAAAAACACAATCAAATTTTACCTACAAACAACAAATATGAAAAATAAACCTTTCCTTACATACCTTCACTGTAGTTATGTGCCAAGTCAACTATTTTTCACCCCATATTCAACACTCAAACTACCTCCATTATAGACACATGAACCTAACGAAAAAAAAAGAAGATAAGTTGAATACTTCATAGCAAGCCTAACGGAAAAAAAAATTTAATAAATAAAATCTGACTGTAACACAAGTAATTCAATCCTAATTTGGAATTTGTGAAAATCTTCATTAAGGAAGTCAAAAAGCAGCAGAGATTGGGATAGAATGACCGTAATTGTAGGAGACAAGCAGATTGTTGGGAGGGGTCGGTTTTATTTGCCTTTTCTATTTAATAGCACTAGAAGTAAATATCTTAAAAAGGATGGACAAAGGCATTGCTTACGTGTCCATTGGATTGTTTGGTGGACTGTTATTGAGGAGCCAAAATTGATGTCCTTCATCCCTTGTATATTAATGAAAATGAACCTATATCTAAGAAACCCCTAAAGATTATCAATAAAAGTACACTTACTAAAAAAATGAAAGAAAGAGAGGAGCTTGATGAGGAGGAAGATGAGAGAGGCTCTAAATTCTTCAACGGAAGAGAAGTTTCTTTTATGAAGTTGAAAGCATTTCTCAAGATGTAATTGAGAGCTTGTGAATATGGTATTTTGTATAGGATGTTGAGGGATTAAGTGTGTAATTGGTGGATTTTGGGCTCTGGACAGCTATTGCTAAGCTCCATAGATATGTTGGTGTACTGGTTTTGAATTTTTCAGGATCCTAAAAGGAACAATTTCCAGCAATTTATAGATTTGTTGTATTGCAGCTATTAAGTAATTCGTTTCTTTGGTAAAATATATAGTTTCATCTCTGAGTTCTTTTGATTCCTTTTGAACTGGGTATAATTGTATCTTTGTGGAATTTGACAACCTTTTTTTTTGCCCGAAATCAAGTTTCATTGTGAACATCCAATTAAAAATCAAGGCTTAAAAAAAAAAAAAAAAAAAAAAAAAAAAAAAAAAAAGACAATTAAATGTCAAAATGGTCCCTGTGTTTTACTCATTTGGCCAATTTAGTACCTGTGTTTTAATTTGGCTAATTTAGTCCATGTGTTTACATTTTTAGCCAATGTAGGACAATCTGTCAAATAGACGTTAAAATAGACATGTGCATAGCACGTGAGTGGGCATAAAGGTATTTTAACACAAACCAAAACCCTCGCGACTCTATTCCTTGGTGCCAATGACAATTGCCGTAGTCTGCGTTCATGAGAATTGGGGTTTCAACTTCAATCAGTTCCCTGAATATCAATCACTTCACTTGAGTTCAAATAAAGATGGCAAGGAGACGAATCGAATCTGATAGAGGCTCAATCAACCCAGGTGAGTATTCTCATGTTTGGACCCTATGCTTTTTTCCTTCAGTGACTCATTGTTGGTACACAGGTCATGCTTGTTAACTATTTTTTCGCTTTCTTGGTTTCTTGTTCTGCTGCTTGTTTGTTTTGCTACTTTGCTTTAATGGAAATCTCTTTAACCAAAGAAAAAAGGACCAATCTCAATAAGAGTACCAATCTCAAACCATATGCTGTGCAGATAAAAAAATTCTTTATTAATAAAAGTCTATTACTTTGCTGTGCAGAATCAATTCTAGATGTGTTGTTTTGATTAAGCTAGCATATACCAAAATAAGGCCATTATGGCGTCAGTTTCAGCAGACCTCTTCATTTGCAAATTTGTAGGTATTCTCGAGAGTGAAGCAGCCTCCATAGCGGGTGTTGGTGATCATGTTGATGAGATTAAGCGGGAGCTGGAATTCATGAAAGCCTTCTTAGCGAATGCTGACGAGGGTAACAAAGCACACACACAAGTAGAGCAAGTGTGGATCAGAAGTGTTCGAGACTTGGTCAATGATGTTGAAAACATCATCGACGAATTCATGTATCACGTGTACGAACAGCAAATTGCCGGTCGATTTGCCAGGTGGATCCACAAAACCATTCACTTTCCAAAGCACCTTGGTATAAGCGTAAAATAGCCAACAAGTTACAGAAAATCGCGATGGCAATAAGAGCTATTACAGAGAGAAGTCAAAGATATGGTGGTGGTGCAGCTGTAGAAGGAAAAAGTACTTCTTCTGAGGATATTCGCAGATGGGTGCAGAATCAAGCGGAGTCTTCTCTTTATCATAAGGAGGATGAACTCGTCGGGATTGAAGGTGATAAGAACTTGTTAATGGGATGGCTGACGAACGAAGAGCAACGCCAAACTGTTGTGTCTGTGGTCGGGATGGGAGGATCGGGGAAGACAACTCTAGTTGCAAGGACTTTCAAAGATGAAATTGTAAAGAGACATTTCGAATGCTATGCGTGGATTACTGTTTCCCAGTCTTATGTGATTGAAGACTTACTTAGAAGATTGATCAAAGAATTCCACAAAGCAAAGAAGGAAGAGGTCCCTGCAGACATGAATAATGCCATGAGTTATAGCGAATTGCTGGAGATTTTGGTGAACTACTTGGAGACTAAAAGGTACCTAGTTGTATTGGATGACGTGTGGGATGTCCACCTTTGGGAGAAAATAAGGCTTTCATTTCCAGATAAACAACTTGGAAGTCGAGTCATGCTTACAACTCGAAGAGAAGACATAGCATCCTCTTCTTTTGGAGTTGAAAGCCAGGTTCACAAGATTCAACCGCTGGAAAAAGGTGATGCGTGGGAGCTCTTCAGCATGAAAGCATTCTCAAGTTATCCAAACAAATCTTGTTCAACAGAAATTCTGCCAATAGCTCGGGAACTTGTGGAGAAGTGTGAAGGCCTACCTCTAGCGATCGTAGCATTGAGTGGTCTTATGTCTTCTAAGAAGTCACTTACAGAGTGGAGCACAGTCTACAACAGCTTAAATTGGCATTTAACAAACAGTCCTTTGCTAGAACCTATGAAGATGCGCATCTTGTTGTTTAGTTTTAATGATTTGCCATACCGATTGAAGCAATGCTTTCTATATTGTTCACTTTTCCCTGAAGATCACGTGATCTTAAATCTTAGGCTCATCACATTGTGGATCGCTGAAGGATTTGTTGAACATGTCGAAGGGCTCACGCCAGAAGAAGTTGCAAATAGCTATCTTATGGAACTCTTTTTTCGTAACATGCTACAGCAAAGGTTTCGAGGACCCCTCCCAGCATGTAAGATGCATGATCTTTTGCGGGAGATTGCCCTATCTATAGCAAAAGAAGAAAAGTTTTGCGCTGTACATGATGGGAGTGAAACAATAGAAGAAACTGGGGCACTCCGTTTGTCAATTCAAACAGCTAATGGAGAAATTGGATCATGCACAGGTATATCACGGCTTCGTTCGTGTCTCGTCTTTGCCACTGACTTATCCTCATTCTCTTTCCCAAATAAATTTACTTCTGACCTTAAATTGCTGAAGGTTCTAGATTTGGAGGCTGTCCCAATTGATAATCTGCCAGACAATCTAACATCCTTATTTAATTTAAAATACTTAAATTTGAGTCGAACTCCAATTACGGAGCTTCCGGAATCCATTAGGCAGCTCCACAACCTTCAGACCTTGAACATCACGGGGACAAAAATAGAGGCACTTCCAAGAGGGATTTCCAAGTTGCTAAACTTACGCCATTTACTTATGGGCAGGTTCATTTCCAGAAAGATAATTGGGGTAAGAATACCATCAAGTATTAGTAAGATGAAGAAATTGCAAACTTTGGCAAATATTGAATCAGAAGGAAACATTATTAGACTTATTGGAAGTATGACCCAGCTTATGTTCCTTGGCATTACAAATGTGAAAGAAAGAGACGAGGAGGACCTATGTGCCTCAATTCAAGAGATGAAGGTCCTTTCCCGCTTGCTTTTATTTGTAGCTGATGGAGAGGAATTTCTTCGAGTTGACGCATTGTCTTCACCGCCTCTCTACCTTGATAGACTTAGATTGGTCGGCAAACTGGAAAAGGTACCACATTGGTTTTGTTCACTCCACTCTCTCGCATATTTGAATCTGCGTGGGTCCAGACTTGAAGAAGATTTTCTACCTCATATTGAAGCATTGCCCTCTCTACGTTCTCTTTGGCTTGATAATACCTCTGTTAAGAAAGAGTTATGTTTCAACAGAGGCTTTGTGAAGCTTTGGTATTTGCAGTTTCAGAATTTCGGATTATTAAATAAGATAACTATAGAAAAAGGGACGATGCCAAATCTCGAGTTCTTAGACATTCGTAGTTGCATGATGTTAGAAACATTGCCACAGGGTATTGAGCACCTTGCTAAACTACATGGATACAGATTTGATAATGTTTCAGAGAAGTTTAGAGATTCCATAAAAGAAGGAGGTGTGGATCATCCAAGGATGCTACTCGTCGACGAGAAATGTAAGAAATATATGTAAGTATCTTTTTCCTTTCATTGACTTTCCTAAACCTAATGATTTGGAATATTTCCAAAATTAATGATTTGGATGTGAAGCCATATAAATTGTTTGTTATTATAATATCGCTTTTGTCTTTTTATGTATTTTGCAGAAACAAGTCCACACTGATTGAAGAATTTACCCATGAGTACTCTTTTTACTCTTTTTGAAAATCAAAAAATACCCAAGTTGATGTTCATAAAATTGTTTCTGTCGCTTCAACAATGGGCAGACGTATGTTGACGATTAGCTTTTGAGATTTGGATAATGGATTCTTTAATTGTGTTTGTAAGAATACCATCAAGTATTAGTAAGATGAAGAAATTGCAAACTTTGGCATATATTGAATCAGAAGGAAACATTATTAGATTTATTGGCATTAAAAATGTGAAAGAAAGAGACGAGGAGGACCTATGTGCAATGGCAGATCCACATAGTGGCAAGAGGGGTCAATTGACCCCTGCAAACCCAGAATCTACCATAGGAGGCCAAGAACTTAACCCCTGAAAAATTCCCTGGAAGGTGTTTGATGAAATACCACAAAGAGGAAGTAGCCGTAGCACACACAGGCAGCAAGCAGCTTGCTGCGCGCCTGAGCAGCGCTCACATCGTCTTTTTTTTTTCTTCTCTACGTCAAACGTACGTAGTTCCACCTAGTTCCAATATTTTTTTTTTTGGCCAAAAACAACATCATTTTGGCTCAGGTGTTTTTAAAAAAAAATTACAACTTAGGTAGCAACTCTGCTGCCTGATAAAACCTACGAGTGCATCTTGGACGTAAAAGGTTTCTCTTTCCTCTCTTCTCCCATACAAGAGCAAGTCTTTGCTCTTAGATATATACAGCAAATTCTCCCCATACATATGACTTATTTGATATTTCTTCTCCCCAGCCAACCTTGGTATGTATTGACTTGATGCCAACTTATTTTTCTCTATTATGTTGAAGATTTTAGGACCAACAGTATACCTCAAATGTTGACAAGATGCCCTTCTATGCCATCCTAATCATAATATACATCCTTATTCTCTCAAGGCATGTTAGGATTGGCTTATCCCTTGCATCCATAATGGCTGTATTGAAGCTTTCACATAGGTTATTTAACAACAAATCACACTTATAGTGTGTTGCAAAATGAGATCTTGACCAAATTTTTCGCTGGCCTCTCAATTAGCCACCCCCAAGCATCTGCATCCTTCTTCTTCATATTATCCATCTTTGCTTCCCACCAAGACAATGTGGTTGCCCTCGCAGCAGTCCATAGCAAATGTTTCAGGGCAAGTCCTGTGTGTTGGCCTCTGAAGTTGTTGTACAAATGTCTCACGCACATTCTGTATTCAGCATTTGGTAGAACTGTTTGCATAGCAGGAATTAGCCCCTTCTGTTTATTACTTATAAATTCTCATGCCAAATCATTTTGAATACCCAAGTCTGCAATTAAGAGTTCCAGAAACCATATCCAATTACTTTTGCTTTCTCTTTTAACTATAGCATAGGCCAATGAGAACATACCATTGTTCCCATCAACACAAACTATAGTTAAGATCTACCCTGAGAAGGGTCCTTTTAAGTGGCAGCCATCAACACCTACGACAGGCCTACACCCTTCTAAGAAACCTTTTTTAGAACCAGCTAAACAAATATAAATCCGTTCAAACAATGCATCATCACCTGCTAGTTCAGTTTTAATTACCACAGTACTTCCAAGGTTGGTCTTCTTAATTTGCTCCACATAATCCCTTAATCTCTTGTATTATTCCTTGTACGAACCTTCAATGACCTTCTTAGCCAATTTTTTTGCCATATACACTTGGTTCTGTGTAACATTCATCGCATATGTTCCCTCACCTTATCTTGAAGTTGCCCTACATTCCAATTGAGATTTCTTCTCATCTTATCACAAAATTTTTGTGAAATCCATGTTGAATTAGCATATCTCAACCTGTCTACTCTGCCACATGTATGATTAGCATGTATAGCATTTACTTCAAAAGTGGATTCCTCTTTATCAATCCTAGATGCATAAAGAACAAATGCACAGTTCCTAGATCCACGACACAAGACCTTCATTCTCCTCTTGTCATTTTTATCAAATTTCAACAACTTTCCATTTACAGTGGCATACTCCTTTTTTGCTTCTTTCAAGTGCTCCCGATTTGCAAATTGCATCACCAAATGAAATTTTGGATTTTTAAGGTCAGTAATTCTCCTATATTGCTTGAACTTTGGTAAGCGAATCCTCTGTTTTTTGTCACATGTCGACTGCTATTCTCATCATCTGAGGTGTTCCCATCAGAATATGAAGTATCAGAATCTGCCCCATCATCAGATATCTCTCCTGGCCCTTATGTTTCAGTCTCAACAGTCACTTGTTCATCGCAAGGCATATTTATGTCTGCATTACAACCTTTCTTTGCCTCCTCATCTTCACTAAAGGCATAATCACTATCCATAAACTCTGAATCTTCTTCTTGTTCATCAACTACAGCTTCACAATCTCCAAGAGAAACAACATGCTTATTAGTATCTAAAGCCTCATAACCTCGTTCATTTGGTCTTCATTAAATCTCCCATAGTTGTATTCTTCACTTTGCAAACTAGGCCATTCCACAAATGTTTGAGTCTTTTATTTCTTTTTTTTTTTTTTTTTTTATAGTATAACACTAACACTCTGTTACTTGTTATGCAGCCAACCATGTCACATATAACACTGTCATTGTCAATGAGCTTTACATTAGTTTGAGCTTCACTATCATATATCTTACAATATATTTGCAAACATATCTCCTTCTTAGTTAGGTCCACTTCATATCCTAACGCTATACCTATTTTCCTTAAATCCAAGAGTGATAGATAATCATCCACACAGTTCTCCAAATAACACAATGTCCCCCCCTCTTATACACCCCATCTTGCCCATGGTGAATTTCCAATGTGTAGAACTCACTCTTATCTACAAATGAAGCAGTAATCTCAGTTCAGTATATTAAACACCAATTTTTAAAATATCTGCTCACCTAAATAAGGATAAATCACACTTCAATTAAAGCAAGAATAGTACATACCAAGTGTGCTAGTGTGTGTAACTGTACAATCAATTGACACAAATCATACCAGTAGGACCACAAACCCTTAAATTCAACCAAGGATAGTATAACCAAGTATGCACTCAATGTCTGACCAAAACACAAGGTATGCGTTCAGTGTTGACATAAAGACAAAAGAAAACAGTTTTTTATTTGCCCAAAAGAGAGACAATAACAAAACCCTCAATTGCTACATAGTTGGAGCAAACACAGACAGAAATCCAAAACAACATAAAGCAATTAACATATAAAAAAAATTTCTTGTACTTCCATTAGCATCGCATGGGGGGGGGGGGGGGGGGTACCTGAATTCAAACTTCATCAAAGTTGTCAACAACACCTATTGACCCCACAATGAGATAACCAACACATATCAACCTAGACGACCTTAATACAACCTTAATACACAATGACCCAGACAAAATCGACTCAAACTGTAGTCCAATTCTTTAGCTTTTTTGCTTTTGTCTGAAAGCTTCATCCTGTTGACTCTTCAGCTTTTTCTTTTCTTGTTTGGTTCGTACCTCTGGTCAAAGTTCTGATGTGTTATAACTCGTATCAGAGAATCTATAAGAGTAAAAGTCTTTTTTGTCGCTCAACTACTCCCCACATGCCCTAAATTTAACGAAAAAATTGACAGAAGTAATGGTGGGACTGGTTGTTCAAACAATATTAAAGTTAAAGGACCACGGGTACTATTTTGGAAATTAAGGTACTCAAATGCAAATCGGGTCAAAATTGGGGGCTAATAAAATGATTAACCTTATTGGTATCGATTGCTTTGGCTTCTCCAATAATACATATAATTAGTAGTTTAAACATTTCACTCAAACAAACCCTAACTATTCTAATTCAAAACTTTAAAATAAAGAAAAATAAATCAGTTTTCCAATCTCTGCACTCACAGCCGTCAGCCAAAAGAAACTAATGGAAACCCAAGGGGGATTAGCCTATTGCACAAATGCAAAGCAACCCAGCCAAACTTCGACAATTAAGTTTAGGAACAAATTACCGATAACCATGTTATTGGACATTGTAGTTGAGAATATAAAGCCAAAGAAAACAAACCCAGAACATATGAACAAAGAATTAAGGAACTTAATCCTAATCATATCACTTTTAGCTGTTCCAACTTCAACTAAGGCCTACGTCAACCCTTTTTTTCTTCAAATCTAATGCAAACAACCCATAAGTTCTCAACAAAAAAAGAAGAAAAAAGTTGAATTTAAATTGTGGGCATTGTCTGATGATTCATACCACTTGAGAATTAAGCAACAACATAGAAAAAAAAATCCATTAATATTAATTGATAAATCCCATCGATTGGAAAAGTTCATCGAAACTAAAATAATTTCGAGAATCTTATTTGAAACCTTAATAAAACGTTTGAGATTACCTACCCAAACTTTGAGGAATTGGGTTTTTAATTTATTTTTTCCTTTTATCGAGTAAGAAATAATTAACACCGTTGAAAATGGCTGCAAGTTAAAAAAATTAAGTATAAAGAAAAATAAATAATATAAAAGTAAAGTAAAAAAAAATAATATAAAATAAGAGTAGAATAGGAAAGAGAAAGGAAAAAAAGAAAAAAATTGATTAAAAAATATTTTAAAACAAAAAAGAGTGTAAGTGGACAAAAGAGAAGTAGGAAAATAAAAATAAAAACCTCTAGAAACTATATTTGGAGTAACATACAAAAAATTGTGTAAAATAGAACCATTAATATTATGTGTGTGTATATATATATATATATATTCAAAAATAAAATAAAATAAAACATACAAAATCCAAAAAAAGAAATTAAAAAAAGAAAGGAAACACATGCACTAATATCATTAAGTGGGGTACATAGAAAATTGTGTGTTGTAGAGAAACAAAAAAAAGTCGTGTCCTGATTACAAGGGTATTAGAGATAATTTTAGAAATAAACAACCATCAGCTTTATTGAAAAAAGGACTGTAAAGTAAAAATTTCAAAAGTACTGTCCTTAATCAAGTGGGCTCTCATTCTGGAGTTATTAATCATTTTCTCACTTTATATTCAGGCATTTTATTTGTTTACAACAAAAAGATGCAAAAAAGATCCTTTCAAAATTCAAACCTAGGGGCAAAATCTGTTAGCGTGACTTGTAGATATTGACTTACATTCCTTATACACCAAGAATTCCATTATATTGTAATTGATTTACTTTAATTCTTGATTTCCTACTGTAAATAGATTTATGAATTTATTATTTACTTGCCTATTCAAGTTTTGTTGTATTATAAATATGACCTCCTACAAGGAGAAGAATACATAGAAAATTCCCACAAACAAATATTCTCTCATAGTTTTCATATTTTAGCATGGTATCAGAGCGACGATCTTGGAATTGCTGACTCTAATTTCAAACCTCCGCCGTCGCTATAGGGGTTGATGATTTTTTCAACCCTAATAGAGGTAGCACCACCGACTCCTTCTCTCCTTCTCAACTAACCATAGCTGAGTTGAGTGTCCAGATGGCTCAGCTCCTGCAGATGCAAACTTTGGCCCCGAATCTGATCCTATTTTGATGACCCCGAACCCGATCCGGAATCAGGATCCTATTTTGACGACCTCGAACCTGACCCCGACTATGATGACAACAACCCCGACCCCCACTTCGATGATGACCCCGACCTCGAATTTGTCTATAATTCAGACCCCGACCCCAATTTCGACTCCAACTCCGGCCCCAACTCAGGCTTAGATCCCGATCCAAATTCCTACTCAACCTGTATCCTATGCATCTTCCGCTGCACAGATTATGACTTCTCGACTAACGACCTCGACACATGGACCAGATTACGCATATTGTGGAGATCCAAGACACACTCGTGAAACTTGTTTTAAATTGCACGGCTACCCCGATTGGTGGGCTACTCTTAAAGATCGAAGACAATGCAATACGGCTAGTAATGGTACTAGTTATGGATTCCATACTTCCGATAAGATTGATTCCAGGAGCTGGATAATTGATTCTGGTGCAACTGATCATATAACGTTTGATCCTGATAATTTTCTGAATACTACACAACCTCGACAAACCTGTATTGAAAATGTCAATGGCGTTACTTATCCTGTGACGGGGGCTGGCACTGTTGCACTCTCATCCTCTCTCACACTGTCTAATACTTTACTTGTTCCATCTTTATCCTCTAAATTGTTGTCAGTTAGTCAGCTTACTGAACAATTGAATTGTTGTGTACTCATTTACCCGAGTTTTTGTTTGCTTCAGGATATTCACACTAAGGAGATTCTTGGTAGTGGTACTAAGAGAGGGGGGCTATATCATGTCGATGACTTCAGTCCCGGCGTGGCTAACAGTGTGACGCATCCCTTTGATAGCAAACAAAAGCAAATATGGTTATGGCACCGTCGATTGGGACATCCGTATCTTATACCATATTTATTCTCAGGTTTCAAGGACTCTGACTTCACATGTGATACTTGTATTTTAGCCAAAAGTCACCGTGTGCTCTACCTGTTGAGTACGAACAAATATACTACTCCATTTATGTTAATTCACTCTTATGTCTGGGGACCTTCCCTTATCACTGCTCCTTCTGGTGTTCGATGGTTTGTCACATTCATAGATGATTGTACACGAATGACATGGCTTTATTTGCTAAAGAATAAAAACGAAGTGTTTTCCCGTTTTCAGTCCTTCCACAAACAGATGAAAACTCAGTTTAATGCTCAAATCCAGATTCTTCGCTCAGACAATGGTGGAGAACTTGTCAATCATGACTTTCAGACTTACTTCCAACAACATGGAATTATCCATGAGACGACTTGTCCTCAGACACCGCAACAAAATGATGTTGCTGAACAAAAGAATCGACATCTTCTTGAAACCGCCCGAGCACTTTTGATTGGCACTCATATTCCTCGCCATCACTGGGATGATGTTGTTGTCACCGCAGTTCACCTGATCAACCGCATGCCTTCTGGTGTATTAACCTTTAAAACTCTCTTACAGGTGCTTGCGCAATACAGACCTCTGCCCTCTATTTTGGTACTCACGCCCCGAATCTTTGGATATGTGGCTTTCGTTCATCTCCACAAAAGTCAACGTAGGAAACTTGATCCCTGTGCGCTTCGTTGTGTTTTTATGGGTTATGCAACTCATCAGAAACGCTACCGCTTTTATCACCCTCCTACCCGACGTACCTATATCACTTTGGATGTTACCTTTCTGGAATTTGAGCTGTTCTTCCATGACCCATTATCCAATTCTACGCTTCAGGGGAGATACGAAGTGAAGAGTAAAATTGGAGCAACTTGGAAAACGAAGAAATTCTGCTCTGTACAGAAATTATCGATCTTCTCTAGTCTGGAGCACGAGATTACTCACTACCGAAAAGCAATCAATCGGCCATTCATAACAATCAATTGCCTGACCCATCTGATCCATATGAAGATATTTCTTATCTGAGTCTTACACCTACAGACAATACAAAACAACAAGATGAAGACCCCCTTCTAACTCAACAGTACCTACAGACAATACAGAACAATAAGATGAAGACCCCCTTCTAACTCAACAGTACCAACAGACCAGTCTCCTAAGAATATCCTTGAGGTAATTACCCCTGCTAGACTTGTGCATTTAGAGGATAAAACTATTGGATATTAATTACCTTTCAGGAAAAATCGTGGGAAGCCACCAAACCGTTATTCACCTGGTATTGGCAAGATATCCAAGTATCCAATTGCAAATCATGTATCCATTGAGAAGTTGTCAGAACCACTCAAGGCTTTTGTGCACCAGTTGTTTGCTCTCCATATTCCAACCAAGATCTTTGAAGCATTGAAAGATCCTAAGTGGGTCCAAGCTATAAAAGAGGAGATGAAAGCCCTTGAGAAAAATCAGACTTGGACATTGGAGATTATACCACGAGGAAAAAAGACTATCGGATGTAGATGAGTGTTTACTATAAAACACAATGCAGATGGATCTATCGAGCGATACAAGGCAAGACTTGTGGCAAAATGGTACACACAGACCTATGGTATAGACTATGAAAAAACATTTACTCCAGTTGCAAAGTTAAACACCGTTAGAGTCTTATTGTCCCTTGCAGCTAATTTGGATTGGCCACTACACCAGTTTGATATAAAGAATGCTTAGCATGGGGCATCATATCTTGAATCATTTGTTCGACTGCACCTCGGTCGATTGCTTGGTTTCCTAGCAACAGGTTGTTAACATTTCCACTGACAGTATTCCACCCACTGACCCCAGCGAATTGATTGATATGAGGCCTAGTATAATTGGCTCCGGCCCCTTGGTGAGCTTATGGGTGGAATTGATTATATGGTGGGAACACTTGGTATTGGTTGGCCGCTGCATATCGGTTGTTGCTCATTGGCGGAACAGTAACCGCTGGGGATGGGTTGCCCCAACTGGTGGATTAGGTTGGGGCAGATTCACCCGAAAAATATTTGGTTGGACCTTAGCTTGGGGTCTCGCCACCGACACTCCATTAGGTGCCACTTGGTTCCCATTTTGACCATTTTGTTGGCCTAACAATCGATCAAACCTCTCATTGATTTGAGCATTTTGAGTGGCCATCGTCTGGGCAATATTCTCCATGGCATGCATGAATTGTTGGACTTCCAATGAAGTGGTCGGATTTGGCCTCAAGACTGGTCCCTCAGCTACTTCCATAACATCTTCGACTAACACTTGGTCGTGGCCGATGGCCGTGGTTCAGCTGAGGCCATTTTTCTCTTGTTGAGCTTTTGGAACATTTTGTGGTTGAGTATTCATAGGGAGTGAACCAGCCATGCTTGTCTCTGATTCCAACAGAAATCTAGATTCTTCCAATTCTTGATCTCTTCTAGGATTCCTCCTAGTGTTTACGACCATACAAAACCTAGTGGTCCCACCGGGCGTGCCAAATTATGTTTCCCTCTTTTAGGCCGGGGCAACCGACGAAAGGAACTTTTTGGTCCTTCTTCTTTTGAATGCGGGGCGTGCCACCACCAAGCCCCGAATTGGGCTTGAATGGAATGTGAGTTGATGGATGTGTTGCGCTTCTAACTTCTGATCAAGTTAGAAAAGTTAACAAGGATATTATAGGCATTTCATTAGAATTCATTAAAGACCACCGGTTTTGTGTTTTGCTTTTTGCAAAAGTTGAAATAAAATCAGCCCCTTAGGTGCTTTCCAAAATCACGGTGATCGATAGCTATTTTCTCCCAAAAGTGATTATCTCGTCTTTTAATAAACAGGGTAAACTTCAAAAACTTTATCATAAATCACCTTTTAGCTATTGCTTTGGATTTTTTAGGACCCCAGAGAGAACAATTTACAGCAATTTATAGGGTTGTTGTGTTGTAGCTATTAAGTAATTTGTTTCTTTGGTAAAACATATAGTTTCATTTATGAGTTATTTTTATTCCTATTTAATTGAGTATATTTGTATCTGGTGGAATTTGACAAAAATTTTTTGCCAAAATCAAGTTTAATTAATAGAAAGCCAATGCCAATTACATGATAGTGGAACTCATAACAATGAGTCCAGACAAATGCAACAGTAGAAGCCCACTAGAAATAAAACTCGAACATACATAAATTCAAAGCCCAAAACTGACATAAAGTTAGAGTCCAAAACTGGCATAAAGCTAGAGCCAACCAAAAGCAGAAACACCACCAAAAGCCATAGTACCTCTGCCACTGCTCCCATGAAGACCGAGATATTTCCACTAGAACTAATGATAAGTGAAAGAATTGCAAACACACAAAACAAATACAAAAATTACAAATATTAAAATCTCTCGCAACACATAAACCAACCATCGAAGACTCATTAACTCCTTCAAAAACGAAGAACGAACTTGGGAAAACACTTCCCAAAGCCCAAGAAACTAGGCACTGTAATATTTTTGGGTTTTTGATATCTTGATTTATTATGGAGGCCGAATATGGAGGCAAGACTCATAATTGTTATGGGCTGTTTTTTAACCAAATTATGACATGTTATCATTTAGTACCAAATTATAATTAAAGGTTATTTTAAGAATAAAGGTGAGTGAAAAGATAAAATTGTGTTTTTTCGAATTTACATAGTAGGTGGGAAAATAAGATGAGTGACAAAATAGAACAAGTGATAAAAATAACAGCACTCTTATTTATATATTTTTTTGAAAAACCACTAACTTCTCTTATTGCGAATGTAAATTGTAATTGACTTATTGAGAGAGCACTCCCATTGGTCATGCTTAGAGCTCCGCTCACATGAAATCTTATTGTTGTTCGAACTTTCTCTTTTCCGTAGATTTTGTTACTTGGTAACTGGTTCAGGTTGTGGACTTCGAGGAGATTGATCTTATAATATTCCAAAGTAGGCAAGTGGATCCAAAAAAATCTACGGGCAATCCTTATCAGAAAGACTTTTATGAAATGAAAATAGTATTATTTTATTATCATGATCATTATGACTTGCATAAAAATATATTTATTTTCTTTTGGTACAGAAGAGGGCTAAAAGCCCCAAGCCAAAAAGAAACTAATAAGAGACAAGACGAGGTCTAGCAACACCTCGAACATCAGCAGCTAAAATCTCACTAAGAAAAGCTGGAGCCTCCAAAATCACATAGAGACCAGGATCAAAATCATAACTCTTAACAGCCAAAGCATCCGCAGCACAGTTCTGTTCACGGAAAATATGCTTCACAAAGCAGCACCAATCCTCATGAATCTTCTTTTTGCAGCAGTTGATAATACTAAAGAGAGGGTGTGTTGACAAAATAGGACTTTTTAACAAAGCCACAGTAGACGTAGCATCACACTCAATCTCCACTATGCGAAACCCAACATCCCAAGCCATATTAATCCCCCAAAAAATCCCCCATAACTCAGCCTCAATGATGGAACCATGGCCCAAATTCACAAAGAAACCCTTGATCCAATTCCCACAAGAATCTCTTAACAAACCCCCAGCCCCAATAAGACCAAAGGAATTAATTATGCTACCATCAGTGTTGACTTTACAACAACTAGGAAGAGGGGCCATCCAATGGAGATAAGCAACACTACGCTCCGGGAGAATAGCCATTGGATTACAAGCTGAACACCACTCCAAAGCAAACTAATAAATCATCAGATGAGGTTCAGCAAGTAAGAAAAATTTTTGATAAAAAACCACCTTACATCTCCATTTCCATATGAACCAGAGAAAGATAGCAAAAACCAAGTGCCAGGGCAGGCTATGGGTAACAAGCCTCTTAGATTTCAAATTATGCAAAAGCCAGTCATCAAAATCATCCTGACTAGCTTCCACTCTCCCAAATCCAAGTCTATTCCAAATAGCAAGAGTGGCAGCACAATCCATAAAGAGATGAGCACAAGATTCCAAAGGACAATCACATCTGGGACAAACAGCAGCATTAGTAAGCTTTCTCTTCAATCTTTGAGCATTCGTACGTAACTTCTTATGACACAACAGCCAGAGGAAAGTCTTAACCTTTGGCGGAACATGAAGCTTCCAAATAAAGTCCCATTTCCAATTAACACTGCCCTCATCCAGATAAAAGGTGTTATAGGCAGTTTTAACATAAAATTGGCCATTACAGGTAGCCTGCCAGATGCATTTATCCTC
This sequence comes from Prunus armeniaca, assembly GCA_903112645.1. NCBI lineage: Eukaryota > Viridiplantae > Streptophyta > Magnoliopsida > Rosales > Rosaceae > Prunus > Prunus armeniaca. The sequence continues at coordinate 17,499,997 of CAEKDK010000006.1, forward strand.
CCCACTCCCATTATAGCCAGCATGAATACTAAGAATCAAGTTGACAATATTTATAGGCAGGCATTCCATTAAGCAATTGAAATCCCAAACCCCATCCTCTAAAAAGTCACTAACATTTAAATGAAGATGTCCTCAGATAAATCAATTAGAGCAAATTGTTAAGGTCCACAACTAAGCCATCTATCAGTCCAGAACAAAATATCATCCCCAGACCCCACGCGTCATTTAACACCAACAGAAAGAACTTGAGCACCATATAAGATACCCTTCCAGACATTGGAGCTACTCTGGAAATGTAGATCTTTAGCGGCAAGGATATCGCAATGCCTTAGATACTTAGCATTAAACACTTGAGCCCAAAGACCTTGCTCACGCTGCAGTAAACGCCAACCAGATTTAGCAAGAAGAGCTTGATTCATCCAAGTAGAATTTTAATCCCCAAGCCACCATCAAATTTAGGCTTACAGACAGTGTCCCAACTAACCAAGTGAACCTTCGCTTGATCCGTAGTATGCCCCCATAAAAAATTTCTATTTAATTGATCAAGTTTCTGACAGATAGAAACCGGTAATTTAGCAGATTGCATGGAATAAATAGGATAGTAGAAGTGACTGATTGTAACAGAGTCAGACAACCAGCCATAGAAAGAGTATGACTTTTCCAAGAAGATAACCTCCTTTGGACTTTTACAATAATCTCTTGATAAGTAGCTTTAGTGACTCATGTGTGAATAAGAGGAACACCAAGATACTTGCCAAGACAAGTAGTGAGAGGGGAACCACAAATAGTTGCAATATCCTGAGCCGACTCAGAAGAAGTATTTGGAGAAACACAAATGATAGATTTCTCAAAACTCACCTTCTGACCAAAGAGACGACAAAAATCGTCTAAACATTTCTTCATGACAGTAGCCTTATTGACAGAAGCTTCCCCAAAGAGAATCAAATCATCAGCAAAGAAGAGATGAGAGATAACAGGACCGCTTTGGCATATCTGCACCGGCTTCCAAGCCTTATCTTGGACAGACTGCTGGATAATATGCAAAAGCTTTTCCATACACAAAACAAAAAGATAGGGGGAAAGGGGGAAATGGGGTCCCCTTGCCGAATGCCACATTTAGGAAAGAAAGTATCAATTAATTCACCATGAGAATCACCCTATATCGCACCGAATTAATACACTGCATTAAAAGCTCAAGAATTCTCCCACGAATCCCAACCTCCCAAAGCACTTCTCTAATAAAATCCCAATTTAACCGATCATGAGCTTTGGATAAATCAATTTTCCAAGCTATGAAACCCTTCCTCCCTTTAGAACTTTTAAACTTATGCAACATTTCTTGACCCACAACAATGTTATCAACAATTTGTCTTCCTGGAACAAAGCTCACTTGATTAGGATTGACCAAACTAGCCATACAGGGCCGAAGCCGAGCAACAAGAATCTTAGAAATTATCACTATAGAGAGTGTTGCAAAGACTGATGGGGCGAAGCTGAGTCTTGGAAACAGGTCTCTCAACTTTAGGCACCAAAGCGATCAACGTCTCATTGATATTCTCAGGAAGAGAAGCAGTTAAAAAACAATCATTCACCAAAGCAATAATATCAACAGAACCCATCCCCCAACATTTCTGATAAAAGAGGGCAGGAAAACCATCAGGTCCAGGAGTTTTTAATCCCCAAATAGCAAACGGACTGTTTTTAACTTCATCATTAGTAACCTCACAACTTAAACCTTCTAAATCCATATCAGCCAACCTTGGAAAAAGATGAGGGAGCAACCTATAATCATCAACCAGACCAGTATCACCAAACAACCCTTGGAAGTAATTGACAATAGTCAGTTCCATTCCAACCTTATTAGTGATCCAAATTCTAGCCTCATTATTCAGACCTTCAAGTTTATTCCTCCTCCTCCTTATGACAGTAGACAAGTGGAAAAAGTGAGTGTTTCTATCCCCTTCCTTTAACCAAGTATTTCTAGACTTCTGTAACCAAAACAACTCTTCCTGCTCAAGGATCAAATTATACTCAGTAGAAAACTCATTCTCAAGCTTACTGAGATAGGGGTTATAACTTAAACATACCTTCCTTTGAATGCCTTCAAGTCTAGCCAAAAGTCTTCGTTTCTTTCGAAAAAGACAACCAAAAACCTGCCTATTCCAAGAAACAAGAGGGGACACAAGCCCAGCAGATTTAATAATCGCATTACCATTATTAGACTGCCAAAGTTTAGTAATAAACTCAGAAAACTCAGGGTGGGTGAACCACATGGCTTGAAACCGAAAAGGCACACAATCTTTATCAGGAAGATGAGCAGAAGAAAATCTAACCATGATAGGACAGTGATCTGAATTCACCCTAGGCAAGTGCGAAAGATTTGCCTCAGGAAACAACAATCTCCACGCAATATTGCTCAAACCCCTATCCAGCCTTTTCCAAGTGATACCCTCTGCATTCCTTTTATTACACCACGTAAACTTAGCTCCAGAAAAGCCTAAATCAATGAGCTGATTATGATCAATCCAATCAACAAAATTCTGTCCACCAGAATCAAAATTTCCACAAGAATTTTCATAAGCACAAACAATGTCATTAAAGTCCCTTAAAATTAACCAAGGCAGCTTAGAAGCCTGAGCAAGGCCATCGAAATAAGCCCAAAGAGACTTACGAATACCTAGGCAAGGGTTAGCATACACTACAGTGAGCAACCACCAATTAGTCCCTAATTGCACAAGAGTAGTAATCGATTGACTAGAATATCAATAGCATAAGCCTTCTTTAAATCTCTGATAGTACGAGCACAAATTTCCTTGCCAGCACCCCTTACATTCCATGAGACAATAATCATCATAACAAAGGAAGAGAGGGAAGAACCTAGGAAAAACCTAATTCTGCACTTGCTCAGCCTCACCACTAGTAGAGGCAGCTTGTTTAACGACCATAGTCGTACCCACATCAAACTCAGCATCACCTTGATCAACAAAGTCACCATGGTGATTCAAATTGTCAGAGGTTAAACTAACACCAGAAAAGAAAGCTTCATTAAGCACCCTTTGACCAATGTTTGGGGGTTCATGACCATGAATCAGCCCAACTTTCCCTAGAGAAGACTCGAAAAAGAAAGGCCCCTCCATATTGAAAGAAAACTTCCCAAGAACATCAGCCAGCACATCAGCCCCACGAACTTGCATTCCCACAACATTCAGACCTTTAGAACTATTAAAAGCTCTCCCCACCCTATTCAACTCAACCTTTTTTGTTTACAAAAAAAAGGACATTTCCTCGTTTTTGAAAAAAGCAAACATTTTCTTTAAAAAAATAATTCACATTTAAAAAAAATTAATAAGATGGTAAGAAAGTTGTGAATTTTTGTTGGATAAATTGAATACATTTAATAAGGGTAAACTTGGAAAGCAAAAGTTACCTTGTATAGTATATTAGTGACATTGTTTTAAGTGTAAGAAGAATGATACATGTCAAGCTAAAAAGAGAGAAGGTCCAAAGGAGAAGGTTAAAGAGAAGGTTGCTAGCATTCTTCTTACTACAAATATATTACATAAACCATTACTGGACAAATACATTTATTACAAACACATAAACGTTTGGCATGTATACATGTTCTACAGGTAATGTTTGTGATACAAACCTGTTGTATAGGTATAGTTGGATATTCTACCTGTCCTATAGACTTAGTTTGGTTCATAAAATTTTTCACTACAACAGCAAGTAATCTTGAAGAACAAACCTTATAAGCCTAAGGTACTGCAGGTACATCAACCAATACTAATAAACGGGAAGAAAAAAACACAATCAAATTTTACCTACAAAGAACAAACATGAAAAATAAACCTTTCCTTACATACCTTCATTGTAGGTATGTGCCATGTCAACTATTTTCCACCCCATATTCAACACTCAAACTACCTCCATTATAGACACATGAACCTAACGAAAAAAAAAAGAAGATAAGTTGAATACTTCATAGCAAACCTAACGAAAAAAAAAAATATCAGACTGTAACACAAGTAATTTAATCCTAATTTGGAATTTGTGAAAATCTTCATTAAGGAAGTCAAAAATCAGCAGAGATTGGGATAAAATGACCATAATTGTAGGAGATAAGTAGATTTTTGGGAGGGGTCGGTTTTATTTGCCTTTTCTATTTAATGGCACGAGAAGTATCTTAAAAAGGATGGACAAAAGCATTGCTTACGTGTCCATCGGATTGTTTGGTGGACTGCTATTGAGGAGCCAAAATTGTTGTCCTTCATCCATTGTATCTTAATGAAAATGGACCTATATCTAAGAACCCCTAAAGTTAATAAAAGAAATGAAAGAAAGAGAGGAGCTTGATGAGGAGGAAGACGAGAGAGGCTCTAAATTCTTCAATGGGAAGAGAAGTTTCTTTTATGAGGTTGAAAGCATTGCTCAAGATGTAATTGAGAGCTTGTGAATATGGTATTTTGTATAGAATGTTGAGGGATTAAGTGGGTAATTGGTAGATTTTGGGCTCTGGACAGCTATTGCTAAGCTCCATGGATAAGTTGGTGTACTGCTTTTGAATTCTGTAGGACCCTAAAAAGAACAATTTCCAGCAATTTATGGGTTCGTTGTATTGTAGCTATTAAGTAATTCGTTTATTTGGTAAATATTATATAGTTTTATTTTTTTTTTTTTTTTTTTTTTTTTTTTTTTTTTTTTTTTGGGGGGGGGGGATTTGTGAGTTTCTTTCTGATTCTATGCTAGAAAGTTGAGCAACCGTCACAGCACATGGACTACACATCCTCACATGCATGGGAGAACGCCCAACAATTGTTTAATCAACGTTTGTCCCAACCATGGTCATGCGTAACATCGATTTCTAATTATTAATTCTCTCTCTCTCTCTCTCTCTCTCTCTCTCTAGTGCATCAGAGCCCAACCATGGCAGAATGCTTTTTCGAAATGCATATACCATTCATTGCTCCCCTGGGTTTCCAAGGAGGCAGTCGCTGGTAAGGGATCTCCATCTTAATACTATGGAAGTGATCACCTCCTTTTCTGCTCAAGGGAATGACAAGTATGTGGCACCAAACGGGAATTAGAAGAGAGTGAAAACTAGTGTTAGGCATCTGATTGTTAGTGGCATGGCTTTTTCTGGTAAGTGTAGTTTTTGTATCGAGGATTTTGTTGACAAGTTGAAGGAGACTAGCCTCGAGGGGTCTCCAAGGTCTCCTTAATAATTCTCCTGTGGAACGTTCGTGGGCTTGGCAACCGATGAACATTGCTACTATGAAGATCTTTTTTCGGAAATTTCTTCAGGCTAAGAGGCCAATCTTGATCTCCCTTGCTTGTCAACTGGGATTCTAGATCAAGAAAACTGGAGGTGGCGGTTGGTGTTTGGCTGGATCTGTTATGATGCTCACAATGCGTTTTGACATTGTCCGAAGAACTATGTTACTATCTTTAGATCATAGGAGGCTTTCTTTGATAGTACCTGTGTAGTGATGGGATGTGTTTCAATGGTTTTGCAGTTAGGTGATTGGCTGGTAGGGATGGCAACGGGTAAGGTAGGGGCAAGGTATGACAATACCATCCCCATCCCCGCTGTCCATCCCCGCCCTCGTCCCGAACCCATCCCCATTTAATAGGTTTCGGGGAATCCCCATCTCCGTCCCTATCAGGGGACTATCCCCTGTACTAGCCCCCAATCCTCGATTTTTTTTTCATAAAAAATATTTATCATACATTTAAAAATTAAGTTTCATATTAAATTATCATTCAACACATCCAAATTAACTAGAAAGTTCTACTCAACTATTCAAAATCACATCAATTCAATTTGACAAAACAAATTGTAGGGGTCTTTTTGTTCTAGCAGCCTGACAAATGGGCTTGGGCTGCCATAAGAAGAAAAAGAAACAAAATTCCCCAAGTGTCTGAGTTCGAAACCAAGCTCCCAAAAGAGTTTTTTAAAAATCGGATGAGACTTTAGAAAAAACACTCTTAGGTTCTTTTCACTAATAGCCAAATAAACATGATAAATCGATTAATGGCTTAGCTTGAGGAGCTTGTGGCATGAGAACTAAGCTTTCACAAGTTTAGCAATTTGAGAGAGAGAGAGAAGCATGAATTTCTTATAGAGAACAATGGTTTGAAGTGGGCAGAGGAGGATTAAAACGATTTCTTCCTCAAGGGAAGAATAAAACGAACAAAGAAGAGGATTAGGTGGCTTGAGTAAATTATTAGTTGCTTGACAATGCTTGGTCAGGCCCTGAATGGGTTGGTTTTCTGGGTAGCTGAGGCCCTCTTTTATAGCCACAAAGAACCCTAATTTCGTCTTACCTTTTCCTTCCCATTTTTCATTGTTTCTTCCTACTTGATATAATTTGGTGAAATCCTCCTATCCAAGGTGCATGGGTAAGGAACCTTTTGTGGTTCCAAGGGTTCAACGCAGCTGGACTTCCCCATGAGGGTGAGGCGCCACTTGCTTTCCCTCTTGGTTTCCAAAACGAAGCTTGTAATGGAAAAGAAAATGGGTAGAGCTTTTGCCCGATGGGTATTCATCCTACCCTTCGTAGATTTCCTTTGGTCTCTACCATGGCTCCTTTGTTGGTCATTCTTGGAGTTCTAACAGAGGTGGAACTTGGTGCTAGATTTTTATAAGTTGGGCTGGGCTTTTCCCAAAGCTATGGATCAGTGATATTCTACTCTCCAGCAATTGGTCAGCTTGTTTTCGTCAAGCTGCTGGAAGCAGCTTGCCTGTTGTGTTTTAACAAAGTATTTGGGCATTCTAATTAACACAGGATTTTCTAAGCAAACCACTGTATTCTTCCTAAGGCATTGGGTCATATTCTCTCTCTCATGCTAGCGCATGTGTTTAGGGCCAAGAAATGGGCTTGAATTTTGGTACTCCCAAGTAGCCCAAAATTCTCATTCCTTGATCCCTTAAATGGGCCTTGTGAACGCTTGCACCCATCCACACCACAACCTTCTCAGCAAGCCCAGGGTAATTTTGTGGCTTGGGCCCACTTAAGCTTGTGGCATAGCTTGTTGTTAGAATAATGGCTCTTCTTGCATGACACCTGCGCTTGTGCTTGAGTTTTATTATTCCGTGATAGGCTATAATTGGGCCAAGTAACACCTAATGAGTATGTGAGCGTGATTTTTGTAAAGTTGGCATGTTCTTGGCCCTTTCAGCACGTGCTTGCTTGGCATGATGCGTGGCCAGTAACTTGTATTGGTGCCTCCTACAAATTATCTTTTGTCTCGATTGCACCTCTTTTGCGTTTAATTATCTATGTTGGGCCAATAATTAATCTGGGCTTAGCCCCTAGGATTTTTGGGCCTCAACACAAATATATATGATCTTCATCATGATCATCTTACAAATTTTGGGGGATGCGGCTGAGGGGGAAAGCATAAATATGTAAACATAAATTTTCATCTTACAAATTTTCATTGGTTGCAACTTGCACATGGAAACATAATATATAATACATGTATATACGTTTATGTTTGTTGTTTGTGAAGGGTAGGCTGTGGGGCAATACAGCTAGAGAGAGCTCCTTTGGCAGCGGTAAACATCATTCAAACTGGTGGGGCTGGTGCTCAAATCGCCATTGGTAAAGCCCTGGAGGCCACTGCTATGGCAGCGGGACAGAAGCTGGTGGAGTGGAGTGATGTGGTTGCAATTCAAGCAGCCGAAGTCAAAGCCTTATGGTTGACTAAAGTCAGTGTCGGCAAGAAGGGGATGCGACTGCTAGAGCGGAGGGAGAGAGAGAGAGAGAGAGAGAGAGAGAGAGAGAGAGAGAGAGAGGGGGTGCGGCTGGAGACATGGCCGGTCTTGAGATTTTGAAGGCCCTGTACAAACCTTAAATTGGGGCCTCACATAATCTAACACAAACTTACACCATTACGTAATGTCATACAATAAATGTTTTTTATTTCCTTAAAGTGACCAAAGTACGCCTACTCCCAAGAGCAAATTGAAATTTCACAAAAGAATTAAATCGATTAAATTGGGTTAGGCATGTTACACCTTTTGAATAATCACCATGATTGTGATGATGAGTCTTGTCATCATAGATCATATTCATATATTAAATATTTTTTAACACCTAATTTATTTTGTATCAATATTCCAAGAACATCATTAATTGGATGCAATTTTTTTGGTTGAGTTAGTTGGATGCATTATTTTTGCAAAACTGAATATTTGAGCATATATAAAAACAATCTTGTACATTTTTAATTGAGGTGAGTCCTATATATGGAAGCCTTATCTCTATGGGCACTTGAAAACAAAATCTACATGAGTAATTGAAGAGCTCGGGTAAAGTCAATGGTGGGGACGTACGCACGTGACAAACAATATCTGCACATAGGAACATAGATATTATTGGGGTAATTAGAATATTCTTGCTGAAGAATATATATATATATATATATTCAGTGTCATCATTTGAGGAATGATGTGCTTAGTCGTTGGAATATTTTAATGAAATCATGTGGTTGAGATTGATTTAAGTGTTTAAACTTGTTTGCGTCTAATGACTTGCCAAAAACCCACATGTATGGACGCTTTATTGCGTCCAAGTGTTATAATATGGATGAGCGATATGGTTAATATTTCCCACTTTTATGATATAATATCAATAAATATCCACTTATATATTCTAACAAACGAGTTATACCATGTGACATACTCTCACACTACGTACACTATAATTACTCGCACTTAAAGCATCTACAATAGGGTCCTTAAACCACCTCCTTAGACAAATTTTAGGGAGGAATTGGAAAAATACAACTCCAAGCATGCTCTCCATTCACCTCCTAAAATAAAGTGATCTCTAGGAACTCCTAAATCTGAGGAGAGAGAAAGGACTCCTAGTGGCTCCTTATAATTTAATGTTGTTTTGTTTATGCATAGTTTAAACTTTTAATTAATACAAACTATTTTTTTAAATAGAGACCAATCATATTGAATTAAAAAATAAACTATAGTATTTATGACTTTCTAACTTAGGGAGTATGATTGGAGTTCCTAAAATAACATTTGTGTGTTTTTAGCTAAATTTTAAATAAAGAATAGGAGCATCACCTTTGCCTACATAATTACTGACTAATTCTTGTGATCGGGTATTTATTATTTCAGTATGTGGTTGTGAAAGCATCTGGGATATTGAATGTTGGTGTTGACATCGGACAAGTTGCTTTAAACAGTGGTTGCAGCATTATGTGATTGACAAATAGCAGAGCAGTTTCATCTTTCAACATTATGTACATAATAAATTTTCAACTATAATTTTTATACTACTTTATGCAATTGGATCTTTTTTATTTTATTTTTGTCATTCGATGGGGAGGGAAATGGGGGAGTATTATATTGGGTTGCCTCAAGATTGTCTTTTACATGAATCGAACTCGGGTGCACTGTGCAAAAATCCTCAAGATTGCCTCAAGATTTTCTTAAGTAAAAATCATCATCAATTAGCATACAAATTACAAATTAAATCATCTTTCATTATATAACCAATCAACATGATAATTAAGTAAGGCATTTAGTATATATAAATTGAAATTTAGATACATATTTGATTTGAATTCAGATTTAAATATGACTATTTGCTTTTGAGTGACATCTATGAATTTTTTGGTCAATTTTTGTGTTGAAATCCTTGAAATTGAAAAAAAAAAATTTTATCAAAGGATTAAAAAAGAGAGCCAAAGAGAGATGATTATTACTTACAGAAAATAACATGTTTGCCTTTTTATTATTATGATTATTAATTTTTGTTTAAAAAAATAAAAAAAGGAATAAAAGTTGAGGCCCTGTAAACCAACACAACTAGAAATGTCTTTGTGTCAAAAATTTGCATATATATATATATAACATTTGTTAATATATACATATATTATACACATAAAAAAAATCGGGGGCCTAAAAAATCAGGGGCCTGTGGTGGCACCACTTGCACACCCTCAGGGCCACTCTTGGTTGGAGACCAAAGAAGATTAGGAAGAAGTAGGTGAAGGATGTTAACTTAGGGTTAAACATAAATATTATAATTAAATATTATTTATTTAAATATAAACATATATATTTTTAGGTCGGATTCAGGGACGGGGACTCCAATACCATCCCTGCCCAATACCCTCGGGATTTTTCAAGTTCGGGGATCCCCGTACCTGATACTCGTTTTGCCCCAAATCTCCCCCAATTAGGGTTGGAGACCCAACGAGGACCCGCCCCCAGGGGATTTCTGCCATCCCTATGGGCTGGATCTATTCTGATACCCAAAATACATTTTTGATTATATACGAAGAACTATGACGCTTTCTCTAGATCACATGAGGACTTTTTTGACAGTATCTACGTAGTGATGGGATGTTGTTTTAAGGGTTTTGTGGTTGGGTTTTAGGTTTGTCTGTTTTGTATAAGTTATTTGACTCTTCTATTTAGTCAATAGCAAGGGTGGTATTCTTTCCTACCCCGGGATTTTGTTTTCTCTGGGAATGTTTTAACGATGCCGCCGTTACCATGCTAGTTCTACCACATAATGTTCCTTTCGGTTTGTAGGGGCTTTTTCTCTCCTGGCAGCAAGTGGGCTGGGCTGCTGTAAAGAGCAATCTGATGCAAGTGTCCCCTTGTGTCTGAGTTCGAAGATCAAGCCCCAAGGATGTCTCGAAAGGGTGATGACGCCTTAGGAAACTCCTTGGTTACCTTCACCAATGAAAATGACAACAAATTACAAATAAATATTCTAGCTTGGCATGAGTGACTTATGGCATGGGAGCAAAAATTATCATGAGTTTAGCACTTTAGGAGAGAGAGATCTGTGGGTTCCTATGAGGTACAGAGGTTCTAATGGAGAGGGAGAGAGGCTCTAAGGAGCTTTGATGAAGAGGGAGAAGGATGGTGAAGAGTTTTGGGTGACTTTCGCAGTTTCCGGCAGCTTGACAGTGACTCTGTCAAAGCTTCTGTCAATCTGCCAAAACAGGGGAAATAAAGGAAAATGAGGAAGGATAGCACGAAAATTCCTGGGTTTGCATGTGAGAGAGAAAAGCTTGCTCTCTGAAGGTTGTGGGTTGTGTTGTGTTGGGTAGAAGGGGTCCTATTTATAGCTGTTGGGAATGGGTCTTCTCCAAGAAACCCTAATGGTTTCTTTCCAATCTAGCTAAGCTTTCCTCTTCCTTTCTTCTCCTCTTGCTTGACTTACCTCATGGAGGCAAAAATCAGTTCTGCCCAATCCCACAAAATCAGGGATTTTTGGGAGCTCGAGGCTTCAACAGCTTCAGAGGAGAGCTTCCATTTTCACCCATCTTCTTTCTCTTCTTTCCTTCTCTTTTCACGGCCAAATCTGATGAAGGAAAGAAAATGGGTGCGCCTGCTGGTTTAAGGGATAGCATCTTCCCCTGCGTGCTAATACCCCTTGGTTTCTTGAATGCTTGCACTTGGAACTTGTTCCCCAGCAGCCCTCACATGTGAATCTCTGGCTTTCTTCGTGGACTTCTGCTTCAGCCAAGTGCTGAAGGCCTTGGACTCCTTTTATTCAAATGGTATGGGCCCTTTAATATAGAAGGCCAAGTCTAATAAGTGGGTTAAATTCACCAAGTATTTGGGTTTATGGGCTATCTAAAGTAATGGGGTTTTAAAAAAAAAAAAAAAAAAAAAAAAAAAAAAAAAAAAAAAAAAAAAAAAAAAAAAAAAAAAAAAAAAAAAAAAAAAAAAAAAAAAAAAAAAAAAAAAAAAAAAAAAAAAAAAAAAAAAAAAAAAAAAAAAAAAAAAAAAAAAAAAAAAAAAAAAAAAAAAAAAAAAAAAAAAAAAAAAAAAAAAAAAAAAAAAAAAAAAAAAAAAAAAAAAAAAAAAAAAAAAAAAAAAAAAAAAAAAAAAAAAAAAAAAAAAAAAAAAAAAAAAAAAAAAAAAAAAAAAAAAAAAAAAAAAAAAAAAAAAAAAAAAAAAAAAAAAAAAAAAAAAAAAAAAAAAAAAAAAAAAAAAAAAAAAAAAAAAAAAAAAAAAAAAAAAAAAAAAAAAAAAAAAAGATGGAATCTACTTTTTCGAGTTTTCAGAGCAATAATAGAACCATAGCAAGATTTCTAAGCAATAATTGATCATCTCTCTCTTCCAGTACATCTGAGCTGAACCATAGCAAGATTTCTAAGCAATAATCGAATCTTATCTTCTCACATGTATTTTGATTTTTATACATGGGCAAGGAGTTTCTAATTCAAGGAATTTCTAATTCAAGTGATTAAGAGTATTTGTCAGGAATTTCTAATTCAAGTGATTAAGAGCATTTACCAATGCATTTTAGATTGTAGGTTCGATTCTTCTTTATTTTAATATTACTTTGGATTAAAATAATAAAAGAATAATAAAAGATTCTTATGCTTGCTCTGTTACGGTTCTTATATACACCATACTAAGTATTGAGTCTCCTCCTCATATGTCTTGTATCTTCTTGTGGTGTTGTTCTTATGAGAGTTAATGGGTGTGATCAATTTCTTCATATTTTCTTCATCTAATAACAGTTCTATGACTTGCTCTTGTAGGACAAAGACTATTTTCTAACCTTCCATGGCAAAGCGACAAATATTTTCCTATATATACACGTATTGAAGTTAATTTGTTTAATAAGTACCTTACTCAATATGTGGTTGCTTACGTGTTGGACTTGAATGTTTGGCTTCGATATGGACTTGACTTCACGTGTGGCCTATTATGTGGTGGTCTCATGTGAGGGGGCGTGTTGATGAATATAAATCTCACATTAGAAACTTGACAAAATAAATTACAACTTATAATAAGTAATTCCACCACTAATTGCACCTAGGCCTTTTGAAAATAGAGTGCAAGTTGGAAAATTAGTAAAATTAGTATAAAGAAAAAAAAATCATATAAAAGTAAAGTGAAAAGAAATTAATGCAAAGTAAAAGTAGAATAGTGGGGAAAAAAAAAGTAGAATAAGAACGAGAAAGAAAAAAACTTATTAAAAAATGTTATAAAAAAAAAAGTGCAAGTTCTTTAAAAAAAGAAAAAAGAAAAAGAAAAAGGGAAACACATGCACGCCCAAAAAAAGAAAGAAATCATTAAGAGGGGTACAACGTATGCGTGGGTAAGGTTGTGTGTTACAGAGGTAGCAAAAGTGTGTGTGTTGGGTAGCGGAAAGAGAAAAAATAATCTAAAAACCTTACGATAATTATAGAGATGTTGTGTCATGATTACAAGGGTATTAGAGACAATTTTAGAAATAAATAGGGAGCTTTAGTAATATACCCAAAATAGGACATGAAATTATAAAAAAACCCTATATGGAATAGACTTTAGAAACACACCCAAAAACCATTTACTATCTAAAAAATGAGTGTTAAAGTTCCTATAAATTACATCTCTGCCATTTATTAACTTAAAACAAGCCCAATACAAAAAACTCAAAAAAAACCCAAAATAAGCCCAGCAAGCCCGAAATACATTGTTAATACCATGTCATAGAAGTGTATTGTTAATACCATGTCATAAAAAGTACATTGTTAGTACCATGTCATAGAAGTGTATTGTTAATACCATGTCATAAAAATACATTGTTAATATCATGTCATAAAAATACAATGTTAATATCATTTCATAGAAAAACATTGTTAATACCATTTCATACAAAAAAAGTAAAAAAAAACCCAAAAAAGCCCAGCAAAATATCTGATATCCTTTGCAAAAACCACCTTCAAATGTCCATAGTTTCACCAGAAGCAATCGCAAAGGCCCTCTACAAAAAGAAAAAAAAAGTATATTGTTAATACTGTGTCATAGAACTATCTTCCTAGTGAAAATCATATTATGCATATCATAAACTTCAAGTGCACAGCTATATGAGCAAAATATAGAGCATGCTTTGCTACTGAAAATCTGTTAATACTATGTCATAGAAGTACACTGTTAATACTATGTCATAGAAATCAACTCAATTACAGGGTATGAACAGTATAACAACTATTCATACCACTTACTGGAAGCTAACAGCTATATTTCATTTGCATAATAGGTACGATAAAAATGTATAACTGCAAAAACCCCATGTTCATAAACCAGCAACCTTGAAAACATAACGGAAAACACAACATTTTGGAACAAACCTAGGAACCCAGAGCAAAAACCTCATGTTCATAAACCAGCAACCTTGAAAACATAACGGAAAACACAACATTTTGGAACAAACCTAGGAACCCAGAGCAAAAACCCCATGTTCGTAAAGCAACAACCTTGAAATACAACTGAAATTGAAAGAACAAGTGTTGTAGGTGAACTGTTCTGGCAACAAGTTGCTGCCAAAACTGCCATGACAGAAACAAACACTATGAGCTGCAGTTGCCAATGCTTTGATTTTCTTTTCATTTTTTGCCACTGATAAAAAATATTAAATGTCTTCTTCCTTGCTAACTAATGGCAACAAACTTTATACTGAGCAAACCCCTTTGCAGTTTCCTTGGATATGGTTACTAATTAAGATTAGTAAATTTGATGTGACACAAAAACAAATGGATATTGCTGGCTAGAAAACCGAGCATAGTGAGAGACAAACAAAATTTGAAAAGGGAATTTTGCATTCCATTATCAGAACAGAAACCATTAAATCAATACTCTAATTTTCTACCACATCAGATAATTTGTCTGAAATTACTTATGCTTTTTTTTTCTTCTTGTTGGGCTTTTTTGGGTTCTTCTGAGGCATGCATGCAAATACTCTCTTCTGTAAAATAGATGCTAAGATTTTAACCTTGCCTCCTCTGCTTTAGAGAGTTGGTGTATAGATTATGAAAAAAAGGGGGGGGGAAAGGAAGAAGATTGGAGAGTGAGAAAGAGAAAACAATTGTTATCAACTCCAAAGAATCTTGAGCAGATAATAAAATTGCTCAGAAAGTGGTCCTATGATATTCTTAAGCCTAAAAGCATTTAAGAAAAAAGTTTACTTTGCACCTCAATTGCACAAGCCAACAACTACTGTTAAATTTGCTTCCTCGATGAACTGTTAGGAAAAAGGAAAAAAACAATGAGCATTCTATGGTTTAGCTAACAATTACAAACACAATTTCCATAAATCCTACACAAGAACAGTCATAAACGATTTATGGTAATTTTATTTAATAAAATGAATTAATATGATATAATCTGGCATTGAACGATAGCTAGCGACCATGCGATTTCAATAGCACAATCCTAATTATGCTGAGAGATGAAACTTCTCCAATCAAACTCTTATAAGCAAGCATAGAAATCGATATCTTCATTGACGGAAAATGAGCAAGAAAATTAGGAGGAAAATTTGAAGGAAAAAAAAAATTACGAACCCGGAAGTGGAGCTTGGCTCAGATTTGGGAGCTAGAACATATGCTACTAGCATTCCAACAACCCTGAATAGAGTCTGAAACGAACATACCAAGCATGCTGTCAAAGTCAAATGGTAACTTATCGCTAAAAATTCCCGAAACTCCTTACAATACCTATATCAACATATTCAGACTAACAACGGGAGTAATTTTTGGCCTTGGACCTCGGCCAAAAAGTGGCCAATCCAGAACACTGCCAAAGCCGTCGGTCAAACTAGGGTGTATTGATTAATTTCCAAAACTCCAAAATCTATCTTAACCACATGCATAAACAGTTAGAGCACGAAAAGTAGATGAAGTTTCATACCTCGATTGACGGAAACAACTGCCGGAATTGCCGGAAACGACGTCGGAAAACTTGAAATCCACAGACATTTCTGAGCTCGCAGCGGCGTCGTGAGTGGCTGATGTGGCTGGGCTTTAGCCCAGACTTGATCGTCGGCCCTGGCCGATCCTTTTCCGACCGCTCTCACTGCTGGGCGTGGCCGGAGCACCAATATCGCTCTGCAAAGGGAGAGAGACGAGAGAGGGACGAGAGAGAGAGAGAGAGAGAGAGAGAGAGAGAGAGAGAGAGCCCAAAATTTTTTCAAAATTTTTTCAAAAAACTAATTTAATACTAAATGGGTAATAAAGGTATTTCATTTAAGTAATTAAACTAAAAAATGTAACAGCTATCAGTTTTGGGTATTTTTTGGGTGTGTTTCTATGTTTTAAATAGTGTAGGGTATATTTATAGTTTCATGTCTAGAATTGGGTTTTTCACTAATTTTGTAAAATAAATAACCATCAGCTTTATTGAAAAAAGGACCGTGCTGAACATACCGTGAAGTAAAATTTCAAAATTTCAAAATTCTGTCCTTAATCAAGTGGGCTCTCATTCTGGAGTTATTAATCATTTTCTCACTCCGTATTCCGGCATTTTATTTGTTTACAATAAAAGGATGAAAAAAGATCCTTTCAAAATTCAAATCTGAAAATCTAGGGGCAAAATTATCCAAGTAAGCAAAAATTTCTCTATCCAAAAGAAATTTTGGGACAGGTCGTTATATTTTACACGTATTTAAGGTCGTTTGGTGACGTTTGTCTAACCGGCCAATACACGCCTTTTGACTCCATAATAGCTCCCATTAACGCCTGAGTGCCCATAATCACAGCTTCAATCAGCGCTTTTTACACATTATGAAGTATAATTATCCTTAAGTAAGCGCATATTGTGGACAAACATTTACTCAATTAGATCTACACTTCCAAGAGCCCAAAGTTTCTTTTCTTTTTTCTTTTGAAATAAGTCAGAATACCTTCAAGAAAGGAAAAAAAAGAAAAACCAATATTGCATCATGTGCATGCCCATCTTGCACGTATAGAAATACCACTATCATCGTGTTTTTGATGTTTTATATTTTTAATGCGCACAAAAAAGAAAGTTCGCATTAAAATATTTTAGTGTTTATTGTTAAAATGTGGGCCTTGTATTGTTAGTTTAGTTGAATTAAATTGCTATATTTCAGCAAAAAAAAACATGTGCAGAAAAATTAATTTTAAAAAATAAATAAAAACACATTAGATGGAAGAGGGAAGGGGATGGTATTGTCCTCACCTCCATCTCCGGTATGAAATTTTGGGGAATCCCCATTCCCATACCCATCGAGGGATTATATTCCAAACCAGGCCTGAATATATTTAAAAAATATTAAAACTATCCATATTACACTTCACTTTCACCTTAAACTATCATTCAACTTAATTAAATTCAATTGAACTATAAAATTTCACTCAACTACTCAAATTCATTTTAATTCAATTTGACAAAAATAATAAAATCATATAATTTTCTTTAAAAAAAAATGGGGTAAAAATTAATGAAACTAATACAACATATTGTTTTCATCCACAATTCATCATCAAGATGAATATCCTCACTCAATGGAAAACGAAAAAAACTTGCGCAAGAAAAGGATATGTGGGTGTACCGTGTACAGTATACATACAGCTACTAAATCACAGCGGCCATGCTACTTTAATAGAGTAATCTAAATTTATTTAATATTATTTAATTAGTTATTTATACATTAAATTTTTTAATTGTTATATTATATTATGTTATATATATTTATTAATTCAAATTAAATATATCATTTATTGGGCACAACATGATGAGGGACTTGTGATCACAACATGATGAAAGCAGGCCCACTTTTTCAGCAATAATAAAACCAATAACTTCTGATCATCTCTCTCTTCTAGCAGTAATAAATATATCATTTATTGCCGTACCCGATTTCTGTACATCTGGGCCCCAACCCACCACCACACAATGGAATCTTATCTTCTCATGTATTTTGATTTTTAAATTCTGTGTTACATCCGGTTGATTGCTCCCAAGAATCAATTCTAGATGTGTTGTTATGATATACCAAAATAAGGCCATAATGGCGTCCGTTTCAGCAGACCTCTTCATTGACAAATATGTAGAGACTACAATGTTGAGAGTTTCACTAAAACACCCAAAATGGGGGCTGAAATTATAAAAAAACCCAACACCCAAAACACTTTATAAACACACCCAAAACACATCATTACACACACTCAAAACCCATTTATAAACACACCCAAAAAATATACAATTGTTGATTTTGGGGTTGATTTTGGGTGTGTTTCTATGTTTAAATAGTGCTTGGATTTTTTTATAAATACATGTCTAGAATTGGGTTTATTTATAAATTTGTACCCAAAGTATCAAGAATTAATGATGCATATATTTCTTCCTATTGTTCTTGATTTCATATTTTAGTTTGCCTTTCGTTTAATCGACATATATAAGGTGATGATGATGTACCATTTTCTCTTTTTGCTTAAGATTGTAATTTGTTGATAAAGTGAAACGATGAACGGAAATCAAATTTGTAGAAGCAAATGGGCGAATGCGTTTTTGGTAGAAAATGAAAAGGATGGACAAAGGCATTGCTTACGTGTCCATCGGATTGTTTGGTGGACTGCTATTGAGGAGCCAAAATTGACGTCCTTCATCCATTGTATCTTAATGAAAATTGACCTATATCTAAGAACCCTTAAAGATTATTAATAAAAGAAATGAAAGAAAGAGAGGAGCTTGATGAGGAGGAAGACGAGAGAGGCTCTAAATTCTTCAACAGGAAGAGAAGTTTCTTTTATGAAGTTGAAAGCATTGCTCAAGATGTAATTGAGAGCTTGTGAATATGGTATTTTGTATAGGATGTTGAGGGATTAAGTGGGTAATTGGTAGATTTTGGGCTCTGGACAGCTATTGCTAAGCTCCATGGATAAGTTGGTGTACTGCCTTTGAATTCTTTAGGACCCTAAAAAGAACAATTTCCAGCAATTTATGGGTTCGTTGTATTGTAGCTATTAAGTAATTCGTTTATTTGGTAAAATATATAGTTTCATCTCTGAGGTTTTTTTTTATTTGGTGCACATTTCTGAGTTCTTTTGATTCCTATTCAATTGGGTATAATTGTATCTTTTTGGAATTTGACATTTTTTTTGTGTGCCCGAAATCAGGTTTAATTGTGAACATCCAATTAAAAACCAATTAATAATGAGGGAACAGCGTCCATATGTTAGCTGTTAATTTGTTTTTTCTTTTGTTGGCATTACCTGTTTAACCAATATTATATGTGGAGTAATCGATTCGGGTAACTTATTATATGCTAGAAAGTTGACTCACCTATCACAGCACATGGACTGCACATCCTCACAATCTCTCTCTCTCTCTCTCTCCCCTTCTCTAGTGCATCAGAGCCCAACCATGGCAGAATGCTTTTTCGAAAATGCATATACCATTCATTGCTCCCCAGATTCAATTTCAGATATGTTCTTTTGATTAAGGTTATACCAAAACAAGGCCATTATGGCGTCTGCTGCAACAGACCTCTTCCTTGGCAAATTTGTTGCCATTCTAGAGAGTGAAGCAGCCTCCATAGCGGGTGTTCGTGATCAAGTTGATGAGATTAAGCAGGAGCTTGTATTCATGAAATCCTTCTTAGAAGATGCTGACGGCGGAGAGCAGGCACACACACAAGTAGAGAAAGCGTGGGTCGCAAGCGTTCGAGACTTGGCCACTGATGTTGAAAACACCATTGATGAGTTCATGTATCACGTGTACGAGCAACGAAATGGCAGACGATTTGCCAGGGGGATCCACAAAACCATTCACTTTCCAAAGCACCTTTGGTATAAGCGTCGAATAGCCAACAAGTTACAGAAAATCACAATGGCGATTAGAGCTATTCCAGAGAGAAATCAGAGATATCGTGGTGCTGCAGCTGTAGAAGTAAAAAGTACTTCTGAGGATATTCGAAGATGGGTGCAGAACCAAGCGGAGTCTTCTATTTATCATCAGGAGGATGAACTTGTCGGGATTGAAGGCGATAAGAACATGTTACTGCAATGGCTGATGGATAAAGCGAAGCACCAAACTGTTGTGTCCGTGGTAGGGATGGGAGGATCAGGGAAGACAACTTTAGTTGCAAGGACCTTCAAAGATGACATTGTGAAGAGACATTTCGAATGCTATGCGTGGATTACTGTTTCCCAGTCTTATGTGATTGAAGACTTACTTAGAAGATTGATCAAAGAATTCCACAAAGCAAAGAAGGAAGAAGTCCCTGCAGGCATGAATGCCATGAGTTATAACGAATTGCTGGAGATTTTGGTGAACTACTTGGAGACTAAAAGGTACCTAGTTGTATTGGATGACGTGTGGGATGTCCACCTTTGGGAGAAATTAAGGTTTTCATTTCCAGATAAACAACTTGGAAGTCGAGTCATGCTTACAACTCGAAGAGAAGACATAGCATCCTCTTCTTTTGGAGTTGAAAGCCATGTTCACAAGATTCAACCGTTGGAAAGGGGTGATGCGTGGGAGCTCTTCAGCATGAAAGCATTCTCAAGTTATCAGAACAAATCTTGTTCACCTGAACTTCTGCCTTTAGCTCGGGAACTTGTGGAAAAGTGTGAAGGCCTACCACTAGCGATTGTTGCCTTAAGTGGTCTCATGTCTTCTAAGAAGTCACTTACAGAATGGAGCACAGTCTACAACAGCTTAAATTGGCATCTAACAAACAATTCTTTGTTAGAACCTATGAAGATGCGCATCTTGTTGTTTAGTTTTAATGATTTGCCATACCGACTGAAGCAATGCTTTCTATATTGTTCCCTTTTCCCTGAAGATTATGTGATCATAAATAATAGGCTCATTAGATTGTGGATCGCTGAAGGATTTGTTGAACATGTCGAAGGGCTCACGCCAGAAGAAGTTGCAAAGAGCTATCTTATGGAACTCATTTTTCGTAACATGCTACAGCAAAGGTTTCGAGGATCCCTCCCATCATGTAAGATGCATGATCTTTTGCGGGAGATTGCTCTGTCTATAGCAAAAAAAGAAAAGTTTGGCGATGTACATGAGGGGAGTGAAACAGTAGAAGAAACTGGGGCACTCCGTTTGTCAATTCAAACAACTAATGAAGAAATTGGAGCAGGCATAGGTATATCACGACTCCGTTCATTTCTCGTCTTTGCCACTGGCGTATCCTCGTTCTCTTTCTCAAATAAATTACCTTTTGACCTTAAATTGTTGAAGGTTCTAGATTTGGAGGATGTCCCAATAGATAATCTGCCAGACAGAGTAACATGCTTATTCAATTTAAAATATTTAAGTTTGTTGAGAACTCTAATTAAGGAGCTTCCAGAATCCATTGGACAGCTCCGCAACCTTCAGACCTTGAACATCATGGGGACAAAAATAAAGGCACTTCCAAGAGGGATTTCCAAGTTGCTAAACTTACGCCATTTACTTGTGGGTGGTGGGTTCATTTCCGGAAGGACGATTGGGGTAAGAATACCATCAAGTATTCGTAAGATGAAGAAATTGCAATCTTTGGCGTATATTGAATTAGAAGGAAACGTTATTAGACTTATTGGAAGTATGACCCAGCTTACGTTCCTTGGCATTACAAATGTGAAAGAAAGAGACGAGGAGGACCTATGTGCCTCAATTCAAGAGATGAAGGTCCTTTCCCGCTTGTTTTTATTTGCAGCCGATGGAGAGGAATTTCTTCGAGTCGACGCATTGTCTTCACCGCCTCCCTACCTTGATGATATACTTTCCTTGAGCGGCAAACTGGAAAAGGTACCACATTGGTTTTGTTCACTCCACTCTCTCACATATTTGGAACTGTGTGAGTCCAGACTTGAAGAAGATTTACTACCTCATATTGAAGCGTTACCCTCTCTACGTTCTCTTTTTCTTGAAGATGCCTCTGTTCGGAAAGAGTTATGTTTCAGCAGAGGCTTTGTGAAGCTTCGTCATTTGTGGTTTTGGGATCTCGCATTATTAAATAAGATAACTATAGAAAAAGGGGTGATGCCAAATCTCGAGTTCTTAAGCATTGATAGTTGCTTGACATTAGAAACATTGCCGCAGGGTATTGAGCACCTTACTAAACTACAAGGATACAGATTTGATAATGTTTCAGAGAAGTTTAGAGAGTCCATAAAAGGAGGTGTGGATCATGCAAGGATGCAACTCGTCGACGAGAGATGTAAGAAATATGCGTAAGTATCTTTTATCCTTTCATTGACTTTCCTAAACTTAATGATTTGGAATATTGCACTAGTGTTCAAGAAATTGCTCTCATTCACATCTCTGTTAATGGATGTAAAGCCATATAGATCGTTTGTTAATTACAATATTGCTTTTGTCTTTTTATATATTTTGCAGATACAAGTCCTGGGATTGAAGATTTTACCCATGAGTTTAGGGGTGGGAAGAACTTTTTCGTCTTGTTTTGACCCCAAGACTGATCTAGATTGGCTTCTTATTTGCTCTTTTTGAAAATCAAATGTCTTTTTGTGTGTTTTAATTTGCATGTAATAAAATTCGAGTTTGCATCTGTCATTTCAGCAATTGGCAGATGTATCTCAATGATAAGCTTTTAAGATTTGGACCATGGATTCTTTTATATTCTACTTTCTTCTATGTTAATTGTGTTTGTATTTTCAGGTTTTTTTTCTTTGGGGTCAGATTTTGTACTTTCAGATTGGCTAATTAAATAATACAGAATCTTAATAGTTTTCCAAGAGAAGTTCTATAACACAGGAATGTCAATGTAGCGGCATCTCAAGCTAATTACGCACTATTATGTGAGGATACTAAAACACATTACAATTAATGTGTGATTGATTTGAAATACTGCAACAATAAAAAGAAACACATGCACTAGCACTACAATTCAAACATGCATGAATACTGTCTGGCTTTCTTATTTTACTTTCTTTCTTTTTTCCTTCTACGTATTTCAGCCCCAATGAGCTTTACTCCTTTTGTGTGTGGTTGAGGCAATTATAGACAATATGCTTTCTGTCTTTGGTTACCTAAAAAGTCAAGAATAAGCCATGCCTTTTGGTATTACTTAAACTGATACTGTGTTCAGGATTTCAGATTCTCCATTCGATTGGCCATTCCTTATAATTATGTACTGGTATGTTGTTATTTAGAGAGAGAGAGGGAGGGAAGAAAGGCAAAGTGTACAAACTGGAATAATTCATATCTCTCTACCAATCCAAGCCTTGAGTGTTGGTCATTTGAGCTGCTTATATCTTGCTCTCTGGCTCTGCTCTTCTACTAAATCCGGCTCTCTGGCTCTGCGCTACATAAAATATAAAAAATTAATACCTCTGCTGCAATGTTTCTTGTATTTTTACTTGTATGTGTATACATTATTCACGTTCGCGTTGTCACATTATGGATTTAGTTTTGAAGTGAGAATCTTACTTGAAGTGAGAATCTTACTTGGATTTCTTGCAGTCATAGTCAATGGCTGATCCACCTAAGGACTAGTAAAGGCTATTGCCCCTACTCACCCTTCTTCCTATCCATGAAGTTCTAGAATCTTTATTGAAGATATGCTTGAGTATGTTGCAATGGGGCAAGGTCTTTGATAGAAGTCCTCTGAGAGAACATGGAGGGGCAAAGTTGTGCGGGCAGCTAAACTTCATATGTTCTTTGTTTAAATTGACACACCAAAACGAGGTCGTATCTTGTTACTTGTATATAATTCATTCATATTTGAAGAATATTGAGCATTGGAATTTTTAGTTCTATTTTGGAATTCCCCAGTATTCATGTTACTTAGAAAATATTTTGGACAATAAACAACTAATTAACCATGATGTCCTCCTTTTTCCTTCTCCAATGCACCGACCTTTCCAAATTATCTACCACCATTACTTTATGCCGGCCATCATTACGTTCGAACCCATTCCAACATTACTATTAAGAATTAACATTAAATAATTATATTTGACTCCATCATATTTTCTAATTATAATATAGTAATTACTCCTTTCATGATAACCACTCTTCTAAGATATACGAATTCCTGTCAGTTTTATTTGGCTGCTTATTATGTGTAAGAGCATCTCATGTTCATATACCTATTAAAAGACAAGACTCGTGATGATAGGAACAATGAGTTGAACTACTACCCCAATATATAATGACTATCATGAGGATTAGGTAACGTGGTTAGCTAATATGATTATAAAATATGACTTATCTAATCGCTTCTTATAAGGTTTTTCTGTGTAGGGAAGGTTTGATTTTTTTTTGCCCCCAAAGTTGAAAGATAACTTTATTAAAAGTGGATGGAAACATGAATTAGATTGTTAGACATTGATTTCTCTTCTTTAGAGCATTTCCAGCAGTCAAAATGTTGCCATGGCAAGGGGGGGGCAAGGGGGGGGTACTATTCACGGGAATAGTGTCTGCCCTTGCAAAAAGTAAGTTGCACTTCCAGCAGTTGCCAGGGCAAGGGGGGGGTACTATTCAATTTTTGTTTTTTTCACAAATTTGTTTACCTAAACAATTAATTTTGACAATATATTCGGATGAGATTTTCTGATAAAATATTCGGATAAGATAAGATTTTCGGTTTCAAATTTCAGATAAATTTTTTTTTCAAATTTCAGATAAATTTCGAGTTTTCAATTTCATATTAATTTCATCTGAATTTCAAATTTGGTTTTAAATTTCATTTTAATTTCAACTTTTCATTTGAATTTCAATTTCAGATAAATTTCATCCGAGTTTCAAATTTCGGCTAAGATTTTCACCCTATAAAATTGCGCCATGTGTCATCTGAATTTCAAATTTCAGATAAATTTCATTTGAATTTCAACTTTTCATTTGAATTTCACATTTCAGATACATTTCATTTGAACCGTATGATTGATCGATATACGGAGATGCAATCTTCATATATTCATGAACGCCGTCAAGTTGACTTAATGGAGCATTTATGGACGGTGAAAGGCAATGATGGTGAATGAAGTGAAGTGAAGAACATTTTTAAGATTTTAATGTTTATGTTTTATGTTTAGTTATGTTTGGTTTTTTTATGCTTTGGTTGTAGTTTGTTTGTTTTATATATTTAATGCTTTGGTTGTGGTTAGTTTTTTTATGTATGGAATGTTTTGAATAAAAAGGAATTTTATTTAATAGTTTCTTTGATAGAGAAAAATTAAACTTGAAAGTGAAAAAATTTAGAGTTGAAAGTGAAAAAAATTTAGAGTTGAAAGTGAAAAAATTATTGAGTAGAAAGTGAATAATTAAACTTGAAAGTGAAAAAAATTTAGAGTTGAAAGTGAAAAAATTATTGAGTAGAAAGTGAATAATTAAACTTGAAAGTGAAAAAAATTTTGAGTTGAAAGTGAAAAATTATTGAGTAGAAAGTGAATAATTAAACTTGAAAGTGAGAAAAATTTAGAGTTGAAAGTGAAAAATTATTTAGTAAAAAGTGAATTTGTTGTTAAAAGTGAAGAGTATGGATTGGTATTTTATAAAAAAAAATTCAGTATTTTTTGGGGTTTTTTTAAAATTTTTTAAGATTTTTTTCATAATTTTTTGCCTTGAAAAATTCCAGGCCGTTGGATTGGATGAAAATTCGGAAATCAGAAGGACCAGGTCGCGCCACGTGGCAGCTGAAAGAAAAAAAAAATTCGCGCCTGCTGACGTCACGCTGACGTCAGCTGCCTTCGGGCTGCTGCTCGGGCTGCCTTCGCCTTGGGGCCAGCCCAGGCAAGTGGACCCCACACTGCCCGGGCCAGCCTTTGTTGCTGGAACTTGCATTTGGGCTCCCCCCCCCCCCCCCCCCGAGCCCGAGGGGGCTGCTGGAAATGGCCTTAGACAATTCATAAATTTGGTCGTAGTGCCCTTCTAGAAAGCTTGTGAATAACTTGATTTACTACAAAAACACCTGCTCCATCATTAATCTTAAATCATTACATATAAAGTACTAATGGAGTTCTTGTGGAGGCTGGGTAGGTTTTTTTAAAATATTTTATTTTTATAAATAAAATTTTTAATTATTTCATTTGTAAATATGTAATAAGTTTTGAAATTTATTTAAATGTATTTCTGGTAATTACATATGGTGAAATAAAACAAGTTGTAAAAATAACAACACTCTTATTTATATATATATATATTTTTTGAAAAAACCACCGACTTATCTTATTGCTAATGTAAATTGTAATTGACTTATTGAGAGAGCACTCCCATTGGTCATGCTTAGAGCTCCACTCACATGAAATCTTGTTGTTGTTCAAACTTTCTCTTTTCTGTAGATTTTGTTACTTGGTAACTGGTTCAGGTTGTGGGCTTCGAGGAAATTGATCTTATAATATTCAAGAGTAGGCAAGTGGATTCCAAACAAACAAAAAAAGACTAGGCAAGTGGAGCATCTGGAATTTGATTTGAAAAATCCGCGGGCAATCCTTATCAGAAAGACTTTTATGAGTATTATTTTATTATCGTGATCATTGTGACATGCGTAATAATATTTTTAATATTATTGGTTATGAATAAAATAATTAACAAAATAGTTATCCCCTATAGCAACTAATCTGAATTGGAAAGTAGTAGTTATCTGAACTGATCCGAATGGAAAGTAAATAAAGAGACGGATTCCATTCTACCTCAAATCATTGGAAATTCGTACCGAATTGAGATTTAAAAATAATTTTTTACTTATAAATATACGTGTCAACATTTAATTAGTTGTATGGGATCCATTAGTGACCGGTATCATAGAAGATTGTCTCACACCCCTAATTTGGTACTATTGATGGCAGCTTGATAACTGTTATCACTTCCGCTAGAGGCAAAATATATATATATATATCTTTTCTTCCTGGCTTTGGGGTATACAGATAGAGACATAAATAGGGATAAAGATTATAGAAAAGATGATATAGATGCAAATTTCTATTGAGAAGTTGGGTTTAATTCACAGATTTCTATTTAACACGTTTGTCATTGAATAAAAAAGAAAAATCTTGCAAACATATCCCAAAGACCACGTTGTTACAAACAGTCATTAAGGGCAAACGTAATTGCTACAAATATATTACATAAACCATTACTGGACAAATATATTTACTACAAACACATAAACGTTTGTCACGTATACTTGTTCTACAGGTAATGTTTGTGATACAAACCTGTTGTATAGGTATATGTGGATATTCTACCTATCCTATAGACTGAGGCCCAGTTTGGGATTGCTGTCACTTTAAAAAAAAGTTGTTTCTGCCGTGCTTTGAAAATAATTAGATGTAAAGTAAAGCAGCTCCATGTTTGGTAAACAATATTTTTAAAGTGTTGTTAGTACAAAAAGCAGTGTCAAAACCGTTTGGTAAATTTTAATATAAAATTGTTGTAACTGTGAATAATAACTAAAATAGACATGATGTTAAAAGTGTTATGTACTAATCATGTGGTGGTAGTGGTAGTGATGGAGTGGAGGTAGTGGTGGTGATGAAGGTGGAGTTGGTGGTTGTGGTGGTGGTGGTGGTGGTGGGGATGGCAATTGTGGAGGTGGTGGTGGTGGTGGTAGTGGCAGCATAGTGGTGGTTGTGGTGTTGGTTGTGGAGATGGTAGTGGATGTGGAGGTTTTGGAGGAGGAGGTGGTTGTGGTGGTGGTGGAGGAGGTGGTGGTTGTGGTGGTGGTGGCGGAGGATGAGGAGGAGAAGGATGTGGTGGTGGAGGTAGTGAATGTGGTGGTGCAAGTGCTGGAGTTGGATGTGGAAGTGAAGGTGATGTCATTTTTAAAAATGAATGATGGTATTTTGGGAATTAAAAAAAGTAATTAAAAGTTCAACTCTGCTTTTTTTGAAAGCAACTTTTAAAAGCAACCCAGAGCCTAC
Source organism: Prunus armeniaca (assembly GCA_903112645.1). Classification (NCBI taxonomy): domain Eukaryota; kingdom Viridiplantae; phylum Streptophyta; class Magnoliopsida; order Rosales; family Rosaceae; genus Prunus; species Prunus armeniaca. The sequence goes on from CAEKDK010000006.1 coordinate 17,527,609, forward strand.
TTTTAAAAGCTGCTGTCAAAAGGCCACTACTTTTAAAATAATCAAGATATTTTATTTTACCAAACACCTTAAACTGATTAATTTTAAAGTGAAGCAAGTTTTTGGCCAAAAAAAACAATGCCAAACGGGGGCCTTAGTTTGGTTCATAATCTTTTTCACTACAACAGCAAGTAATCTAGAAAAATAAACCTTATAAGCCTAAGGTACAGGTACATCAACCAATACTAATAAACGGGAAGAAAAAACACAATCAAATTTTACCTACAAACAACAAATATGAAAAATAAACCTTTCCTTACATACCTTCACTGTAGTTATGTGCCAAGTCAACTATTTTTCACCCCATATTCAACACTCAAACTACCTCCATTATAGACACATGAACCTAACGAAAAAAAAAGAAGATAAGTTGAATACTTCATAGCAAGCCTAACGGAAAAAAAAATTTAATAAATAAAATCTGACTGTAACACAAGTAATTCAATCCTAATTTGGAATTTGTGAAAATCTTCATTAAGGAAGTCAAAAAGCAGCAGAGATTGGGATAGAATGACCGTAATTGTAGGAGACAAGCAGATTGTTGGGAGGGGTCGGTTTTATTTGCCTTTTCTATTTAATAGCACTAGAAGTAAATATCTTAAAAAGGATGGACAAAGGCATTGCTTACGTGTCCATTGGATTGTTTGGTGGACTGTTATTGAGGAGCCAAAATTGATGTCCTTCATCCCTTGTATATTAATGAAAATGAACCTATATCTAAGAACCCCTAAAGATTATCAATAAAAGTACACTTACTAAAAAAATGAAAGAAAGAGAGGAGCTTGATGAGGAGGAAGATGAGAGAGGCTCTAAATTCTTCAACGGAAGAGAAGTTTCTTTTATGAAGTTGAAAGCATTTCTCAAGATGTAATTGAGAGCTTGTGAATATGGTATTTTGTATAGGATGTTGAGGGATTAAGTGTGTAATTGGTGGATTTTGGGCTCTGGACAGCTATTGCTAAGCTCCATAGATATGTTGGTGTACTGGTTTTGAATTTTTCAGGATCCTAAAAGGAACAATTTCCAGCAATTTATAGATTTGTTGTATTGCAGCTATTAAGTAATTCGTTTCTTTGGTAAAATATATAGTTTCATCTCTGAGTTCTTTTGATTCCTTTTGAACTGGGTATAATTGTATCTTTGTGGAATTTGACAACCTTTTTTTTTGCCCGAAATCAAGTTTCATTGTGAACATCCAATTAAAAATCAAGGCTTAAATTTCTCCAAAAAAAAAATCAAGGCTTAAATGTCAAAATGGTCCCTGTGTTTTACTCATTTGGCCAATTTAGTACCTGTGTTTTTAATTTGGCTAATTTAGTCCATGTGTTTACATTTTTAGCCAATGTAGGACAATCTGTCAAATAGACGTTAAAATAGACATGTGCATAGCACGTGAGTGGGCATAAAGGTATTTTAACACAAACCAAAACCCTCGCGACTCTATTCCTTGGTGCCAATGACAATTGCCGTAGTCTGCGTTCATGAGAATTGGGGTTTCAACTTCAATCAGTTCCCTTGAATATCAATCACTTCACTTGAGTTCAAATAAAGATGGCAAGGAGACGAATCGAATCTGATAGAGGCTCAATCAACCCAGGTGAGTATTCTCATGTTTGGACCCTATGCTTTTTTTCCTTCAGTGACTCATTGTTGGTACACAGGTCATGCTTGTTAACTATTTTTTCGCTTTCTTGGTTTCTTGTTCTGCTGCTTGTTTGTTTTGCTACTTTGCTTTAATGGAAATCTCTTTAACCAAAGAAAAAAAGGACCAATCTCAATAAGAGTACCAATCTCAAACCATATGCTGTGCAGATAAAAAAATTCTTTATTAATAAAAGTCTATTACTTTTGCTGTGCAGAATCAATTCTAGATGTGTTGTTTTGATTAAGCTAGCATATACCAAAATAAGGCCATTATGGCGTCAGTTTCAGCAGACCTCTTCATTTGCAAATTTGTAGGTATTCTCGAGAGTGAAGCAGCCTCCATAGCGGGTGTTGGTGATCATGTTGATGAGATTAAGCGGGAGCTGGAATTCATGAAAGCCTTCTTAGCGAATGCTGACGAGGGTAACAAAGCACACACACAAGTAGAGCAAGTGTGGATCAGAAGTGTTCGAGACTTGGTCAATGATGTTGAAAACATCATCGACGAATTCATGTATCACGTGTACGAACAGCAAATTGCCGGTCGATTTGCCAGGTGGATCCACAAAACCATTCACTTTCCAAAGCACCTTTGGTATAAGCGTAAAATAGCCAACAAGTTACAGAAAATCGCGATGGCAATAAGAGCTATTACAGAGAGAAGTCAAAGATATGGTGGTGGTGCAGCTGTAGAAGGAAAAAGTACTTCTTCTGAGGATATTCGCAGATGGGTGCAGAATCAAGCGGAGTCTTCTCTTTATCATAAGGAGGATGAACTCGTCGGGATTGAAGGTGATAAGAACTTGTTAATGGGATGGCTGACGAACGAAGAGCAACGCCAAACTGTTGTGTCTGTGGTCGGGATGGGAGGATCGGGGAAGACAACTCTAGTTGCAAGGACTTTCAAAGATGAAATTGTAAAGAGACATTTCGAATGCTATGCGTGGATTACTGTTTCCCAGTCTTATGTGATTGAAGACTTACTTAGAAGATTGATCAAAGAATTCCACAAAGCAAAGAAGGAAGAGGTCCCTGCAGACATGAATAATGCCATGAGTTATAGCGAATTGCTGGAGATTTTGGTGAACTACTTGGAGACTAAAAGGTACCTAGTTGTATTGGATGACGTGTGGGATGTCCACCTTTGGGAGAAAATAAGGCTTTCATTTCCAGATAAACAACTTGGAAGTCGAGTCATGCTTACAACTCGAAGAGAAGACATAGCATCCTCTTCTTTTGGAGTTGAAAGCCAGGTTCACAAGATTCAACCGCTGGAAAAAGGTGATGCGTGGGAGCTCTTCAGCATGAAAGCATTCTCAAGTTATCCAAACAAATCTTGTTCAACAGAAATTCTGCCAATAGCTCGGGAACTTGTGGAGAAGTGTGAAGGCCTACCTCTAGCGATCGTAGCATTGAGTGGTCTTATGTCTTCTAAGAAGTCACTTACAGAGTGGAGCACAGTCTACAACAGCTTAAATTGGCATTTAACAAACAGTCCTTTGCTAGAACCTATGAAGATGCGCATCTTGTTGTTTAGTTTTAATGATTTGCCATACCGATTGAAGCAATGCTTTCTATATTGTTCACTTTTCCCTGAAGATCACGTGATCTTAAATCTTAGGCTCATCACATTGTGGATCGCTGAAGGATTTGTTGAACATGTCGAAGGGCTCACGCCAGAAGAAGTTGCAAATAGCTATCTTATGGAACTCTTTTTTCGTAACATGCTACAGCAAAGGTTTCGAGGACCCCTCCCAGCATGTAAGATGCATGATCTTTTGCGGGAGATTGCCCTATCTATAGCAAAAGAAGAAAAGTTTTGCGCTGTACATGATGGGAGTGAAACAATAGAAGAAACTGGGGCACTCCGTTTGTCAATTCAAACAGCTAATGGAGAAATTGGATCATGCACAGGTATATCACGGCTTCGTTCGTGTCTCGTCTTTGCCACTGACTTATCCTCATTCTCTTTCCCAAATAAATTTACTTCTGACCTTAAATTGCTGAAGGTTCTAGATTTGGAGGCTGTCCCAATTGATAATCTGCCAGACAATCTAACATCCTTATTTAATTTAAAATACTTAAATTTGAGTCGAACTCCAATTACGGAGCTTCCGGAATCCATTAGGCAGCTCCACAACCTTCAGACCTTGAACATCACGGGGACAAAAATAGAGGCACTTCCAAGAGGGATTTCCAAGTTGCTAAACTTACGCCATTTACTTATGGGCAGGTTCATTTCCAGAAAGATAATTGGGGTAAGAATACCATCAAGTATTAGTAAGATGAAGAAATTGCAAACTTTGGCAAATATTGAATCAGAAGGAAACATTATTAGACTTATTGGAAGTATGACCCAGCTTATGTTCCTTGGCATTACAAATGTGAAAGAAAGAGACGAGGAGGACCTATGTGCCTCAATTCAAGAGATGAAGGTCCTTTCCCGCTTGCTTTTATTTGTAGCTGATGGAGAGGAATTTCTTCGAGTTGACGCATTGTCTTCACCGCCTCTCTACCTTGATAGACTTAGATTGGTCGGCAAACTGGAAAAGGTACCACATTGGTTTTGTTCACTCCACTCTCTCGCATATTTGAATCTGCGTGGGTCCAGACTTGAAGAAGATTTTCTACCTCATATTGAAGCATTGCCCTCTCTACGTTCTCTTTGGCTTGATAATACCTCTGTTAAGAAAGAGTTATGTTTCAACAGAGGCTTTGTGAAGCTTTGGTATTTGCAGTTTCAGAATTTCGGATTATTAAATAAGATAACTATAGAAAAAGGGACGATGCCAAATCTCGAGTTCTTAGACATTCGTAGTTGCATGATGTTAGAAACATTGCCACAGGGTATTGAGCACCTTGCTAAACTACATGGATACAGATTTGATAATGTTTCAGAGAAGTTTAGAGATTCCATAAAAGAAGGAGGTGTGGATCATCCAAGGATGCTACTCGTCGACGAGAAATGTAAGAAATATATGTAAGTATCTTTTTTCCTTTCATTGACTTTCCTAAACCTAATGATTTGGAATATTTCCAAAATTAATGATTTGGATGTGAAGCCATATAAATTGTTTGTTATTATAATATCGCTTTTGTCTTTTTATGTATTTTGCAGAAACAAGTCCACACTGATTGAAGAATTTACCCATGAGTACTCTTTTTACTCTTTTTGAAAATCAAAAAATACCCAAGTTGATGTTCATAAAATTGTTTCTGTCGCTTCAACAATGGGCAGACGTATGTTGACGATTAGCTTTTGAGATTTGGATAATGGATTCTTTAATTGTGTTTGTAAGAATACCATCAAGTATTAGTAAGATGAAGAAATTGCAAACTTTGGCATATATTGAATCAGAAGGAAACATTATTAGATTTATTGGCATTAAAAATGTGAAAGAAAGAGACGAGGAGGACCTATGTGCAATGGCAGATCCACATAGTGGCAAGAGGGGTCAATTGACCCCTGCAAACCCAGAATCTACCATAGGAGGCCAAGAACTTAACCCCTGAAAAATTCCCTGGAAGGTGTTTGATGAAATACCACAAAGAGGAAGTAGCCGTAGCACACACAGGCAGCAAGCAGCTTGCTGCGCGCCTGAGCAGCGCTCACATCGTCTTTTTTTTTTCCTCTACGTCAAACGTACGTAGTTCCACCTAGTTCCAATATTTTTTTTTGGCCAAAAACAACATCATTTTGGCTCAGGTGTTTTTAAAAAAAAATTACAACTTAGGTAGCAACTCTGCTGCCTGATAAAACCTACGAGTGCATCTTGGACGTAAAAGGTTTCTCTTTCCTCTCTTCTCCCATACAAGAGCAAGTCTTTGCTCTTAGATATATACAGCAAATTCTCCCCATACATATGACTTATTTGATATTTCTTCTCCCCAGCCAACCTTGGTATGTATTGACTTGATGCCAACTTATTTTTCTCTATTATGTTGAAGATTTTAGGACCAACAGTATACCTCAAATGTTGACAAGATGCCCTTCTATGCCATCCTAATCATAATATACATCCTTATTCTCTCAAGGCATGTTAGGATTGGCTTATCCCTTGCATCCATAATGGCTGTATTGAAGCTTTCACATAGGTTATTTAACAACAAATCACACTTATAGTGTGTTGCAAAATGAGATCTTGACCAAATTTTTCGCTGGCCTCTCAATTAGCCACCCCCAAGCATCTGCATCCTTCTTCTTCATATTATCCATCTTTGCTTCCCACCAAGACAATGTGGTTGCCCTCGCAGCAGTCCATAGCAAATGTTTCAGGGCAAGTCCTGTGTGTTGGCCTCTGAAGTTGTTGTACAAATGTCTCACGCACATTCTGTATTCAGCATTTGGTAGAACTGTTTGCATAGCAGGAATTAGCCCCTTCTGTTTATTACTTATAAATTCTCATGCCAAATCATTTTGAATACCCAAGTCTGCAATTAAGAGTTCCAGAAACCATATCCAATTACTTTTGCTTTCTCTTTTAACTATAGCATAGGCCAATGAGAACATACCATTGTTCCCATCAACACAAACTATAGTTAAGATCTACCCTGAGAAGGGTCCTTTTAAGTGGCAGCCATCAACACCTACGACAGGCCTACACCCTTCTAAGAAACCTTTTTTAGAACCAGCTAAACAAATATAAATCCGTTCAAACAATGCATCATCACCTGCTAGTTCAGTTTTAATTACCACAGTACTTCCAAGGTTGGTCTTCTTAATTTGCTCCACATAATCCCTTAATCTCTTGTATTATTCCTTGTACGAACCTTCAATGACCTTCTTAGCCAATTTTTTTGCCATATACACTTGGTTCTGTGTAACATTCATCGCATATGTTCCCTCACCTTATCTTGAAGTTGCCCTACATTCCAATTGAGATTTCTTCTCATCTTATCACAAAATTTTTGTGAAATCCATGTTGAATTAGCATATCTCAACCTGTCTACTCTGCCACATGTATGATTAGCATGTATAGCATTTACTTCAAAAGTGGATTCCTCTTTATCAATCCTAGATGCATAAAGAACAAATGCACAGTTCCTAGATCCACGACACAAGACCTTCATTCTCCTCTTGTCATTTTTATCAAATTTCAACAACTTTCCATTTACAGTGGCATACTCCTTTTTTGCTTCTTTCAAGTGCTCCCGATTTGCAAATTGCATCACCAAATGAAATTTTGGATTTTTAAGGTCAGTAATTCTCCTATATTGCTTGAACTTTGGTAAGCGAATCCTCTGTTTTTTGTCACATGTCGACTGCTATTCTCATCATCTGAGGTGTTCCCATCAGAATATGAAGTATCAGAATCTGCCCCATCATCAGATATCTCTCCTGGCCCTTATGTTTCAGTCTCAACAGTCACTTGTTCATCGCAAGGCATATTTATGTCTGCATTACAACCTTTCTTTGCCTCCTCATCTTCACTAAAGGCATAATCACTATCCATAAACTCTGAATCTTCTTCTTGTTCATCAACTACAGCTTCACAATCTCCAAGAGAAACAACATGCTTATTAGTATCTAAAGCCTCATAACCTCGTTCATTTGGTCTTCATTAAATCTCCCATAGTTGTATTCTTCACTTTGCAAACTAGGCCATTCCACAAATGTTTGAGTCTTTTATTTCTTTTTTTTTTTTTTTTTTTATAGTATAACACTAACACTCTGTTACTTGTTATGCAGCCAACCATGTCACATATAACACTGTCATTGTCAATGAGCTTTACATTAGTTTGAGCTTCACTATCATATATCTTACAATATATTTGCAAACATATCTCCTTCTTAGTTAGGTCCACTTCATATCCTAACGCTATACCTATTTTCCTTAAATCCAAGAGTGATAGATAATCATCCACACAGTTCTCCAAATAACACAATGTCCCCCCCTCTTATACACCCCATCTTGCCCATGGTGAATTTCCAATGTGTAGAACTCACTCTTATCTACAAATGAAGCAGTAATCTCAGTTCAGTATATTAAACACCAATTTTTAAAATATCTGCTCACCTAAATAAGGATAAATCACACTTCAATTAAAGCAAGAATAGTACATACCAAGTGTGCTAGTGTGTGTAACTGTACAATCAATTGACACAAATCATACCAGTAGGACCACAAACCCTTAAATTCAACCAAGGATAGTATAACCAAGTATGCACTCAATGTCTGACCAAAACACAAGGTATGCGTTCAGTGTTGACATAAAGACAAAAGAAAACAGTTTTTTATTTGCCCAAAAGAGAGACAATAACAAAACCCTCAATTGCTACATAGTTGGAGCAAACACAGACAGAAATCCAAAACAACATAAAGCAATTAACATATAAAAAAAAATTTCTTGTACTTCCATTAGCATCGCATGGGGGGGGGGGGGGGGGGTACCTGAATTCAAACTTCATCAAAGTTGTCAACAACACCTATTGACCCCACAATGAGATAACCAACACATATCAACCTAGACGACCTTAATACAACCTTAATACACAATGACCCAGACAAAATCGACTCAAACTGTAGTCCAATTCTTTAGCTTTTTTGCTTTTGTCTGAAAGCTTCATCCTGTTGACTCTTCAGCTTTTTCTTTTCTTGTTTGGTTCGTACCTCTGGTCAAAGTTCTGATGTGTTATAACTCGTATCAGAGAATCTATAAGAGTAAAAGTCTTTTTTGTCGCTCAACTACTCCCCACATGCCCTAAATTTAACGAAAAAATTGACAGAAGTAATGGTGGGACTGGTTGTTCAAACAATATTAAAGTTAAAGGACCACGGGTACTATTTTGGAAATTAAGGTACTCAAATGCAAATCGGGTCAAAATTGGGGGCTAATAAAATGATTAACCTTATTGGTATCGATTGCTTTGGCTTCTCCAATAATACATATAATTAGTAGTTTAAACATTTCACTCAAACAAACCCTAACTATTCTAATTCAAAACTTTAAAATAAAGAAAAATAAATCAGTTTTCCAATCTCTGCACTCACAGCCGTCAGCCAAAAGAAACTAATGGAAACCCAAGGGGGATTAGCCTATTGCACAAATGCAAAGCAACCCAGCCAAACTTCGACAATTAAGTTTAGGAACAAATTACCGATAACCATGTTATTGGACATTGTAGTTGAGAATATAAAGCCAAAGAAAACAAACCCAGAACATATGAACAAAGAATTAAGGAACTTAATCCTAATCATATCACTTTTAGCTGTTCCAACTTCAACTAAGGCCTACGTCAACCCTTTTTTTCTTCAAATCTAATGCAAACAACCCATAAGTTCTCAACAAAAAAAGAAGAAAAAAGTTGAATTTAAATTGTGGGCATTGTCTGATGATTCATACCACTTGAGAATTAAGCAACAACATAGAAAAAAAAATCCATTAATATTAATTGATAAATCCCATCGATTGGAAAAGTTCATCGAAACTAAAATAATTTCGAGAATCTTATTTGAAACCTTAATAAAACGTTTGAGATTACCTACCCAAACTTTGAGGAATTGGGTTTTTAATTTATTTTTTCCTTTTATCGAGTAAGAAATAATTAACACCGTTGAAAATGGCTGCAAGTTAAAAAAATTAAGTATAAAGAAAAATAAATAATATAAAAGTAAAGTAAAAAAAAATAATATAAAATAAGAGTAGAATAGGAAAGAGAAAGGAAAAAAAGAAAAAAATTGATTAAAAAATATTTTAAAACAAAAAAGAGTGTAAGTGGACAAAAGAGAAGTAGGAAAATAAAAATAAAAACCTCTAGAAACTATATTTGGAGTAACATACAAAAAATTGTGTAAAATAGAACCATTAATATTATGTGTGTGTATATATATATATATATTCAAAAATAAAATAAAATAAAACATACAAAATCCAAAAAAAAGAAATTAAAAAAAGAAAGGAAACACATGCACTAATATCATTAAGTGGGGTACATAGAAAATTGTGTGTTGTAGAGAAACAAAAAAAAGTCGTGTCCTGATTACAAGGGTATTAGAGATAATTTTAGAAATAAACAACCATCAGCTTTATTGAAAAAAGGACTGTAAAGTAAAAATTTCAAAAGTACTGTCCTTAATCAAGTGGGCTCTCATTCTGGAGTTATTAATCATTTTCTCACTTTATATTCAGGCATTTTATTTGTTTACAACAAAAAGATGCAAAAAAGATCCTTTCAAAATTCAAACCTAGGGGCAAAATCTGTTAGCGTGACTTGTAGATATTGACTTACATTCCTTATACACCAAGAATTCCATTATAATTGTAATTGATTTACTTTAATTCTTGATTTCCTACTGTAAATAGATTTATGAATTTATTATTTACTTGCCTATTCAAGTTTTGTTGTATTATAAATATGACCTCCTACAAGGAGAAGAATACATAGAAAATTCCCACAAACAAATATTCTCTCATAGTTTTCATATTTTAGCATGGTATCAGAGCGACGATCTTGGAATTGCTGACTCTAATTTCAAACCTCCGCCGTCGCTATAGGGGTTGATGATTTTTTCAACCCTAATAGAGGTAGCACCACCGACTCCTTCTCTCCTTCTCAACTAACCATAGCTGAGTTGAGTGTCCAGATGGCTCAGCTCCTGCAGATGCAAACTTTGGCCCCGAATCTGATCCTATTTTGATGACCCCGAACCCGATCCGGAATCAGGATCCTATTTTGACGACCTCGAACCTGACCCCGACTATGATGACAACAACCCCGACCCCCACTTCGATGATGACCCCGACCTCGAATTTGTCTATAATTCAGACCCCGACCCCAATTTCGACTCCAACTCCGGCCCCAACTCAGGCTTAGATCCCGATCCAAATTCCTACTCAACCTGTATCCTATGCATCTTCCGCTGCACAGATTATGACTTCTCGACTAACGACCTCGACACATGGACCAGATTACGCATATTGTGGAGATCCAAGACACACTCGTGAAACTTGTTTTAAATTGCACGGCTACCCCGATTGGTGGGCTACTCTTAAAGATCGAAGACAATGCAATACGGCTAGTAATGGTACTAGTTATGGATTCCATACTTCCGATAAGATTGATTCCAGGAGCTGGATAATTGATTCTGGTGCAACTGATCATATAACGTTTGATCCTGATAATTTTCTGAATACTACACAACCTCGACAAACCTGTATTGAAAATGTCAATGGCGTTACTTATCCTGTGACGGGGGCTGGCACTGTTGCACTCTCATCCTCTCTCACACTGTCTAATACTTTACTTGTTCCATCTTTATCCTCTAAATTGTTGTCAGTTAGTCAGCTTACTGAACAATTGAATTGTTGTGTACTCATTTACCCGAGTTTTTGTTTGCTTCAGGATATTCACACTAAGGAGATTCTTGGTAGTGGTACTAAGAGAGGGGGGGCTATATCATGTCGATGACTTCAGTCCCGGCGTGGCTAACAGTGTGACGCATCCCTTTGATAGCAAACAAAAGCAAATATGGTTATGGCACCGTCGATTGGGACATCCGTATCTTATACCATATTTATTCTCAGGTTTCAAGGACTCTGACTTCACATGTGATACTTGTATTTTAGCCAAAAGTCACCGTGTGCTCTACCTGTTGAGTACGAACAAATATACTACTCCATTTATGTTAATTCACTCTTATGTCTGGGGACCTTCCCTTATCACTGCTCCTTCTGGTGTTCGATGGTTTGTCACATTCATAGATGATTGTACACGAATGACATGGCTTTATTTGCTAAAGAATAAAAACGAAGTGTTTTCCCGTTTTCAGTCCTTCCACAAACAGATGAAAACTCAGTTTAATGCTCAAATCCAGATTCTTCGCTCAGACAATGGTGGAGAACTTGTCAATCATGACTTTCAGACTTACTTCCAACAACATGGAATTATCCATGAGACGACTTGTCCTCAGACACCGCAACAAAATGATGTTGCTGAACAAAAGAATCGACATCTTCTTGAAACCGCCCGAGCACTTTTGATTGGCACTCATATTCCTCGCCATCACTGGGATGATGTTGTTGTCACCGCAGTTCACCTGATCAACCGCATGCCTTCTGGTGTATTAACCTTTAAAACTCTCTTACAGGTGCTTGCGCAATACAGACCTCTGCCCTCTATTTTGGTACTCACGCCCCGAATCTTTGGATATGTGGCTTTCGTTCATCTCCACAAAAGTCAACGTAGGAAACTTGATCCCTGTGCGCTTCGTTGTGTTTTTATGGGTTATGCAACTCATCAGAAACGCTACCGCTTTTATCACCCTCCTACCCGACGTACCTATATCACTTTGGATGTTACCTTTCTGGAATTTGAGCTGTTCTTCCATGACCCATTATCCAATTCTACGCTTCAGGGGAGATACGAAGTGAAGAGTAAAATTGGAGCAACTTGGAAAACGAAGAAATTCTGCTCTGTACAGAAATTATCGATCTTCTCTAGTCTGGAGCACGAGATTACTCACTACCGAAAAGCAATCAATCGGCCATTCATAACAATCAATTGCCTGACCCATCTGATCCATATGAAGATATTTCTTATCTGAGTCTTACACCTACAGACAATACAAAACAACAAGATGAAGACCCCCTTCTAACTCAACAGTACCTACAGACAATACAGAACAATAAGATGAAGACCCCCTTCTAACTCAACAGTACCAACAGACCAGTCTCCTAAGAATATCCTTGAGGTAATTACCCCTGCTAGACTTGTGCATTTAGAGGATAAAACTATTGGATATTAATTACCTTTCAGGAAAAATCGTGGGAAGCCACCAAACCGTTATTCACCTGGTATTGGCAAGATATCCAAGTATCCAATTGCAAATCATGTATCCATTGAGAAGTTGTCAGAACCACTCAAGGCTTTTGTGCACCAGTTGTTTGCTCTCCATATTCCAACCAAGATCTTTGAAGCATTGAAAGATCCTAAGTGGGTCCAAGCTATAAAAGAGGAGATGAAAGCCCTTGAGAAAAATCAGACTTGGACATTGGAGATTATACCACGAGGAAAAAAGACTATCGGATGTAGATGAGTGTTTACTATAAAACACAATGCAGATGGATCTATCGAGCGATACAAGGCAAGACTTGTGGCAAAATGGTACACACAGACCTATGGTATAGACTATGAAAAAACATTTACTCCAGTTGCAAAGTTAAACACCGTTAGAGTCTTATTGTCCCTTGCAGCTAATTTGGATTGGCCACTACACCAGTTTGATATAAAGAATGCTTAGCATGGGGCATCATATCTTGAATCATTTGTTCGACTGCACCTCGGTCGATTGCTTGGTTTCCTAGCAACAGGTTGTTAACATTTCCACTGACAGTATTCCACCCACTGACCCCAGCGAATTGATTGATATGAGGCCTAGTATAATTGGCTCCGGCCCCTTGGTGAGCTTATGGGTGGAATTGATTATATGGTGGGAACACTTGGTATTGGTTGGCCGCTGCATATCGGTTGTTGCTCATTGGCGGAACAGTAACCGCTGGGGATGGGTTGCCCCAACTGGTGGATTAGGTTGGGGCAGATTCACCCGAAAAATATTTGGTTGGACCTTAGCTTGGGGTCTCGCCACCGACACTCCATTAGGTGCCACTTGGTTCCCATTTTGACCATTTTGTTGGCCTAACAATCGATCAAACCTCTCATTGATTTGAGCATTTTGAGTGGCCATCGTCTGGGCAATATTCTCCATGGCATGCATGAATTGTTGGACTTCCAATGAAGTGGTCGGATTTGGCCTCAAGACTGGTCCCTCAGCTACTTCCATAACATCTTCGACTAACACTTGGTCGTGGCCGATGGCCGTGGTTCAGCTGAGGCCATTTTTCTCTTGTTGAGCTTTTGGAACATTTTGTGGTTGAGTATTCATAGGGAGTGAACCAGCCATGCTTGTCTCTGATTCCAACAGAAATCTAGATTCTTCCAATTCTTGATCTCTTCTAGGATTCCTCCTAGTGTTTACGACCATACAAAACCTAGTGGTCCCACCGGGCGTGCCAAATTATGTTTCCCTCTTTTAGGCCGGGGCAACCGACGAAAGGAACTTTTTTGGTCCTTCTTCTTTTGAATGCGGGGCGTGCCACCACCAAGCCCCGAATTTGGGCTTGAATGGAATGTGAGTTGATGGATGTGTTGCGCTTCTAACTTCTGATCAAGTTAGAAAAGTTAACAAGGATATTATAGGCATTTCATTAGAATTCATTAAAGACCACCGGTTTTGTGTTTTGCTTTTTGCAAAAGTTGAAATAAAATCAGCCCCTTAGGTGCTTTCCAAAATCACGGTGATCGATAGCTATTTTCTCCCAAAAGTGATTATCTCGTCTTTTAATAAACAGGGTAAACTTCAAAAACTTTATCATAAATCACCTTTTAGCTATTGCTTTGGATTTTTTAGGACCCCAGAGAGAACAATTTACAGCAATTTATAGGGTTGTTGTGTTGTAGCTATTAAGTAATTTGTTTCTTTGGTAAAACATATAGTTTCATTTATGAGTTATTTTTATTCCTATTTAATTGAGTATATTTGTATCTGGTGGAATTTGACAAAAATTTTTTTGCCAAAATCAAGTTTAATTAATAGAAAGCCAATGCCAATTACATGATAGTGGAACTCATAACAATGAGTCCAGACAAATGCAACAGTAGAAGCCCACTAGAAATAAAACTCGAACATACATAAATTCAAAGCCCAAAACTGACATAAAGTTAGAGTCCAAAACTGGCATAAAGCTAGAGCCAACCAAAAGCAGAAACACCACCAAAAGCCATAGTACCTCTGCCACTGCTCCCATGAAGACCGAGATATTTCCACTAGAACTAATGATAAGTGAAAGAATTGCAAACACACAAAACAAATACAAAAATTACAAATATTAAAATCTCTCGCAACACATAAACCAACCATCGAAGACTCATTAACTCCTTCAAAAACGAAGAACGAACTTGGGAAAACACTTCCCAAAGCCCAAGAAACTAGGCACTGTAATATTTTTGGGTTTTTGATATCTTGATTTATTATGGAGGCCGAATATGGAGGCAAGACTCATAATTGTTATGGGCTGTTTTTTAACCAAATTATGACATGTTATCATTTAGTACCAAATTATAATTAAAGGTTATTTTAAGAATAAAGGTGAGTGAAAAGATAAAATTGTGTTTTTTCGAATTTACATAGTAGGTGGGAAAATAAGATGAGTGACAAAATAGAACAAGTGATAAAAATAACAGCACTCTTATTTATATATTTTTTTTGAAAAACCACTAACTTCTCTTATTGCGAATGTAAATTGTAATTGACTTATTGAGAGAGCACTCCCATTGGTCATGCTTAGAGCTCCGCTCACATGAAATCTTATTGTTGTTCGAACTTTCTCTTTTCCGTAGATTTTGTTACTTGGTAACTGGTTCAGGTTGTGGACTTCGAGGAGATTGATCTTATAATATTCCAAAGTAGGCAAGTGGATCCAAAAAAATCTACGGGCAATCCTTATCAGAAAGACTTTTATGAAATGAAAATAGTATTATTTTATTATCATGATCATTATGACTTGCATAAAAATATATTTATTTTCTTTTGGTACAGAAGAGGGCTAAAAGCCCCAAGCCAAAAAGAAACTAATAAGAGACAAGACGAGGTCTAGCAACACCTCGAACATCAGCAGCTAAAATCTCACTAAGAAAAGCTGGAGCCTCCAAAATCACATAGAGACCAGGATCAAAATCATAACTCTTAACAGCCAAAGCATCCGCAGCACAGTTCTGTTCACGGAAAATATGCTTCACAAAGCAGCACCAATCCTCATGAATCTTCTTTTTGCAGCAGTTGATAATACTAAAGAGAGGGTGTGTTGACAAAATAGGACTTTTTAACAAAGCCACAGTAGACGTAGCATCACACTCAATCTCCACTATGCGAAACCCAACATCCCAAGCCATATTAATCCCCCAAAAAATCCCCCATAACTCAGCCTCAATGATGGAACCATGGCCCAAATTCACAAAGAAACCCTTGATCCAATTCCCACAAGAATCTCTTAACAAACCCCCAGCCCCAATAAGACCAAAGGAATTAATTATGCTACCATCAGTGTTGACTTTACAACAACTAGGAAGAGGGGCCATCCAATGGAGATAAGCAACACTACGCTCCGGGAGAATAGCCATTGGATTACAAGCTGAACACCACTCCAAAGCAAACTAATAAATCATCAGATGAGGTTCAGCAAGTAAGAAAAATTTTGATAAAAAACCACCTTACATCTCCATTTCCATATGAACCAGAGAAAGATAGCAAAAACCAAGTGCCAGGGCAGGCTATGGGTAACAAGCCTCTTAGATTTCAAATTATGCAAAAGCCAGTCATCAAAATCATCCTGACTAGCTTCCACTCTCCCAAATCCAAGTCTATTCCAAATAGCAAGAGTGGCAGCACAATCCATAAAGAGATGAGCACAAGATTCCAAAGGACAATCACATCTGGGACAAACAGCAGCATTAGTAAGCTTTCTCTTCAATCTTTGAGCATTCGTACGTAACTTCTTATGACACAACAGCCAGAGGAAAGTCTTAACCTTTGGCGGAACATGAAGCTTCCAAATAAAGTCCCATTTCCAATTAACACTGCCCTCATCCAGATAAAAGGTGTTATAGGCAGTTTTAACATAAAATTGGCCATTACAGGTAGCCTGCCAGATGCATTTATCCTCCCCACTCCCATTATAGCCAGCATGAATACTAAGAATCAAGTTGACAATATTTATAGGCAGGCATTCCATTAAGCAATTGAAATCCCAAACCCCATCCTCTAAAAAGTCACTAACATTTAAATGAAGATGTCCTCAGATAAATCAATTAGAGCAAATTGTTAAGGTCCACAACTAAGCCATCTATCAGTCCAGAACAAAATATCATCCCCAGACCCCACGCGTCATTTAACACCAACAGAAAGAACTTGAGCACCATATAAGATACCCTTCCAGACATTGGAGCTACTCTGGAAATGTAGATCTTTAGCGGCAAGGATATCGCAATGCCTTAGATACTTAGCATTAAACACTTGAGCCCAAAGACCTTGCTCACGCTGCAGTAAACGCCAACCAGATTTAGCAAGAAGAGCTTGATTCATCCAAGTAGAATTTTAATCCCCAAGCCACCATCAAATTTAGGCTTACAGACAGTGTCCCAACTAACCAAGTGAACCTTCGCTTGATCCGTAGTATGCCCCCATAAAAAATTTCTATTTAATTGATCAAGTTTCTGACAGATAGAAACCGGTAATTTAGCAGATTGCATGGAATAAATAAGGATAGTAGAAGTGACTGATTGTAACAGAGTCAGACAACCAGCCATAGAAAGAGTATGACTTTTCCAAGAAGATAACCTCCTTTGGACTTTTACAATAATCTCTTGATAAGTAGCTTTAGTGACTCATGTGTGAATAAGAGGAACACCAAGATACTTGCCAAGACAAGTAGTGAGAGGGGAACCACAAATAGTTGCAATATCCTGAGCCGACTCAGAAGAAGTATTTGGAGAAACACAAATGATAGATTTCTCAAAACTCACCTTCTGACCAAAGAGACGACAAAAATCGTCTAAACATTTCTTCATGACAGTAGCCTTATTGACAGAAGCTTCCCCAAAGAGAATCAAATCATCAGCAAAGAAGAGATGAGAGATAACAGGACCGCTTTGGCATATCTGCACCGGCTTCCAAGCCTTATCTTGGACAGACTGCTGGATAATATGCAAAAGCTTTTCCATACACAAAACAAAAAGATAGGGGGAAAGGGGGAAATGGGGTCCCCTTGCCGAATGCCACATTTAGGAAAGAAAGTATCAATTAATTCACCATTGAGAATCACCCTATATCGCACCGAATTAATACACTGCATTAAAAGCTCAAGAATTCTCCCACGAATCCCAACCTCCCAAAGCACTTCTCTAATAAAATCCCAATTTAACCGATCATGAGCTTTGGATAAATCAATTTTCCAAGCTATGAAACCCTTCCTCCCTTTAGAACTTTTAAACTTATGCAACATTTCTTGACCCACAACAATGTTATCAACAATTTGTCTTCCTGGAACAAAGCTCACTTGATTAGGATTGACCAAACTAGCCATACAGGGCCGAAGCCGAGCAACAAGAATCTTAGAAATTATCACTATATAGAGAGTGTTGCAAAGACTGATGGGGCGAAGCTGAGTCTTGGAAACAGGTCTCTCAACTTTAGGCACCAAAGCGATCAACGTCTCATTGATATTCTCAGGAAGAGAAGCAGTTAAAAAACAATCATTCACCAAAGCAATAATATCAACAGAACCCATCCCCCAACATTTCTGATAAAAGAGGGCAGGAAAACCATCAGGTCCAGGAGTTTTTAATCCCCAAATAGCAAACGGACTGTTTTTAACTTCATCATTAGTAACCTCACAACTTAAACCTTCTAAATCCATATCAGCCAACCTTGGAAAAAGATGAGGGAGCAACCTATAATCATCAACCAGACCAGTATCACCAAACAACCCTTGGAAGTAATTGACAATAGTCAGTTCCATTCCAACCTTATTAGTGATCCAAATTCTAGCCTCATTATTCAGACCTTCAAGTTTATTCCTCCTCCTCCTTATGACAGTAGACAAGTGGAAAAAGTGAGTGTTTCTATCCCCTTCCTTTAACCAAGTATTTCTAGACTTCTGTAACCAAAACAACTCTTCCTGCTCAAGGATCAAATTATACTCAGTAGAAAACTCATTCTCAAGCTTACTGAGATAGGGGTTATAACTTAAACATACCTTCCTTTGAATGCCTTCAAGTCTAGCCAAAAGTCTTCGTTTCTTTCGAAAAAGACAACCAAAAACCTGCCTATTCCAAGAAACAAGAGGGGACACAAGCCCAGCAGATTTAATAATCGCATTACCATTATTAGACTGCCAAAGTTTAGTAATAAACTCAGAAAACTCAGGGTGGGTGAACCACATGGCTTGAAACCGAAAAGGCACACAATCTTTATCAGGAAGATGAGCAGAAGAAAATCTAACCATGATAGGACAGTGATCTGAATTCACCCTAGGCAAGTGCGAAAGATTTGCCTCAGGAAACAACAATCTCCACGCAATATTGCTCAAACCCCTATCCAGCCTTTTCCAAGTGATACCCTCTGCATTCCTTTTATTACACCACGTAAACTTAGCTCCAGAAAAGCCTAAATCAATGAGCTGATTATGATCAATCCAATCAACAAAATTCTGTCCACCAGAATCAAAATTTCCACAAGAATTTTCATAAGCACAAACAATGTCATTAAAGTCCCTTAAAATTAACCAAGGCAGCTTAGAAGCCTGAGCAAGGCCATCGAAATAAGCCCAAAGAGACTTACGAATACCTAGGCAAGGGTTAGCATACACTACAGTGAGCAACCACCAATTAGTCCCTAATTGCACAAGAGTAGTAATCGATTGACTAGAATATCAATAGCATAAGCCTTCTTTAAATCTCTGATAGTACGAGCACAAATTTCCTTGCCAGCACCCCTTACATTCCATGAGACAATAATCATCATAACAAAGGAAGAGAGGGAAGAACCTAGGAAAAACCTAATTCTGCACTTGCTCAGCCTCACCACTAGTAGAGGCAGCTTGTTTAACGACCATAGTCGTACCCACATCAAACTCAGCATCACCTTGATCAACAAAGTCACCATGGTGATTCAAATTGTCAGAGGTTAAACTAACACCAGAAAAGAAAGCTTCATTAAGCACCCTTTGACCAATGTTTGGGGGTTCATGACCATGAATCAGCCCAACTTTCCCTAGAGAAGACTCGAAAAAGAAAGGCCCCTCCATATTGAAAGAAAACTTCCCAAGAACATCAGCCAGCACATCAGCCCCACGAACTTGCATTCCCACAACATTCAGACCTTTAGAACTATTAAAAGCTCTCCCCACCCTATTCAACTCAACCTTTTTTTGTTTACAAAAAAAAGGACATTTCCTCGTTTTTGAAAAAAGCAAACATTTTCTTTAAAAAAATAATTCACATTTAAAAAAAAATTAATAAGATGGTAAGAAAGTTGTGAATTTTTGTTGGATAAATTGAATACATTTAATAAGGGTAAACTTGGAAAGCAAAAGTTACCTTGTATAGTATATTAGTGACATTGTTTTAAGTGTAAGAAGAATGATACATGTCAAGCTAAAAAGAGAGAAGGTCCAAAGGAGAAGGTTAAAGAGAAGGTTGCTAGCATTCTTCTTACTACAAATATATTACATAAACCATTACTGGACAAATACATTTATTACAAACACATAAACGTTTGGCATGTATACATGTTCTACAGGTAATGTTTGTGATACAAACCTGTTGTATAGGTATAGTTGGATATTCTACCTGTCCTATAGACTTAGTTTGGTTCATAAAATTTTTCACTACAACAGCAAGTAATCTTGAAGAACAAACCTTATAAGCCTAAGGTACTGCAGGTACATCAACCAATACTAATAAACGGGAAGAAAAAAACACAATCAAATTTTACCTACAAAGAACAAACATGAAAAATAAACCTTTCCTTACATACCTTCATTGTAGGTATGTGCCATGTCAACTATTTTCCACCCCATATTCAACACTCAAACTACCTCCATTATAGACACATGAACCTAACGAAAAAAAAAAGAAGATAAGTTGAATACTTCATAGCAAACCTAACGAAAAAAAAAAATATCAGACTGTAACACAAGTAATTTAATCCTAATTTGGAATTTGTGAAAATCTTCATTAAGGAAGTCAAAAATCAGCAGAGATTGGGATAAAATGACCATAATTGTAGGAGATAAGTAGATTTTTGGGAGGGGTCGGTTTTATTTGCCTTTTCTATTTAATGGCACGAGAAGTATCTTAAAAAGGATGGACAAAAGCATTGCTTACGTGTCCATCGGATTGTTTGGTGGACTGCTATTGAGGAGCCAAAATTGTTGTCCTTCATCCATTGTATCTTAATGAAAATGGACCTATATCTAAGAACCCCTAAAGTTAATAAAAGAAATGAAAGAAAGAGAGGAGCTTGATGAGGAGGAAGACGAGAGAGGCTCTAAATTCTTCAATGGGAAGAGAAGTTTCTTTTATGAGGTTGAAAGCATTGCTCAAGATGTAATTGAGAGCTTGTGAATATGGTATTTTGTATAGAATGTTGAGGGATTAAGTGGGTAATTGGTAGATTTTGGGCTCTGGACAGCTATTGCTAAGCTCCATGGATAAGTTGGTGTACTGCTTTTGAATTCTGTAGGACCCTAAAAAGAACAATTTCCAGCAATTTATGGGTTCGTTGTATTGTAGCTATTAAGTAATTCGTTTATTTGGTAAATATTATATAGTTTTATTTTTTTTTTTTTTTTTTTTTTTTTTTTTTTTTTTTTTTTGGGGGGGGGGGATTTGTGAGTTTCTTTCTGATTCTATGCTAGAAAGTTGAGCAACCGTCACAGCACATGGACTACACATCCTCACATGCATGGGAGAACGCCCAACAATTGTTTAATCAACGTTTGTCCCAACCATGGTCATGCGTAACATCGATTTCTAATTATTAATTCTCTCTCTCTCTCTCTCTCTCTCTCTCTCTAGTGCATCAGAGCCCAACCATGGCAGAATGCTTTTTCGAAAATGCATATACCATTCATTGCTCCCCTGGGTTTCCAAGGAGGCAGTCGCTGGTAAGGGATCTCCATCTTAATACTATGGAAGTGATCACCTCCTTTTCTGCTCAAGGGAATGACAAGTATGTGGCACCAAACGGGAATTAGAAGAGAGTGAAAACTAGTGTTAGGCATCTGATTGTTAGTGGCATGGCTTTTTCTGGTAAGTGTAGTTTTTGTATCGAGGATTTTGTTGACAAGTTGAAGGAGACTAGCCTCGAGGGGTCTCCAAGGTCTCCTTAATAATTCTCCTGTGGAACGTTCGTGGGCTTGGCAACCGATGAACATTGCTACTATGAAGATCTTTTTTCGGAAATTTCTTCAGGCTAAGAGGCCAATCTTGATCTCCCTTGCTTGTCAACTGGGATTCTAGATCAAGAAAACTGGAGGTGGCGGTTGGTGTTTGGCTGGATCTGTTATGATGCTCACAATGCGTTTTGACATTGTCCGAAGAACTATGTTACTATCTTTAGATCATAGGAGGCTTTCTTTGATAGTACCTGTGTAGTGATGGGATGTGTTTCAATGGTTTTGCAGTTAGGTGATTGGCTGGTAGGGATGGCAACGGGTAAGGTAGGGGCAAGGTATGACAATACCATCCCCATCCCCGCTGTCCATCCCCGCCCTCGTCCCGAACCCATCCCCATTTAATAGGTTTCGGGGAATCCCCATCTCCGTCCCTATCAGGGGACTATCCCCTGTACTAGCCCCCAATCCTCGATTTTTTTTTCATAAAAAATATTTATCATACATTTAAAAATTAAGTTTCATATTAAATTATCATTCAACACATCCAAATTAACTAGAAAGTTCTACTCAACTATTCAAAATCACATCAATTCAATTTGACAAAACAAATTGTAGGGGTCTTTTTGTTCTAGCAGCCTGACAAATGGGCTTGGGCTGCCATAAGAAGAAAAAGAAACAAAATTCCCCAAGTGTCTGAGTTCGAAACCAAGCTCCCAAAAGAGTTTTTTAAAAATCGGATGAGACTTTAGAAAAACACTCTTAGGTTCTTTTCACTAATAGCCAAATAAACATGATAAATCGATTAATGGCTTAGCTTGAGGAGCTTGTGGCATGAGAACTAAGCTTTCACAAGTTTAGCAATTTGAGAGAGAGAGAGAAGCATGAATTTCTTATAGAGAACAATGGTTTGAAGTGGGCAGAGGAGGATTAAAACGATTTCTTCCTCAAGGGAAGAATAAAACGAACAAAGAAGAGGATTAGGTGGCTTGAGTAAATTATTAGTTGCTTGACAATGCTTGGTCAGGCCCTGAATGGGTTGGTTTTCTGGGTAGCTGAGGCCCTCTTTTATAGCCACAAAGAACCCTAATTTCGTCTTACCTTTTCCTTCCCATTTTTCATTGTTTCTTCCTACTTGATATAATTTGGTGAAATCCTCCTATCCAAGGTGCATGGGTAAGGAACCTTTTGTGGTTCCAAGGGTTCAACGCAGCTGGACTTCCCCATGAGGGTGAGGCGCCACTTGCTTTCCCTCTTGGTTTCCAAAACGAAGCTTGTAATGGAAAAGAAAATGGGTAGAGCTTTTGCCCGATGGGTATTCATCCTACCCTTCGTAGATTTCCTTTGGTCTCTACCATGGCTCCTTTGTTGGTCATTCTTGGAGTTCTAACAGAGGTGGAACTTGGTGCTAGATTTTTATAAGTTGGGCTGGGCTTTTCCCAAAGCTATGGATCAGTGATATTCTACTCTCCAGCAATTGGTCAGCTTGTTTTCGTCAAGCTGCTGGAAGCAGCTTGCCTGTTGTGTTTTTAACAAAGTATTTGGGCATTCTAATTAACACAGGATTTTCTAAGCAAACCACTGTATTCTTCCTAAGGCATTGGGTCATATTCTCTCTCTCATGCTAGCGCATGTGTTTAGGGCCAAGAAATGGGCTTGAATTTTGGTACTCCCAAGTAGCCCAAAATTCTCATTCCTTGATCCCTTAAATGGGCCTTGTGAACGCTTGCACCCATCCACACCACAACCTTCTCAGCAAGCCCAGGGTAATTTTGTGGCTTGGGCCCACTTAAGCTTGTGGCATAGCTTGTTGTTAGAATAATGGCTCTTCTTGCATGACACCTGCGCTTGTGCTTGAGTTTTATTATTCCGTGATAGGCTATAATTGGGCCAAGTAACACCTAATGAGTATGTGAGCGTGATTTTTGTAAAGTTGGCATGTTCTTGGCCCTTTCAGCACGTGCTTGCTTGGCATGATGCGTGGCCAGTAACTTGTATTGGTGCCTCCTACAAATTATCTTTTGTCTCGATTGCACCTCTTTTGCGTTTAATTATCTATGTTGGGCCAATAATTAATCTGGGCTTAGCCCCTAGGATTTTTGGGCCTCAACACAAATATATATGATCTTCATCATGATCATCTTACAAATTTTGGGGGATGCGGCTGAGGGGGAAAGCATAAATATGTAAACATAAATTTTCATCTTACAAATTTTCATTGGTTGCAACTTGCACATGGAAACATAATATATAATACATGTATATACGTTTATGTTTGTTGTTTGTGAAGGGTAGGCTGTGGGGCAATACAGCTAGAGAGAGCTCCTTTGGCAGCGGTAAACATCATTCAAACTGGTGGGGCTGGTGCTCAAATCGCCATTGGTAAAGCCCTGGAGGCCACTGCTATGGCAGCGGGACAGAAGCTGGTGGAGTGGAGTGATGTGGTTGCAATTCAAGCAGCCGAAGTCAAAGCCTTATGGTTGACTAAAGTCAGTGTCGGCAAGAAGGGGATGCGACTGCTAGAGCGGAGGGAGAGAGAGAGAGAGAGAGAGAGAGAGAGAGAGAGAGAGAGAGAGAGAGGGGTGCGGCTGGAGACATGGCCGGTCTTGAGATTTTGAAGGCCCTGTACAAACCTTAAATTGGGGCCTCACATAATCTAACACAAACTTACACCATTACGTAATGTCATACAATAAATGTTTTTTATTTCCTTAAAGTGACCAAAGTACGCCTACTCCCAAGAGCAAAATTGAAATTTCACAAAAGAATTAAATCGATTAAATTGGGTTAGGCATGTTACACCTTTTGAATAATCACCATGATTGTGATGATGAGTCTTTGTCATCATAGATCATATTCATATATTAAATATTTTTTAACACCTAATTTATTTTGTATCAATATTCCAAGAACATCATTAATTGGATGCAATTTTTTTGGTTGAGTTAGTTGGATGCATTATTTTTGCAAAACTGAATATTTGAGCATATATAAAAACAATCTTGTACATTTTTAATTGAGGTGAGTCCTATATATGGAAGCCTTATCTCTATGGGCACTTGAAAACAAAATCTACATGAGTAATTGAAGAGCTCGGGTAAAGTCAATGGTGGGGACGTACGCACGTGACAAACAATATCTGCACATAGGAACATAGATATTATTGGGGTAATTAGAATATTCTTGCTGAAGAATATATATATATATATATATTCAGTGTCATCATTTGAGGAATGATGTGCTTAGTCGTTGGAATATTTTAATGAAATCATGTGGTTGAGATTGATTTAAGTGTTTAAACTTGTTTGCGTCTAATGACTTGCCAAAAACCCACATGTATGGACGCTTTATTGCGTCCAAGTGTTATAATATGGATGAGCGATATGGTTAATATTTCCCACTTTTATGATATAATATCAATAAATATCCACTTATATATTCTAACAAACGAGTTATACCATGTGACATACTCTCACACTACGTACACTATAATTACTCGCACTTAAAGCATCTACAATAGGGTCCTTAAACCACCTCCTTAGACAAATTTTAGGGAGGAATTGGAAAAATACAACTCCAAGCATGCTCTCCATTCACCTCCTAAAATAAAGTGATCTCTAGGAACTCCTAAATCTGAGGAGAGAGAAAGGACTCCTAGTGGCTCCTTATAATTTAATGTTGTTTTGTTTTATGCATAGTTTAAACTTTTAATTAATACAAACTATTTTTTTAAATAGAGACCAATCATATTGAATTAAAAAATAACTATAGTATTTATGACTTTCTAACTTAGGGAGTATGATTGGAGTTCCTAAAATAACATTTGTGTGTTTTTAGCTAAATTTTAAATAAAGAATAGGAGCATCACCTTTGCCTACATAATTACTGACTAATTTCTTGTGATCGGGTATTTATTATTTCAGTATGTGGTTGTGAAAGCATCTGGGATATTGAATGTTGGTGTTGACATCGGACAAGTTGCTTTAAACAGTGGTTGCAGCATTATGTGATTGACAAATAGCAGAGCAGTTTCATCTTTCAACATTATGTACATAATAAATTTTCAACTATAATTTTTATACTACTTTATGCAATTGGATCTTTTTTATTTTATTTTTGTCATTCGATGGGGAGGGAAATGGGGGAGTATTATATTGGGTTGCCTCAAGATTGTCTTTTACATGAATCGAACTCGGGTGCACTGTGCAAAAATCCTCAAGATTGCCTCAAGATTTTCTTAAGTAAAAATCATCATCAATTAGCATACAAATTACAAATTAAATCATCTTTCATTATATAACCAATCAACATGATAATTAAGTAAGGCATTTAGTATATATAAATTGAAATTTAGATACATATTTGATTTGAATTCAGATTTAAATATGACTATTTGCTTTTGAGTGACATCTATGAATTTTTTTGGTCAATTTTTTGTGTTGAAATCCTTGAAATTGAAAAAAAAATTTTATCAAAGGATTAAAAAAGAGAGCCAAAGAGAGATGATTATTACTTACAGAAAATAACATGTTTGCCTTTTTATTATTATGATTATTAATTTTTGTTTTAAAAAAATAAAAAAAGGAATAAAAGTTGAGGCCCTGTAAACCAACACAACTAGAAATGTCTTTGTGTCAAAAATTTGCATATATATATATATAACATTTGTTAATATATACATATATTATACACATAAAAAAAATCGGGGGCCTAAAAAATCAGGGGCCTTGTGGTGGCACCACTTGCACACCCTCAGGGCCACTCTTGGTTGGAGACCAAAGAAGATTAGGAAGAAGTAGGTGAAGGATGTTAACTTAGGGTTAAACATAAATATTATAATTAAATATTTATTTATTTAAATATAAACATATATATTTTTAGGTCGGATTCAGGGACGGGGACTCCAATACCATCCCTGCCCAATACCCGTCGGGAATTTTTCAAGTTCGGGGATCCCCGTACCTGATACTCGTTTTGCCCCAAAATCTCCCCCAATTAGGGTTGGAGACCCAACGAGGACCCGCCCCCAGGGGATTTCTGCCATCCCTATTGGTTGGATCTATTCTGATACCCAAAATACATTTTTGATTATATACGAAGAACTATGACGCTTTCTCTAGATCACATGAGGACTTTTTTGACAGTATCTACATAGTGATGGGATGTTGTTTTAAGGGTTTTGTGGTTGGGTTTTAGGTTTGTCTGTTTCGTATAAGTTATTTGACTCTTCTATTTAGTTAATAGCAAGGTGGTATTCTTTCCTACCCCGGAGTTTTGTTTTCTCTGGGAATGTTTTAACGATACCGCCCTTACCATGCTAGTTCTTACCACATAATGTTCCTTTCGGTTTAATGAAATACAATTTTTTCTATAAAAAAAAGGGAGATATATTTATATTTATAAATGGTTTCCAATCTCCTTAAAAAGCCTACCCTCCCATTCGACAACGACTACCTTTTTGCCAGCACCTCCCTCTTTCTTTTTCTTTTTTCCTTTTTTCTTGGACTAAAGATCATTGCAAAAAGCCACAAGAGCAGAACCAGCATCAACAAAAGCAAAATAAGACACCAGACCAGCCCCTCCCTCTATTAACACTTATATAAGCTTTATAAAAAAATTATTTTATTTTGTTTTATTGACATTAAATAATTAGTTTCAGCTGTATCCGCTAATGAAGTTTAGGTGAAACAGATGCATATCTTAGCTGTTAATATTTTGTTTTTCTATGCTGGCATTACTTGTTTATCGATTCAGATAACTTATTATATGTTAGGAAGTGGACATGGAGTAGTCACCATTTCATATTCACCTGGAGAATGCCCAACAATTGTTTAATCACCGATCGAACACTCCCATTGGTCTTGCTTAACAACCACTTCTAATTAATAAATTATAATCTCTCTGTTACATCTGAGCTCTTATTGCTGTTCAACCTTCTCTCGCTTCCATGTATTTTGATCCAATCATTTTCATACACGATTCAAATGCTTTTCACTGAAATGCTTCTTGGAATTTCCATACACGATTGATTGCTCCCTAGACCCAATTTTCAGATATGCTCTTTTGATTAAGCATATACTAGAATAAGACAATTATGGCATCAGCTGCAACAGATCTCTTCACTGGCAAATTTGTAGCCATTCTCGAGAGTGAAGCCGCCTCCATAGCGGGTGTTCGTGATCAAGTTTATGAGATTAAGCAGGAGCTGCTATTCATGAAAGCCTTCTTAGCGGATGCTGACGGGGGCAACAAAGCACACACACAAGTAGAGGAAGTGTGGATCACAAGCGTTCGAGACTTGGCCAATGATGTTGAAAACATCATTGATGAATTCATGTATCACGTGTACGAGCAGCAAATTGGTGGTCGATTTGCCAGATGGATCCACAAAACCATTCAGTTTCCAAAGCACCTTTGGTATAAGCGTAAAATAGCCAACAAGTTACAGAACATTGTGATTGCAATTAGAGCTATTCCAGAGAGAAATCAAAGATATGGTGGTGGTGCAGCTGTAGAAGGAAAAAGTACTTCTTCTGAGGATATTCTCAGATGGGTGCAGAATCAAGCGGAGTCTTCTCTTTATCAGAAGGAGGATGAACTTTTCGGGATTGAAGGCAATAAGAACATGTTACTGGGATGGCTGAGGGATGAAGCCAAGCACCAAACTGTTGTGTCTGTGGTCGGGATGGGGGGATCAGGGAAGACAACTCTAGTTGCAAGGATCTTCACCGACGACGTTGTGAAGAGCCATTTCGAGTGTTATGCGTGGATTACTGTTTCACAGTCTTATGTGATTGAAGACTTGTTTAGAAGATTGATCAAAGAATTTCACCAAGCAAGGAAGGAAGAGGTTACGGCAGACTTGAATTCCATGAGTTATAGAGAATTGCTAGATATTTTGGTGAAATATTTGGAGGCGAAAAGGTATCTGGTTGTGTTGGATGACGTGTGGGATATCAAACTTTGGGAAGAAATAAGGTTTGCATTTCCAGATAAACAACTTGGAAGTCGAGTCATGCTTACAACTCGAAGAGAAGACATAGCATCCTCTTCTTTTGGAGTTGAAAGCCATGTTCACAAGATTCAACCGCTGGAAAGGGGTGATGCGTGGGAGCTCTTCAGCATGAAAGCATTCTCAAGTTATCCAAACAAATCTTGTTCAACAGAAATTCTGCCGTTAGCTCAGGAACTTGTGGAGAAGTGTGAAGGCCTACCTCTTGCGATCGTAGCCTTGAGTGGTCTTATGTCTTCTAAGAAGTCACTTACAGAGTGGAGCACAGTCTACAACAGCTTAAATTGGCATTTAACAAACAATCCTTTACTAGAACCTATGAAAAGCATCTTGTTGTTTAGTTTTAATGATTTGCCATACCGGTTGAAGCAATGCTTTCTATATTGTTCCCTTTTCCCTGAAGATTATGTGATCATAAATCTTAGGCTCATCACATTGTGGATCGCTGAAGGATTTGTTGAACATGTCGAAGGGCTCACGCCAGAAGAAGTTGCAAATAGCTATCTTATGGAACTCATTTTTCGTAACATGCTACAGGAAATATTTCTAGGATCCCTCCCAGCATGTAAGATGCATGATCTTTTGCGGGAGATTGCTCTGTCTATAGCAAAAAAAGAAAAGCTTTGCGCTGTACATGATGGGAGTGAAACAGTAGAAGAAACTGGGGCACTCCGTTTGTCAATTCAAATAACTAATGGAGAAATTGGATCATGCACAGGTACATCACGGCTTCGTACATTTCTCGTCTTTGGCAGTGGCGTATCCTCATTCTCTTTCCCAAATAAATTACCTTTTGGCCTTAAATTGTTGAAGGTTCTAGATTTGGAGGATGCCCCAATTGATTATCTGCCAGACAAGCGAACGTCCTTTTTTAATTTAAAATATTTAAATCTGAGTGGAACTCCAATTACAGAGCTTCCAGAATCCATTGGAAAGCTCCGCAACCTTCAGACCTTGAACATCATGCTGACAACAATAGTTGCACTTCCAAGAGGGATTTCCAAGTTGATAAACTTGCGCCATTTACTTGTGGGCAGGTTCATTTCCGGAAATTTTATTGGGGTAAGAATACCATTAAGTATTAGTAAGATGAAGAAATTGCAAACTTTGGCATATATTGAATCAGAAGGAAACATTATTAGACTTATTGGAAGTATGACCCAGCTTACGTTCCTTGGCATTACAAATGTGAAAGAAAGAGACGAGGAGGACCTATGTGCCTCAATTCAAGAGATGAAGGTCCTTTCCCGCTTGTTTTTATTTGTAGCCGATGGAGAGGAATTTCTTCGAGTTGACGCATTGTCTTCATCGCCTCCCTACCTTGAAAGACTTGACTTTAGCGGCAAACTGGAAAAGGTACCACATTGGTTTTGTTCACTCCACTCTCTCACATATATGAATTTGCAAGAGTCCAGACTTGAAGAAGATTTACTACGTCATATTGAAGCATTACCCTCTTTACATGTGCTTTCCCTGGATGATGCCTCTGTTAGGAAAGAGTTATGTTTCATCAGAGGCTTTGTGAAGCTTTGGTATTTGCGGTTGCGGAATCTCGCATTATTAAATAAGATAACCATAGAAAAAAGGGCGATGCCAAATCTCGAGTTCTTAGACATTCATAGTTGCATGACGTTGGAAACATTGCCACAGGGTGTTGAGCACCTTACTAAACTAAAACGATACAGATTTGATAATGTTTCAGAGAAGTTTAGAGAGTCCATAGAAGAAGGAGGTGTGGATCATGCAAGGATGCTACTCGTCGACGAGAGATGTAAGAAATATACGTAAGTATCTTTTATCCTTTCATTGACTTTCCTAAACTTAATGATTTGGAATATTGGACTTGTGTTCAAGAAATTGCTCTCGTTCAAATCTCTGTTAATGGATGTAAAGCCATAGAAATTGTTTGTTAATTACAATATTGCTTTTGTCTTTTTATATATTTTGCAGAAACTAGTCCTGGGATTGAAGATTTTACCCATGAGTTTGGGGTTGGGAAGAACTTGTTCGTCATGTTTTGACCCCAAGACTGATCTAGATTGGCTTCTTAAGTTGATGTTCATAAAATTGCAGTTGATGTTTTTGTGTGTGTTTTAATTTGCATGTAATAAAATTCGAGTTTTCATCTGTCACTTCAGCAATTGGCAGATGTATGTTGATGATTAGCATTTAAGATTTGGACCATGGATTCTTTTATATTCGGCGTGTTTGTACTTTCTCCTATCTTAATTGTGTTTGTACTTTCAGATTGGCTAAATAAATAATGCAGAATCTCAATTGCTTTCCATGAGAAGTTCTATAACACAGGAATGTCAATGTAGCGGTACCTCAAGCTAATTACGCACTACTATGTGAGAAAACTAATACACATTATAATGCGTGATTGTTTTGAAATACCGCCATAATGACATCCATAGGTAAATTTTTCAACCCCCTTATCAATCCTATAGAGTAACCTGTTAGAATCTTCTCCCCAAAGTCAGCTCTTCTGCGGCAGTTGACCTCCCCCTGCCCCTGCCCTATTTTATCCCCCAAATGTGACAAGGATGCGCTTAAATTTTTTATCTTATCTAAGGAATGAAATGTAGTTTTTATTATCTATATATCTTTTGCAGAGAATGGTAAAACATTCAAAATACCAGAAAATGTCATTGGTTAATGCAAACATTAAGAATTGAAATTATTAATTAAATGAGGATAATATGGTAAATTCACACATTTTCATATTTTAAAAAATTTAAATTAAAAGAAAAATAAGATAATTAATCTTATTTTTATGGAACACAACTACTCATTTTTTTTAAATTCTAAAATAAATTATTATTATTCTTTTTAAAAAAAGCCTCTTGCAAGCGTGAAAGCACGTGCAGAGAGGCTAATTTTTTAAATCAAACAAAACTATATACATTTAAAACATGTTTGACAAAGAAAATAAAAAGACATTCGTTTTAGGCAGTAGCCGCTTCCACGTGGAACCGTAGGTGGGGGGCTAATAACGGTTTTAACCGAAACTCCAGGGACGCCTGGCTTTGCTAAGACAGTCAGACAGAGACCTCATCCTTCTCTAGCTTAAATGTAGCCTCACTTCTTCATCACAAACTTCTTCTTCCCATTAACCAACCCCAATTTTTCTCACACAGGCAAAAACACAAGCACAAAACAAACACTCTGTTCCCCTCTGATCTCTCTGCCTCTCAGAGCCATGGATGAAGAATGCGACGTCATAGTGCTCGGAACGGGCCTCAAAGAATGCATTCTCAGCGGCCTCTTCACCTCTCAGTGGATGGTCTCAAGGTGAAGCTTATGGAACTTTTTCCTTTTTCAATCAGAATAAATTTTGCTTTAGCTAGATCATTCATTGATAAGAATGTTTAGGCTGCTAGCTGATGCTAATATGGTATTTACCTGAAATAGGTACTGCATATGGATAGGAATGACTACTATGGAGGAGAGTCCACCTCTCTTAATCTCAACCAGATATAATTATATACATGTATGTTGTTATTTATGAAGAGAGGGAAGGAGAAAGGAAAAGCGTATAAGCAATCCAAGCCTCTAGTGTTGGTCTTTTACTAAATCCGGCTCTTTCCTTTTTCTTTTTTGTCAAAAAATTCGGCTCCTTCTGTTCTGTCTGTAAGGTAAATTTTCTGTTTGTGTAACTTCTAAGAATTAAGTAGGATTTTCAAAACTAAGTTTTCAATTTGATCCCTTCGCGACATAAAATATAAAAAATTAATATGTATACGCATGTTTCTTGTATTTTTACTTGTAGTTGTATGTGTATACGCATGTCTCTGTACTTCATCTTCATAGTTAGATAGCAGTCAAAATTTGATCAAATTGGTAAAATGCTCATCTGAACTTGTTGACTTATGACAGGTCAGCTGCCATTTGTGGACATTGTTTTTACTCTTTGTAGATCGATTGAAATTCTAAGTGAGCAGTTGTTAGGGAAAATCTCAAGAGCCTTGAAGCTTCTGATTCTTCCAGAGGGGAAAGGCATAAGGTAATTCATTATTCACGTTAACATTGTCACAGTATGGATTTAGTTTTGAAGTGAGAATCTTACTTGGATTTCTCGCAGACCACCTATGCAATTCAGCACAACCTACTACTGTCTAGTTTTCTAGAAGCACAAGTTATTCAGATGAAATCAAATTTATCTTATGAGTTGTCCATTTAGGCTAAGTTTCAATGTTACTTACTAGTATCCCATGACATGATGTTGTAATTGGATATGCTGTATATGTGATCTCTGTAGATTAGTCGGTTGAACTTTGATTTTGTATGTCAAGGCTAAAAAGTTTGAAGATTGGTTCATCCGTTGCTTTAAAAAAGACCACGAGAGGTTTAACAAAAGTTCAGATCAATGATGATATTTGATTGATGAAGATATTCTGTTGACACAGAAAAGGACCTAAAGAAACCCAGCTGCTTCTATGTAAGGCATCCTGGCTGGTTCTATATTTATTTAGGTTTTTGTGATTTGTTTATAGTGTTTGTCAACTTTGTGAGATTCTTTAACCATAAACTGAGCAATCTGAAAAATTGTGAGTTGGAAGCACAAGGAAAGCTTGTAAAAATTGAAATGGTGTTGGAGCTCATGTTGCGGTAAAGCCTTTTGTATGTGCTAGATGTATGCGTGCAGCATGTTGATCATGTTGGTGCTCTGGTCTCTTTATTTATTTATTTATAATTATTTTCAGTATTTTTTTAAGATAGAGCTAAATCAACTAATCTAGGGTGGCGGTGGGAGGCGCACACAAGGGGATTCGAACTGGTGCCATGGGGTTTTGCAAATAAACACCTCTACCACTGAGGTAATCACACCCTGGCTGGCTGGTGCTCTAGCTTTTTTCTGTAACTCTTGCTCTGTTTTAGCTTTTAGTGTTGGATGATGAAATATTTAGCACTTGTAGTTATTAGGACTACACCTCAAAATTTGAGTTATTCATGATAACTATTTATGAGGTTAGGACTCAAACTCAAGTATCGTGAGACTACCGAGTTTAATGGTTCCAGTTTGGAATTTTGTATGTACAGTGCATAAATAAGATTGTTTTGTGTTAAAATAGTTGGTTGTACGAGTATCAATATTTTTTTTGGATTTTTTGTAGAAATGTCACCTTAATTTTTTTAAATTCATAATTTATGATGACTTTAACATTATCCAATTTTCCATCAATTTTTAAGGGTATTTTAGTCTTTCTATTTTCAAGGGTATTTAAAAAAAATAGAAAAATCAATATAAAAGCAATTGTATATCTTTTAAACAATTAAAATTGAAAAGAAAAAGAAAAAGAAAATTTCACCTTCCCCCATCCCATGTGCCTTTCCCCTTCGTCCCGGTTTTTTTTAACCAAGGAGGTCGAGTTGAAGAATCTGTTTACAAACCGAAGCCCAAGCCTTATGGAATGAAACCTGGATTTCGCTTTCTTGCCATTCGCTGAAGGCTTGCTTAATCCGATCTTTCGCAGTGTATGTTGATGCATTTTTGTTAAAAAGCCCAACATGCCAATTGTACCCTTCCGCCACTCCTTCCCTGGCCACAAGAAGGGCTTGACAATCGAATAGCATTCTCAATCTTTCTTGCACCACTTCTCGAGTGACAGCGGGCTCTTTTGAGATCCGCTCGATTCAACGTGATCAAAAGGTTGTACGGGTCGGTTTAGTTTTCCTTTTGTTCTGGAAACTGCTCATTACCGGCCGCCTTACAATAGGAAACCCTACCTGAAGTTTTATTCTAATTACCTAGTACTGCCGTCAGATTCAAAATACTAACTTTTCCTGACGCCAAATACGGAGAGGGTACATGTACGGCTCCAACCAACCCCGCCCACTTTGAAATCCATTCCCCCTTCCTTCTTCCCCTTCCTCCTCTCTCTACCATGGAACACCTACTCTCCCATTCACAAATTCCCTCAGCCCACCTTTTTCTTCTTATTTTTTCTTTTTGGAATTTTCCCATTTGGATATTGAAAATTTGTGGAAGGACAGCTACCAAACCAATAATTAGGTAGTCTAGGTAACAAACGGTGACCAAGCAAACTTTAGATCCTTCAACAGAAACATAGTGGCTTAAATGAAACTATGAAGACAAGAAAGGAGTTGGATTTTGGGTTATACATGAAGAGAGAGAGAGAGAAGGGGAAGGGGTTGGTCCTGTGCGATGTGTTTTTGGGGCGGGTGGTGTGGGGTTGGGGTTGGGGAGAAAGGGAGGGAGAGCTCTCTTTTTTCTCTCTCTTTTTTTCCTTGAAAATGGAAAGACTCAAATATCCTTTTAAAAAATGGATGGAAATTGAATGGTGTTAAAGTTAAATGACAAATCATGGATTTTGAAAAATTAAGGGTGACGTTTCTCTTAAAATTTTCTTTAAGATGACAAATTGAAACTAGGGTATAAGTTCACGTGATATTCTGTACATAACGTGGTATATAAATGTGGTATGACTAGCATTTTGTTTTTATATATATGATGAATGACTCTTTTTTATGAATTACATTATGAGAAGTAGTATGGATGATACTAGGTGTGTTGCAGGACTTTGAACATGCTTTTTTTATTGTTCTAAGGAAGCTGAATCTCAGAAACAAAAACTATATAATCAAACTCCTGGTCTAGCAAATCCACTCAAATATTCCAGTAGAGAATGTCCAAATCCTTCAGGCACACCCTCCCAAATTATACACCCCATTCTAATTTTGAGCCCAAACATGGCAAGTTATTCGCAAGGCAATTTCCTTCTCTACATTTATGAGTAATACTGCAGTCTTTGTACAAAAGCATCTTCTGGCAGTTAGTTACCAAATTATAAAAGGGACTCTCCTCCAAATCTGAAAATAGCATTTGCACTGCAATTTGAGTATCAGATTCAATATCAAGTGGGAACCATCCCTTCTAGCATGCCAAAACAATTACATGGTTTGAATAGGATTTGAATTTTTTGTTAATATCAACAAACTAAGATTTGATGACACTTATATTCAAGTTTTGGATAACATCATGACAACGTTGAAAGCGCATTGTGAAAACCTAGTCTACAAAACTCATAGTTGTCAAAGAATAAGAGGGTGATAATTTCTTCTGCATCTTGGACCATTGTCAAATGAGTTTTTGAAGGTTGTCAAATAAATTTGAACAAATTTACATATACGGCAATATGAAAGACACGTCATTAAATTTATAAGACTTTTAACAACATCAAGATACACAACACCTTCAATCGCATTTTTAAATATATATATATACATTTTGTAAGACACAATTGGATGTCGAAACGGTTTCCGATTTGTCTAATTTTTTATAAGGATGATCTATGAATGAAGACCTAAAAAATAGATGATTTGGATCATTAGGAAAAAAATTGTAGGGTACCCTAATGGGCGTCCCTCAAATAAAATTATTTGAGGGATCTCTCAATAGAAGGGGACTGTATATATATATATATATATATATTTAAAATGATACTTTAGTGTGAAAACCTAATCTTCAAAGCTCATAATTAAGGGATTGTCAAAGAATAAGATAGTGAATTTTGCATTCCGTTTTCTTCAAGGCAATACATCGCATCATATGGAGAAATTGTTTAATTACTGACTTGTCTTATTGCAAAATGTGATTAACTTCGCCACTCAAAAACTGCCACGTGCCCTATCACTCTATTTCTCGTGCTATGGCATTCATTCACATTATTGGTCATGCTTAACAACATTTGCAATAATTGATAATGTCTCTCTCTCTCTAGTGCATCTGAGCCATACAATGGAACTTTATTGTTGTTCAATCTTCTCCAAATCAATCATTTATCAGTAAATCTTTCACTAAATTTGTGTTACTGATAAATCTTTCATTTATCAGTAAATGTAGGCCAAGAGTTTAGAGTTAGAAGAACTGAGAGGGTTTTAAAATAGAAACAAAGAGATTTGATTAGAAAGGAGAGAATGATTACGGGGCTTGGTTATATAGGACTGTAGTAGGCTATGTTGCCTTCTAGTGGTTTAGCTCTTGGCTTCACAATTTGTGCTTGATTTGATTACGTAGTGGGAGAGATCAAGTGTATGTATAGAATGTATAGAATGTTGCCTGGTTCCCGTGTGGTCCCGGCTACTTGGGATATCTCCACCATTCTTAGCCACGTGTGTTTGTGGCTTGCAATCTTCATTTGTGTTTGTCATTTGTATTCTAGCAAGTTAATATTTTGCTACTTGTTGGGACATCTCCACCATCGTTCTTAGCCACATGTGTAGTGTAGTAGGTAGGGATTAATATCTCCGATATTTGCTACTAAGCCGACCCGAAAGACATCCCTCATCAGTATTTGACTTTTAATTTTCCTGGAATTATGTAGATTATTATAGACAAATGAAAAGTTTTTAACAGAGTGATTGCTCCCTAGATATGTTCTTTTTATCATTTGTTGTAGTGCCGGCAACCGTTTATATGTGAAGGTTAGGAAGTGGAGACTTTTATATACATCACATCATATAGAGTACTCATCATTAATATTACATTAATTGGAATGACTTGTCTTATTGAGAAATGTGATTGACTAGTCGTGAGGAGAAATTATAGAGTGATACAATATCACTACGTTAGTTAGTGATACTGCCACTCTATAATTGTCACGTGTCC
Source organism: Prunus armeniaca (assembly GCA_903112645.1). Taxonomy (NCBI): domain Eukaryota; kingdom Viridiplantae; phylum Streptophyta; class Magnoliopsida; order Rosales; family Rosaceae; genus Prunus; species Prunus armeniaca. The sequence continues at coordinate 17,564,886 of CAEKDK010000006.1, forward strand.
TATGACTATAATTTCTCTTCATATAGCATTCATTCACATTGGTCATGCTTAACAACGTTTTCTAGGCAATAATTGATAATGTCTCAGTGTGGTGCAACTGGAGTAATTTTTGGGTATTTCGAGTACACCACATGGCTAGTGTACCACCCAATAGATGTAGGACATGTGGAATCTTATTGAGTTGGCGAGTCCTTATTTAGTTAGGATTTTGGTTTCTTATTTAGTTAGAATTTTGGTTACTTACTATTTATTTAGTCTTATTGTAAATGAGATTTATTTCCTATTTTATTTAGGGTTAACACATCTTTGTACTTGTATAAATACGTCCATATTGGAGATGAATAATAATATGAGTATAATTGAATATTTTCCCAACTTTGTTTGACTTGGTATTAGAGTTAGGTTTTCTTGTGACCTGTGTTTGCGTTCTCCTTGAAATTAAAGTACTCTCCTCCCCTCCTCTTCAAGGGGGGGAGGGGGAGTGAAAAAGATATGTTTCTTTTTCTCATTGAGATATTGCCTCTTTCTTGACTCCGACAACCCATTCTCTTCAAGGGGAGAGAAGAATTGAAGAGAAGTTATGTTTGCGTGAATGAGATAAAGTTGATATGGAAGAATTTGTCGTTGTCGTTTTGTGCTGTTGTTGCTATTACCATTGCTGCTGCTACCGTCATTAAAGTTGCCTTTGCTTGCTTCGCTTTCATTTGATGCGGTCATTCTCGTTGCTATTGATGTGGTCTTGCCCTTTGCCTTTGCTTTGCCTTTATTTGCCCTTGCTTTGCTTTGGCCTTGCCTTACCTTATTTTTAGGAAACCTTGCCTTTGCCATGCTCACAGGGTTTTTGTGTTTTGCCTTATCTACTGTCATGCCCACAGGGTTTCTGTGTTCTGCCTTACCTACTACCGTGCTCACAGGGTATTTGTGTTCTGCCTTACCTATTGTCATACTCACAAGGTTTCTGTGTTTTGTTTTATCTATTGCCGTACTAATAGGGTTTTTGTGTTTTGCTTTACCTACTGTTGTGCTCACAAGGTTTATGTGTTATGCTTTTATGTGTTCTTCTATATGCGCTATTTGTTAGGGTTTTTATGACAAGGTCTTATCTACAGTTGTTCGATTGGTCAATGTCGAGTATGGTGTTCTATGACTCACTTGTCAAGTTGGGCGTGGAAAATATCTTTGCCCCAATTTGAGGGGGAGTGTTGATGAGTCCTTATTTAGTTAGGATTTTGGTATCTTATTTAGTTAGAATTTTTGCTACTTACTATTTATTTAGTCCTATTATAAATGAGATTTATTTCCTATTGTAATTTAGATATATTTCTTATTTTATTTAGGATTAACACATCTTTGTACTTGTATAAATAACTCCATATTGGATGTGGATAATAATATGAGCATATATGAGCATAATTGAATATTTGCCCTACTTTGTTTGACTTATTGTTGCTCAATCTTCTCTCTTTCATTCCATGTCTTAAAATATGGAAAATTATATATGAACCCCATTATTTGCTCTTTGCACCCCATAATCTCTTTACACCCCACTGAATTTTCATAAAATTTTAAATTACTCACTATACCCCATCCCATATCATACACCACCCATCGAAAACCCCCTTCCCTTTTAGACACACCCCATCTGATATCAAACCCCACCCCATCGAAAATTCCCTCCTCTTGCAGACACACTCTATTGCACCCCCCATTAGATTTACAAGAAGCTCCACCGCTCACCCCATCCCTTTTGAAACAAAGCCATCGCACATCCCATCTCTACAATCCCCATCGCACAACCTATCTCTGCAAACCCGAACCTCTTGCACAACCCATCTCAGAAATAGAGCCATCACACCCCATAGCCACCCCCAAACACCTCACCCCGTCGCAAACCACCATCGCCTCAACCATCGCAAACATCCGTCACCAATCGTCAAGTTTTCAGAAATCCTACGAAGAGCCAAGGTTTGATTTCAATTTTGATTTCTATATTTACGTTTCTAAGTGTTGATTAAGCCTAGGTTTGATTTCAGTTTTAAACAGCCAAAGTTTGATTTTAATCATTGATATCAACTTTGTGGGTGTATGGTTTGAACCTGATTTTACGAAATTGGGTTTCCATTTTGATGGATTACCACCGAAATAGTTAGATTGCTTCAGTGGCAGTCCACTGAATTTGAACAAGAAATTAATTTTACTTTTGGTGGTAACCCACCGAAATCGTTACCTTGTTTCGGTGGTAGTCCACCAAATTCGTTTCCATTTTTCAGGAGATGCCCACTAAATGTATTTCAGTTTTTCCATGGTACTCCACCGAATATGTTTTCTTTTGTCAGCGATAGTCCACCAAATTTGTTTCCATTTTTCAGGGATCATCTACCGAATACATTACTGAGTGTGTACTTAATATTGTTTGTTTTTAGATATGAAGAGGACTCACAGAGTTACTACTGAGGCTTCATCATCTAGATCTAATAGACAACGTCCCACAGCCTCAACGAGGAGATAGGGAGCGTCTCCCCAATAATACTTTGAGGATACTACAGAGGTTGAAGATGTAGGTCCTACTCATGATAGTAATGTTGACGCAGAGGTTGAAGATGTAGTTGCTACTCATGATAGTAATGTTGAGATACATGTCGAGCCTACTAAGCCATCTCGAGTAGGTCCCATTGATCCATCTTTATTTATGAGTTTTTAAACTCACATAGCAGCTGCAATTTGGAATAATCAGGTAAGTCGTTTTTACTTTGACAATAGAAGGTAGAATATAAGGTTATGGTTCATTAATAAATAATTTTTTTTTTTTTTTTTTTTTTTTTTTTTTTTTTTTTTCTAGGAACGTGAGCTCCTTAGGTGCATGTCGAAGACATCTACCCTTTGTGAGTGGAATTAGTGGGGTAATTCAAATAATGGTATCTTCAAAGGGTACATTCAGAGGTTTGGATTAGAGTAACTTATTATGTGTTCTTATTAGAATGCAGATAAGATTGTGGTATCTACATTCGTTGAGTGGTGGCATCCTGAAACGAACACCTTTCACATACCTTTTGGTGAGATGACCATCACATTGGATGATGTGTCATCTATTTTAGGCATTCCTGTGTTTGGTGCAGCCGTTGCTCCACTTGAAGATGATAACGACACAAATTTTGAGTTGTCAGTTAAGTACTTAAGAGTGACTGGTGAAGAGGCTACTGAACAATTGCACCAATACAGTGATGAGTATGTGAGTTTGTCATTGTTACGAGCGCGATTCTCCAATGTTTCAGACACAGATTCAAAGGAGTACATCATGTATTCGACCATAGCATATTTTTTATATCTCTTGGGTTGCACTTTGTTTGTTGACAAGACTAGCATGAGAGTCCAAATTGTGTACCTTAGACTACTTAGAAACCTTGATAGTGTTGCTGGTTATCCTTGGGGTTCTGGGTGCTTAGCATGGTTGTATAGACAAATAGGCCAAGCTTTGAGGTCTAAGGTGAAGTAGATTGCTGGGTACATGACTTTGCTAGAGGCATGGGTGTATGAGCACATGCATGGTGTTGTTGTCCCTGATCATAACCTTGATTATTTAGAGGTCCAGCCTCGTGCACTTTGTTGGATTGCACATCAAGATAATGGCACAACATCAGTAGACGTGTAGAAGTATAGACAGCGGCTTGATGCTTTGAATGCTGATTAGGTGTGTTTCTCTTACATATCATCAAACTTTGTTGTGTTTTGTATTATATATATTTTTTGGTTCAGTAATGTATATTCCAGTAGTTCATGCTATATTGTGTATCATATTTCAGGTTATATGGAAACCTTACAAGTTTGAAAGGGAACACCACCCATGTTCCAGATGTTGCATTCTACTCAGGGATGCTCAGATTTTGTGATGTTATTGAGCCTTACTATCCTGAGCGGGTTCTTAGGCAGTTTGGTCGAGTGCAGACGATTCCTCCCAGAATAAGTGCCCCAACCAGAACTAGTAGTCGTGCCAATTCCTATAATTCTTACTTTGGGGAAATGTGGGAACATGTGCCAATTCCTAGAAACAAATTATACACCCCAATTCTAATTTTGAACCCAAACATGCCAAGTTATCCACAAGGCAATTTCCTTCTCTACAATTATGAGTAATGTTGCAGTCTTTGTACAAAAGCATCTTTTGGCAGTTAGTCACCAAACTATAAAAGGGATGCTCCTCCTCCAAATTTGAAGATAGCATTTGCACAAAAATTTGAGAATCATATTCAATATCAAGTGGGAACCATCCGTTCTGGCACGCCAAAACAATTGCATGGTTTGAATAGGATTTGCTTTTTATTATTATTATTATTATTATTATTATTATTATTATTTATTATTATTATTATTATTATTATTATTATTATTATTATTATTATTATTATTATAAACAAACTAGGATTTCATAACACTTATATTCAAGTTGTGGATAACATCATGACAACGTTGAAAGCGCGTTGTGAAAACCTAGTCTACAAAGCTCATAGTTGTTAAAGAATAAGAGGGTGATAGTTTTGTGCAGGCCTTTTTGTTCCAGCAGCTCTAGATGAACTTGGGCCACTGTAAAGAGAGAGTGACATTGCCCATTTGCTTGGGTTCAAGAACTAGGCCCCAAAATTCCTCGAAAGAATGCTGATTCTTAGAGAACACTCTGGTTTCTCTCACCAAGCATTTAATGATCGGTGAATCAAAAGTTTAGGCTTGGCATGAAAGGCTTATGTTATAGGAGCTAAGTCTCCATGAGTTTAGCGAGAGAGCATTTGCTTGAGTTGAAATAAGATAATAGATAAAGGATATTTTGGGGCTTGGAATGGTTTCTAGTTTCTGGGAAAAGAAGAGGATGGGTTATGGGGGAAAATGAAAGGATTAAGAGTTAAGCTTGAGTGTTTCCAACAGTGGGTGTATAGCTTGCTCGGTGTCTTGGTTGTCCCCTATGGATTAACCACTGCTTCTTTTTATAGCTATGGAGCTCCGAAATTTATGAAGCAGGCAATGAATGAGCGGCTTAGTCCCTAGGCAGAAGTTGGTAACACAATAAAATGGTTTACAACGTTTGACTATGGTTTTAGTAGTAGAAGGTTAAAAGCTACCATTTTGTTCCTTGCATGATAGCCTTTCTTGCCTAATTGATGATTCGGATTGGAAATTTATATCTTCATATCACTTTGTGACCTGATTCCTTGAGCATGGATGTGGACATAATTGTTTTCTTGCCCTTTCCATTTATTTCCAGCACCTTTCTTGGCATGAGATGACTTACTTTACTTGGCATGAAACCTGTAAGGAGTTTATATTAAACTCCCTTTGGAGCCTCACCTTCAGGAAGGCATCGCAAGGAAAGAGCGACAAGAGGTTACGAAGAACACTAGCTATCTCTGGACCTACCTATATTAGCCATGAGCCATCACCGAGCGGAGTTGAAAGAAAAGAGACAAAACGTCTGGGCTTCGGATTGATCTTAATCACATTGGGATGGTACGGGGGAACAAGATGGACTCGGTTAGGTCACCCCAAGTCCTTTTGTTCCCCCTATCAGCCTACCATACTTCGACATGCTATACCGAGACGACGGTGGCTCCATACCCTAAGATGAGGGACTTATACAAATTTTAAGGCCCCCTTGTCCCTGACGACGGTGGCTCCATACCCTAAGATAAGGGACTTAAACAAATTTTAAAGCCCCCTTAGCCCCTTAAGATCTATAACTCAATAGAATTCTCCAGTCATCAATCACCCGTTTTGGTAAAGGAATGTTACCTGTTGCCTAGCTTAATGAAAAGAAAAAAAGAAATACTAGGGTGGTGACTACCTATGTGTCAAGCAAAGAAAGCTAGGCCTAGTACTTCCTGTTTGAAGTGAAGAGAGCCCTGGGAAGAGATGTCCTCCCAATCCCCCTAGGAGGGAATTACTCCTTTTTTCTTACTTGCATGCTAGTGGAGAGATCAATTTGATCTTAACATTATTTGTTGCTCTCACTTATAGTGCAGAAAGCTAGCCCTTTTTTGTTTCATGCTTCATGTTGCAACTTATCCTCGATAAATTTATTTGCAGTTTAAGCATATCAATGCAAGTATCCGGTGCCTGAGAGCCTTTCTAGCACCTCCTTATATCCTTCCGGTGCCTGAGAGAATACCTTTCCGGCACCTCATGTAGTTGTTCAAGATCTGTCACTTCTCCCATTACTTCAATGAAGTTTCAAAAAGCCCCCCGATCATCTCCTAGAAAGTTCTTATGCTTATTTGTAAGAAGCAGCACACAACTAAAGAGAAGCCCCCTTGGTCATTGCATCCTGCAGTGTTCATAAATTGCCTCAGTCTCTTCCGGTGCCTATCATCAAAGCTTTGAAGCTTCTAGCATATTGAATATTGATACCTCAACATATTTGCATACATTTTTTTTGGGTTGCTTGCCCATAATTGGTTTGGTGGGAATGAACAAATGGTAGGCTGGTGCAAAGGTGGGATATTGTTGTTGGCGTGACTTATGGACTATTGACTTACTTTCCTTACACACCAAGAATTCCTATTATAATTGTAATTGATTTACTTTAATTCCTAATTTCATACTGTAAATAGAAATAGGAATTTATTATTTACTTGCCCATTCAGGTTTCGTTGTATTATAAATATGACCTCATACAAGGAGAAGAATACACAGAAAATTCCCACAAACAAATATTCTTTCATAGTTCTCATATTTTAGCATGGTATCAGAGCGGCAATCTTGGGATTGCTGACTCTAGTTTCTAAACCATAGCCTCCACCATCAGGGAGGATGACTCTCCTAATCTCCATGGCAGTAGCACCACTGCTTCCTCTTCTCATTCTCAACCAACCATAGCCGAGTTGAGTGCCTATGTGGCTCAACTAATGAAGATGCAAACTCAGACCTCGAACCTGATCCTAAATCAGGATCCTACCAAGACGACCTCGAACTTGACTCAGACGAAGACCCCGAACTCGAATAAGACGACTTCCTTGAACTCGAATCAGACGACGATTACCTATGAAGCTTTCGCTGCACATATCGGCATAAAGTTAGATGGCACCAACTATGCCCTATGGTCTCAAGTTGTTGAGATGTATATCTCCAACAAAGACAAATTGGGATATATTAATGGCGATCTTCCACAACCTCCTTCGACCACTCCAATGTTTCTCGCTATTGCACCGAGAACTCCATTGTGAAGGGATGGCTCATCAATTCTTTGGAGCAGAGCTTGATTGGCAATTTCATTTGCTTTCCAATGGCAAAAGCAGTGTGGGATGCAATTGCCACGACTTAATATGATGGCACTGATGCCTCTCATGTTTATGATCTGAAACAATGAGTCTTCCGTATCTGACAAGCTGGCGACTCCATTGAAACCTATTACAATACTCTCCAAAGCTTATGGAGAGAGATTGATTTCCGTCATCCAAATATGATGGAGTATGAAAGTGATATCAAGCACTATAATGACATTTTGCAGGAAGATCTAGTTTACATATTTTTGGATGGCCTTGATTATCGTCTTAATAAGGCTCGAAGTAATGTTCTTCACATGACTCTGTTACCTACAGTTGACTAAGCTTATGCCTATATCCGTCGTGAAGATGTTAGACAAGCTATGATGATGGGTTTATCTGCACCTATTGGCGCTGGCTTAGGGACCAAGATCATGCCTCAATCAGGGTCCCCTACTCTTGCTGGACAACCCCAGAATTCCTCTACTACGACCCATTTTCAGATCCAGTCATATGCTACTGCCACAGGTGAACCACCTCCTAAAACCATCCCACCTTCCCATCCCAAGGCCTCAACTGATGAAAGTGGTTGCACGCACTGTGGCAATCCCAAACATACCTGCGACACCTGTTTTAAGCTTAATGGTGATCCTGACTGCTAAGAGGACCTTCACGCTTGCAAGCTCAGAGAAATTGCTAGTAGTTCCGGCCATGCTGCTCTTGTCTCTACCGAACCCCAATTAGCCTGGTTTCCGCAGGTAGACCCTACTAATAGTCCTGCACCTCCGGATGACTCAGGTAACTGCGGTTATGTATTTCATACTGCTTATTTATGAGATACTACTGATTGGATAATTGATTCTAGCGCCACTGATCATATGACCTTTGATCCGAATGATTTTTTGCACACCACTTATTTGATGAAAAATAAGAATGAAGTGTTTTTCCTATTTCAGTCTTTCACAAAAAGATGGAAACACAGTTCAATACTTGAATATAGATTATTCACTCTAACAACGATGGAGAATTTGTTAATCATGACTTTCAGACTTACTTCCAGACACATCGAATTATTCATGAGACAACTTGCCCCCAAACACCACAACAAAATGGTGTTGCCGAACGGAAGAATCGTCATCTCCTTGAAATAGCCCATGCTCTTCCCTTTGGTAGCCATGTTGCTTGTTATCACTGGGATGATGCTGTCGTCATTGTTGTACACCTTATAAACCACATGCCTTTTGGGGTCTTGACTTTCAAAACTCCATTACAAGTGCTTGCGCAACACGGGCCTCTGCCCTCTATTTTGGTGCTTACCCCTCACATTTGTGGCAGTGTGGCTTCGTTCATCTCCACAAAATGAAGTAAACTTGATCCATGTGCACTTCGTTTTGTTTTATTGGGTTATACCACTCATCAGAAAAGCTACTGATGTTTTCACCCTCTTACCCAGCGAACCTATGTCACTTTGGATGTCAGATGTTCTTCTAGACCAAGCATCCAATTCTACTCTTCAGGCGGAGATACGAAGTGAAGAGCCTAATTGGAGCAGCTTCGAAAACAAAGATATTCATCCCTGCATGAAGATTGCTCTCAGCCATGAAACAATTAATTGTCTCGAGTCTGGTATGCCCTAATGCTCTCTGGCAAACAATGATTGATTGCCTAACCACTATGAAGTTGTTTTTGATTCGAGACGTACTCCTATAGACAACTCAGAACAACAAGATGAAGACCCCCCTCACTTAATAGTACCAACGGACCAATCTCCTTAGAATTTTTTTGAGGTAACTACTCTTACTAGACTTGTGCATTTAGAGGATAAATTTATTGGATATCAATCACCTTTCAGCAAAATTGTGGGAAGCCACCAAATTGTTATTTACCTGATATTTGCAAGACCTCCAAGTATCCAATTGCAAATCATGTATCTACTGAGAAAGCTCTTGAGAAAAATCCATATTCCAACCAAGTTTTCTAAAGCATTGAAAGATCCTAAGTGGGTCCAAACTATAAAAGAGGAGATGAAAGCTGTTGAGAAAGATCAAACTTGGACATTGGAGACTATACCACGAGGAAAAAAGACTGTCAGATGTAGATGAATGTTTACTATAAAACACAATGTAGATGGATCTATCGAGCGATACAAGACAATACTTGTGGCAAAAGGGTGCACACAGACCTGTGGTATAGACTATGAAGAAACCTTTGCACTAGTTGCAAAGTTGAACACCGTTAGAGTCTTATTGTCCCTTGCAGCTAATTTGGATTGACCACTACACCAGTTTGATGTAAAGAATGCTTTTCTACATGGCAAACTGACGAAGGAGGTGTACATGGACATTCCTCCTGGATATAATACTACTTATACTAGAACAATATGTAAGTTACGAAAAACATTGTATGGATTGAAACAATCACCACGTGAATGGTTTGGACGGTTCACCATGGCAACGAAGAACAATGGTTTCAAACAGAGCAACTTATATCATACTCTGTTCTTGAAACATCAGAAAGGGAAGGTAACAACGTTAACAATCTATGTTGATGATATGATTGTTACTAGGAATGATAAACAAGAAATATCACAGTTACAATACTATTTAGCTACTGAGTTTGAGATGAAGGATCTAGGTGGACTCAAGTATTTCTTGAGAATTAAGGTGGCTCAATCACAACAAGCACTACTACATTTTTCACTTTGCGCGACGAAGAGAATTTCGTCGCGCAAAATACATTATAGTCGCACAAATTTTAGCGCGACAGAAACTTCGTCGCGCAGATTCCGTCGCGCAAAGATCGTGGAGAAAGACTTTGTGCGACGAAATTTTTCATTCGTGGTCGCTCAAAGTGACTTTGCGCGACCAATATGTTTCGTCGCGCAAAGTGACTTTGCGCGACGAAAAAATTGGTCGCGCAAAGTCACTTTGCGCGACGAAAAAATATTTGTCACGCAAAGCGACTTTGCGCGACGAAAAATATTGGTCGCGCAAAACTTTGCGCGATGAAAAATTTAAAAAAAATTTAAAAAAAAATTCACGCGTCCTATTTTTGGTACCCACCCAAATTTTTAGAGTTTTGCGCGATGAATATTAATGTCGCGCAAATATTTGCGCGACGAAATATTTTGGTTTTTGACTTTTTGTTTTATTATTTCTTTAATATTAATTTAATTATATTAATTATTTCGAATTTTTAATTTTTAAATTTAATTTAATTGTATGATTTTTTTCGTTACTTTAATTTAAATTGATATTAATTTATTCAAATGTTTACTTTTTAAATTTAATTTAATTAATTTAATTTAAATTGACATATTCAAAATAAAATTACATATGAAAAATAGTGATCAAATTATCCAATAAATATATATATAATATTCAAAATGTACACATAAATTAACAAAGTAGAATAAATAAATAAAAGGGATAATCTCCCCTAAAATTGTTATACCACAAATCCAACCCAAACTCCAATCCCTCCCCTTTACTCAACCCCAAACCCCACACAAACTCAAAACTAACTCCAAAAACACATATTAATGAAAAAAAAATTAAAATTTGGAGAGATTCTACCTTTTGGCAAGATTGAGAGTGAGTGAGAATGAGAGAGAGAAATGAGTGTGAGAGAATTAGAGAAGATAGTGATAGAGAGATGAGAGAGTGAGTGAGAGTGAGAGATAGTGAAGAGAGAGATGATGAGAGATTAAGTGAGAGGAGTGAGTGTGAGAGAAATGTTGGGATTTGGGGAGAGGGAAAGAGAGAGGAGAGGAAAGAGTAGAGAAAGACATTGAGAAAATGGTGGAGGAGTTATTTTCATTTTAAAAACCGTATCACTTTGCGCGACGAACAACATTGTTGGTCGCGCAAAGTTTTGCGCGACGAAAAATATTGGAGTATTGGTCGCGCAAAGTTTTGCGCGACGAATATTAGTATATTGGTCGCGCAAAGTCAAAAAAAAAATCCCCCGTCCCATTTTTGGTACCCGCCCAAATTTTGAAATTTTTGCGCGACGAAAAATACATATTGGTCGCGCAAAGTCTAAAAAAATTATATAAAAAAATTCCCGCGTCCCATTTTTGGTACCCGCCAAATTTTTGCGCGACGAAAATATATATTGGTCGCACAAAGTCTAAAAAAAAATATTTTTTTTCATCCCGCGTCCCATTTTTTGTACCCGCCCAAATTTTTAGAGTTTTGCGCGACGAATTGTTGGTCGCGCAAACTTTTGAGAGACGAAAAATTGGTTCGTAGCACGATATTTATAAAAATAATTGTTATGAATAATAAAATTATTTTTTTTACGATTTAAAATATAAATAAGGTTAAAGCTACTTAATAAATGTATATACCAATTTCTTAAGTGTTATACGTACAAAATAAATAAATTTAAAGCTACTTAATAAGTAAATAAATATATATACACACACCATTCAACGATCCAACCGTCAGACTTGTTTGTATATACTTCAAGATCGTATACCCCAAAAATCGTAAAAAACAAACATTCGGAGACCTAGTAACGGGACAAAAAATTTCAACGGTTCTTAATGAAAAATCACGATTTAACGGTTATTTTAACTCCGATTTTGATGATTTTTTACAGCTACACTCCTTGACCCTATATGAATACAATGAACTAATTCGATCGTCAATTTAAAATATTTACACTAGTGGATACCACAAAATCTTATGTTATATTTAACAAAAGTATAAATAAACTCTTAATTGTTAGTAAATATATTGTTTTGATGGCATACGCATTCAACAAAACTAGTTTCAATGATCCAACCGTCAAACTTATTTGTTTATACTTCGAGATCATATACACCAAAAATCGCAAAAAATAAACATTCAGAGATCAAGTAACGGGACAAAACTTTTCGACGGTTATAAATGAAAAATCATGATTCAACGGTTATTTTAACTCCGATTTTGATGATTTTTTACCGCTACACTCCTTTACACTATATGAATACAATGACTGAATTTGATCTTCAATTTAAAATATTTACACAAGTGGATACCACAAAATCTTATGTTATATTTAACAAAAGTGTAAATAAACTCTTAATTGTTAGTGAATATATTGTTTTGATGGCATACGCATTCTACGAAACTATTTTGAACGATCCAACCGTCAAACTTGTTTGTTTATACTTCGAGATCATATACGCCAAAAATCGGAAAAAATAAACATTCAGAGATCAAGTAATGGGACAAAACTTTTCGACGGTTATAAATGAAAAATCACGATTTAACGGTTATTTTAACTCCGATTTTGATGATTTTTTATAGCTACACTCTTTGACCCTATATGAATACAATGAACTAATTCGATCGTCAATTTAAAAAATATATTTTCTAATAAAAACCCAATCCAAACAACAATAATATATTTTTCTAACAAAGATTTTAAAAAATAATTTATTTATTTTATTTATTTTTATAAGGACTTTGCGAGACGAAGTTAATTATTTTTCGTCGCGCAAAGTCGCTTTGCGCGACGAACAGTTTTCCGTCGCGCAAAGTTACTTAGAGCGACGAATTTTTTTTCGTTGCGCAAAGTTACTTTGAGCGACGAATTATTTTTCGTCGCGCAAAATTTGGTCGCGCAAGACTTTGAGAGACGACATATTGTCGTCGCGCAAAAGTTGGTCGCGCAAAGTCACTTTGAGCGACGAATTATTTTTCGTCGCGCAAAAGTTGGTCGTGCAAGGTTTTTAGCGACGAAGTTTTGAGTTTCGTCGCTCAAAGTGTCTTTGCGCGACGAATAATTTTTCGTCGCGCAAAATTTGGTCGCGCAAGGGTTATTTTGTAGTAGTGAAGACATATTTCTCTCTTAAATGAAATATGTCTTAAACTTGTTGACAGACATAGGAATGCTAGATTGCAAACCTGCGGACACTCTTATTGTTCAGAATCATCATCTTAGCGAATATCCAGATCAAGTTCCAACTAACAAAGAAAGATACCAAAGGTTAGTGGGAAGATTGATCTATTTGTCACGTACTCGACCAGACATTGCTTATGCGGTGAGCGTTGTCAGTCAATTTATGCACTCTCCAAGTGAAGACCACATGAATGCAGTGCTTCAGATACTTTGATATTTGAAGTCTGCACATGGAAAAGGACTTATGTTCTCAAAGCATGGTCATCTGAATATTGATGGTTATTCAGATGCAGATTGGGCAGGTAGTGTAACTGATAGAAAATCCACATCGGGTTACTTCACATTCGCACATTCGTGGGAGGTAATTTGGTGACATGGAGGAGGAAGAAACAAAATGTAATAGCTTTATCTAGTGCAGAGGCCGAGTTCAGAGGCATGACTAAAGGGATTTGTGAACTTATTTGGTTAAGAAAGTTGCTTATTGAACTTGGGTATAAACCTATATCCACAATGAATCTCTTTTGTGACAACAAGGCTGCTATAGCTGTTGCACAGAATCCGGTTCAACATGATCGTACTAAATATGTTGAGGTGGATCAACACTTCATCAAACAGAAGCTTGAGGCTAAAGTGTTGCAGTTTCTTTTTGTGAAATCCGAGGATCAATTAGCGGATATTTTGACAAAAGTGATTTCCAGTAAAGCATTCCACAATTAGCTGGATCAGTTCGGCATTGGTGACATCTATGCACCAACGTGTGGGGGAGTGTTGGCGTGACTTGTGGACTACTGACTTACTTTCCTTACACACCAAGAATTTATATTATAATTGTAATTGATTTACTTTAATTCTGATTTCCTACTGTAAATAGAAATAGGAATTTATTATTTACTTGCCCATTCAGGTTTCATTGTATTATAAATATGACCTCCTATAAGAAGAAGAATATACAAAATTCCCATAAACAAATATTCTCTCATAGTTCTCATATTTTAGCAAGTGAAAATATGTTCACGTGGGCAGAGTTCTGTAGCTCCTTTTTTGTTATGGGTCCCGGCACTCTGCCTCCCCTTTTTCTTTTGTCTTCAGTGTGGCGTTGCTTGCAAGCTATTGAAAGATGAGATGATAAGGAGAGTAGTCGCAAAAACCTTTGAGGATGAAGTGCCGAGGTGTTTTGGCTAGAGATGGGTTCCTTATGGATGCCATTGTTCACCCCGTTTCGTGATTACTCCTGAGATGGAAGGGCAAAGTTCCCCACTGCCTTGAAAACCATTAACTGGTCAACAAGTCAGCTTTCTTTGGTGTATGAGCGTGCCACTGCTAGCAATGAAGATTCTAGCAAATTCATTCTATAATAGATAACTTGTGCCCCAAGTTACCGATTTCTGTGAACAAACGATTGTGAATTTGGGTGAGGAATATCTCTTAAGTAAGTTCTTTTCTTGCCTTAGGCTAGTGAGGACTTTAACAATTTATCTCAGTATAAAGAGGTTGTTCTGGCTAGAATGGTTGATGGAATTTAAGTTGTCTTAGGCAGAACTGCCTTTTACAAAACTATAAAAATAAATATCCATGCTAGAAAGATAAAAAGACAGCTGGAACTCCATTTCTGCCTGGACAGGAGGATCTGACCCGGGCTGGACTGGAAATATCTGGGCTGGACTGAATTGTCAACAACTTCAACCGCTAAGTTTCAGTTGTAAATCGATACCAAATGTCAATTCTGGCAGAGCTTTAATCTACTTCAAGCCTTTGTAGGCTTTTGAATGGGCAGAACTGCGGTTTCTTCAGTCTGAAAGGGCAGAAGTGGCTGTTCTTGGGGACTTCAATGGGCTAAAGACTGCACTGTGAAATTTGTTGAGGTTTTCATGTTTGAGAAAAACTCAAGCTCTACTTGTCTTGGTTTTTTGCTGAACCAAATTTGTAACGAGAGAAATCTCGTTTTAAATGACTTATTTTCTAAGTCTTGACCTTGGAATTCTGATCTAAAGCTGGCTTTTCTTGGAATTCAAGTGAGCTTTTGATTGGTTTTGAGTTGTTTGTTTGATTGATCATTTGAGTGTAAGATTGATTGTGTTTGTACCCTGTTCACTCCCTCTTATATTTATAAGAAATGCTTTGGAGTAGGGTTTCTTTCTTCTTTAAAATAATGGGCGGTAATTTTTCAAAAAGATCTTTCATAAATAAAAAGGTTTTATCAATTCTGGCAAATGAGGTCTCAATAGTCAGTTCATAAGCAATCACTTCCCTGTTTTTCTTGAAAGAGAACCTAATCCCTTTTTGATTCCAACTGCCCTTTTGTGAGAACTAAAAAACCGTGATGGTTAGTTAGATTTCTTTTGGACAGCTCCCTGTTTTTTGCTTATCTCATTCTGAGATTTGAAGTTTGCTTATCTCTCATTGGGAGGATCCCCTTTTCTGAAAATAGAAGAGATACATATATATATATATAAGAGGGATTTGATCTCTTTAGCTTTTCAGAGACATCCCTTCCTAGCTTGCCAGTCACTGACCTTCTTTTATCAACTCTGTGATAGTTGATTTTATTTGACTTTTCAAGGTTTGAGAGAAAAGAACTTCACGTGGGCTCTTTAAAAAGTATTTCTTTTAAAATTGCTTTTTGGGCCCTTCTGAAAAAAGACGTGGGCTGGGTTATTTTCCTGTTTAATTTTTGAAGCCCAGGTCATTTATCTCTCTTGCTCTACGGGCCTTTTGAGAAGTGGGCCTGCGCGTGTTTTTTGGCCCAAACAGCCATAGAAGGCTTTGAGAAATGTTCGTCGATTATGGTGTCGAAGAGTGTGGGGAGGGGACAGGGACCGTCGTGCGTCAAGCTTCACAGAGCTGCAATGGTGATGAAGCAGGGATTGACAAGAGCTCGATAGAATATGAGCCGGCCTTGGTGGTGTAGGAACTGCCATGGGGTCTGAGTAAACTGTGGTGAGCCTGGTTGTTGGTGATTTAGCAGTGCCCTTTTGGTGCGATTGTCATACAGAGAGGTGGTGGAGGAGACAAAGACAATGGCAGTTGGGCTTTAATTGTTAAACGAGGACCGTAACTCTCTCTGCTTACCCATTCAGTGGGCTCATGAAAATAGGCTTGGATTTTGGGGCTCCCAGGTAGTCCAAAACCTCCATTCTTTTGAACCTTTAATGGGCCTTATAAATCATTGTACCCATCCACACCACAACCCACTCAGCAAGCCCTAGATCATTATGTGGCTTGAGCCCACTTAAGCTTGTTGGGTGGTGTGGCATAGGAAAATATATTATTTTCTTGGCATGGCATGTACACTATTTCTATATTTATTTAATGAGTTAATTCACAAAATACAGCTTGAATTAACGCATGATCAACATTATATGTTATATTGGGCTTTAAATATCTTTGGGCTTCAACAAGTTTCTACTGCATCTTGCAGCGTTTTCAAATGAGTTTTGAAGGTTGTCAAATAAATTTGAACAAATGTACATGTACGACAACATCAAAGACATGCCATTAAACATATACGACTATTAATGACATCAAGATACACAACACCCACAAGCGCATTATCAAAAGACATACACAACGGTAATGGCGTCATTGTTGAATACAAATAGGGCTCGTTTGGTACACCGTATTAGACTATGGATATGAGTAAATAGTCCATGTCAAGTGTTTGGTGTCAACTTGTATTATTTAATTACTTGACTATTTTATACGGGTTGGGCTTTTAATACTCTCCTTACCTAACTAACTAATACAACTCACACACCTCAGTTTAGATAATACACGCTTAATTATACAGCTAGGGAAAAAGAACACACACACTCACATGAAAAATCAAACAACACTATTTTCATCTTCTTCTCCCTGGGGTTCTTCTTTGCTATCTTCTCCAAGGTTATTCTCTTCACTCTTCTCCAGGTATCCATCTCTCTCTCTCTCATACTCTCTCCAATATGCTTCTTCTCTCTTCTTCTTTCTTCATCTTCTCTTTCTTTATATATTTTCTATTTTATTAAATCTTTGTGAAAATTAGGTTATGAGTTTTTCCTTTTTGAAGTTTTTTTTTCTTGCTGTATTGGAACAATATGTATCCAACTCAACAATCAAATAATTAAATAATCATCATGCGGCTGTGTATCTGTAACATCCCATATCGACTCACGGAGAGGGGTGATGTGCCTTATATGTACACGCCCACTTCCAACTAGCACGAGGTCTTTTGGGAGCTCATTGGCTTCGGAGTCATGGGAGCTCAAAGCAGACAATATCGTGCAACGGAGGAGCCGATCCGGGCTATGACATTATCCAACACAATTCATGTTGTTAAGTATTTCTTGCATTTTTCTCTTTATGTATTTCATCTTCTCTAGGTATCCAACTCAATAATCAAATTATCATCTCAAGTCAGCGATTAGAACAATACATGCGCTATGTTTTTCTTGTTGTAATTTTTTTTTCTATTTTTGGTGCTTTGTTGGTTTGTTTTCTGGTTATTTCCATGTTGCTACTACTGGCTGTTGATTCTCTTCTTGACTACTTTTGTCTATATTTCCACTTGAATTATCAAATTATATTATGGATGAAAGAATTTTATATTGTCAAATTATATTGTCTATATTATGCGATTAGAACAATACATGTGGCTATATATATATATATTGTCTATATTCCCACTTGAATTATCAAAGAATTTTTTGTAAAAAATAGTATGATTTGATGTTATCCGGAACAGCACCAAACACCTTATAATATTATGGATAAACAGTCAGTACTCTCCGGAACAGATTAATACTATCTGACAGAAATTAGTTAGTATAGTTTGACGTACCAAATGAGCCCATATTGTTGTAGTTGTTATAAAAGGAATGGTATATGCAAGAATATTGAGCTGCACGTAAAGTAAATGAGACACAATATTTAACGAGATTCAGTCATGCCTACATCCTTGGATAGCAGTATCAGTAACTTTTCCATTATGTAAAATAATAGAGCTGCAAGGGGAATACAACTTTAGTGTTTACACTCACTAAATCACTAATTTTCTCGCTGCTCTCTTTTCTCTCATCTCCCTCTCTCCTTTTTCTTCCTTCTCTTCTTTCCTTTCTCTATGCCAGGCTCTCTTTCTTCTTTTTGTTGGTACAGCACGGAAGGATGAAGCCTTTTCATAGGCGAAGTTGATAGCTTCCTGTGGATGTGCAGTCTCCAACATGTGAACGTGCAGTAAAGGAATTGACAAACAAAGCATCTCCAAAGTCTTCATTGGTGGGCTCCACTCAAAGACTTTTACAACAGTAGCGTTTGTAACCTTTTGTAAAAAAAGAATGACACTTTTGTGTGAAACTAATCTTCAAAGCTCGTGATTAAGGGATTGTCAAAGAATAGGAAAGTGAGTCTTGTATTCCGTTTTCTTCAAGGCAATACAGATTGGGTCTCTCGCTCTCTCCCTCTCATGTCGGCCTCCTTCCTGGTAATTACTACCGCGTTCTTGGAGCGTTGTCAAATGAGTTTTTGAAGACTGTCAAATGAGTTTGAACAACTTGACATGAACGACAACGTCAAAGACACACCATTAAATTTATAAGATTTTTAACGACCACCTTTTATATGTTAGGTAAGGAAGTGGACAATACATTGCATCATATGGAGTAATCATCATTAATATTAAATTAATTGGAGAAATTGTTTAATCACTGTCTTGTCTTACTGGTAATATTGCCACTCAAAAACAACCATCGTGTCCTGTCACTCAATTTCTCTTCATATGGCATTCATTCACATTGGTCATGCTTAACAACATTTTCTAAGAAATAATTAATAATGTCTCTCTCTCTCTGGTGCATCTGAGCCAACCCACCACACAATGGAACTTTATTGTTGTTCAACCTTCTCCTCAAACCATGTATTTTAATCTTCACAAACCCACCACACAATGGAACTTTATTGTTGTTCAACCCTCTCCTCAAACCATGTATTTTAATCTTCACTCAAACCAATCATTTAGCAGTAAATCTTTCACTAAATTTTGTGTTACTGAAATGCTTTTTCGAATAAGCATATGATTGTGTTAGATTGTGTGAAGGGGTTATAAAGTGTTTGGGTTAGTGTTTAGGCCAAGAGTATAGAGTTAGAAGAACTGAGAGGGTTTTAAAATAGAAACAAAAGTAATTTTATTAGAATGAAGAGAGAGAGTACAGGGCTTGGTTAGATTGGACTTTAGCTCTTGGCTTCACACTTTGTGCTTGATTACGTGGTAGGAGAGGTCAAGTCTATGTATAGAATTTTGTTGCCGTCTTGTGGCAGCAACTTGGGATATCTCCACCATTCTTAGCGACATGCGTTGTGGCTTGCACTACCAAATGCTTTCTTGTATATCTAGGATATTTTGCGACATGTGTAGGGATTAATATCTAGGATATATTTCCTACTCCAAGCCGATATCCCTCATCAATATTTTACTTTTAATTTTCTAGAATTGTGTAGATTGGTAAATGAGCACTTTTTAACAGAGTGATTGCTCCCCAGATATGTTCTTTTGATTAAGCATATACCAAAATAAGGCCATTATGGTGTCAGTTACAGCAGACCTCTTCATTGGTAAATTTGTATCCATTCTCGAAAGCGAAGCAGCCTCCATAGCGGGTGTTCGTGATCAAGTTAATGAGATTAAGCATGAGTTGATAATCATGAAATCCTTCTTAGAGGATGCTGCTGGCGACAAGAACGCAGAGACAGAAGTAAAGAAAGCGTGGGTCACAAGCGTTCGAGACTTGGCCAACGATGTTGAAAACATCATTGATGAATTCGTGTATCACTTGTACGAGCAGCAAAGGGGCGGGCGATTTGCAAAGTGGATCCGCAAAACCATTCACTTTCCAAAGAACCTTTGGTATAAGCGTCAAATAGCCAACAAGATACAGAGAATTGCCGTTGCGATTAGAGCAATTCCAGAGAGAAATCAGAGATATCGTGGTGGTGCAGCTAAAGAAGGAAAAAGTACTTCTGAGGATATTCGCAGCTGGGTGCAGAACCAAGCGGAGTCCTCTATTTACCATAAGGAGGATGAACTTGTCGGGATTGAAGGCGATAAGAACATGTTAATGGGATGGCTGATGAACGAAGAGCAACACCAAACTGCTGTGTCCGTGGTCGGGATGGGAGGATCAGGGAAGACAACTCTAGTTGCAAGGGTTTTCACCAACGAGGTTGTAAAGAGACATTTTGAGTGTTATGCATGGATTACTATTTCCCAATCTTACGTGATTGAAGACTTACTTAGAAGATTAATCAAAGACTTTCACAAAGCAAGGAAGGAAGAGGTCCCTGCAGACATGAATGCCATGAGCTATAACGAATTGCTAGAGATCTTGGTGAACTACTTGGAGACAAAAAGGTATCTAGTTGTATTAGACGACGTGTGGGATGTTCATCTTTGGGAGAAAATAAGGTTTTCATTTCCAGATAAACAACTTGGAAGTCGAGTTATGTTTACAACTCGAAGAGAAGACATAGCATCCTATTCTTTTGGAGTTGAAAGCTATGTTCACAAGATTCAACCACTGGAAAAGAGTGATGCTTGGGTGCTCTTCAGCATGAAGGCATTCTCAAGTTACCCTAACAAATCTTGTTCACCTGAACTTTTGCCATTAGCTCGGGCACTTGTGGAAAAGTGTGAAGGCCTACCCCTTGCAATAGTAGCCTTAAGCGGTCTAATGTCTTCTAAGAAGTCACTTACAGAGTGGAGCAACGTCTACAATAGTTTAAATTGGCATCTAACAAACAATTCCTTGCTAGAGCCTATGAAAAGCATATTGTTGCTTAGTTTCAATGATTTGCCATACCGATTGAAGCAATGCTTCCTATATTTTTCCCTTTTCCCCGAAGATATGGTGATCTTCACCGAAAGGCTAATTAGATTGTGGATCGCTGAAGGATTTGTTGAACGTGTCAAAGGAGTAACACCGGAAGAAGTTGCAAAGAGCTATCTCATGGAACTCATATTTCGTAACATGCTACAGGAAATGTATCACGGATACCTTCCAGGATGTAAGATGCATGATCTTATGCGGGAGATTGCTCTGTCAATAGCAGAAAAAGAAAGTTTTGTACCATACATGATGGGAGTGAAACAATGGAAGAAACTAGGGTGCTCCGTTTGTCAATTCAAACAACTAATGGAGAAATTGGATCACGCACAGGTATGCCACGACTTCGTTCATTTCTTGTCTTTGTCACTGGCGCATCCTCATTCTCTTTCTCAAAGACATTTCGTTTTGACCTTACATTGTTGAGGGTTCTAGATTTGGAGGATGCCCCAATTGATAATATGCCAGAACTAACGTACTTATTCAATTTAAAATATCTAAATTTGAGAGGAACTCCAATTAAGGAGCTTCCAGAATCCATAGCACAGCTCTGCAACCTTCAGACCTTGGACATCTTTTTGACAAATATAGAGGCACTTCCAAGAAGGATTTCGAAATTGCTAAACTTGCGGCATCTACTTATGGGCCGTATCATTTTCACGGATGGGTGCGGTAAGGTAACTGGGGTAAGAATACCATCAAGTATTAGCAAGATGAATAAATTGCAAACTTTGGGGAGTTTTGAATCAGAAGGAAACAATATTAGACTAATTGGAAGAATGACCCAGCTTAGGAGCCTTTGCATTTCAAATGTGAAAGAAAGAGACGAAAAGGACCTATGTGCCTCAATTCAAGAGATGAAGGTCCTTTCCCAGTTGTTTTTATGGGTAGCAGATGGAGAGGAATTTATTCGAGTTGACGCATTGTCTTCACCGCCTCCCTACCTTGAAAGACTTGACTTGACAGGCAAACTGGAAAAGGTACCACATTGGTTTTGTTCACTCCACTCTCTCACAATTATGTTTCTGTATCAGTCTGGACTCGAAGATGATTTACTACCTCAAATTGAAGCATTGCCCGTTCTACAATATCTTTGCCTCGATAATGCCTCTGTTAGGAAAGAGTTATGTTTCAGTAGAGGCTTTGTGCAGCTTAGGCATTTGCAGTTGCGGAATTTGTCATTCTTAAATAAGATAACTATAGAAAAAGAGGTGATGCCAAATCTCCAGTGCTTGGAGTTTGATAGTTGCTTGAGAATAGAGACATTGCCAAAGGGTATTGAGCACCTTACTAAACTACAAAGATACACATTTGAGAATGTTTCAAAAAAATTTACAGAGTCCATACGAGAAGGAGGTGTGGATCATCCAAAGATGCTGCTCCTCGAGGAGAGATGTAGCAGATATACGTAAGTTTTTTTTTTCTTTAATCCTTGAATTGACTTGTGCTCATTCACATCTCTGTTAATGGCCGTAAAGCCATATAAATCATTTTTAAGTTAGATTGTACGCATTGAAGTTTTTTTTGTTAATTACAATGTTGCTTTTGTCTACTTATAGATTTTGCCGAAACAAGTCCAACTATTGAAGACTTCACCTAGTTTGGGGGTGGTAAGAACTTGTTCTTCTTGTTAATCTCAGATAGACGGATCAGTAACAAACTATCAGTGGTCTAACATTAATATTGGTCCCTCCAACTTAATAACATGCATAGTCAAAGACTGATCTTGATCGGCTTTACATAAATTGCACTTTATATTTTTTGTGTGAACTGTTTTAATTTGCATGTAATAATATTCGAGTTCTCATCTGTCGCTTCAGTAATGGGCAGCTGTATGTCGATGATTACTTTCTTAGCACTGGACCATGGGTTCTTTTATGTTCGGTGTGTTTGTACTTTCTTTTATGTTAATTGCGTTTGTACTTCAGGTTCGCTAAATAATACAGAATGTTTCCATCATCTCTTAAAGAAGAAATTCTGCACCATCCCTTCATGAGAAAACTTCCACGCAACGGGAATGTCATTGTGGCAGTATCTTATGCCAATTACACACTGTCATACGAAAAAACCAAAATACATTACAATATGTGTTTACTTTAAGCCGATCACACATTGTCATGTGAGAATACCGCCACAATGTCATCTTCGATGTAGGCTGCCACCATTGTCCAAGTCGGTGGACTTTGCTCTCTTCTCATAGCCACTAGTTTACAATGTAATAGTATTATTACCTTATTACAAGATTTTTATTAGGATTTTTCTAGAATGCCTACAACAATTGTGTCTTAAAACTTGACTTTATCAAAGTTGGTGAACATTTCTTGAGGTTTCTACTTTTTTTCCTAGATTTTTCTAAATTCTTCAAGACAAGTGTGCATTAAATTTAACACTCATCCTTAATGCATACTTGGAGCTATATTGCTAGATATTCTGATCTTGTTGATGCCATATTCTTTGCTCCAGCTGATAATTGAGCTGCAGTTTCTTTGCCTTCCGGTCATTGTCGCAGTTGTTGATATGCCAATTTGTGTCGTCTTTTTCTGATGGTGTTGGACATGCATAGTACATGCTCATACTTATCATTTTCTTCTATGTGGTTAGCTTGATAGTTTTTCTTGAATCAGCAATCTTTTTCTATATGCCCAAATCTTTTGCAGTACCAGCATTTTGGTATGCCTCGGTACCAACAATCTTTCTCTTGGTGGCTTGTCTTTTTGCATACTCGACACAGAGGATAGTCTTTCCTCTCCACAATTTCTCTTTTATTTTCCCAATTATTGTTGGGTTCATTTTCTGCTTCTCTAGAATTTTCTTCAATTCTTTTTTCATCATCTTTACACTTCTGATACCGTAAATTTAGTTTCGACTGGAAGGCACTTTCTACTGGACTTTCATTTCACCTACTCAGTTTTTTTTCATATGCTTCCAAAGAGCCCATTAATTCTGTCACTAACAAACTAGTTATATCTTTTGTCTGTTCAATGACAGTTACTAGTGGATCATACTTATCATTGAGACTGATAAGTATTTTTTCTACAATTCTTGAATCATAAACTTTTTCTCCATAGGCTACCAATTGATTGACTATTTCTTTTACTCTAGCATAGTGCTCTTGTGTGGTCTCATAATCTTTCATTTTAATGTTTTCAAAATCTCTTCTTAAAGTTTTTTGTTTAACTGCACGCACCTTGGCGTTTCCTTGAAACTCCTCCTTCAAAGTATCTCATACTTCCTTTGATGTTGTGGCTCCCATGGTCCTTGAAAAAAGTGTCATCCAAAGCTTGTTGCAGCTCAAATAGAGCCTTTGCATCCTTCTGCTGATCTTTCTTTAGCTGCCTCAGCTGCTGCACAGTTGGATTTTCTAGATTATTGAAGTCACTATCAACTATGTCCCATAAATCTTGAGACATAAAATAGGTCTTCATTTTCATACTCTAGAAGTCATAGTTTTCTCCGGTAAAGATTGGAAATGGGATAGAAGTTTGGCTAGCAGTAGACATGATGGAGGACTATATCGAACCCTTACACCCAAGGTGACCGAACTTAGCTCTGATACCACTTGTTGGTTTATGAGAAGAACAATAAAGTGATTTTTTACAAATTTATAAATAAACCCAATCCTAGACATGAATTTATAAAAAGAACCCAACACTGTTTAAAATCTAGAAACACACCCAAAATCAACCCAAAAATCAACAATTGTATATTTTTTGGGTGTGTTTATAAATGGGTTTTGAGTGTGTTTAATAAATGGGTTTTGGGTGTGTTTCTAAAGTGTTTTTCATGTTCAGTTTTTTTATAATTTCAGCCCCTATTTTGGGTGTATTAGTGAAACTCCCTTTTATTTATTCAACAATAGATGAGTACAAGGCTTTATAGAGGACTAGTGATAGGAATCGCCCCGAATTCCTCGAAACCCGAGACGAATCCTGTTGAAATTCCCGACATCACCCCAATATCGGGCCCATGTCCTCCTTTTCCAAAAAAAGGCACTACAAAAAAACAGTCCTTCTGTGAAGACGAGTAGTCGTCACTTAAACATGTAAATTCGTCACAGTTGACAATATGTGATGCATTTTCGGCGTCACAAGGTTCGTCACCTATACCCCATCACAGATTGTTTGACGTGACGAATTTACGATTCGTCACATACGGGTTCTATATGTGACGAATGTTTTGTCACATATAGTACCTTTGCACAAGGCATCTTTTGTCACTTATTGTATCTATCGGTGACAAGCCGCATTGGTCACATTTCACAAGCGTCAATGGGGAGTTGTTCCTCACATATTTATGAAAATTGTGGGGAGTTGTTCCTCATATATTTATGAAAATTGTGACAGTGTACGTCTCACATATAATCTGGCCAGCATTTAATTCAATTAAATTCAACTCGATTACTACCATTCCCCATTATATTCTTTTCTTGTATAATATAGCAAAATAATACATTCAAGATCCCCAAAGTTTCACAAGTAAATTGAACTCAAATTTCATTCCATTACACCAAAATAATTACGTTGTTTGATATACAATAGTCTCAACTACATGTTTTTTTTCTTCTCATAACTACAATGTAATTTTTCTACAACTGAAAGTAATGTTGTCCCAAGGTGAAAAAGAGTTGAACCAAATTGCAAACGATCCTCAACGACAACCAAAAAGAATGGATCTTTTTGGTTCAACTGTCATAAAAAAGAAAAATGGTCATAAAAATGGATATAGAAGATATAAATGGGCAAATTACCATTGGGGAAGAACATCTTATTTATGGTTGGGAAGCTACACACTGCCAAAAAATATATAACATAATACAACATTGTTAACATTAAAGTGAGAAGACAAATAGAATTAATGTTTGATGTCTAAGAAGTGACCATGGTGAGGAAAATAAAAAGATGAAAAACAGAATCCATCAAAGGATTAAATGTCAAGAAGCATGAAAAAAATAAAAATCATTCCTAAAAATGAAGGTGTACATACAAAGCATAAAAAGCTACAAAAGAATCTTTCTTGTGGCAATATAGGCAGAAAATATGGCCTTCATATAACAAAAAGATGTATCACCTCTTTGTATGAAGAGGATCTTTCTTCCTTCCCACTTCTTTGCATTCTCAGCCATGTCTTTCAACATTCCATAAGCAGCTTTGCCACTAAAAAAGGAATGACATCATAAATCAGTGATCCCATTATTTGGCAGAAGAGAAAAGCCATAGAGAGAGAGAGAGAGAGAGAGAGATGCAGATCATACTTCAGAATTAACTATGAATAATTTAACCATTTATCCTCCTCAAGGGAGGTGATGGCACAAAGATGGAAACATAAACAAAGAGTTGTGGAAATAAAACAGAACCTGTAAACTGGATCCAGAACAATCCCAGTGGTCGCAGCAATCTCCGTGACAAACTTAAGCTCCTGAGACGTGTTTATTGCATAGCCCAGACCTTTGGCGTATCAAACCACAATACATTACTTCCTTTTTTGGTGTTTACAATATATAATTACTTACAATTGGTCAGTGTATACATTTTGTGTAAAACTATATGCACATCATCTCATAATGGTAACATATGAATAGTTACAATTTACAACCCATGATTTTCCAATCTAGGATTTCATTTTTCTGTAGAGGATGCACATGGAAGACTTGTATAGTGTAGGCAAACTACTGTAAGATCAACCTAAAAAGAACATGTAGTACAAAGCAACATAAATCATGTGTTCAATGCTAACAATATAGTGTCTAATCTGCTTTGACCCTCACATTTTGAATGTTAACAATATCACGTGAATCAACGCCTGCCTCAAGTCCATCAAGTAGGCCTTGAACATAGTCGTAGAAGTAATCAGGGTCATCACAGACAGAAAAGGCATGGACCTGCAGAGCAAAAGGAACAAACAATTACATGACATGTCAAGAGCAGCAAATTAATTATCTACAGAAAGGAATCCAATGACATACTTTTGCCTTCAACGAACTCAGCCAAGAGCTCAATGCCAAACCAACAATTGTACCCCCACTGGAAATCGATTACATGAAAACATTATAGATGGAAGTAATAATAATAATCATGATCACATAAACTTATTCTATTATGTCACAGTATTATACTTGTTGTAAACAAGTAAGATATAATTCCCCCAATAAATAATAATATTTATTTCCGATTTCCCCTAGTTTAAAACAATAAACTAATATCCTAAACCCACATAATCAACATAACTCAACAACGCTCAAGACCTATCACTAGGGTCATTATAATCCTCCTAGGAAGGTAAAACTACCTCGAAAGACTCAATGTCAACCAAGGGTCAAACTACCCAAACTTGGTCAAACAGCCCCACAGGGCCCACGACCTCCGTTCTCCGATCCGAAAGTTCCTATAGGTTCTACAAGGTTTAGGATACACGTCCTACAAGTTTGGTCCATATTGAACGGTCGGATCCCTCACGATCGCACGATCGGACGGTTACTGTAAAACATAAACTTTAAGTTATTAAATCATAACATCCGAGGCTCCGATCCACAATCCGTCCTAAACGATCCTAGGAATGCCTAGATCAACATATATTAAATTGGAGTCAATCCAACAGTCCGAACATATCGAACCCGGATAATGCCCAATATGCGATATCCGTTCTACGATCAAACGATATCCAAATTTATATCCGAGCATACCGTCGTGCTCGGGACAACATGATGAGTATTTTAGGGGCCTAAGACCAGCCAAACAGTGGCCCACGCGCCGCCACACGCGCTGGCAGCCCGTGGGCGTCCAAAGCGATTCAGGCAATCAGAAAATCTCCAAACCGCCGGGCAAAACTTATACCTACATGATCGGCACCTAGAGTGGAGCAACTTTTATTCTTGGACCTACCCCAAAAAGTCAATGGAAGTGGTCGGAATCGGAGTCCGAAATCGGCCAAAACTTCCATCGCTTATTTAACCACCAAAACGCAGAAATTGATCCTAAATAACCCAACCAGCAGCTAGATCACATTGAGAGGATGGAAAATCATACCTGGATCGCAAGATTTGGTCGCCGGAAACGTCCGAACGAGCTTCCGAAAAATCTCTGAAAAATCGCTCGGATTTCTGCAATTTCCGGCCAGCACTGGTGGTTCCAGCGGCTGAGGATGGTCAGAATGGCAAGAGGGAGGTGGCCCGGTTCTTTTGGGACCGGTACCCACCCAAAACGGTGGCCGGATGCGATGGTAGTGGCCCAAAAAGCCACCGGATGAATAGTAACAGCCATGGGGGGGCTGCTGAGCGCACGAGAGAGAGAGAGTTTTCTGTTTTTTGTAAAAAATCCCATTTCGAAATAATTACGATTGTGCTACTGAGTTTCTTTTGATCGTAACTTCTTCGTTACAAATCCGATTTGAGCCCACTACGTGTCTACGGACTCATCTCAGTACGACCTACGTATCCCAAAATCCTTCCGGATAAGAAAATGATCAAATTACCCCTACCCCAAGGGTAAATTCGTAATTTCAATTAAATAATTTAAATGGGTAATTAAATTTGGAGTTGGGGTGTTACAGTTGGTGGACATTTCTTGAGGTTTTTACTTTTTTCTAGATTTTTCTAAATTCTTCAGGACAAGTGTGCATTAAATTTAAAAAGTGGCATTGCCTCAGGGTTTTGAATACCTTACTAAACTAGAAGTATACGGATTTGAGCATAATTGAGCATAATTGCCCTACTTTGTTTGACTTATTGTTGCTCAACCTTCTCTCTTTCATTCCATGTATTAAAATCTTCTCTCATACCAATCATTTATCAGTAAACGTTTAACTAAATTTTGTGTTATTAAAATGTTTTTCAGAATATGCATATGATTGTGTGAAGGGGTTAAAAGGTATTTGGGTTAGTATTTAGGACAAGAGTTTAGAGTTAGAATTGGAGGGTTTTAAAATCGAAACAAAGAGATTTGATTAGAAAGGAGGAGAAATTATAGAATGGTATTGTACTACCACGTCAACTAGTAATACTTCCATTCGAAATATGTCCTGTGTTATTTTTAAAAAACAAATAATAACTTTTTTTAGAGCTGGATTTAAAATTCCTTTTTTATTTAGAATAATATTTTTTTTATTTAAAAAATTAAAGAACTCAAAGACGCCGCTGGAAACCACCTCCCACAACCCAATCCCCATCTTTGTACTGCCACCTAACCCAATCGCCCCCCCTTTAGGGACTGAACATGTTTCTATGGTATGCGGGTAATTCTTTTTGGGTTTGTTGATCATCATTGGTACAGAAACCACAAAGGGGATAATCATTTTTTGTGATGATCCTCCAATCGATTTCTTTCCTTCTTCTCTCTGATATCCTCCAATCAATGTCTCAACATCACTGCTCAATCTTTCTATGGGTTAAAGTTTCTAGTGATTTTTTATGCGGGTTCTTGTTTCAGATTAACCAAAACCCTTGGGTGGTTGGTTGGGTAGCAGTACAAGGTAGAGAAGATTGGGTTGTCGTCGTGAGAGCTGCTTTCCAACGTTTTGGTATGTATAGAATGTTGCCTAGTTCCCGTGTTGTCCCAGCAACTTGGGATATCTGCACCATTCTTAGCCACGTGTGTTTGTGGCTTGCAATCTTCATTTGTGTCTGTCATTTGTATTCTACCAAGTTAATTATTTTGCTACTTGGGACATCACCACCATTCTCCTGATCAGTACTGCCCTTATTTGGGCAACGTAAGTGATAACAAAAACAGGTTCTATTTATGGAACGACCAAGTAGATGAACCCACACCATATACGGATAAATGAAGGTTAAGATAGTGGGGTGTGGGGTGTGAGGTTGATGATTTTTTATTTTTATTTTTGCTAGGTGTGTATTTAGGGATAGTTTAGGAAGAAAGTGAGATTTTCGAAGAAAGTGAGATTTTCTTAGAAATTGTGAATATTTGAATTAGAAGTCGGGGTGAACTTAGAATACAGGGTGAACAAAGAAAAGTGTGGAGTTTAAATAGAAAAACTCTCACAATATTGCTTTTGTCATTTTATATATTTTGCAGAAACAAGTCAAATTTGGGGTAGGATTGCCCTGTTAACCACATGCGTAGCCCACAACTGATCTCAATCGGCTTCTTGTTTGCCTTTAAAAAAAAATCAAATAATACCCAAGTTGATGTTCATAAGTTGCAGTTGATATATATTTTTTGTGTGTTTAATTTGCATGTAATGATATTTGAGTTTGCATCTGTCGCTTCAGTAATTGGCAGCTGCTCTGTATGTTAATTGTTAATTGTTAATTGTGGTTGTACTTTCAGATTGGCTAAATAATATAGATTATTAACTTCTTTCCATCATCAGAAAAGGAATGTCACTCACTGTAGCGGTACCGTATTCCAAACTAATTAATAAACTGGTAACTGTTTTAGTTTGTGGGCTCCGAGGATATTGATCTTATAATATTCAAGAGTTAGGCAAGTGAAGCATTCATAATTTGATCTGAAATACGGATCCTATCCAACTAATGATTTGGTTTATGTTGATGCTAAAAATGGTTAAGTACTTTTGGGCGTAACTTAGTGATGTTTTGACCTTCGACACTTTCTACTCGGTAAGCCCTTAAGCACTGATGTGGTATCGGCCGAAAGCTCTCCGATGCTTAAGTAAGAATAAGTACGGAATATACAGTACTTCGGACAAAGTAATGGCTGAATTACCAAAAGTCTCAGTTACCTCTTTTTTAGGACTTGTGCCCATTTTTATAAGTCTTGGGAGGTGTGCATTTTGAGTGAAACTTTGATGTGGGACTGTGGATATTGCCTATGGTGGTTCCATGTGTCCCAGCAAGAAATGATGGGTAAGAGGTTTTGTGTTGCGTTTGGCAGTAAGGGGTGTCGAACACTCCCTTACTGATTGCGTCCTATTTTCCACGTGTGACCTTCTTATTGGTCTATCATATTCGACAGCATATGTGAGTCCAGACAAAATCTTCTGTCCTTGCTGCAATGATGGTCACCAATGCTTTAGCTTCAACCTACTTGATGAAGTAGTCTACGGCTACCACTACGTATTTGACCTGCCCATTTCCTTGTGACATTGGGCCAATGAGATAAAGTCCCCACTAGGTAAAAGGCCATAGGCTTACAATCGGTGTTAATGGCTTGACAGGTACCTAGGGTGTGTTGCTGAATCTTTGGCATTTGTCGCATATTTTTACCTGAGTAATTGCATTACGATGCATGGTTGGCCAAAAATAGCCCTGCCAATGCCTTGTCAATCGGTATTGTATCTTCCGTTCTTGTGCTTTGTCGCTTGGCAGGATGTCATTCGTCAGGTAAGAGAAGATGGGGGACATCCATGTGTCAGCGTATCGTATGGCACACATCGCAAAATCTGCCGTGCTCGGTTGAGTCAGGATTTTCGCAGGAATTTACCACCCAATTTTATCATCTTGGTATTTGCCGAATCTTGTAGGCAGAGAATTTTTGAAGTTGTTGATGTGTTACCGATAAGTAGGCTAACATGGACGAATCTTTGGCAGCAAAGTCGGTCGTCACTTGGTTCACAATGAGTTAGGAGTCACTGTGTATGCTGATCTGTTTAGCTCCCTTATCCTTGGCTAGCCCAAGGCCAGCTAATAGGGCCTCATATTCGACCTTGTTATTGGAAGTTCCGAAGTTCAAACGGAGGGCATATTCAATCTTGGGGTGTGGTTAAGACAAGACTGGCACCGCATCCTTGTTGATTGGCCAACCCGTCGACATGTTAGACCCAGATTGGGATTGCAGGATTGAAGCATCTCCCGTTCGGTAGGACTTGTCTAGTTGACACTTTGTGGCATCGGAGCCTATTGGTGCTACCGAAGCTGTCAATTCAGATATGAAATTTGCAACGGCCTGACCTTTCTCCCCCGGCCTAGGTTTGAACTGGACATCAAACTCCCTTAACTCAATTGCCCATTTGACCAATCGACCAAATGTTTCAGGCTTCTGAAACACATGTCGTAGTAGTCGATTAGTCAAGATGATGATGGTATGAGCTTGAAAATAGGGACGAAGATTTCGTGCTGAAATGATAAGAGTTAAGGCCAACTATTCGAGGGGAGGGTATCGAAGCTCAATGCTCTAGAATGCTCGGCTGATGTAAAAGATCGGTAGTTCCATATCAATATTGAGCTTACGACAGTGTGCAATACGGAAAGATAAAGAAAGAGGACTTTCCTGGGAAGGGGTTTGGATAGCAACGGTGCCTTGCTCATGTAGTCCTTTGGTTCTTGGAATACCAGGTCACATTCGGTCGTCCAAGTTATGTGCTGCTTGTTTCCTTTCAAAGCTTTGAAGAATGATGCACACTTGTCGGTAGCTTGCAACATGCCCTGTGAGGCTCTAAATGTCCTTTTTGTGTCTTCGGCCTTTCCATATCTATTAGAACTTTAATTTTTTCAAGGTTCGCTTCAATTCCTCGTTAGATGATCATAAAGCCAAGGAATTTCCTGGAAGATACACCGAAGGCGCATTTTGTTGGGTTTAATCTCATTCGGTATTCTTTCAGAATGCCGAAAATCAAGGATATGTTGTGGAGGTGTTGATCGGCAGTTTGACTTTTTACCCACATGCCATCAACATAGACTTCCATGGTACTGCCGATTGTGCTTGGCGAAGATTCGGTTAACCAGCCGTTGGTAAGTTACCCTTGTATTCTTCAGGCCGAACTGCATAAAGTTGTAGTAGTATATGCCTTTGTCCGTTAGGCATCCATAAAGCTGAGTAGCTCATGATTGGCCATGGCGTCAATGAGCTGATCGATTTGTGGCAACGGGAAACTGTTCATTGGGCAAGCCTTGTTGAGATCTGTATAGTCTTGGCACATTCGCCATTCACCTTTTGCCTTCTGAACCATTACAGAGTTTGCCAACCATACCGAATAGGTAGCCTCTCGGATAAAGCCGATGGCGCGAAGCTTGTCGACTTCGGTCTTCAAGGCTTCATACCGTTTGGCATCATACGATCATCGCTTCTAGCGTATGGGCTTATAAGCGGGGGCACAAGAAGGCGGCACAAGAATTGGATAAACTTAGATAGGGGGGTTGTCATTAGCATATACAATGCCGATCTTTACACATCTGTCAAGATGGTTCTCGTGTAAGACCATCGTCTCCAGATCCTTAACTAGTTGGGCATGTGCCATAAGTGTCTTGTCCTTGGGATCATTTGGCGGCTCGGTGCTGTTCAGCACTCTTACCACAAAAAATGCTATCGTGGGGGTGTTTGGGAGCCACTAACTTGAGTGCCGTTGCATAGCAGGTCCGTGCATTGAGCTAATCTCCCTTAATTACCCACGTACCGTAGTAGGTCGGAAATTTCATAAGCAACATATGGGAGAGAGATGCACCTTGATTCCCGTGAGTGTCATTTGGCCGATAATAATGTCATATGATGTTGGGCAATCGACAAAGATTGATCAAAGAATTCCACAAAGCAAGGAAGGAAGAGGTCCCTACAAACATGAATTCCATAAGTCGTCATGAATTGCTAGAGATTTTGGTGAACTACTTGGAGACTAAAATGTACCTAGTTGTATTGGATGACGTGTGGGATATCCATCTCTGGAAGAATATAAGGTTTTCATTTCCAGATACACAACTTGGAAGTCAAATCTTGATTACAACTAGAACAGAAGACATAGCATCCTCTTCTTTTCGAGTTGAAGGCCATGTTCACAAGATTCGATCGTTGGAAAGGAGTGATGCTTGGGTGCTCTTTAGCATGAAAGCATTCTCAAGTTTACCCTAACAAATCTTGTTCACCAGAAATTCTGCCATTAGCTCAAGAACTGTGGAAAAGTGTGGAGGCCTACCTCTTGCAATCGTAGCCTTGAGTGGTCTTATGTCTTCTAAGAAGTCACTTACATAATGGAGTACAGTCTACAACAGCTTAAATTGGCATTTAGCAAACAATCCTTTGCTAGAACCTATGAAAAGCATCTTGTTGTTTAGTTTTAATGATTTTCCATACCGCTGAAGCAATGCTTTCTATATTGTTCCCTTTTCCCCGAAGATACAGTGATCTTAAATATAAGTGGATCGCTGAAGGATTTGTTGAACATGTCAAAGGGGTAACACCAGAAGAAGTTGCAAACAACTATGTTATGGAACTCATTTTTGGTAACGTGCTACAGGAAAGGTATCAAGAATACCACCGCACATATAAGATGCATG
Source organism: Prunus armeniaca (assembly GCA_903112645.1). Lineage (NCBI taxonomy): Eukaryota > Viridiplantae > Streptophyta > Magnoliopsida > Rosales > Rosaceae > Prunus > Prunus armeniaca. The sequence continues at coordinate 17,599,052 of CAEKDK010000006.1, forward strand.
ATGTTATGCTGGAGATTGCTTTGTCGATAGCATAAAAAGAAAGGTTTTGTTCCGTACATGAAGGGAACAGTGTAGGGCTGTCAGGGCCGCCCCAAACACCAAAGGCAAGAACCCACTAAGGTTTGCGATTCAAAACGTTTTCCTCTTTTGATTTGTATTTCCAATTTACAATTTGGGTTTTAGAACGAGGTGATGGCCAAGATAAAAAGAACAAGTTCGACAACAAAACAAAAGATAAAAAGAACGAGTTGATTAGGGCAGAACACTTAGAAGATTTGGAGCAAACTCTCGCAAACTCTCTCGGCTTGTCCAATATAGATCCCTACATTTTCTATTTCCTAGACATATACCCATCACTCTATAAATCTATGTGTAAAACCCAATTTCAAATTTAAATGACTAATAAGATATAAGAGGTCGCAGTATTTCTATGTTTTTACATCATTGCCACTAAACTTCATATCTTATTTATAATTTATTTCAAGCATTTCATTAACTGCCATAATTGTAATTAATATACTCCCTATTAATAGCATATCAATCACCCCATTTCTTTTAGTTGTCATTCCCTCTCACATCTCGCCCCCTAAAATTACAAACAAACAAAAAATATATAAATTACATATCCAATAATGTACCTATGAAAAATATAATATAAATATATACCTATAAAATATAGGTATATTATTTACCAAAAAAAAACAAAACAAAACAAAGTCAGTTACTTTGTAATTGTGTAATTTTTCATAATTAAAAATAGGTACACAATAATTTATATAAAATATAGGTACATTATTTACCCACAAGTAAATTATTTTACAATATACCTGTAAATGTGTATAGGTACATTATTTGGAATAGATAATTATGTACACTTTTCATACTAGGTAAATTATGTTTTTCATAAAACAAACAAGTAATAGGTACATTATTTTTTCAACATAATTAGTATGTACAGTTTTATTCATAAACAATTATAAAGTGGATTATTAGTCATGTATAATTCATAAAAAGAAAATAACATAAACATTTTATTAAACAAACCGATTACCTAAATTTGAATTTATTGTTAAATTTTTTTTAAAATGTTTCAAAATTAATTCCTACATCCATTACAACCATTTGGAGATCTTTCCAAATTCAACATCTGTCATTATATACAATCCAATTAAAAACTGTTTCCAAATTGATTCCTACATTAATATAAAAAATGCAATAATGGCTTAGTTTGGGGTATTTTTGGAATCTGAAAAGTACAATAAATCAGATTTTATGCTTAATTAGGTAACTTGCTAAGTTGGATCCTAGTCATGGGTTTTTACTTATACAAATTGGGTATTATTTATAGGAACAAAAAGTGAAGGGTTTTAGGTACGGCAAATTGAATTTGAAGGGTGTAAGCCAAATTTACTATTTTATTTATTTAAAATAAGCGTCAACTATAAGGGGGTTTCCTTGATGGTTATTAAGAAGTGTCAGGTATAGAGGCCTTTAATTGACGTTTTTTTTTATATTCAAATGTCACGAAACACTGGTATATAATTGACGTTTATTAAAAAGTGTCAAGGTTTAGTAGAATAGTTGATGGTTTTTGAACAAGCGTCAACTATGAAGTGTCAACTAGGCCCTATTTTCTTGTAGTGATCCTACGTGTCATTGCGTTATTGGCCGGGATAGAACAAAGTGTTATCCCCGTTGCATGAGAGTTTCTCTTGTAGGAGAGGGCCAGGAATTTATTCGAGTAGACCTATTGTCTTCACCGCCCCCCTACCTTGATAGACTTGAGTTGACCGGCAAACTGGAAAAGGTACCACTTTGGTTTTGTTCACTACAGTGTCTAACATATTTACATCTGGGTGGGTCTAGACTTGGGGAAGATTCACTGCCTCATATTGAAGCATTGCCCTCTCTACGTTCACTTTGCGTTGATAATTCCTAGGTTATAGGAAAGAGTTATGTTTCAGTAGAGGCTTTGTGAAGCTTAGGTATTTGGAGGTGTTGAATTTCTCATTCTTAAATAAGATAACTATAAAGAAAGGGGTGATGTATCTCTACTTCTTAAACATCGATAAGTGCTTAATGTTAGAGACATTGCTAGAGGGTGTTGAGCACCTTACTAAACTACAAAGATACAAATTGGAGAATGTTTCAAAGCAATTTACAGAGTCCATACTAGAAGGAGGTGTGGATTATCCAAGAATGCTGCTTGCCAACGAGAGATGTAACAAATATAAGCAAGTCTTTCTTATCCTTGCAATGACTTTACTAAACTTAATGATTTGGATTGCACTTGTGTTCCATAAATTTTTCTCATTAACATCTCTGTTAATGGCTGTAAAGCATCATTCACATCTCATTCAATAATTGCTTTTGTCCTTCTATACTTCTTGCAGAAAAAAGTTCGACGTTTGAAGATTTACCCAATTTGGGGTTGGAAGAAGCTGTGCTTATTGTCTCCCAACTTAATCGCCTGACTGATCTTTTAGTGGCTTGCCTTTTGTACAAATCAAATAATACCCAAAAGTTGATGTTCATTAATTTCACTGGATATTTTTTGAGTGTTTTAATTTGCATGAAATAATATTGGAGTTCATTTGTCACATCAGCCATTCGCAGCTGTATGTGGACGATTACTTTCTAAGATTTGAACCATGGGTTGTTTTATGATAGGTGCGCTTGCACTTTCTTTTATTTTAACTGTGTTTGTATTTTCAGGTTGGTTATGTTGGAATTATGAAGCTTTGATTCCACTTGTTGGATTGTTAAGTGTGAAAGGGTTTAAGAAATATAGTATAGGACAATATAGTTGAAAGAAAGGAAATTTATTAGACTTATTGATTTTTTTTTTAAAGGAATTTTATTAAAATTGAGGAGACTAGTACATGACTTGGTGTACATAGAACTACATGCCAATTTTGACCTTCTAGTGGTTTGCCTAAGATGCCATTGTAGGGAGAGATTGTCTCGTTGATCATGAAATTCTGTGTGCTAATTACCGGTGGAGAATAGACATCTAAGTCTATTGTGCCCATGGTAATCGAAGTTGATCCATTGAAGCCGGTCAATGATCTGGCGGACTTGTCTCCATGCCCATATGATAGACAACCAAAAGTTGTAGTATGTTTGGTTGCATTGCCTTTGTCTACATGGATATGGTCAATCATTGCTTGTGCAATTTGAATGTTGATGATAAGGGCATCATTGTGTGACAGATCAAGCCCGAGTATGTCCTTCTAAAAGCCGATTACAAGATCATCTTCCTCTGTTGGGCAGCTGGTTTTAAGTATTTCTTATGTTATTAATTTGGAGTTAACAATTTGTTTTGCAGTTCAGTTTTGTTTTGAACAGTGGATAATGAGCTCAAGAATAATTTTTGGGAAATGACCCTCAGTGCCACCCCTTTAATAAGTTTAACTAAAAATACCATCCCTTCCTAATTTTTTTATAACTATCAACTATAAATAGAAAATTATTGTACCCTTATTGCTCTCCTAACACATTTTCTGAAATTGACCTCTCGCTCTAACTCTCTCGTCGCCCGGCTATACTCTCTCGTCTCTCCGCTCTAACTCTCTCATCTCTCGTCGCTTCTGTCTCCCTCTCCCAGCGAAATCTGTGCATCGAAGAACAACGCCATCATTCACAGCAAACAGGTACTGTTCGTCGGAATTCTTTTACAGCTTAGGGTTTATGGGTTTGTTTGAAATTGGTTGACGGGGTTGTTTGAAATTGGTTGACGGGGTTGTTTGAAATTGGTTTAGGGTTTGGGGGTTTCTCTGAAATTGGTTTAGTGGGTTTTCTGAAATGGGTATAGGGTTTAGGGGTTTCACTAAAATTGGTTTTGCTTTAACTCTGTTTGCTAACTTAAGGGCTTGCATATTGGATATGGATAAGTTCTCTATGTTTTTCATATTCTCTTGTGATTATTTGGAATTTCAGTTTGGGGATGAATATTCAATGTCTAAACAAAGGGCAAGGAACCATATGTGGTGTAATATGAGTTCTTTAAAAGTTTGCTGTTTTGTGCTTGATCATTGTATGCTTAAAACAAAGTGGGAAATGAGTGAAGATGGGAACATGCCACCAGCAGGTGTGGTTTAGAGAAATGGGGCCATGGATTTTGCTATAAGCTAACTCTTTAAGCTTTTGCTTGTCTTTTTTGTGTATGGATAGTTAGACAACTCTGTTTATGAGGTGAACTTTTAATTTTTGAATTGTACATGTGTAAGAAACATTTTTTACAGTTTTGATGGTTTATTTATTCATTTATCTTTGATATTGATAACACATACAATACATACAAACCTCTGATTTTGTTAAGGAAAAACTGAAGGGATGGTGCCAATTTCATTAATTTCCTTATATTTGAAAGGAGGGCATATTGGAGTCATGATTGTGGTTGCCACTAATTGATAGGATGTTCCATGACATTATACGTTGAAGTCAATAAATTGTTTCCTGATGTCTTGTTGTTGAATTGTTCTGAATTAGGCTTCTGCTACTGCACATTCCTATTGTAACTTCAGCTGTCGTGATTATCTGGTGTTTGGAGATGTGTGTGTAGATATTTAGTTAATTGTCAATGATCATGTAAGGTAAAGACTTAAATCCTTGTGAGACAGAAATTGGAGTGAGAGACAAGTAATTTGAAGGACACATGAAAAACTGAGTGAGAGACAAGTAGTTTAATGGCATTTTTTAGGAAGCCTTGTGAAGAGAAAATATAAAAGAAGGAAGTGGGAAAATATAATGGCACTCTCTCTTTCTCTCTTTGCAGTCAATGTTAGGGTTTGTTGAGGGGGTTCTTGAAGGTGAAAGAGAGGGTTGCTTCGTTAAATGCTCTCTCCCTTCAACAATCTCTCAGTTCCCTCTCTTTTCATGTTTTCAATGGACGTCTTTCTCTTCTTCTCTGCTCTTTCAGGGCCTCAAAAAACCCAAATTCTTGGTTTCGGTTCTGAGTTTTTTCACATACTTCCTCCTCATTCTCAATCCTCTCACAGACAGAATTCCAGCTTTTGTTTAGGTGTTTCTGCGATTTCCAATTCGGGTCTGTGTGCAAAACGAGTGATTCTAAGGTAGGTTTTGTATTTGTTATTGACTAGTTTGTCTTTTTGTACGGTTTTGATTTGAAAAGGATAATTTCACTAACCTGTGACTGATTTTGTGAAGTTTAGTAATTAGAGAGATTGCAAATTTCTGTATTTTAACTGTGAATTACTTCATGCTTGGATGAAACTTCTATTGGTCTGATTGATTTTCATGCTATGGATAACGAAGTGCCTCAAGTTGCTATTTGTCATGTAGGATTGGTTCGTTTGTGATGCGTGTTTTCAGTTTCATTTTATGATGCATATTTAGTGTGGGAATTTATTGTGGTTCATGTGCTGTAATTTGTGTTTAATTTTCACTTAATATCCTATAATAGGCCGTTGAATTGTGTATTGCTTGTTATTGTCCAGATTGCAACGGACTGAATTTTTCTTAATAATAATGCCGTGCAGGGAAACATGGTTTCGCCAATTAAGTTGATGATTGGAGAGGAAGAAAAGTTCCAAGGAAAAGCATTGGCGCTATCCCATACAAAGAGTGCAATAAGTACGATAAAAGAGAAATTCAGTGAGCAACAGCTACGAACCTTCGAACAGAGTTGTTTTGGGCATCTCCTACTCATCGAGGACCTGAAGTGGACGTCGCCAATTGTACACGGATTGTTGCTGAGGAAAGCTGATCCGAAGACTGTTTCCCAAGTGAACGGGATCAAATTCATTGTTGGCAATAAGGTGATCCAATTCACACCCCAGCAATTTTGCGTCGTCACAGGGCTAAGGTTTGGAAACCTTCCCTTTATTCCGATTCCCAGTAATGACAACTGCTCATTGAAAAGGAAGTATTTTGGCAACAATAAAACAGTGAGCCTGTTGGAATTAGAAAAAGCCTTCCGCGACTGCGCTGATGCGGATGATGCATTGAAGCTCGGCTTTGTATACTTCGCTGTGTTTGTGCTGTTGGGCAGTGAAAAACATGTCCACATTGACATGCGATATTTGAAGTTGGCCGAAGACCTTGAAGATTTTGGTAAATATCCATGGGGTGCTGTGTCTTATGCGAAGACAAATGCGTCACTTCTGAGGGCACTGTGTGCAGATTACCAGCGAGTGAAAGGGCCGAAAAAAGCTTCGAAAACAAAAAAATCTGAAAAGCAAGTAAAGACAACGGTAGACCAAGAGAGTACCACCTAAAGGGGTTTGCCTTTGCACTTCAGGTGAGCACATTTCGATTCCTGTTGAAGTTAAATATCATTTGTTTACAGTAATGGGTTCTAAAACAGTAATGGGGGAGAGAGAGAGAGAGAGAGAAATTGAGAGCTGCATTGGAGGAGCTAAAACATCATTTGTTCATGTTTATTTTCTGTAATTATTACTTATTTGGGGGATTGATTGGTTTAGTTGTTGAAGGATGAAGACGAATAAAAGGAACTCTGTCCACTGTTATTGTTTTTTGACAGATTCTTTTGACTAATGATATTGTGTTTGTGTGTGTGTGTTGATAGATATTTTGTGTGAGAGAGAGAGAGAGAGAGCGAGAGAGAGAGAGAGAGAGAGCAAATTGGGTGGCTGTTCTGGGCGGCTGTGGTATTTAAAAAAAGAATTCTACAAAGAAATATAATAATTTGCAAAGTTAAAAAATTGATGGGAAAGGGGAGAAACATTCAAGGGAGGGGGTCAGGGGTAGAAGGGAATTCAAGAATAGAAAATGGACAGAAGGTTTTATTTTATTTAATTAGTAATATTATTCTGTTTTTGCTGAATATTATATCATTAATATTGATGATGAGCCCCGTGTTTTTCTATCAACAACCCTAAGTTAACACTAATGACCTCATTATAGAAATAAGTTGTCAGAAAAACAAGTTTACATTTTCACCCCTTTATGTAAGTGGGGGATATTGGATATTAGGAAATAATCTGTTTTTCCTGATTTGTGTTGAATGCTCTTACACTAATGACTAATGTGGCCCGAACCACTTTTAGCCTCTATGCATCTCTACATGGCTGTATTTCGTTTAACCTTTGTCAATCATAGGGCAAGGTTTAGACTACAATTAATACATGCTAATTATTTCTCTTTATTGTATTTTTGGCTTTTCATGCCCTATTTAAGGTTATAGCATGTGATCTCTAAGGCTTTTCTTCCTGAAACCAGATTTGGGCTTATGAGGTATTTCCAGCGTTGGCTGCACTACATTTGGTGGTGCACGAACATAATGCCTACATCCCTCGTATACTACATTGGAGGAGCAACACTTTGCCGCGTTTTTATGAGCTCATGAGCCAAGTCTTCGAAAACCGTGAGGTTAGTTCAGTTTGTAATGATAATCTTAGGCATATGAAAATATAATTTTATAAGTTTACTGATATTTCTATTGTCTGCGTAAATTGCAGGTTGATGTGCAACTTATCCGGCCATTTGTAATTGACAAGCAGCAGGCGTATTGGACTTGGGGTGACAGTGTTGACAACACTGAAGAACTTGTTGAGTTGGTTGGCGATGACGCTGAACAAAAAACCAGCACGTCTGCCTCTGTAGAAGAAAAAGATGAGGACATTGAAGAAACTGCTAGCCTTCCGTCGTCTTCTAAGGCAAGCATTACCTATTTTCCAATATTCCAATATATATGTCATAATACAATAGGAAATGAACTGCTGTTTTGTTCCGATATATTTTGGAAATATTGTAACACTTGCATTATAACTGATTGCAGGGTAAAATGGCGTCCACTGAGTTACGCACTTTGAAGCGTGACTTTGAAAGGATGAAGGATGAATTCGCCAAAGTTGTCAGTTCAAATCGAGCGCTTCACAACAGAGTGCATGAGTTGGAAGAAATGGTACGGAGGGAGTCATCCAAAGTTGAAAGAAATAACAAGTGTGTGGAGGATTTGCGCAACACAGTGGCATCAATGGAGCATTATTTTAAGCTGGAGCTAGAGCAGCTGCGAAAACAAGATGGTGGGGTGAAAGAAGCTGGGGAAGGACATGAGGACCTCGATACTCCTCATATGAATGAAGGAGGTGACAATGAATTGTCGCCATTACATGACAATGTCACTCCGCCCACAAAATCGGCAGCAATGGCAACACAAGTCCCCAGTGATGGAGCCGAACCTTCCGCAGCCATGGTCACTCCAGTTCCTGACTTACAAGTGCATGAAGCAGCTGCGCATGCACAATCCGAGAAGCTGCCTACCCCGGAAGATGTGGCCGGGTGTGACGAAATCTGCCAAAGACTTATGTTTTTGTTAGAAGATTGGAAAATAGCTGACAGAGTGCCATCGGGAGGTCCGATGAATCCTCCAAGTATACCTACAATTAGTATGGCTGCTGATGAAGAAGGTAGTTTGAGTGTTGAAAAAAAAGAAGTGGAAGGTAAAGGCTGTAGACAGAAGCGCCCGGCCCAGACATTATTAAGTCCATTTACTGATCCTTTGAGGAAGAAGAGGACAATGAGTGTGTCGGATGCGACTGCAACCCCGCCATGTTTTGATCCATCAAAACCGCTGCCCATTGAAGATGTGAAGGCAGTAATAGATTTTTGCACTGCCTGGAAAAACGATATCAGGTTCGCATTCTTGACCTTCGAAATCCAATTGTCATCTTATTAATATGCATGTGTATATTTGTCATGAACAAAGTCAGATTTATGAGATGAGTACAAACGTAACCGTTCCAAGTTTGCCTTTTCTAGTGTGCAGGTGCAGCTTGAAGCATTTTCAGTGGGCGCTGATTTTTTCTACAAACTCATCGATGAAACGGCATGGATTAGCTCAAGGGTAAGAATACACAAATCTCTACTTTATTATGATCATTCAATTGTTTTCTCACCTTTTTTAAGTGTACAATTGTCTGAAAATGTGCTGATATTATATGTCAACTGTCAGCACCTGGAAATGGCAACCTTTCTTATCCGGAAACGGCAACTCTCTCATCCGTTGCTATTTGGAACCGACTGGACAACGGCAGATTATGCCTTGGAGGTACACTTTTTACCATGTTACATTCACTGCTTCATTTGCTTTCCCTCGTCATTATGTCATATGGTTTCATTTCAATGTCTGCAGCAATTTCTAGAGCCGTTAAAAGCGACTGGCAAGACACGTGGATCGAAGAAGGCAGCAGCTTCAAACACCAGTGACCTTCCAGCCAACAAGCTGAAGAATGTACATCACTTTGTGCACGGTACGTGGCAACACGGGTATGCCCAAGCTTGGAAAAAAGTCCGCAGAGTGTATTTTCCATATAATCTTCGAGAGTCCCATTGGGTTGCAATCGAAATTGATTTCGTCCGACATACTGCAACTGTGTATGACTCATATGTTGATTATACCAAATCTTCGAAGCTGGTTACACTTCTGCAACCTGTGAGCGATACGCTTGCACGAGTGCTGTACAATATGAAGTTTTATGAAGATTCTGAGGTTGAAGAGGTGAAGCAAAAGGGGCTGCAGATGTCGAGGTTTACGCCTTTCTCAGTTTGCGTCATTGGAGGTGTGCCACAACAACGAGATGGGTAAGAATTGTGAATTTAGTTCATTTTTTTCAAAATTTTACATAAATGCAGTTGTAATTTCCCAACTTATTGGCCTCACAGTACGTCTTGCGGAATCATGACCGTTCAATTCATCGAGCATCTCAGTGCTGGGCTTTCGGTGCATAAAATTGACCCGTCGAAGATCAAATATTACCGACTGAAGCTTGCAATAGAGGGGTTAAGGGGGGAGGCATATTTATGAGGTAAATGTCTTCATGTGTGTGAATTGACTAGGGTTTTTATGAGTTTGCATTTGGTCAACTAGGGTTTTTATGAGTTTGTTTATTTATTTAGGAGCTTGTGTCTTGTTGCTGAAAAAATTGATGGATTTGTGTTTAGGAGCTGGTGTGTCATATGTGTAACATGAAACCACTGCAAGAAATTTTCAATAAATTTGGTTTGTTATACCCGAATTGTCTTCTTAATCTGCATGATTGTTCTGGTTTTTATGAGCTTCATTGTGTTCAATTTCAGTTTTACTTAATTGCTGTGTGACGTGGTTGAAATGGGTTTTATCCACCACTTTCTCTACATAAAGTTTTTAAGTTTGTTTAGATTATTAAGAATTAAAATTTTTCTTGTTTGAATATTTCTTTAGCCTGCTGGATTGACACCTGTTATATTGATAGTTTGCACTGATCTGGTTCGTGGTGCAAAGGACAAGAGGCTCCGGGTTAAGGGACCCGTGAGAATGCCAACCAAGGTTTCTGCACATTACCACCAGGAAGTCTCCTTGTGGTGAAGGTATGTTTCACTGTGAAATGTTCTTGTTGTTAACTTATGGCTTTATGGGCAAGGCTTATGGCTTTTATGGCCATTTAGTCAGAGTTTGGAGCTCCCTTGTTTGTGCCAAGTTACATAAGTAAAATTTGTTGCTTATTGTAGTTTATTCATAACTGACCAGTTATTGAAGTACAATGTCTCTGCATTTGCATTTTAAAGGGTTATGTATGTATCTTTAAAATTGTGTTTGTGATTTACAGGTACCAACACATGGGACAGATTTGAGTTGCGTGTCCACAGAGGGTGATTGACCTCTTCAGTTCACCTGATGTTGTCAAGCAAATTACTTCCATTACAATTGAACCTGGTGTGGAAGTGGAGGTTACAATCGCAGACTCTTAAACTGGACCCGTTTTCAGTGTAGCCTTCCTACTTTAAAATGAGCTTGTTTGTTGTGTTCTAATCTTGAATTTAAAGACTTGGTAGTGTCGTTTGCAATTTTCTTGAGCTGTTGTTTTGATATGATTATGCACTCCCATGTTTTGATGTTAAATAGAAGTACTTTAGCGTCGTTTCCTTCCCATTGATGCTCACTGTGGAACGGAGAAATGTTCTCCTGTTATACTTTATTCTGGTTGGATTGAGATTCCGATTGTTGTCGTTGAACCCAAAAAAACCTAAACCTGTTTCATAATTTTTGTTTCTGGAACTCCCATTCATAAACTCTATCTATGTGTGTCATATGTGTGTGCCAGTTGTTTTTGCAGGTCCGTCTCAACCAAGTGTTGATTGCAATATTCTAAAGAAGATGACCATACACTGTTATTTGATGTAGGCATACGTATGAGATGGCTTAGCTTGAATTGGTTTGGTTGTTCCAAGTTGTATGTACACAATCTCAGAGTCAGTACCGAGTTGGTTTACATTTCATGTATTTGTCCGTGGTTTTTTTCCCCCAATATTATGATTATGGAGATGAAGTAAATATTAATGTGGACTTTATAGCATGTTTAGTTTCTTTTATGGCCTTAATTCTGTGAGAGATGCCCTTATGATGTCAAACAAACGTTTTGACATACATGTTTTGAAATAATTGAAATCACACCGTTTACTATTATTATTATTATTATTATTATTTTTGTTTCCTGCTCGGAGAAGAAGCAAAGTGGTTACAAATATGAAAGATTCCGAATCAGTTTTCTTCTGTCAAATTCCGCATGGAGCTAGAGGTCTACGGTACCATCCAATGAGACTTGACAAAAAATTTGTATTTTTCTTCTTACATTTGTCATAGATAAGATTAAATGTAACCACTAATGAACTGATCCCTTTATTGTTATGTTTATTTATTCCAATTGCGTGTGCATCACATGGAAATCTTAGGATTTCTTTACATCAAACTGCCTCTTAAGAGTCATGAGAAGAAGAAGAGGAAGAAGAGAAAACAGAAGGACCTAGCTGGAGCTGACAAGTAATTAAACTAAAGTTCATTTAGTTAAAGTCAGGGGAAGAAAACATGTTTATGGCACCCTAAACCAGGCAAAACACTGGTGTTGGAAGGAGATGTAAAAGGGTTATTGTGGGCCAAGCTTGAATTGATTTTTCTTTCTATTGTATTTGACCCTTCTTTTCAAGCATGCCAAAAATCATCATGGTTTTGTAAGATGTGGTTTGAGCCCAATGAATTTACCGTGGCTCTTGCATTTTTGTACCCAATATTTCAAAGCTGCCTTCTTTTGAAGGACGATTCATTGAGGGACAGAATTACTTTCCTTTTGTGAATATGAATCGATGTGCAACTCCAACTATCATTTCAAAAGGAAACATCAATTCATGGTAATATAAGGATGGATAACAATTGTCCTGTCCGTGATATTTGAATTGAGGATTACTTTGAACGAAATGGAGACTGTTATTAGACCAAATGGCATGACATACGATGTAATAGCAATATTAGGCCAATATACTTCACTGTAGAGGCAATATTAAAGCAAATAAGTACAATACCATAGGGAGATGATCACAATACTTCTCATAGGGTGGCAATATACATACAATATGTATCAATACGAAGGCAATATTAAACAATATACATACAATATGTGTACAATACGAAGGCAATATTAAACAATATACATACAATATGTATACAATACGAAGGCAATAAGCAATATACATGCAATATGTATACAATACCAAGGCAATATTAAGCAATATACACGCAATATAACAGCAATATGAAGTGAATCTACATACAATACACACACATCCAAAAAGTACGACTACATTGACACATGCAAACCAAATCGCCTCCGAACTAACAATCCTATTCGCGAAGGAAAACCGAAGGCACCAAAGATCCATGTAATCGGGTGGATGATGACTGCAGCAGCACTTACCCTACTACAGGCCATGTGAAAAAGATCAATGTCTTGGCTTTCTCCTCGCTGCATGCACGGGCTATGATGAGCCATTCCCTCAGCACCCCTATTCAGCACCTGCCAGACACCAGGTACATCAATTTCCTCCAAGTGTAGTCTGGTGAGATGACCGACGTAATCTCCGACCATTTGAAGCCGTTGTTTGAACATTCAACCATTTCATGCTATATATTCTTCAGATTTGGTGAATTTATCGACGGCAATTTTTCTTTATCTCTCCAATTCAACTTCAACGACTCTAACTCTTTGCTCCGACTGTTTGCTTTTCAAGTTTGCTTCACTTCTCCAGCATATGCTTTGTTCAACGTGTTGGCCAAATTTCCCATAACTTGCCATGAATATCACTTTAGTCTCCCACCAATCTGTTGCCTTAGACAAATATGGGAGGTGTGCTTGACGGCTGCGATTTTGTCAAGCGGATCACTGCTCTCAGCCTCACTTCCAGAGAAGTGGGATCATGATTGTTGAGTCGGAGGTGGAGATGGGAAGGGCACATGTCATGGCTGGTCCCCCGGGTAACTGCCATGCTCGTTTGGAGGGCGTACATCCGACATCTTGAAATATGATGGGGACATTCACACCCAGCGACTGAAGTTTGCATTTGAGTACGACTCATTACCTTTCTGAGGTTGAAGAAGTTGGCTAAGTTGCAATATTGATAGGAAGCTTGAGTATAGTAGGAATGATATTAAGTACATTCGGTATGTAGGTGGTGCATTCAATTGATGGGATTGCACAAAGTAGCCATTAACTCGTTGGCTGTAATTCACAGCAGTACAGCATTACATTAACAACAATAAAAATGGGCTGACAAACGGAAAAAAGCTAACCTTCATGGGAATTGGAAAGTGTGGATTTGAACCCAAACAAGGACTATGTAACTAAGCATTTATTGCGAATTTCAGAAAAGGAAATTGGAACATAGCAAAATAGAAATTAGCAAAAGTGCAAACTTGGAAAATGAGAAATAAGGAAACTTGGAAAATTGGAAATAGAACAAAAGGAAAATTTTACAAAATTGGAAATTGGAAATTGGAAATTTGGAAAATCGGAAATACAAAAATACGAAAATACAAAAAAATGGAAGCTTGGAATTTGGAAAAGTGGAAATAGGAAAAAAGGAAATTAGAAACAGGAAACTAGGAAATAGGATAAAAGGACACTTGGAAATTTGGAAAAAGCCAAAAAGGACACTTCAAAAATTGGGTCATTGGAAAATAAAGACTCTTCGAAAATTGGAAAATTGGAAATTGAACAAAAGGAAACTTGGAAAATAGGCAAAAGGCAAAAAAGGAAACTCTGAAAACATGAAAATTCGAAAAAAGGAAAATTCGAAAAATCGAAATAGGAAATAGGAAAAAAGGACACTTGGAAAATAGGCAAATTCGCAAATTGGAAAATTGAAAATGGATAATTGGAAAATTGGACTATTGGATAACTGGATAATTGGAAATTAGGAAATAAGGCAACTTTGAAAATAGCAAAATTGGAAATACAACAAAAGGAAATTTAGCAAATTGGAAAATTGGAAATAGGAAAAAAGGAAACTTAGAAAATAGGGCAATTGGAAAAAAAGCAAATTGGATAATTGGACAAAAACTGAAAATTGGATAAATGGAAAGGAAACAGGGACACGTGGAAAATAGGCAAATTGGAAACGAATTGAAATTGTGGAAATGGGAAATAAAACAATTACCATATTGGACAATTTTATTTACTTTCTCAATTAGGCAAAGTAGGCAACTTATTTTAATTACATAATGGAAAATAGGAACATTGAAAAGATTGGAAAACTGGAAATAGTATAAAAGGAAACTTGGGAAATTGCAAAATACGAAAATGGGAAATAGGAAAAATAGGCAAAAATAATGAAAAATTGGATGACACATGGAAAATAGGAAAATATGAAAAATGGAAACATGGAAACGAATTGAGATTGCTGAAATGAGAAATAAGACAATAACCATATTGGTCAATTTGAATGAGTTGGTCAATTAGGCAAATAGGCAAATCCCTTATTTGAAATTACATAATGGGAAAATTACCAAGTTCGGAACATCCAAAATAGAAATATATTAGAAAAAGTCATACAGTGAAGTGGGTAATAACTCCCGCCCAATACTATCCCGCCTAAGACTCCCCCAATCCTCCCCGCCATCCCTCCAATCCCTCCCGCCAATTACTCCCCCTCATTCCTCCCGCCAATAACTCTGTCATTTACTCCATGCTGAAAAGGCTGCCTATTTATTAATCAACCTAGCTGAATGGAAGGTGAAAACGGCAATCACATTAACTGCAGCCATTACCTTCCCCATCAGCCTCACTTCCATCCTTTATTTTCCAATTAAGTCATACAGCAGCCTACAATAAATATCGAAGACCATGGACCAACCTCACACCAAACCAAACGCTTTCAATTACTGAAGGAGGGAAGATTGAAACAGAAGGCAAGTCACCCAATTCACTCACTGCAGACTGGTCCATGGCATGCAGCAATGTCGAGGCAATACAATGTTTTGGAAAAATCTCCATGCAGACATAGTTTCAAAAATTGTGGAGGGCCAAGCTAGATGGGGTGTCATAAAAAACCGCACAATTCGCTCTCGTTATCATGCCCGCATGCACTCCTACATATAAAGGCAATGAAAGGAAAAATTGAAATTGCCCCAGCCACTGCAATTAGTATTCAAGGAATCAGAAGAATGGCCAAGTTGAAGCAACAAGAAGTGGAAAGCGGATTTCGAACTATTTCGTAAGTTTGCAAAAAATAGTGGATCCCGGCAGGAAACTGGGACAACATGAATGTGGCCGGGGTCATGAAATTCATGGGTCGTGGTCGCCGCACTTGAAGAGTATGCAACTTCGAATTTGTCAATAGCAGGGAAATGGAACTATGAGGTCGCCTCTTTTTGTATTATGTAACGATGGGGTGGCGTTGTTGTTGTTTTTTTTTTTTTTGTTTGTCGAATGTTTGTTGTATTGTAAGTTTGGAAATAGGATTTTATGGAATGATGATGCCTCTTTTTGTTTTTGTGCGTATACAGTTATCAGTGTCCAGTTGAGTGGCGATATAGCAGCAATAACTATACAATAAACATGCGTATAATGGCAATATTATGTCAATAAGGTGCAATAGAGTAGTGATAGGGTTACAATGATCATATTACAGTACGTAGTCATCAGAATGTTTTTTAAAATTATTTGGTCCAAAAAATACAAAAATACAAAAAATAAAAGTAATTACAACCTGGAAAAAGGATGAATTATACATCCCTTAAAAGACATATGACCTACATTACAGACCTTCAAAATGAATCTATATATATAATGCATGCCTGTAGCATCACATCCCCACCCCCTACCCTTACAGAAACATGACACCCCCAAAACCTCGTGCTCCTTCCTCTTTCAACCCCTAAATTATCCATGGACATGAGCAATCTATTGGGGTTAACATTCGTAATGCTCCCTTCAACAACGATATGTAGTCAAACACATAGGACATTTCACCTTGTATTTGCCCCACATTGCCTATGCATCGGCCGAATTTGTAATCCAAAAGAAGGTATAGTCGGAGTATCACGGTAACTGTGTCATAAAGGAATTCAAAGAACTTGAATGTTTTGGATCCATTGGAATTACATTCCAGGCCCTTTAATTTCGCACTCAAATATAATTAAAATAGCAAACATGGACGTTATACCAGTGCCAATAAAGTACAATTAATGGCAATATGGACGCAATACGCATGCTGTAGTCCAAATGCCACCAAATTCTGCAAATGTACAAAAAGAATTCGCCTCACATTCAACATAACACGAAATAACAACACCACAAATATACACAAGTAACGATTGGAACACAAAGGATCCTATTCCCATACAGTTCAGCCAACACGAAAATCACTATTGTTGTAAGGATGACATTGTCGTATTGGGAAACATCGTGTTTGTACAGTGTTCTTTTTATTGTGGCGCTGCGGAAACCACAACCTGAAGCACTTTCTTCTTCAAATAGGGTTGCCCTACTCACAGTAGGCGAGCAGCTGTGTGGGCTGGATCATTTATCTAATCTTCTTTCGTTGCCTGCGACACTGCAAGACCACCTTGGCAATTGGAGAATGCACGGGCAAGGCAACAACACCGGCTTTCGAGACCAGACTTACAGAGAAATTATGCCATGCCAAATGCCACGTGCACAGAGCTAGAATCAGGGTAAAGAGGAGATACTATGACGTCCAAAGAAAGCATTCCATCGGTTTGTCCGAGTGTCCTAATGACGAGAAGCCTTGAGTAGAAATTTCTTTCAAGAAGGGCGGCCCCAAACTGCAACTACAATGCTGCCCAAGGTAGCTGCTCAAGCTGAAACTTTCTACATGCAAGTGTGTTTCGTCAAAAATCTACGAGGCCATCCATATGACCGTCCAAAACATTAAACTGTGCATTATTCACTTTGACACCAGTACATTCTCGTTGCAGCATCCTCCTCCAACCTGTTCCTCAAGCTGGTTCTCTCCAAAATATGAGGGACACAGGAGGTGTTGTGCACTTCAAAGCCAACTCACGAGTAATCGAGTGCACATTGACACGGAGATTCATACTGTTCCCTATCAAATGAACTACGAGGCAGCGTCCTATATGCAAACTAAGGACTTGAGGTTGATTGACTCCGGCAATATTTGTTGTATTACAATTGTATTTCGGGCGTCTCGCCATGTGAGGTCTCGTAGACCACTTATGCTACCCTAGCCTCTTCAAGATTTGAGGCAGCATGTTCTTTCAGGCTTGATCTGGCAAAATATGACAATCAAATTCAGCAATGGAATAAGATTTGGCGGCGGGCCTGCTCAAAGTGGCATCAAGTATTGGATCAACGGGCTTTTTTTTTTGTGTTCAACTTGCAAGTCGGCAGTTTCACCTGTTCCCCTTCATATGGATAAAAGCATATGTCCAAATGTTGACAGTTTGGAAAAACTATTGTTCACCCACAGCAATTCGTATGACTAACATTAACATTTCGATCAGAAATAATAACGAAGATTGGGAGCACTCACGCAATGGCTTCATGAAGTTTAGGAAGTAAAAACCAATTGCGAGATGCATCGCATCTCGAATCCGCGAATCCCGAAAAGCAAGAGATATATATTTCCGATTAATGCATCGAATGCATTTGCTACAGAACTACACCCCGCTTTGTGACTGGATTTTAAATAGAGAGTGGCATCCCGCAGGCTATCACTGGGCGCATGGAAGAACAAAACCTCAATGCCAGCGTCTCAGAGCCGCGGCATACTTGCTAATACACAGTACAGTGGATTGTTCTCTCAGTTTGGATGTGTGTTTTTGTGGCCAGGAATGCAACGCTCACAATTCATAGGCAATAAGCTGGATAGAATATACTATGCTCTCCTCGCTGATCCTCTATGGAGCAATAGTAGTCTAACGTCCCTTGCTTTTCCCGCATCTTTCGAATAATGGATTCTAAACCAAGGTTGTGGTTTCACAAGATCTCTCATAATGTCACTTGGTGTGTATATTGTCTCGAGAATCCTCAACTTCCTTTTACATGAAGTGGCTACAAGGGCTGCGGTTGCTTGACGATGGTTTCATTATGAACCTCAATCACATTCATGGACAGTTGTACACAACTCACTAATCATGAAGCTGCTATTCTCCAAATCTCGATGCTCGGGACCCGCCAGCGGCATGGACGTTACAAAAACCACAAGCAACCTCTTTGTGCAGAGTAGAATTGCATCCATTAAATTTCAGTGGGGCCCTCTTGCCTCAACGTTAACTCGCGTCAACAAATGCTTTCTTGACTAGGAAAATTTGCCCAACTGTAAGTTTCGGATTCCAATCATCATTGCGAACACACCGCTATCGCAAATAGGCTTCCCATCATTTACACGCGGCTTCATTGTCCCGTTCTGTTCACCTATTTGATTCCAATACTGTTCACGAATGGGTTCAGATTCTCGCTCCTAACGCATTAGTTGGCAGTTGGGCAGATGTGTTCAAGCGCCCAAAATAGGAGGGGCAAGTACACTGACCTTCATTTCTTTTCAGTACCATTATCACCACCATGCATGTCCTCACCACTCGCTAAAATCAATCATATCCATAAAATCTGTCCCTACTTCACCTCCCCATCATTGCCATTTGTATTATTCCAACTTACTTCATTGCTTTCAACAATGGCACTGAAGAACGACCCATCCGACTACTATTTGTCGTGATATGCATACTATCAACTACATCATTTTGTGAGTCCTTTATCTTCTATACTCACCGAGTAAGGGAGCAGTTTTGAAGGTGTTTACCTCAGAATTGTACTTCATAAAAAAATTGACATCATCATCATCCTCAATCTTTATGTCTTCCACTCATTCGAGGGCCACCAAAACTGAGAATTTTAAGCAAACCTTGTCTTCCCGCTGTTTGTATTACAATCTGATGCACACGTTCCAACAGTTCAGCAAATTTGATGGTCCGTGGAACTATTAAGCCTTTTGAGTCCCCTCGTATTTGCACATCTTCTTCGAGGTGACCCATTTTCCATTGTAGCACACGAGAATACAATTGGCTCCATTTCTGACCATGACAAAACAACAGTTCATTAACACAATATAACCACAATAACCATACAATATAACAGCAATATAACAGCAATATAACCAATAACCACAAATATACACACAATATAACAGCAATATATAATGGCAATATACAGCAACATAACAACAATACGACAGTAAAATAAGAGGAACACTGGTGTAACACATCAGAATCACACTATACAAATCTACTACATCAAATGGAAAATCCCAAGTTTCAAGATTCACATATCCAGACCCAATCTAAGTGCAATTGGTACAAACCCTGAATCAGCATGGATATTCAACAAAACCTAACCCAAAGCAATTAAAGCCAAAACAAATTTAACACAAACCCAAACAATCAAAATGTAACCCATTTCACATAATCCCACTGATATTAAAAGAAAATAACCATCAACACTACCTTTTCGAGGTCGGCAATCCACTAGAGCTTCACGGTTGCAAGCAGCTATTCAGAAGACATACCTAAAGGTAGGGGTTCGCGATTCCAAACAGAGAGCAAGACCGATATGGGAGAAACAGACATAACGAATCTAGAGAGAAAGAGCTGCGTATGAGAAAGAGAGCAGACAGAGACAGAGAGTTGTGCTACAGAGAGAGAGAGCCAAGAGAGACAGAGAGCTGCGATAGACATACCAAAGAGAAAGAGAGCTGTGCCAGAGAGAGAGAGAGAGAGAGCTGCGTGAGCTAGAGAGACCAAAATTTATGAACTTGTGCTAAATCAGCAATAGGAGGACAATAAATTTTTATATATTAAAAAAAAAAAAAAAAAAAAAAAAAAAAAAAAAAAAAAAAAAAAAAAAAAAAAAAAAAAAAAAAAAAAAAAAAAAAAAAAAAAAAAAAAAAAAAAAAAAAAAAAAAAAAAAAAAAAAAAAAAAAAAAAAAAAAAAAAAAAAAAAAAAAAAAAAAAAAAAAAAAAAAAAAAAAAAAAAAAAAAAAAAAAAAAAAAAAAAAAAAAAAAAAAAAAAAAAAAAAAAAAAAAAAAAAAAAAAAAAAAAAAAAAAAAAAAAAAAAAAAAAAAAAAAAAAAAAAAAAAAAAAAAAAAAAAAAAAAAAAAAAAAAAAAAAAAAAAAAAAAAAAAAAAAAAAAAAAAAAAAAAAAAAAAAAAAAAAAAAAAAAAAAAAAAAAAAAAAAAAAAAAAAATTTAAGTAAGGAATGGGGTGTTTTGTGAGGAATTTTGGCTAGAGAAAGAGAAAAAGAGAGACAGGGTTCTTCCAGCAGCTACCAGAAGAACAAATTGGAGAAGAAGATGAACAGTGCACGAATCTAAGTTTTGCAAGATAGAGAGAAAAGCTTGCTCTCTGCAGGTTGTGAGTTGTGTTTGTTGGGTAGGGGAAGGCTTAATTTATAGCTGCCGGAAATCACCATTTTTCAAGAAACCCTAATGGCTCCTTCTTACTTTGGCTGAGATTTTCTTCCTTTCTCCTCCCCTTCTCTGACTTCCCTTTCTTGGCAAAGATGGCTTCTGTCTATCTTCATGAATTTAGGAGATTTTGGGGCTCAACATCCCTCTTTCCCGCGGCTACGCAGTGAGGGCTTCCACTCTTAGTTTGCTGTTTTTCTTCCTTTTCTTTCTTCTTCTTTGGCTGAATCTGATGAAGGAAAGGAGGTGCAAATGTATGCTGGTCCAAGGGATGCTTCTGACAGCATGCAGGATGGTATTCATCGGTTCTTTGGATGTCTCTGGCTTGGGACTGGTTTCCAGCAGCTTACTTAAGGAGCCTGCCATCTACTCCTTCACGTGTTCTCTGTTTTTCAAAAAAAGGCTGAAGCTCTTGTGGGCCTTTTTGGGTTTTTCTAAGGGCCAAGATGGCTTTCTAAGCGAATGGGCTTATTGGGCTTGATTTGGGTTTATTATTATTTTTGGTTGGGTTATCTCTTGGCTAGGTTATTTTGCTTGGGCTTTTGGGCTATTTTTTCTCTCTTGTGCCTACCCACATGTTTGGGCCTAAGAAATGGGCCTGAGTCTCGAGGCTCCCAAGCAACCCGAGACTTTCCATTTCTTGGTCCATCAATGGGCCTCATGTTGATTTATCACCATCCATGCCACAACCCACTCAAGCAAGCCCCGGGTCTTTTTTGAGTGGCTTGGGCCCACCTAGGCTTGTAGCGTGGTTGGGTGCGAGATAACGGCATGGCATGTTGCTCGGCATATTTTACCTTATCGCCCTTGGGAAGGATTGTTTTAATTTTTTAGCATGATTATATTTTATCATAGCATGATAATTTGTTTATTTAGCGTGGCGTGTGGGTTATAACTTGCATGCGATAGATCCCTTTTTTCTTTTCCCTTATGGAATATTGTATTGGGCTGATAATTGTTCGGGCCCAATCCATGGATTTTTTGGGCCTCAACATTAGCCCCCTTAATTATAAGGGCCATGAACAGGTGCTGGAATGGGCCGAATAATTAAACCCAACCCAAAAAATCAGATTTGTATTTGCATAGGACTCTTCTTCTTCCCGCGTGCAAAATGACGGCGTGCCATGATTGGTCCCGGTGGTTACTTGCAGTTTCCAACGCCAACTGCCTTCCTCTCCTTATTTTATTATTTTCCTCCCTTTTCTTTCTCTTTTCTTGCATCAGACATCGGTTTCCAAAATTTCCTTCTCCTTTCCACGCTCCAGACCAAAACTTCCCTCTAACTCTCCTCCCTTCGTTCTTCTTCTTTCTTCTCCATAAATTCAAATATACTGAAAGAGTGAAGTCAGGCCAAAATTGTTTACCTCCAGCCGCTGAGAAGAAGACCCAAGTCGAACCCGACCCCGTCGTTCCATCTTCGTTCCAAAGGAGCCCGTTCGTCGCTGCTGGAAAGGTCCTCCTTTGTGCGAATTTTGCCTTCAAATCCCTGGTTTTCTTCTATTTTTGGTGCATCCAACGTCATCCCTTGGAAGATTTAACAAGGTATCCTCTCTTTCTTCCAATTTTCCCTTAGATTGATTGGAGAATTTGTTGGGTTTCTCATACCCATAGATGTTGTCTTTTGTTTTGGCAGCCAAATACCCAAAACCCCTTTTCTACCCATCTTGTTTCCACTGCACCAATAGTGCTCACGGAGTGGGTGCTAGCAAGGAAGGGTCTGCGCCATTGTCTAGGTTTCTTCCTTCGTTGATTTTGCTCGAGCTGCCGGAAAGGTAAATTTTTTTTTCTTTCTTGTTGGCTTGGGTTTCTCCCCCCTTCTTTTCGTTTTTATTTTGCACGGGCTTCTCCTTTTGTGTGTAAAGGGCTGATTTGGCATGACGTGCTTTCCCTTTGTTTTTTTTTGTGCAGGTACACGCATTTTGGGCATAGGTAGGTGCTGGAAACCCTTGACATTTTGCTGCTGGAACCTTCAAACCCTTCAGTCTTCTAACTTAGACTTTGGCAATAACTCTGCTAACTCTGAGTATTTTAGAATAGGTGTAGACTGATGCTTGGCCTAGGCTCTCTTTTTTTTCTTTTCTTGAGAACACATGCTTGATCGATTATGGAATTCTGCGTGTGTTGCCTGTGGAGGAAAATAATTGACAGAGTGCATGTTTTGTACTGCCTGGCTGAATTTTTTATTTTTTATTTTTATTCTGAGAAGGGACTTGCTTGTCCTGCTTGTTGATCACAAAGCGAGACTCTTACTTGTCATGAGCTTGAATTTTAAATTGCATGTTTGCTTGGATAAACTCAACTAGCCACGTATTTTACGTGTGCTGATTCTATTTTGCTTCTTTCCATATTTCTATGCGCAGGTACCCATTATGGCATCCGGTAATCCACCATTTATCATAAGGGATCATCTTTACTCCGTAGATGACAGGTTGAAGAGAGGGAGACCTCCTCCTTTGCTCAAGGGTGCCGACGAGGATGTAATCATTGATGAAGAACCAGCGCCAGAAGCTACTTCAGTGATTGATCCTGCATCCGTATCAAGGTGCTGCATAGAAAGGGGTCTGTTTCCGGCAGTTCCTTTGTTCTTTCAATATCCCTGCAGCATCAGCAAGGGTTGGTCGGAGTGGGTTGATGCTGAACTGAAGAGCCCATCTACCCGTGATATCCTAAGCCGGGCAGGCGTGTTGGAAGCCATCTTTGCTTCTAAGGCTTGCGACATCCATATTGAAGCCAAGACGCTTCGACACTTGGTTAGACGGTGGAGCACTGAGACGCACACTTTTATTTGTTCGTGGGGAGAGTTCACTCCCACGCTTGAGGATGTAGCTAATATTTTCCATCTCCCACTTTGCGGCAGCCAAGACCCTTTCCATATTGCATTAACCCCGGAAGATGGGCTAAAGCTTGAAACTTTGCGGAAGGGTGCTCCGACCTCTCCTAGTACCTCTCTGAGATTCAGTAATTGGATTCAGTTTTTCGGGAACAGTGATCGAGACGAGCCGTGTCGCCTTGCTGCGTTCGTGTCCTTGTGGCTCGGGAGGTTCCTCTTTTGTGATTTTTCTCAAGACTGCTTGCATGGGAGAGTGTTTCCGTTGGCTTTGGCAATAGCACGAGGTAGCATGATCCCTTTAGCCCCCATGTTCTTGGGGCACTTATATCGCTTGCTTGACCAGATTCAATTTCTTGAGAAGGGGGCGGCCGGAACCATGGCTGTGGAGACTTTTGTAAATTCCAGTTTTCTGCAGATCTTTTTATGGGAACGCTTCAAAGGGATAGAGGTATCTCCACTCCCTTATTCAAAGGCTGAGTCACTGGTTGCTTCGGACGAGGATTCCTACGTGCCGGGTAGTCTTCCTCTGATCTGTAGATGGTTCCGTCGCATGCAACGGAAGGGCCAAAATTTTTTAGAGCTGCTGGACGATGTTGAGCAATTTATTTTTCGCCCCTATTGTGCCTCATCAGAGGGCTTTAGAAGTATGCCCCTTCTATGCTGATTCTGCTGCTTTAATGGAGGCCCTGGCCATGCCAACACAAGGTTGTCGGTTACGCAGAGAGGCATTGTTGAGTGCCGCATGCCTCCCTCTGCCCACATTCGGTGATGACCACTTGGAGACTTCTGTGCATTATTCCCCTTACCGGGTTAGACGACAGCTTGGGTTTGACCAAGGTGTGCCCTCTCGTCCCAACCATGGAGATTCCTTGAGCTTGCACAGGGTTTTCTGGACTGGTGACAGCGTGCCGGGAGACGGCAGGCCTCTTGCCCTTGCTCTGGCCAGCCGGAAGCGCGTTGGTGGTCTCTCAAAGGCCTACCAAAATTATTGGAACCGCTGCTTTGCCTCGTTCAGCCGATTCCATGCTGCCCATTGTGATAGCTTGATTCCCACCGTCATTCATCATGCCCGTTTAGTGTCGGAAGAGAAAGCCATTTCCTTGAGCGAGAAGCGAAATCTGCCCTTTATCTCCAAGAGTGGAGAAATTGTTGGTGATTTTTCGAAGCTAAAGCGGAAGTTGGAAAAGTCGGGTTCTCATAGTGCCGGGAAGAGTGTTGCACATGGGAAACGGAAGCGTGAGGAAAGCTGCAGCGCCGAGAAAAGGCAAGCTGTGAAAGAACCGAAAAGGTTCATCCCCAAGGTAGCGGCAGGTGGTCCTCCCAGCTCAAGAAAGGTTGCCTTGCCCGAGTCCTTACAGCAGCAGCCTACAGCTTCCGGCAGCAGCGAGCGAGCAGCTCTAAAGCTTCATCTCCTCACAGTAAGTATTGCTATTTGTTTGCTCCCTTTGTTCCCCGCTCTTTGCGTATATATAAGTATCCCTTTCATCTTATTTTGCAGGTACTTCCCAAAGTAAAGGCAAGGGTAAGGGGTTTTCCGTGACCCCGAAACGTCGAAGCATGCGTATTCTTGAAACGCGGTTTGCTAATACCCGAAAGAATAAGGGTGAAGACTCGGGACCCAAAGTAGTGGTGACGGTTGATGATAACAGTGATGATGATAGTGATGGCGATGGCGCTGCGGGAACTGAGGCTAACATTCATGAGCAAGAGAGTGCTCGCGATACGAGTGGCATGGACGAGGACTTTGATGAAGGCCAATACGATAGTCACGACGAAGACACCTATCCGGCTTTCGGCACTAGCTTGGGGGAGTTCGATGACTCAGATACGACTCCCTGCTTTGACTGGCGATCATGGACAGCGTGTCGATATTGAACTGGTATCAAATATCCCTCTTGCTTGTTTTGCTTTGGAATATTGACATTGCATGCTGCCCGTTGTGTCCTCT
The DNA here is from genome assembly GCA_903112645.1 of Prunus armeniaca. Taxonomy (NCBI): domain Eukaryota; kingdom Viridiplantae; phylum Streptophyta; class Magnoliopsida; order Rosales; family Rosaceae; genus Prunus; species Prunus armeniaca. Next base: position 17,624,564 of record CAEKDK010000006.1, read on the forward strand.
AGCTCATACTCCGTCTTTCTTCTGCAGGTCGTGCCCGCCATTGAAGGCACGATAGGTGCTTCATCGGAGGCTGATTTTGCCCTTCCCACTACTGTCGCTGAAGTTGTCCTGAGCCTTCCGGCAGTGCAACCTCCTCCTTCTCCTGACCCATGTACCTCTGACATGGCTGCTGATGCCTCTCCACTACTTCCAACAGTTCCTCCTCCTATTTCTCCAATTCCGAACGTACCTGCCATAGCTTCCGGCACTGCTCTACTTCTTCCAGCAGCACATCCCCTTACTCTCCCAATCTCGAGCACACCTGACATAGCTTCCGGCACCACTCCACCTCTTCCAGCAGCACATCTCTGTGATAAGAATGTTGGTGCTTTTATCGCAGGTTCCTCAAAAGGGCCTTCATTCGAGAAAGGCATGTCTTGGCAAGATTGGGAGAATTCCTACACGGCATTCAAAGCCTTCTTTGATGGTGGTGTCACCATTCTTAGATCCATTGATGAACTTCTTCCGCTTTGCCACAGATTCGATGGTTATGCAACATTCCAAGGCGCCCTTGTGTATCCAGAGACGGTTGGAGCCTTGAAAAAGTTCATGGACAAATACGGGAGTTTGCTGGAAGCTACAGATGTCACCTCCTCTTTCTCAAGGGGTACTGCCCTTCGAGCGCTTGGCTTAGTACTTCATGGGATGGACACCATGCAACTCCTTGATATTACAGATCATAAACTGCTCTGTTGGCGAGATGCAATATGCGAGGCCATGATTCTGGGCTTTCCTGTGGAATTTCTCCTTAAACTCGTGAAGAGCTTAGCACGTGCCGTTTTTGGAGCACGGGCCATTCGTAGTATGCAATTATCGCATGATTCCGATGAAGTAAAAGCCGCTGCAGACGCCTTGAATATTAAACAGCAAGAGTTGGAAAACCAGCGCCGGGAGATGCATGCCCTTCTTCTTGCTAAGGGAGTTTCTGTTGACAGCGCTGAGTGCGTGACGGAGGCAGCAGCCAGATTATCTCCTGGGGCTTCCTTTGTTCTTTTCGGACATTCCCCATAGCCTACAGGTACTCAGCTCATCCATTATATTTTTTTATATTACGTATTCCAGCAGCAGCTATTTTTTGACACACATTTTCTTTTATCTTTTGCAGATTGCCCATCCTTGGCTTAGTGACCATTTAGCTTGGCTCGTGATCCTGCTTTTCTTCGTGACTTAAGGGCGCGTGAACCTTCAGCAGATGCAGCTTTATTTTGCTTTGTTTGTAGTGTTGTTTTTTTTTCTTTTGAGACTCTAACGACTACGTCGTTATGCCTTTGTAATTTTGATATTAAACTACCGAAGCTTGTATGAATTTCTGAATGCTTGAGGCATGTTGCATATTTCCGGTGTAGATATGTATATATACTGCTTTGTTGGCCAGAATTGTCTTTATGGACTGCTTGACATTTTGACAGGTTGGATATCATTGAAAACAGGGTATATGCTGTCAAATTTTTTTTTAGAAACCGAGTCTTCGAAAGCTTCTTTTGCATGGCTTATCTAGATTCTAAGCTTGACAAAATAGCTTCCCACCTTTCCCAAAGGGTCGAACCAACATGTGCATGATTTCTAGCCGAGCTCTATAAAGCTTCCAGGTGTTATATCGTATCGTTCCAGCATCTCAGAATTGCATGTTTCTATGCCTTATGCTATTAATTTTTTTTTTTTTGCTTAAGCGTGATGCTTGGGGACCCCATCTAAATGACTTTGCCCGGCATGTTTTACTGCTAAGTAGCATGTTTATATATATATATATATATATATGGAAAATTTGATAAAGGGTTAATAATAGTAAAGTTTTGGAGACACAATATATATTTTTCAAAATATTCCTTCATTTTCATTGCAAAAGCCCTTGCTACCATAATGGTGCATCATACAAAAGTGTCTTTTTTTTCAAAACGTGAAAATAAGACAGAAGGAGTTTATTTTTTTTTGACAGAGAGAGAATACAAAAGTACTAGGCATAAAGTTAACTTAGCAGTAATAGAGCTTGAGCCACTTCCCATTGACGGGGTCGGTTAGCGTGCCTTCTTTGACAGAGACCAAGCGATAATAGCCGCTGCTGTGAACCTCTTTGACTGCAAACGGGCCTTCCCATTGTGGCGCAAACTTGGAAGGTCCCGACACTTGTCTTCTCACATGCTCCGCAACTTTTAGCACGAGGTCTCCTTGCTTGAAGGCGCGAGGCTTGACTGTCCTGTTATAGGCTTGAGCTACGGTTCTGTGGTACAATGCTGTCTTCTTTTCGGCTACCGCTCTTTTTTCATCCAAAGCTTCAAGGTCCAGCAGGCGCCATTCCGAGCATGACTTTGTATCCCATTCGAGGTCGTTAACAGCTGCTGTTCTGGCAGTGGGGATGGTAATCTCTACTGGTGAAATGGCATCGGACCCGTACACGAGTGAATATGGCGAGAAACCTGTGGCACTTCTTGAAGAGGTGCGGTAGGCCCATAAAGCATCCGGCAGGTGAACACTCCAACCTCCTTCATACTCATAAACCATTTTGCTTAGGATCCTCAATAAAGTCTTGTTTGTGGCTTCCGCTTGACCATTTCCTTGTGGATAATAAGGCGTGGAGCGGCGATGCTTGATACCATAACCACTAAGTGTCGAGCTTACTTGCTTATTGACAAACGGGGTGCCATTGTCAGTGACAATCTTGTATGGGATCCCAAATCTGCATACAATATTTTCACGGATGAAATTGGCAACGGCAGCTCCCGTGGCCTTCCGCAAGGGAACCGCTTCTACCCACTTTGTAAAATATTCGGTGGCCGTGATGATCCATATGTAGCTGTCGGATGGTGGATGAATAGTCCCGATCAAATCAAGCCCCCAAGTATGGAAGGGCCAAGGGGTGCGCATGTCTTGCAGCAGCGTGGGAGGCTTATGACTTAAATTGGCATGAACTTGACATGTGTGACACCTCTTCACAAAGTCGTATGCATCATTCTTCATTGTAGGCCAATAATACCCAACACTCAGCAGCTGCCGGTAAAGCTTCTTCATTCCTTGGTGTTCACCACATTCTCCAGCATGAATTTCTTGCATGACTTGCTGTGCCTCTGACTTTCCCAAGCATTTTAATGGCTCACCATTAAACCCCTTACGGTAAAGAGTTGACCCATCTATGAAGTATCTTTTCATTGTCCTTTTGAGCTTGCGTGCATGCTTGGGATTGGTTGGCAAGACTCCATTGATGAAGGATGCCAAGTATGGAGCCCTCCAATCCTCCGCAAATGAGACGGTGAATGATTCCTCGGTGGAAGGTATTTTTGCACACTTGGGACAATTGGCTTGTATTTCAGCTGCTTGTTTCCTCATTTCTGGCCAGTAATAACCCTTGCGCTGCAGGCGCCGGTACAGGCTGATTATTGGCTCCAAATTGCAAGTGACCTCATGTACCTCTTGAAGCTTCTCCTGTGCTTCTGTTATCCCTATGCAGCGTGTCAAAATACCTCCCGGAAGGCGTCTGTACAATTCCCCAAAGATGATCGCATAATCCTTCAATTCTTTGATGTTGCTTCCTTTGCCTATTTTTTCTTTCACAAGCTTCCTCCAGTCATCCTCTTCCAGCTGCTCCTCTTGAGCCATTGCTTCAACAACTGGTATGTCCTTCTTGATTACTGCAATATTGGGCTGTTCGTCAATAAATGAGAGCCTCGACCCCAAAGTGGCCAACGCATCAGCATATCTATTGGTGACTCCCGGGATATGTTCCAACACAACTTGTTTGAACGAACGAACAAGCCTTTCAGCAGCTGTACGATATGGTGCCAATGCTGGTTCCTTCACGGCGAAATTTCCTTGTAATTGACTCAGCACCAAGTTTGAATCCCCAATAATTTTAATTCTTTTCGACACCCATTTCCCTTGCTGTAGACATCCCTGCAATAAAAGCTTCGTACTCTGCCGTATTATTCGTGCATGGGAAATTTAGCTTAAACGAGAGGGCCGTAGCTTGCCCCTCGGGATTGACAAGCACCACACCTGCCCCTCCACTCTTTGATGTAGAAGACCCATCGAAGTAGAGGGTCCATGGTTCTGCCTCCGTGACAACAGCAACCATTTCCGGCAGCTCCCCCAGAACTTCCTTAGAGATTGTTGATTCTTCAACTTCGGGAAATAGAGCCAACATGTCAATAACAGCCTGCCCTTTGATGGCTTTTGGAGTGGTGCAGGTGATATCGAACTCGGACAGCTGTAGCAACCAACGTGCAAGGCGCCCGGATAATATTGGCCTTGTAAGCAAATATCTTACGGGATCAGACTTCACCATGAGATGTAGCTTGTGAGCAAGGAAGTAATGCCGCAAGCGCTGTGCAGCATAGACAAGAGCAAGGCACAAAAGTTCAGTTTTCGGATATCTTACTTCAGACCCCCTTAGTTGCCTACTTACGTAATAAATAGGACTTTCTTCCCCACTATGATCATCTTGAGCAAGTAAGGCCCCAACCGCTGTGTTTGTTGCAGCCAAATAAAGCTTGAGAGGCAGCCCCGGAATAGGTGCTTTCATAGTGGGCAGCTTGGCGATTATTTGTTGCACCTTCTTGTAAGCTTCTTGGCACTTCTCACTCCATTCATACCTCTTGCCTTTCTTGAGCAATGGAGTAAAAGCACTCATGGTGGCAGCAAGACCTGGGATAAAGCGCCGAATATACGATAATCTTCCCATAAAGCTTTTCAATTCTTTTGGGCTTTTAGGCGGTGCAAGAGAATTTATGGCTTTAGTCTTTTCTGGATCCACGTCTATGCCACGCTGGTGTACTTGAAACCCCAAGAATTTACCAGATGAAACCCCGAACGCACACTTCTTTGGATTCATCTTCAAACTGTACAGCCGACACCTTTCCAGCACTCTTCTTAAAACTTCTTGATGGCCTTCTCTGGTTTTGGACTTCACCACAAGGTCATCCACATAATCTTCACTTCTTTTCCCATCATGTCGTGAAACACCGCTGTCATAGCTCTTTGGTAGGTGGCGCCAGCATTTTTGAGGCCGAATGGCATGACCGTATAATAAAAATTCCCATACGGTGTTCGAAAGGCTGTCTTTTCAGCATCCTTGGGAGACATCTTGATCTGATTGTAGCCACTAAACCCATCCATGAATGACAACAAGCCTTGACCCGAGGTCGAATCAATTAAGATATCCATGTTTGGCAGCGGGAACTCATCCTTTGGGCAAGCTCGGTTGAGATCTCGATAATCCGTGCATATTCTGATCACACCGGTTTTCTTCTTCACAGGGACAATATTTGCTAGCCACGTAGGATGCTTGATTGGTTTAATAAATCCGGCAGCTAACAACTTTTCAATTTCTACCTTGATTTGCTTCTCAACTTCAGGATGAAAATTCCTTCTTGCCTGCACGACAGGTTTTGTACCAAGCTCAATATTCAGAGTATGACTTACTAAGCTTGGGTTCAGACCAGGCATTTCCTCATAGCTCCAAGCGAACACATCTCGAAATTCCTTTAGCAAAGATATCAAGGCCGCCCTCTCCTCATTTGTTAAATGAACACTTATGGAAATGGGCCTCGGGGCAGAGGGATCCTCACTCAAATCAATTGTTTCCAGCTGCTCAGCTACTGCTGACGATCCATCTTGCATGTGTCTGGGTGCTGCCATTGGCTCCTGGAAAGCACAAGGCAAGGGTGCCTTGTCGTTGGAACTCCCACAGCTATTTGTTTGCATTACTTTTCCTCCATACTCGGGGCTTTCCCGTAAGACACGGTCAAGCCCCCAACCCCGTCATAAGCGGTACACGATACGTCCATCGGGCAGCGTCACCTTTGAGCATTGGGGATGATCATAGGCATGGTTGTTGACTTCCGAGTGCCTCTTTCTCTCTCGATCGACAATGGTGATGAGCTCCTCATTGCTTAAATCACGAATTTCAGTCCATGAAGGAAGGTAGGTCCCGAAATCCTTGGATGGATTGCTTCCAGCACCTGTGCATTCAGTGTAGAACTCTGCTTCAGAGTAGTGAGCTTCATCTTTGTTGAAAGGTGCTTGGTTTCCAGGTATGCGTAGCGGCCTCAGCCCAATCCTTCCTTTTACGCATTGATGATAGGTAGAGACCACAAGCTTATGCTTGTTGAGCCATGGCCTTCCAAGCAAAGCATGGTAAGCCACATCCACATCCACGACATAGAACTTAGTAAGTGACCGAATTGGCCCAACCTTCAAGTGTACTTGTAGATGCCCGACTGTGACCTCACTCTTATTCCCGAAACCACTGATGTTTGTTTGTGATTGGACAATTTTGGACAATGGGATACCAGCTGCCGTAAGCACAGACAGAGGTAATATGTTGACAGAGGAACCCGTGTCCACCAAAGCTCTTCTTATGAACACATCATTGATCTGTCCCTCCAAGTAAAGCGGCCTCCTATGGTCCGGGTATGGAACTTCCATGTCTTCGTCCGTAAAGACAATAGCATTGTCATTTCCCAAGAATGACCTTTGTGGTTGAGTTGTAAAGCATTGAGAATTAGACTCCTCAGAGATATTCATCAAGGCTACAGCAGCTGCTTCCCTTGCTTGCGGCCCGAAGCCAAGTTGGTCAAAGAGTGATTTGAACTTTGGGTTTCTTTGAAGGACCTGTGAAGCTGTGGGCCCCTGTTTCATGCTTAAATAACGTTCCATCACACTTGTTTCAGCTTCCGTGATATTATGAAATGTCACGGCAGCTGCTTCCTGCTGCTCCGATAAAGCCCCCGAGTAGCGTTCTTCCGGCATGTCCAAACAAAAATTTCGCTGCCCTGAGTTGTCACCCCATCCATCAGCGAGTGGCCATGGTGTGTTGTAACTTGAAGGCCTCGAATATTTACACCAATATGCCTTTTCCATGTTTCCGCAAGGTTCCCATATGGCTTCCGGCGGCTTTGGGTCATTCCTCCAAGGGTGGCACAATTCATCATCATCAAGCAAATCATCAGAACATGTAATGACAGCGGCTACCTCCTTTCCCCTTCGTTTTGGCAAGGGGTCTTCATCAATGGTTTGCTTCCTAGAGGGAAGTTCAAGGACTCCCTCATGTATTTTGGCGTGTAAAATCCTCCTCAGGCTCTGACAGGCAGTGGTTGGATGCCCCACAAATTGATGATAACGGCAGTACCTAGGATCATTCTTTTCCTCTCGAGTAGGAACCTTGTAGGGTCTGACAGGTTTGATTACGCCATCAGCAATCATTGTGTCAAGGATAGCATGAAATTCTTCATCTTTGCATGGTAGTGGTGGATACGTCTCTCTATCCTTGCGTTTGCGTGAATTGTAGTCGCTGGATGGCTTGTCATCTATTGCTAATGTCTGATGCGCTTCCTTCTTCTCATTTCTCCAAGTCCTTTGTCCTGGTGGCCTGACGGACATGCTCGTCTTCCTCACAGCTTCCAGCAGCCGAGAAAATTGACTAATGCCAATATTCTCCAAATACACTCTATAATCTGCCACGATATTGCTGATGCAAATTTCAACAAGCGCCTCCTCGTCTTTCTCATCATAGCAATCCAATGCCAGGTCCCGGAACCTGCGTACAAAGTCCACGGGATCCTCACCATGCTTTTGGCGGGTGTTGTTGAGTTGAGTGGTGGTGACTCGTTCTTCATGCTGGAAATACTTCTTACAGAACCTGCTTGCCAGACTTTCCCAGGAATGAATAGAGCCTGGTGCCAACGTTGTATACCATGTGTAAGCACGATCGGTGAGACTCTTTGAAAATTCTCTAAGTCGAAGATTATGATCACCAGCATACGGTCCCAAGGCATCGATGAAGCGATTGACATGCTCCTTCGGGCTCCCCTTTCGTCCATCAAAGAGGACAAAGGTCGGTGCTTCATAGCCTTTAGGATATGGCTGCTGGAGTAAGCTTGATGGATACGGCGGCTGAGGAAGATACTTCCAATCTTCCTGACTTCGACTCAGCTCCTTTTCCAGCATGGCAACAACGTCCTCCTGAGTGACAAAAGATGGTCCCTTCTGCTCAGACTCCTTTCCGGCAGCAGCAGATTCCTCCTGTGGGTGCTTCTCATTCACTTCACTTGGCTTTGGAGCCGAATTTTTGAGTTCTTTTATCATCTCTGCCATCTCCCTCTGGGTGTCACCCATAGCACGAATGGCTGCAACAAGATCTGTGAGGGTAAAAGTTCCCTCACTTGCACGTTCTTCTTCTCTAGAAGAGGCATGTTGCCTTGACTCTGAGTCAGCATGGCTTGGCCCATCCTGGGAAGTTATGTTGTTGCTTCTGGTCTTCTTTCTTGGAGGCATTGATGAAGATAATGGCTTAATCCCCAGCAGAGTCGCCAATTTATGTAGGGGACTTTTTCTTCCTGCAGCTAACGGGCTGGGCTGCTGCAAAAGGTGGACTGAGGAGATTGCCCCTTTTCGTTTAGGTTCGAAAATTAAGCCTCAAAATACCTCGAAAGGGCAGCGAAACCTTAGGAGATATTTTGAGTAATCTTCACCAATGAGAATAATAGTGACTTACAGATAATTTTGGCATGCTTTCAGATGGTTTTTAGGCTCAGCATGAGTGGCATGAGGCATGGAGAGCAAAACCAACATGGGTTTAGCACTAAGAGAGAAATTAGGCTTGGTTTATGAGGAATGAAAGCGTTTAAGTAAGGAATGGGGTGTTTTTGTGAGGATTTTGGCTAGAGAAAGAGAAAAAGAGAGACAGGGTTCTTCCAGCAGCTACCAGAAGAACAAATTGGAGAAGAAGATGAACAGTGCACGAATCTAAGTTTTGCAAGATAGAGAGAAAAGCTTGCTCTCTGCAGGTTGTGAGTTGTGTTTGTTGGGTAGGGGAAGGCTCAATTTATAGCTGCCGGAAATCACCATTTTTCAAGAAACCCTAATGGCTCCTTCTTACTTTGGCTGAGATTTTCTTCCTTTCTCCTCCCCTTCTCTGACTTCCCTTTCTTGGCAAAGATGGCTTCTGTCTATCTTCATGAATTTAGGAGATTTTGGGGGCTCAACATCCCTCTTTCCCGCGGCTGTGCAATGAGGGCTTCCACTCTTAGTTTGCTGTTTTTCTTCCTTTTCTTTCCTCTTCCTTGGCTGAATCTGATGAAGGAAAGGAGGTGCAAATGTATGCTGGTCCAAGGGATGCTTCTGACAGCATGCAGGATGGTATTCATCGGTTCTTTGGATGTCTCTGGCTTGGGACTGGTTTCCAGCAGCTTACTTAAGGAGCCTGCCATCTACTCCTCACGTGTTCTCTGTTTTTCAAAAAAGGCTGAAGCTCTTGTGGGCCTTTTTTTGGGTTTTTCTAAGGGCCAAGATGGCTTTCTAAGCAAATGGGCTTATTGGGCTTGATTTGGGCTTATTATTATTTTTGGTTGGGTTATCTCTTGGCTAGGTTATTTTGCTTGGGCTTTTGGGCTATTTTTCTCTCTTGTGCTTACCCACATGTTTGGACCTAAGAAATGGGCTTGAGTCTCGAGGCTCCCAAGCAACCCGAGACTTTCCATTTCTTGGTCCATCAATGGGCCTCATGTTGATTTATTACCATCCATGCCACAACCCACTCAAGCAAGCCCCGGGTCTTTTTTGAGTGGCTTGGGCCCACCTAGGCTTGTAGCGTGGTTGGGTGCGAGATAACGGCACGGCATGTTGCTCGGCATATTTTACTTTATCGCCCTTTTGGAAGGATTGTTTTAATTTTTTAGCATGATTATATTTTATCATAGCATGATAATTTGTTTATTTAGCGTGGCGTGTGGGTTATAACTTGCATGCGATAGATCCCTTTTTTCTTTTCCCTTATGAAATATTGTATTGGGCTGATAATTGTTCGGGCCCAATCCATGGATTTTTTGGGCCTCAACAGGTTTCAATTGCATTTTGTGTTTTTGTTGTAAAAGAATTGTGGGTATGTTTTCTTTGAACTAAATTGTATTTGGGTTTTTGTTTATGCAGGAGATTTTCTCCAGTTGGACTCACAAAACAGAACATATTCAAAGAATTCATGCAACCACTGGGTTGCCATTTAGCTCAATGCTTTTCTTTGATGATGAGGATAGGAATATTCAAACGGTAATTTATCTGTCCCCTTGTGCAGCCCTCATATTCACATCTAGAACCCATTTAAGATTGATTATGTTAGGTACATTGGAATGAAATGATTTGGATTTTGAGTTTTGAGTTTTGACAATATAATGTCATGTTTTGTGTTTGAAATGATTAGATACTATGAGTCATTTGAAATTCATGTCTTTATTCTTTTTCCTTATCCTTATTCATAGCCCTATCAAGAAATTCATCTATATAATGTAAATTAAATTAATCCTCTTTCAACACGGACCCTTAATAAAGATAACTATAATTCGATCCATGCTAAGTGTGTTACATTACATGATATTTGCAGGTATCCAAAATGGGTGTGACAAGCATTTTAGTTGGTAATGGGGTGAACCTTGGAGCTTTGAGGCAGGGATTGTTGGAATTCTCTCGAAAGTCAGCTTCATCTAGCCGGAGGTAGTTGAGTTAGTTTGCCCCCCATTTCGGAACTGTAATGCTTAGTGGTATATGTAGTTGCTATTGTTAATTCATACGAATGAGAATGTGATGTATTGTAGCTCAAATACGAAGTTTATACATGCTTGTGTGCCACCAAATGTAACTATCATTCATAGTGCCTCAGATACATTCATTCAACTCATTGACTTGTCCTTGGCTAAATGGTACCAGATTCTTATACAGTAAGTTGGAAGAATTCATTTATGTTATCTGCTTTGAAAGTTATGGTGCAGATTGTCTGTCTTTTAGATTTTATGACAGTTGATGTTGTTGAGGTCCAGCATTTTATCTTGTCTCTCTTGTATCTTGCTAGTTATTCAAAATAATGATCGATTTGGAACTCTGCGTAGGATGTTATAAAACGTGCAGGTAAGGATATCTATTCTTGCAGAAAAGATGCATTCTGCTATATTCTCACCAAGTAAGAGAATTTTTACATCAAATGTATTCAGGACTTCTTTGCATACTTGTTTTGATAAAAAGACAGGTAAACTCCTGAACATCTTCCCATTCTTTTTTTGCTCGATTTTACTAAGACCAGACCCCAACTGATTACATTTGGTTTAGCATTTCAACACATAAATTAACCTTCAAGATTGATACTTCCAGTTAACTGGTGTAATTAACACCAGAACAGTAAGAATTGTAACAGGCACATGTAACGCACATGCTTTTGATCTTCCGGAAATGCTCTCAAATACCACTATTCATGTAGCAAAGTCCTTAAATAGTACTATTATTGTGGCAAATTGACAATATCGATAGTATTGACACAATATTGATAATTTATTTATGTCATATTAAAATATTTCATGTCGAAGTAATGGAACAATATCTACGGTATCTATATCTATAATGGGACTTCAGTTTTAATGCTATTTCAATATTCAAGAGCATTTCCCTTGATCTTTTCTAATTGAGGTATCTTGCATGCACGTGTAATGCATCCATATGAGAGCAAAAGTAATTCAATGTTTGGCTAAGGAAAATCATCTCAGAGATTCAGTGTTCAGAATGCACCATTGTTGAAGTTGATATATTCAAAAGTTTTGAAGAAGAAAAATATATATATGTTTTCCGGAAGGAAAGAATTCGCAACATAACCTTAAAAATTGAAGAGACATTAGCTGAAGCATATAAGCAAACTAAAATTACTTGCTTACAAGGAGAAATCAAATTTGTGGAACTTGTTCTAGTCATAAACGAATTACTTACACGCATAGGGATAAACATACACAAGCTAAAAAATCCATGGTTAATAATTGATGTTCTGAATCATATATTGGTTACAAGCTAATTGTTGAGGTCTCTAAATGGAGATCTTCTGTCAGAAATTGCTTCAGATATCTTCATCACGGTAGGCGTACAAACATTCTCTTGTTCTGGATCAACAAGCTCATCATTCCATTTTAAATCCATTCTGGAACCTTTGTTGTCAAAAGAGAGCATTATCTTATCCAACATGCTCGTCAGTTGTTTATCTGTACTGGAGAACTCGCCGATCTTATCACCCAGCCCTCCAATAAACACCAATAAGTTTTCCTTTTCTGATGACAACTTAATGACATCTTCAAGTAAATTTCTTCTTTCACTTTTTAGCTCCTCAATCAAGGCATCTGAGTTTATCAGCTTTGTCTTCATTTGATTAGTCAGTCTCTTCACTTCTAGCTCTTTTGTTTCCAGTTCAGCTTCAGCCTCCAATGCTTGTTGTTTTGACTCACACAAGGATGTTTGCTGTGATTCCAGTTTCTGCTGTATATTACAGATTTCCTCCTCAAGTTCCAGAGCCATCAACTTCCTTTCTTCAATTTCAAGTGCAGCCATAACCTCAGCAGCAGTGATTTTCTCCCAAGCTTCGTGGATCAGATCAATTTCTGCCTGTTTCTCAGCTAGCTGTGAAGAGAAAGAATCTAATGAGCAATTAAACTTATGTTCCAAGGACTCCACAAGCTGCATGAGATCATTCACTCTCTGGTATTTCTGTTCTACACGTTGGATGAGCTTCTCTTTCTCATGCTCAAATGTTCTCTCTGCATCAATTTGTGCCATCACAGCACCTGTGAATTCTATCCTCAATGATTCTTGCTCTAGCCAGCTAATCTCTTTCTCCAGTTGCTCTAAGGTCTTGTCCTTCTCTCTAGCGATTTGGAGAAATATTGAATTCTCTGATTCAAAAGACATTTCTGTCTCTGTCTTTACAGAATTAGCGTCCTTTGTATCTAACCTCTCAAGCTTCTGCTCCAGTAACACAATCTTCTGCTGGAGGTTATCTATTATTTTGTCTTTCTCTTCAAAAATACAAAAAAGACCATTTTTCTGTTGCTTGATGGTTTCCCCGACATCTACCTGTGCAAGAAGAGAAGCTTCCAACTCTTTACGCATTCCAAGACTTACTTCAAGATCACTTCTTAAGCGCTCTGCAATCGATTTCCATATTTCCAATTCAAATTCAATTTCATTTCCTTCACAGATTTTCTCAGCCAACTCAGTATTTGTTCTCTCTAAGGCATCATTAACTTCTCTAAGTTCCCTTTTAAGAATGCTTTCCATCTGTAAAACTTGCTGATTCAAGCGAAGTTCATCCTTTTCACACTCTTCTTTGACACCTGTCTGTACTGTTGTAAGAACAGCATTCTTCCTTTCCAGCTGCTGCATCAGTTGAGAAATATTTTTTTCTTTCTCTTTTTCACGCAGATCCATTTCAAACTTACCATTCACAATCTTTAGTTGAGCCTCAGAAATTCCAAGTTTTAAAACCAATAACATGACAGAAAGCTCCTCATTTTCCAACTTCAGCTGCATACTTAGAGAATGACAGGCTTCCAACTCCATCTTGAGCTCTTTTATCGTTCCATCTTTATACTCTAGCTCAGACAAATAGTTTCTCACATCACTTGTCATCTTTTCTAGTTGAGAGTTCCATTCAGCTCCTTTGGCCTCATTTGTTGTACTGTCCCTGTGCATCTGCTCCATTTCCATCCTGAGTTCTTTTAAGGCAGCATCTCTACTCTCTAACTCAGATCTAGAGTTGTTCAGCTCCACTCTCATTTTTTCCAGTTGAGAGCTACATTCATATTCTTTGGCCTTAAGATTTGATGTGCAGTCTCTGAGCATCTGTTCCAGTTCCATCCTGAGCCCACTTATTGCTGCATCTTTACTCCCTAACTCCGACTTATGTTTGTTCAATTCCCCTGTCATACTTTCCAGTCGAGAGCTCCATTCAGCTTCTTTCACCCTATGACTTGCAATACAATCTCTGTGCATCTGCTCCAGACTTTTGAGCTTGTTTCGCAGCTTTGCGAGAGAAGGTGAACCTGGTGCTGCTTGGATTTGGGCTTCCTGCAGTTCTTTGAGAGAAATTCGCAACTCCTGATTTTCTTGCTGCAGCTTCCCTGTCTGATATTCCATTTCTTTATAAAATGTCTCTTTGGTGCTTAGAGACTGTCTTAGAGATGCAATTTGTTTGTCCCTCTGAGCAGTCAAGCATTCCAGTTGCGATTTGGCATCCTCGCGCTCAGAAAAGACATTCTCAAAGCGTGTTTGGAATTCAGAAACTTGAACTTCCAGATACTTTCTCCGGCTTTCTTCATGAGCCAGGGCTTGGTTGCACCTCTGCAGCCGGTTTTGAAGATCATTTGAAATTCTGGTTTGAGAATCTAAGCTTGTCTGCAATGAAGAAATCTCATCAAGCAATGAAGACTTCTCTATCTCCCATTCCTTCTTACTTGCCTTGAACTGTTCTCGGAGCTTGTCATGTGCTTCTTCTAGATGTCTGAACTGCTCCTTCTTCCATTTTAGCTGATCTTGAACCTTCTGATTGTCCTCCTCTAGTTTGAGTATCACATCATCTCCCTCTCTTAGTTCTTTGGGTGCATTAGCTTTCTTCTCAGCTTCAGAACATTTCTTCTGTGAAACTGATAGACGGCCTTTAAGGCCTTCAATCTCTTCTCTATATGCACGGATTGTTTTCTCTTGATCCATTTTCTTCTCATTTGCCTCATCTAAAGCCAATACCATCACTCTGTTTGTATCTTCCAATTTTCGGCACTTCTCATCACAACCAACTCGAAGTTTATCGTTTGCAGCTCTAAGATGTTGGACTATGGACTCTTTATCTTTCAAACTACATTTAAGTTCTTCACACATCTGCTGTGCCACCGAGATTTCCTCTGCCTTCTCATTTAGTTCTTGAGCCTGCTTCTCAATTTTCGAACTTGCCTGCTGGAATTTAGTGAGCTGCTCATTGTGGGCTTTCCTCAAGTTTTCGGATAATTCTGCTTTGCTTTTATATTCTCCCCTGACCTTCTCAAGCTCAGCTTTAACTTCGTCCAGCTCTTCACAAACCTTGTCCATATTCTTTCTTTCAGGAGTATGAATTTCCAGATTACGAAAAACGACCTGTTTTCAAGAAAAACATAGATTTTATACTTATAAGCAGGTATTATGCGCATGCCTAAACTCAACAGTATATGAATTGAAAACAATGCAGCTAAAGTAATAGGACTGGAAATGGCAATCATGCTTGGACAGCTCCAGAACCATGATCCTCTTTCTTTCTGCCCTTTCCTTTCCTTACGAAATGAACCAGAGGCTTTTTAGTTTCTAGTAATATTAATACTAATAAAGAATGTCAATAATTTAGCTCATACTAATATGTGATTCTTGTGCAGTTGTAAAGATGTCAAAGACATTGATACTTCAGCAAAAGATGAACATTTTTTTTTTTTTTTTTTTTTTTTTTTTTTAAGTGGGGGGGCAAAGCCCCAAGAAACAGATTACACAGACTGGTCTAAACAGACCAATCTAGAATGAACAATTCCAAACAGATCATCAACAAGATAATCACTTAACCAACTAGGGACCTGCTCAAACACACACAGCCCAAGATCCACTTGATAACTCCAATTAGCCAATCGGTCAGCAACAATATTCTTCTCACGAAAAATATGCTGAAAGGCACACCTGGGAACCTGCAGCATAAGGTCACAACAGTTCCTAACCAAAGCAGCTAAAGGATGCAGAGCAAGCATAGAAGAATTCTGACAGAGATTGACTGCAATAGCTGAGTCCATCTCAATAATGAGGCTACTGATGCCTTTCTCAATTGCTAACTTCAAACCAAAGAAAAGACCCCATATCTCAGCCTCAAGAACTTGACCTTTTTCCCAGATTAACAGCAAAACCACTTACCCAGTCACCAAAAGGGTCACGAATGACTCCCCCAGCACCAAAGCAGCCAGTGACGCTTCTCCTTTTAGTTAAGCTGTGTGGATAAATGTGTCTGGAAACTCAAATTAACTCCTAGGAACTAATGAGGACCAAAAGGAATCCAAGGATATTCTGAACATACACGTATATAGAAGGAAAGGAACTGATAAACAGAATGATCTAAAGCTATAAAGTCATTGTCAATTCTTTGGCTCAGCCATTGTTGTTAGGCCTTGATCCAGAGAAAAAATCCCCATAAAATCTGAATATGGAAAATGCATGCTTTGTTTGTTTGCTGAGAAAATGTGAGAAACAGAAAGAAACTAATATCTTGAATCTTTCAAATTTCCAACTTGAGGAAGCTAATACCTCCCTTGTACTGAGAGAAACACATAATCAAAGAGAAAATAAAACCCAACAGAGAACAAAAAAGAACAAATCAAGATTTTATATTTGTTTTGTCTTCATTTTCTTCTTACTGTTAGCAACCAAACATAAAAATCAACGAATGTAGAAGTGACAGATTCAAACTAACATGGAAATTCAGAGCTTAGAAGCATATAAAAGCATAAAATGAAGCAGTCCTAAGTCTCTGACTTAACCAAACCCAGAAATCACAAGAAGCAAAAGCGAAATGTAGCAGAAATTTCAAAGAAAATAAGATAAATCTAACATAATAATGAATGCCTCAGTAATTGGTTTCAAAGGAAAACACAGGAAGGAAAAGGTTTCCTTGAGAATTCTTTCATTTTCCTGAGATTTCTCACTGACCAAACAAGTTTTTGAGAAAAACAAAGAGAGCCCAGAAAAATACCTTGCTCGGAGACCATAGATTCTTCCTTTAGGCGAGGATTTAACGCAAGTGTTGTGGAGTTTTCTGGTTCTTTGTGTTGAAGAGAGAAAGGAAAAGTAAATGCGAGAATAGAAAGAGAACTAGCCGTTAAGACTCAAGGGTGGGCTTTTAGCCTTCGTGGATTTTAAAATGTTTTGTACGGAATATTATCTAACGGCCTTATGGTGTGATTCTGAACGGCGTTATGTTTTTATCTAGCCGTTGGTATTTGGGACTGGATTTGGATGGGCTTTTTACGTAAGAAATTATTAGGGTTTGGATCCACTGGGAAAAGAGGGATCGATTTCATTGTGGATAAGATATGGACGTAGGAACTTAGAACAGAAGTTTGGGGGGAAAAAAACCAAGAAATCTAATCCCCTTTTCAAAATTAACACATTGTTAATCCAATCAAATCTCAGGTTGAGCTCGAGGTATGAGTTCAACCCGTCCAAATACAACTCAAACTTGCATGCGGGCAAGAGATCTTGCCCTTTGGTGGAAACCATCGGCCAAGATTGAAACATAACTTGACGATAAAAACAAGTCAATTTCACCCAATTTTGACCTATCTTTCACATTTGTTCCGTCCCGCTCAACACCAGGGGAATTCAGAAACCACCTTCATTTTACCCAAAGAAGGCATTCTTTCTGGAGAAGCAGTGGGCTTGCCAACAAAACCATGATGGTAGTTGTTACCTTAATTTGGTTTCTAAGGAACCTTGAAAATCCTTGGTGCTTTTTTTTTACCTCTACAGGACGTACGTGTGACTAGACTGGTCTCTTGCGGTGTTTACCATATGGTTGAAAATGGATTTCACCCAAATGTTTCCACAATCATTGTTTTCATAAATCTTTTGCTGAGGAACCATGAGAAACGTTGATGAAAGTCGAGGAAAATGGTGCTCCGATTTTGAAGGAGAAATTTGTAAGTGGTTGCAATTTTGGGAGGAGTAGAGCTTTTGTCGTGGGAAAGAAATTTATTTTCTCAAAATTAAAGGTGAAATGGTTGTAGAAAATTGAGTCAAACTGACCCTTGTTTTGACAAAACAAAAAATAAACTGACCCATTTCATATAACAAAACAAAAAACTGACCCATTTTCTCTGCATTTGGACCAACTAATAACTAATTACAACTAGTCTCTCCATACGCGTTTTCGTGCTTGTCAGAGGTTTTTTTTATTTATAAAAAATTTAAATTAATTTTAGAATTAAAAAAGATAACGGGTAGTTATGTTCCATAAAAATATGATTCATTATCTAATTTTTTCTTTTAATTAATGTTTGGATTAACCAAGAGCATTTTTGGTATTTTGAATGTTTCACCATTCTCTGCCTTTTGCTTTTATATATATAGATTTACACCGATGCTTTTGATTGAAGAAAGAAATTATTAGTTTTTATATAAAAGAAAAACAGCCCCAAAATATATTAGAAACAAAAACTAAGCACACCTACAACTGTCAGGTCTACAATGAAAAATAAAATAAGATGAAAACTCATTACTTTATTACAAGTTAACCCAAAATCTAGGTAATTCTCTTTTCACGTACCCTCTCTAACGAAATTCTTACTGTTTGGCAGCACTGAAACTCAAAAAGAGGTAATGTGTGAGCGCGTGTCAAGAAACTAGTTTTAATATAAGCCATAAACAAATTACTACTAAAAGCAAAAGCCCACACAAGTTGAAGTTATGATAAGAGGCTTAAGAACATGCCGACATGCTAAGAGCGCTTCCATCTATGGTGCTATGGCAAAGGGTAAGGGCAAGTAATATTTTTTTGGCTTTTTCACCCATTGTCATGGAAACCCAAAGATAAATACTATTCACATGGGTTTAATTTTATTTTTATGTATGAAATTTAGGTATGTATAAAAAAATATTTTGAATATTTTGGTAATTTTTCTGAATTTTTTGCAATTTTATTTATTTATTTATTTTACTGACGTCAGCGCAGCGCCCTCAAGCAACTGTTCGGGTTATTCTTGTTTTCGGACCTGGTCAGTCTTCGTGGAGCCCACGACCTGCCCAAGCTGGATTTGTGCTGTGGAGTGAGTTTCTTCAACTTGGGGAGATCTTTTGTCCAAGACTAGATTTTGCGGTGGAAGTGCTCTTAGAAATACTACAAAAAGCCAAAACTGCTTTGGCTTGTTTGTTGAAATTGAAAGTCTAAATTTGATTAATATTTGCTAGCTAGCTAAGCATTGGATGGGATGGGGCTGTTGTTCTCTTTCAGGGCGGCCTTTTGGGTCTAACCCTTCCTTTCATTCTCATGTAACGTGCCAATTTGCAAAAATCAACTGTTCCTCTTTTTTGTATCTATTAGGCTGTCAACATGAGGAACACTTGTGTATTGATCCATTACCTCTTTTCATAATGCATTTCTACTAGTTATAATTTCTTTTTAAAGTGCTTTATGCACTTTTCATTTCTACCAAAAATTTAGTGTCTCATAAAAAAGTTAAAGCCAAAATCTAATTTACGGTCACATTAAGAGTTCGATTCTCGTTCTTCTCTTTTCGTATATCTTCCTTGCATTCTTTCAAATAAAAAAAAGATGAAAATATAATATGATAGTTGTGGACCTACATCATTAAAAAAAATTATATAAAGAAAAAAAAAGATATGATAATTGTGGGATTGTGTAGTTATTTCGGCTCTAAAATGGATTCAAGGATTCAAACTATTACATACATTGACCTGGTCTTCAACACCACCTTATCATGTCCATCAACCATCACCATCCCCCCTGCCAATTTACCATGTCACCACCATCGCTGCCACCTCTACTACAACCACCTTATCATGGTCATCATCATCACTCTCCGAACAACCACCATAACAGTCACTAACCACTGAGTGTTTATTATCGTTTGGATTAGTAAGGCATTTCCCTTTCGTCGTTGGGGTCTTAAGACATGCCACATTTGACTATGAATCGCTTAAGTAGTTTCCTTTAGGACTTTGATTTTAACAAGAATTTGTGAGTCACAACAAATTCATATCTTCCCGGAAACTGTGATTAAAATAATAATAAAAACTCGTAAATATCTAAAATTAGGGGGCTAAAAAAATTCAGGCGAAGCTTGAGCGAGGTTGGCTAGTCTTAGACTTCACTAATTTAATGCAAAGACCTTAATACACATACAGCAATCATGGTCATTTTGTAATTTTCCTAGAAGCTTGATCCACTGGCTGACCTAGTTTACACGTGTCAGTAACTTGCACCGCAAACACACGCAATGATTGGGTTTGCAACCACCACGTCAGCAAATTTGGACGGTACTGGGCCTCCACTTGTCGTTGAATTAAAAATTACCCCATTGATTAGTCCCGTATTTAGATCAGATCTCAAATAATTTGGGGAGCACGGTAAGATCCATGCTCCGCCGGACCATTTGACCAGAAAGTTTAGATCGCGACCGTTGAATATGCCACGGTAAAAGTCCCAGATAAGATGGAAGTGAAAAACCAAAGGGAGACCTTCTATTATAAATTCAGAAGGAGACGGGCACTTTCAGTTGGTTTCTCAGAAAACACAGGGAGAGAGAGGGGAAGGGGAAGAAGATGATGATGGTGATGATGGGGTTGGGAAAACCCAAATAAATTTCTCTCTCTAAAATTTTCTTCTCGGTTAACCACCGTCGTCTGCCGCCTAGAGTTTGGGTATTTTTCGGGGCCAAAATGACCGATTTCACCATTTGAAGTCTCGAAAAATTCTGACTTTGGACTTGAGATCCTGACCCAAGTCTTCCCTTTTGATTTTTTTGGGTGGGTTTTTGTTCTATAAGTCAGATTTTACCAGTATGAAGACTTAAAATTTCTGGATTGTTTTCTGGGTCTGTCAAGTGCCAGTTTTCTTGGTAACTTTGGACCTAAAAGGGGGTATTGGGATGAAATTGAAGTATTCTTTGAATTTTTCTATTGGATTGTTGTGATTTTTGGAGTTTGAGTAAGTTCATGTTGGTTTTTTTTGGTGTTTGAGTTTGATTCTTGAGAGTTTTCTATTAATAGAAAGTTCTCGCCTTGATGATTGAAATCTGTGATCAGAGATAGTCCAAATTTGCTAATTCAGTGGACTAAGTTTTACCTCATAGATCAAGGACTTTTTGCACTCTTTAGTTTTGTTTTGAAGATTTTTTCTTTTTTATAACCTAGAAGATTGCCTTTTGTTTTGTTCTATCTTAACCATTATTGAGGATAGTGGATTTGTTGGATTGAATTTAGTTATAACTTTTCCTCGTGTGATTTGCTTTTGCTAGGAATTGAAGCGATCATTTCCTAATACAGTGGTTGCTGCAACAGGCAGGAACCATTTGCAACTAGCAAACTCCTTTTTGGGCTTCCCATTCTTTTGGTCTCAAACTGAGTCTCTGGCTTTCTACTCTTCTTCCCACAATTCTTTGCCTTCACAGAGAGAGGTGCTGGACCATCATCTTTTAGCTTCCTCTAAGTTTGGGTTTGAAAAGGGAAAAAGAAATGGCAGTCTCTTTCACTCGTTTTTCATGGTGTTGGTGGGGTGGGAAAGAGAATGAGCCTGCTAATAATGGGTCTTCTCTAAATTCTTCTTTTGAGTGCGGTTTTGGTGGTCTGAGGGAACCTGGAACTGTCCAATTCCCTCCAGTTAAGGGCACGAAAATGTCCTCGTCTCCGAGAAAGGTTAAGAGGAAGTGGCAGAGTAGAGAAGAGAGGAGGATTGATAGGGAGTATGATGTTGTTATTGTGCCATCGGATGGTGGAGGCTGTTTGTCAGGGTCTGAATCCGATGACTCGGACTGGTCCATAGGGTGGTTGGAGCCTCATGGCCCTGATTTCCAGAGTGATGATGAATCGGATAATAGTTTTGCAGTGCTGGTCCCTTGCTACAGCCCTGGTTGCAAGGAGGTGGTGGAGGGTTCTAATAATGAGCTTTTGAGTGCCATCAAGAACCTCCCAGATGAGTTCTCTTCTGGTAAGAGATGTTGCTCTTCTAATTCTGTTTCTGTCCTCCTTTCATTGTTTAGTTATTAGGATATTGCTGACTTTTGTTCCTCGTATATCTTGTGCATCTACAGCTTGATTAATTATTGACTGAAAACAACAACCTTTTGGAACTGTTGAGTAATTTAAGTTAATTGACTTCTGTGTTCTTAATAGGCCAGACAAAATCATCTGTTAGGTGATCACTTGGTTCTTGGCAAGAATAAAGTTGGATTATTCATGTCATGTCAAAATAATTTGGTCATTCCATTTTGGGAATTCTTAGTCAATTATTGTCATAATGAAGAAATCAATCTGTCACCCGTCTTGCTGATTTTAATATTTATGTAGAACAATTGTTTGGTTAGTATCTACTACTGAAAATCAATTGGTGATTAAGGTATCCTGTTTTTGTCCATTCCTGTAAATACACAACTTACTTTTGCGGCTGCAAATCTCACAACCATCACAGCACAGCATATATGGGGAAGTGGAATGCACTTTGATATGCATTATATTGTTGGGACCTCCTGTCCCAATTTTTTAACGCTAGTCCAAACGGTTTCGGGAGTCATTTGCCTGGAGCATCAAGTCGATTGATCAGTCACTTAGATAATCCTTATCTTGACAACCTGCTCTGGTTGGCAGATTTCTTGCATGACCCTCACAAAACTCCAAGAAACACTTAATGTTTTGACCCTTCCTTTATGAATGGTGTGAAATTACATGAGAACACGTCCAAAGGACCTGCTAATTGAACATGAGAACAAAATCACTGAACTTAAAATCTGATTCATTTACATTAGGATTGAACATGCTTGTTGGTTTCTTGTATGTCATCTGTTTTAAGTTATGCTTTCTAGGCTCTTAAAATGTCATCTGTGCTAATCTGCATTTTGGTCGTATATGCAGATTGCAAGAACTATATGGAACAGTGGCTTTCTTCTCTTCAGAACTTTGACGCCTAAGACTAGCTGATATATCTCAGGATTGGCCCTATTTTGATGAGTTCTTCGTTGTGCGATCGTTTTTGAAGAATCAAATCTGTTACATAATTGGGTAAAAGTAGAAAATAATTTAGAATGGGATAGGCCCTGCATCAGCGACCTTCCTAGAAGCGCAGAAGATTAACATCCATCAGACTTATGAGGATAATTTCAAAGCGCCTTTAATTTTGAAAGAGCTGGGAAGACCCTTCTTGTTTTCCAGCAATGCTGCATGCTAATAGTGTAGCATCCTTCTACTACTAGGCGCACATCATCCAGTGCAAAGAGAAATGTGAAATAACCATGGAGTGTTTCTGTTTTTTTTTTGTGGGTAAATATAGATTCTGTGAATATCATCATATGTATGCTCTTAGCTTGCTACTATTGTAAATAAACTCTTTTCCAGAAGTTAATCAAGGGCCAGAAATCTACTGAATTTTGCAGCCAACGCTAAGTTCCAAGAATTTTGTTGGTGAGTATGTAATGTGATTGTGATGCTCTTCTTTCTTTTATTCTCAGCCCTTAAATCCCAACCACTTGGGCTATTATATATGTTTAAAAAAAGCATAGGTCATGGTGCTTTGTTTAAGGCACTGTCACTGTATTTCATAGGCTCGGTTGTCAATTGCCATGCCTTGAAATCGATTGGGGATCAACCTTTGTTATTATTGCACTCATTTGGTCCAATCTGAGCCTTCAAAAGAAGCTCATTTTCCGGTCAATTACGTGGTAACTTTGCGCTGTTTTTCTGTATGAGTGGTAACTTTGAGCTTGTGGCCACATTGTAATTCCGGCTCTGTAGCTCTGAATCACATGGCAATGATCGACCTTTGGATGTTGGTTTTAATTGTTTGTCCTGTCAGTTCTTCAAGTTGCAAAGAGGGGCAATTGATTCGTTTTGGGTAGTGGCTTAGCCTTTTGTGGCTTTATCTAGTGAGACTAAAAGTGGACCACCATAATTGTGACTGGAAGATAGTTTAATTTGGGGCAGAGATGAGATTAATGAGTCCATCAGTGGCATTTGTTGGCTCTCCGCAAAAAGTGTTTTGTTCATGGGTTCTTTAAGAGCCCTTTTCGCCAAGTGGAAGAGAGAATGTATTTGGCTTCTGGTGGGCATGCTCTTGGTTCTCTCTCCTCTTTCTCTCTCCCACACGCAGAGTTATTGTCTTAACATACATGAAGAAGCGTGTTGAGAAGGCACAATTATACACGGTAGACTTTAAATTGTGTATTAAAATATATAGAAATTTGAGCGATTTCTCTATTCATTGCAGATTAACTTTTAAACGTGTTCAGAATACACAATTATACATGGTAGACTTTAAATCTTGTATTAAAACATATAGAAATATGAGCGATTTTTCTATTTATTGTCGATTAATTTTCTTGTTTAACATGAAAGACTAAGATTTTATATGTAATATAAATGCTTAGACTTTATCATGTGTCTCTATTCATATTGCTAGGACAGAAATTTATTATCATAGTTTTTATTCTTTGGAAAACGAAAAGCAGACCTTTTTTAATATATAAAAAAACCTACATTTTTTCTTATTTATTTTGTAATGTAATGGAAAGAAAGTTATGCTAGGACTGAAGATTTTATTATCAATGTATGTATTATTTGGAAAAGCAAAACGCAAACAGTTTTTTATATATAAAAAAAACCTATGTTGTTTTGCATTTAATTCTTTAATAAAGTGGAAAGAAAGTTGTAAAAATACTAGCTTGTTGTAAAAAAAAAATATATATATATATATATGTATATATATAGTCATTTAGTCATATACTCATTCTTAGCACTAATAATAACCCTACACCATTTAATTTCTATAAACAAACCCAAAAAATGACAGTTGGTCCTATTGAATTTAATTTTGATGCCCTATTGAATGTTTTGAGTTTTTTTTATGAGGTTTTGAGATCAGGTTTGTTTTAAGAAATCAATGGCAGTTTTGTAATTTTAAAAAAGTTAAAAGCCTTTTTGTTTTATGTAAATGAGGTTTGGGTGTGTTTCTAAAGGTCATTTCATATAGGGTTTTTTAATAATTTGGACTCCTAATATATGTATATATAGCAAAAAAAAAAAAAAAAAAAAAAACCCCAATTATAAAAACTTGAAAAACAAAAATCAACTTCGTGTGATATATTGTTTTAAGTGTAAGAAAAGTGACACATGTTATGAAGAAAAGAGAAAAAAATCCAAAGAAGCAATTAGAGAGAAGGGTACTAGCATATCCCAATTTATTTTGCTTTTTCTATCAACAGTTTTCTTTTCCCATGTCCGGTTCTCCCTCATTTCATCATGCCAGATATAAAACAGTATCCCTCCAAAAATAACAGAAATACCTGTCCCTTCCTCGCCTCTACCAAACTGATTTGGGCACCCAAAGGTTCCCCTTTGTGAATGGTGGGGTGCCTTGGTCCAATTTAGGTTGCTTCTTCCTGAAGACTATTTTTGAAAGGAAAATCTAATCTAATATCGGTTGACAGATTACTTGCACGACTTCTGCACCAAAATTCATAGGAAAATTAAGACTATTATTTTTCTTTAAACAGAAGAAAACACAAAGGATCTTGGACATTAACTTGCAGACCAAAAATCTTATTAATTATGTGTTTGAGTTTTAGACTATCACTTGTACTTTAAAAATAAATAAAAAACCTGCACAAAGCAAAGGCAGAAAAAAGTCACTTGTCCAGGGTGTCCAAGCAAAAAAGAGGGTGCTCTTCCCACCCCGGAAAAGCAAACATGCCACCTGGTTTCATATTATTTGATTGGCTTCCTAAGATTTGAAAGAAATAAAAAAATTGTACGTCTTTATGACTATTGGCTAATGTCTTCTTTTTTTCACGAGGAACTCTTTTTTGTGTCTTTTTTTTTAAATTTTTTTTCAAAAGGAAGGCTTTGACAAAATATTCGGACCGAAGTTTGCTCCCCTCCATGATCCTAAAATTAGAAAGTTGGTGGCACATTCCTCTGTTGCGCACGTTCTTTCTCAAACTCTGTGTTTTCTTTTCATTTTTCCTCTTTGATTCTTCAAACCCGCTTGCTTTTCTTCCTGAAAAACTCCTCTAGAAAGTAAGTGATTTGTGTAACATGTGGTTTTTGGTGTAGAGAGGCAGAGAAGAGAATAGGGTTGCATGGTTTTGGTCTCTGGAGAATAAGAGAGATCAAGAAAGATGTTGCAGAGAGCTGCAAGCAATGCATATTCATGGTGGTGGGCCAGCCACATCAGAACCAAGCAGTCAAAATGGCTGGAGCAGAACCTCCAAGGTACCTAATCATCTAGTTTTCAGGATCTTAGTTTTTTTTCTTTTTCTAATTAAGAATTACTCTTGATCTTTATATCTGCTACCTGATTATGTTCTATTATGAACCTTCTTATCTTGGAAATGTAATGTAAATTGTATTCTAAATCATTCTTTCTGGCAATCACATCTCTCTTCTAAAAAGGTGTCAAAGTTCTAAGTATTCCGAATATTTCATCTGATAAAAATTGGATGTTATGTTACAGTTTCTCTCTCCCCTGTGCTTGGAGGAATTATCCTTTAAAAAGAGAGTTGTGGTTTTCTTTCTCCAAGGCCATTTGCTCAATTTATATCTGCAATGTATTTGAAGTTGTGATTGGAGAAAACCTTAAATGTTGTTTCATTTTGTTGTGTAAGGTAGCAGATATTCCAACCTGTTCCATAAGAACAGGAAGTTTCAATATGACTGAAATTTTGTTTGCATTGTAAACCCTGGAAACATCAAAATCGAAGTTGAAAACAGAAGTCTTCTGTGAATCAAATAGTTCTGATCATATATTTGAGTTGTGGTGTCCCCCTTGATACTTTATTTTGTTTTTCGCTTACCCGAAAAGAAGTTGTATATGTCTTCTGGCACTTGAACATAGTATATGGGAATTGCAGATATGGAGGAAAAGGTGCAATATGTGCTTAAACTCATTTCAGAGGATGGAGACTCTTTTGCCAAGAGAGCAGAAATGTACTACAAAAAGAGACCAGAGCTGATACACTTTGTTGAAGAAACCTACAGAGCGTACCGGTCCTTGGCTGAACGGTATGATCACATTTCAACAGAGCTACAAAATGCCAACAACACGATTGCTTCTGTTTTCCCAGAACAAGTTCAGTTTGCCATGGATGAAGAAGATGATTATCCCTCACCCAGAATGCCAAAAAGGCCTCCAGATATCTCAAAAGGGAATATCCCAAAGGTTCCGAAGGGTCCTACTAAAGATCTAAAGAGTCTTCTTACAAAAGCAACAGCTAAAAATAAACTGCAGCCTCAGATGTCAATGAAAACAGTAACTGCTAAAGCAGTTCCTAAATCTGGCTTGAGCAAACCTCAGGCACTTGAAGAGATTGACAAGGCTCAAAAACAAATTCTGTCCCTACAAACTGAGAAAGAGTTTGTAAAGAGCTCATATGAAAATGGACTTGCAAAGTACTGGGAAATAGAGAACCAAATCAAGGGAATGCAAGAGAAAGTATCCAATTTGCAAGATGAATTTGGTGAGGGAATGGTCATTGACGATAATGAGGCTCGGAATTTGATGGCAGCATCTGCTTTAAATTCATGCCAAGAGACATTGGCTCAGTTGCAGATGAAACAGGAAAGTACAGCTGAGGAAGCAAGAATTGAGTCACAACGGGTTAAGGATGCCGTGAAGAACTTAGAGTCTCTTAAGAATGAGTTTCATCATGGTCAAATCAATCAGGAAAAGCCAAATGCACAGGATGAATCTGTGAATGTAGTAAATGAGAAAAAATTGGACCAGGAAGTGGACAGTGTGGCACAACAGAAACAGAAATTGGAGTTGTTACGAGATAAAATTAAGGAACACTACGAGGCTGGGCCTGAAACATCTCTCACTATTGCGGAAATGGCAGATAAGATTGATGAGCTTGTGAATAAAGTGATCAGCTTAGAGAGTGCAGTTTCATCACAGACTGCTCTAGTCCAGAGATTAAGAAGTGAAAATGATGAGATCCATGAACAAATTCGAATTCTGGAAGATGATAAGGTAAGTCTCATTGATGGCAAGAAGGACTTGGGCAAAAAGCTGAAGGAACTGGAGGAAAAATTGCATCAAGTCCAGGATCTAAACCAAAGTGTTGAAAACCAGAATGACAATCTCCAGACACATTTTACTGAAGCACATTGTAATCTTGGTCACATTTCTCATAAACTGCGAACCGTGAAGCCAGATGAGGAGGTCAAGGTCACAGGCTCATCAGAAACGAAAGAGGGATCTCTGGGGGAAGCCAAGTTGCAAAAGCAGTTTGAAGGAGAAGAAAAAACAGTTAATCCTGATGATGGCTTCAAGGGACTGCAGGAAGCAAAGTCAGGAGAGGAACTGAAGGCTACAGTTTCACCGCAAAAAGATGAAGAACCTTGGGCTGAAGTGAGACTGTCAAAAAAGTCCACAGAACATAAAGAAACACCAAATCCTGCTGATGTTTCTGTAAAAGCTACAGATATTCTCCGTACTGCTGGCGATCAAGGAGAAGATGTTTGTCAATCCCTGGAAATTAATAACGAAGATAAGAAACATCTGGACAAAGATGACAAGCAAACTTCAGTGCACCCTGTGGATAATCTTCTCAATATGGAACCAAAGGAACAAGCAACAAGGAAAGAAGATGACAAGCAAACTTCAGCGCAGCCTGTGGATAATCTTCTCAATATGGAACCAAAGGAACAAGCAACAGGGAAAGAAGATGACAAGCAAACTTCAGCGCAGACTGTGGATAATCTTCTCAATAAGGAACCAAAGGAACAGTCAACAGGGAAAGAAGACAAGCAAACTTCTGCTCAGACAGTGGATAATCTTCTCAATATGGAACCAAAGGAACAGTCAACAGGGAAAGAAGATGACAAGCAAACTTCTGCTCAGACTGTGGATAATCTTCTCAATATGGAACCAAAGGAACAAGCAACAAGGAAAGAAGATGACAAGCAAACTTCAGAGCAGACTGTGGATAATCTTCTCAATATGGAACCACAGGAAGAAGAACCAGACTGGCAGAAATTGTTTTTGAATGGGATGGAGGACAGAGAGAAGATTCTATTGGCAGAGTACACGACAACTCTTCGGAACTACAAGGATCTCAAGACGAAGTTCAGTGAAGCTGAGAACGACCTCTTTGAAACATCAGTCCACATAAAAGAACTGAGGAGTGCCAGTGCCATGAAAGATGAAGAGATTAAATCATTGCATAAGAAACTGGATCTTCTGCTACAGAGTATGGGTAAAAATAAAGACTCAGAAGAATTTAAAGCTTTAGATCACCAGCAGACCCCAAAGAGTACACCAGCAGATAAGAAAGACAATGATGAACTTGTGGGAACTTCAACTATATCAGCAATCGAAGAAAAATTCCGGGGAAATATTGATGAACTGTTGGAAGAGAACTTGGATTTCTGGTTAAAATTTAGCGCTTCATTTACACAGGTACAACAATTTGAAACTACTGTAGAAGATTTGCAGTCTGAGATATCCAAGCTTGAGGAGAGAAGAAAGAAGCAAGATGGAAGTAGTCATGCAAAATATTCTATGAAATCAGATGCACGACCGCTATACAAGCACCTAATGGAGATACAGACTGAACTAAATGTTTGGTTGGAAAAGGGTGCATTACTGAAAGATGAGCTGCAGTGCAGATTCACGTCTTTATGCGACATTCAAGAAGAAATAACGAAAGCTTTGAAGACAGGTGCTGAGGATGGCGACTTCGAGTTTACAAGCTACCAAGCTGCAAAGTTCCAAGGCGAGATTTTAAATATGAAACAAGAGAATAACAAGGTTGCAGATGAATTGCAAGCAGGATTGGACCATGTGAACGCACTCCAACTTGAAGTAGAAAAAACTATGGCAAAGTTAAACGAGGAGTACAGGCTCTCTGGATCAAAGAAGCAACCTCCTGCACATCTAGCTCACTCTGAGAGTCGGTCCCGAGTTCCCTTGCGGTCATTTATATTTGGTGTTACACCAAAGAAGCAAAAGCGATCAATCTTTGCCGTTGTGGCCCCTGCAATGCATAAGAGATACCAAGATTCAAAAGCTAGATCATCCCAGCAGTAATTTTTTTTCCATTCCGTGCTGTTTGTTTTCTTTTCTTTCGTTTCGACTTTAAACAGTATTTTTGACAGATTTCCGTGGGGTTCTTCCTTTTCTTTTAGGTCTCCCTCTCTGTTTTTGTTTTTGATCTGGGAGGAATATGTTATTTGATTACCATACATGTTTTGTAGTCTGTAAGTATCAAAACAATATGAGCATTTAAGCCATTTGTTACCATATTGGCATGGTCATTTAACTCCAATTCTGCATATGTTTATTTAGTTCCAAATACATCTCAGTTCAAAGTTGATGCCACCATCACATGATTTCTTTCTCCATATTAGAATCAGATAAAACCCTATTAATCCAGTTGATGAGTTAATTTTCCTTGCCTGCCTTCAGTGAGCATGCAATTAATCACTCCAGCTCATTTACAGTTGGAACATCAAACACGAAATCGCAGGCTGCCAATGCACACAACAAAGACACAGCCGTAGCCTTATAATTCAGTGAAATAGAGTGCAAAGTGTAAAGCTTCTCTGTACATTTTATTAGTAAAAGAGCAAATTATAATATATCTTTATGCTGTGACCCTTCCAGCTGCCATCATGGGTCATCACTTCTAAACACACCATTTTCAGTTACTCTTCTTGTTTCACTTCTAAACACACCATTTTATTAGTAACAGAGAAAATTATAATATATCTTTATGCTGTGACCCTTCCAGCTGCCATCATGGGTCATCACTCCTAAACACACCATTTTCAGTTACCCTTCTTGTTTCCTCCCACATGTGAACTGCCTGATGAAGACAGCTTGTCATATAGAGAGCATAAGTTCACTATTTAGAAAAAGCACCCCTCGCAAAGAGAAAGCCTCATGGATTTTTTGTATTCAATGACACTTCCGACACTTCAGACACTACCTTTGCTCCTCTTCCTTTGGCTATGTAAAGGCCTATGTGATGCATTAGCTCCTGGAAGAACAACCAAACGATCAAACTTGAAGAGTTCTTATTGACAAAGCAAACCAAGGGAGAAAAAAAAAAGCAAGTGGAAATAGAAGTCAATC
The DNA here is from genome assembly GCA_903112645.1 of Prunus armeniaca. Taxonomy (NCBI): domain Eukaryota; kingdom Viridiplantae; phylum Streptophyta; class Magnoliopsida; order Rosales; family Rosaceae; genus Prunus; species Prunus armeniaca. The sequence continues at coordinate 17,655,249 of CAEKDK010000006.1, forward strand.
TTCTCTATTCCCCTCGTCAATCTTCTCAATCTCAAGCTCAAGCCTGTCTTAGTCTTCTGTTTTGAAAGTACTAGTTATAATTGTGGCTAGATACTTCAAAGACAAATGTTAAGGTATACAATGTCCAAAGGGGAAAAAGAAAAGTAAAAAAATAAGAACAAGACAACTACTAACGATAAAAATATTTGATTTGAGGTACCTGGGGATGAGCCACAACATCTTTGGCAGTTTTGGCAACATCAACTGGAAGATCAAAAGTGGCACAACCACGGGAATACACAATCACATCCTCCAGAGGGGCAAGGAGACGACGATTTCTAGCAGACAAAGTGGTACATACAAAATCTAGCACACATATATCTGTGCATATTCCTACGACCAAGATCTTCAAAAAAACAAAGAAAATAAATAACAAAATTAGACAGAAATAACAGAATTCCGTAGGCACCAACTAAAAGAATCAACATAAAATAGAAATAGCACGATCACAGGTGGATGAACACATTTCGGGGTTTAGGAAATGCGTACAGCTTTGATCTGATTACTCTGAACCCAATTGATAAACGCATTAGAGCCATCTTCCTCAACTGAACCAAGAAATCCATCAATGCAATCTTTACGCCGAAGGGTCACATTTCCTTCATTCTCCAACCATTTCAGAGCTGTGAAGATAATTATATAATTAAGAGAGAACTACAAACACAACGAAATGCCTGAAGTATATTAAGCTAATCCAAGAAATATATAGTAGCTGCTGCAATAATTTGGGGGGAAATGAATCAAAAGAGAAAAAAAGGAAAAAAAGGGGTACCTGGGACTAGCTCTGATTCTTCAGTTCCAACAATACAATGAGGAGGGTAAGGAGGCTCAGGAATGTCAGGGTGATGGGAATCAAGGAAAGCGAAGACAGGCCATTTTCTGTCACAGAAAACTCTGGCAAGTCTCACTGATTCATCCACCATTTCAGAGATTTGCTTATCAGGCTGTCTTGGTGCCTATTGTATATGCATAACATGGCCGCATATATAAATAATAAACCCCAAAAAAAGAAGTTCAAAGCTTTCTATGAACCAAGAACTTATAGATGGAAATAAATCTAAAATCTTATTATTTTCCATAAACTGGATAATGAGAAAAACAGCGCAGAAGGGGAAGAGGGAAATTACCAAATTGCCAGCACCGACGGTGCAGAAGCCATTAACGACGTCGACGAGGACAAGGCCGGTCTTGGTGTCACCGGTGAGATGCAGAGATTCTTGGTGCACCGGAAGCTCCTCCTTCAACAAATCAATCGTCTGCACACTCATTCTTTTCTTTTCCTCTTTCTTCTTTCTTTCTGATAAAGATAAATATGAAACAAAGAATCAAGTGAAAACGAAGACTTTGAAAATTGACAGCTTTTTGTATTAAATTACAGAGGAAAACGAAAGCTGTTTCAGACTTGTGTGTGAGAAACCTATGATATATGTACCCAGTCAACGGTAACAGGGGAAGGAAGGAACCAGCAACAAAAATAGAACGGTTTTGCACCGTTGGATGTTTGGCCTACAACGTTTCTTATACGAATATGGCAAAATACCAAATGAGAAAATGCAACAACAGTTATTTTGTTTGTATTTTGTATCAGAGACAAAAACCTCAAGGACCCAAAAGAAAGGGAGACAGAAAGATACAAACAACTACCTTGGCTTTTGGCTTTTGGCTTTTGGCTTTTGGGTTTATTATGTATGTAGGTATTTGATGCCTTGGAAAGTACCTTAACCCCTTCGTCTCCTTCTTATTAGAAAAAGGATAGGAACAAAAAACAGTGGGATTCTTCCTACCAATCAGTTTAAAGTAGAATCAAATATGATAATCCATCTCCTATTATGTTGTAGTTGTGGGACCACGAGGCTACCACATGTCAAAGTAGGGGTGGTTGCGGTTCGGTAACCGCGAATTTTTACTCAAACCGCAAACCGACCGACTATTTGCGGTTTGGTGATTTTTGAAACCGCAAACCGACCGCGTTTTGCGGTTTAAAACCGCAAATTCTCAAGCATTCACAAAAATATAAATTTACAACCTAAATAAATAAATACACAACCTCAATTTCTCAAACATATATAAATTCACAATCTCCTCAACTTTTCAAGCATTCACAACCTAAGAAAATTAAAGTTACAATTCCAAGCGTTTCAATTAAAGTTAAACTTCTCAAGCATTCCAATTCCAAATCCTTTAAAGTTACAAACCAAAAGGAAAATGCAAAGCAAAATGAATTAAAGTTACAACCAAAAAGAAAAATCCAATTCAAAGTTAATTAAAGTTACAAACTAAAAGGAAAATGCAATGCACCAATGTTACAAACTAAAGTTACAAACTCAAGTGTTGGTGGTGAATGGATTTGAAGAACCTCGTTGTGTTGTTTGAGCACCAATGTTATCTACAAATAAAACAACATAGTTTAGTACATTTTATTATAAAAAGAAGCATAAATAACATTAGCATAAATAAACTAATTACTTACAAGTTGTCTTATGTTCCATTTCCTTGTAGAATTCAACATCATCATTCGTGCGACTATACTTTGCGGTTTGCGGTAACCGCAAGTTTTGAAAATCAAATACCGCAACCGCAACCGCAAATGCGGTTCGGTTCTTAATACCGCAAATGCGGTTCGGTTTACCGCGATTGCGGTTTCATTGCGGTAAATTGTCGGTTGGTTTTTGCGATTTTTCAGTTTTTCGGTTTAAAATGTCACCCCTATGTCAAAGGTTGAAGGTGTTTGGGCCCAATTTCCAATAGTAAAAGAGTACATGCTAAAATTGATCATCTTATCACCCAAATCCCCTGAGTCATAGGATCTTAGGGAGAAACACTTATATGAAATAAGGATAACGCTATTTTGTTATTCTCGATTAACCACGGTATGTTACGCGTGATAACCAGTTTTTGATTCATCGAAATAGTAAAACAGTGCTATCCCATTCCATACAAATCTTTTTGGATCTTAAGGGGCTAAATTTTTTATTTGATATTTTTTATAATGGGTTAACTTATGTATGTGTTGCAAGTTTATGAACAAAAGAGTAGGCTATATGTAAAGAACTATGAAACTTTTGATATACTTAGTGTAAGCCGAGAAGTGTTTCTTATTATTAACACGTCTTATTTTAATTAGAAATGTGTTTTCTAATATTTATAGAAATAGTCATTATGCATTTCCAAACACACCACTTTGAGATACGTCGCCCAAATCTTTTGGATCGAATGACACTTTGGATGCTACCTTTGCTCCTCTTCCTTTGGCCATGTAAAGGCCTATATGATGCATCGGCTCCTGTTACGACCAAAACAAAAAAAACAAAAAAACAAAAAAGAAGAAGAAACATGAGGAGTTATATCATTTAAGAAAAAACAAATACATATTTTATATATTTGAAAGCAATTGGTTATTTTCACCCAAAAAAACAAAAAACAAAAAACGAACAATTGGTTAGAGCTGTTCCAACCATGCAGCCCAGCCCGAGGGGAGGGGGGAAAAAAACAAAAATCTCGTTCCAGCGGGGAAGCCCAGGCCCGGGGGGGGGTGTGGGACCCACCTACCCGGGCTGGCCCGAAGGCAACTTTCGCCCCAGGTCCAAAACGCGGGGGGGTGACGTCACGACGACGTCAGGCTGACGTCGTCACGCGGTTTTCAATTTTTTTTTACCGTTGGCGCGTGCAATGCACGCGCCAACGTTAAAAAAATTTGAACCCGCGTGCGCTGACGTCAGCGCGACGCCAGCCACAACGGGTGGAAGCCACGTGGCACTCCCCCAGCGCTCCGATTTGATTCCAAATGCTAATCCAACGACTGGCGATTTTTGGACAATAAAATTATGAAAAAAAATCGAAATTTTTTTTAAAAAAATACTAAAAAATCCTAAAAAATTCTGATTTTTTTTCCTATAAATACCTATACATACCCTTCACTTTCAACACCAATTCTCATACATTTTATTCTACTTCTATAATTACTCAACATTTTTTTCACTCTTCACTCAACATTTTCTTCACTCTTCACTCAACATTTTCATCTCTTTCACCTTGTAATTTTAGTTTTTATTTTATGGCTTCTTCTATTGAAACCGGAGGGGCGTGGAGCACCATGGAAGATGTTTCTTTGTGTGAGGTTTGGCTCCGAGTTTGTCATTGTCCCTTGTCAGGCAATGAGATGAAATTTTTCCATATGTGGAAAAAAATTCATGCCGAATTTTGCGAAAAAAATTCCGGACTCGCCTCGTACGGAAATGGCATTGTCGAGTAGGTGGAAACTTCTCAACAAAGAGATGGCAAAATGGAGAGATGCCTTGGCAAAAGCGATGAACTTGTATAGAAGTGGGGAAAATCGTACTAACGAGGTAAGTATTTTGTAATTTTTGTTTTATTAAGTTTAATGTCCTAATATATATATGTTGTTAATATTTATTGCATTTTCAATATTTTGTTAATATTTCTTGCATTTTCAATATGTTGTTAATATTTCTTGCATTTCCAATTGTTTCTTCATATTTCTTGCATTTTCAATATGTTGTTAATATTTATTGCATTTCCAATTGTTTCTTCATATTTCTTGCACTTCCAATTTATTTGTAAGGTTAATTGCATTTCCATTATTTTTATTTTGTTACTTGCATATCCAATATATTTTAAATATTTATTGCATTGCCATTTTTTTTGTTAAATAGCTCATTCAAGCACAGATGTGGTTCGGTGCAACCGGGGGTGGCAAAAAAAAGTTCACCCATCATGAATGTTGGGAGGTGGTGAAATATTGTAAACGGTTCACAATTATTCCGACGGGTCCCGAAGTTGTGTTAAACGAGACGCCTCTCCGTGATTCAACGACATCGGATTCACCTCTCGATTCCCCTATGAGTGAAAACTCACCCATCCAAAAAGAACCAAGGCCCATTGGCCGAAAGGCTGCGAAGGCAAAGAAAGCGGGTAATTCAAGCAATTTTAATTCAAAGTTTTTGGAGGAAATTGCAAGGCAAAACTCCATAAGACTTGAAATGGAGCAGAAACGCCAAGATATGGAGGTGGCAATTCAAGCCGAACAATCACGAGAAAAGGAGTATTTGCGCAAAAAAGATCAGCAGAAGACGGATCGGGAAACCATGGCAATGGATACAAGTCATATGTCCCCCGAAACAAAACAATATTGGAAGCTAGAACGGAGGGATGTTATGAGAAGAAGACTTTTCCAAGATGATGGGCCTAGCAACACCGATTGGTTAAATGATCAAAACCATTAAATTAGTTGGCATACCTTTTATGTATTTTTATTTTTCATGTTTTGTATTTTATTAGTTGGTTTTATGTATTTTTATGTTTCATGTTTTATTTTAGTAGTAGTAATTCTTAATGACTTGTATTGGATTTCTTTATTTAATAAACAAATCATTCAATAAAAGACCATTTTATTCAACATATTCCATACATCAAACATAACATAATTAAAATGAAAACAAAAACTACAAACAAGGCACAATAATAAATAAAAACAACACAACAAAACAACACAACAAAACCATAAGCAATAGTAAACAACACAACCAAACCATAAGTAAATAAAACATAACCAAAGCATCTATGCTCCATCATTCATCTTCATTCCCTTTCACCGCCCATATATGCTCTATCAAGTCAAGTTGACGGCTTTCATGAATATACGAAGATTGCATCTCTGTATATCGATCTATCATCCGGGTCATCATACGATCGTCCCTCACCAACGGTTCCGGCTCCAACGGTTCTCCATTTGGCCCCATGGGCATTTCATAAATCCGAGTCATCGCCGTGTTTATTGGATCCGGCTCATATACCTCTCCAGCATCATAATCGTACTCATCCTCCACAATCATATTATGGAGGATGATGCAAGTCATCATAATGCTTCGGAGGACCTCCTGATCAAACATACGGGCCGCACCTCGAACAACCAACCATCGAGCTTGAAGGATGCCAAAACACCTTTCGACATCTTTCCTGTATCCTTCTTGATAGGTAGCAAATAATTTTTGCTTATGGGATCGGGGATTCGGAATGGATTTGACAAATGTGGTCCACCTTGGGTAGATACCGTCAGCTAGATAATACCCCGTCTGGTAGACTGTATTGTTGACTTGATAGGTAATATTGGGGCCTTGGCCGCTCAAAACTTCGTTGAAGACCAGAGATTGACCCAGGACATTGAGGTCATTTTGGGCTCCGGCAACTCCGAAGAAAGCATGCCAAACCCATGTGTCGAACCCAGCAACGGCTTCCAGGATGATACTTTTTGTGCCTTTTCTATTTCCGTAATCACCTTGCCAGGCAGTTGGGCAATTCTTCCATTGCCAATGCATGCAGTCGATGCTACCAATCATTCCTGGAAATCCTCGAGCTTCGGCTTTTTGTAGAAGCCGTTGGAGGTCCCTGGGAGTAGGTCTACGCAGGTAGTCCCTAGTGTACAGGTTTTCAACTGCATCACAAAATCTTACCAAAGCCTCCAACGTAGTGGACTTCCCCATTCGGGCAACCTCATCCACCTGATCAGCAGATGCTCCATACGCCAACATTCGTATAACAGCTGTAAGCTTTTGCTCCGGAAGAAGGCCCAAAACCCCAGTAGCATCACACTTTTGAACAAAGTATGCATCATAATTGCAAATATCATGCATGACTTTTTTGAACAAATGAGGTTGCATTCTAAATTGCCTTCGAAAATCAACATCAGAGTACAAAGCAGTTGGGATAAAATAATCTTCCAAAAGATTCTTACCCCGAGAATGCCTATGTCTGTCCACATTCCGGCGACGGCCGACTTGTGAACCACGGCGGCGACCTTGGTTCTCTTCCTCTTCCATTGCCACTGCTATGAGAACTTGCTCATCGACTTGCCTCTGCAACTCATTCATTTCATCGGCTCTACGGTTTCTCTCCTTTCTTTCTCTCTCGTGCCTCTCCAAGCATCTCCTATATTCTTCCATTGAGAATGAATGGAGTATGAATTCTAAACTCTAAGAAATGAAAATATTGAAAGATGTGGTGTGAGAGGTATGATGTGAGCCTCTGGTTTTATAGAAAAATTTGGCAAGATAGAGATGCCACGTGGCTTGATTTGATTGGATGAAAATCTTATCTGAAATTTGAAATTCATCCGAAATTTGAACCCAAATTTATCTGAAATTTGAATTTTGAAATTCATCCGAAATTTGAACCCAAATTCATCTGAATTTTGAATTTGAAATTCATCCGAAATTTGAATTTTGAAATTCATTCGAAATTTGAACCCAAAAATTTATCTGAAATTGAATTTTGAAATTCATCCGAAATTTGAACCCAAAAATCTTATCCCGAAATTTTATCCGATTATGAATAGTGTTGACACGTAGGAACCCGTAAATCTTATCCGAAAATATTATCCAAATTAATTATTGAGGTAAAAAAAATTGTGAATAAAACAAAAAAATGAATAGTAACTGCCCTTAGCTAGGGCAATGGGTGGAAACACAAAATTCTGATTTTGCAAGGGCAACCACTATTCACGTGAATAGTGGCTGCCCTAGCTCCCCCCCTTGCCATGGCTAAGGGCAAATGGGTGGAGTTGCTCTTATACGTTACAGCAAATTATTTCTCATCCCGTGTATCCAAAGTCCTCGGAGTTCAAAGTATAATTGTGGTCAGAATTATCTGTCCATACTAATCTATTTATATGACAAAATTAGAGCAATGTCCAATCAAATATATAAAAATATATTTAAAGACACATATTAAGGAATACTTATAGGCTCGTTTCATACATTAGACCATACTGATTAATTTCTGTCGAATAGTATTAATCTGTTTCGGAGAGTATTGACTATTTGTCCATAATATTATAAGATATTTGATGTTGTTCCGAATAAATAGTCTGATTAAATTATATTATATTTGGATTATACTTTTTTTTTGTTTTAATTCTTTAATAAATGAAGTGGAACTTGAAATTTAGATGACACGAAATTTTTTTGTCAAGATTCATATGAAAATATTTTATTTTCTTTTGTTTTGCCAGAATCATCATACATTTTAGAAATTAAGGGGTGAGAGAACATCCAACAAACTAAATGAACATGATGTCTGAATATGGTAGACAAGCAAAGCTTTAGACGACTGTTGGATTCCCTCCCTTCACGATGGTAAACTCCACCCCCACTTACAGGCCTCAGTCGATCCTAACACTAGGGTGTAAACTTTAATTGATTGGGATTTCAGAACTTGGAACTTAACCCCGATTCAAGCTTCAATTACTGACGAGGAGAAGCTTGCTATCTAGCTTATCCCTATAGGGAATGGAAGGGAGGACGATAATTAGTGTGGCCTGGGGTAAAGAACAACAAATTTTCAGTGCGGTCTAGATACCATTGCATCCATGCCCTTGCAGGTTGAGACCATTGCAAGAAACGCCTCCATCTCATCACGAATAGACCCCTTGGTATGGAAAAATATTTGGAAAGCTAAGATTCCGCCAAAGATAAAATAAAAAAAAATTTCTATGGCGTGCAATTCATGCTAGACTGCCTATGACGATGGCTCTCCACAAACGCAAAATTGCTCGAACCCCATTATGTCCCATATCCCAAGCTCATGAGGAATCTGTTGAACATTTGCTCCTCCTTTGTGTGTGGGTTGAATTGATTTGGTTTGGTGGCCCTCTTAATTATAAAATTGACAAGTAGGGAATTACCACCTTTGACCAATGGTTGCTGAAATGTACCACGGATGGGCTCCAAACTAAGGAGGAAAAAGGGTGCATATCATGCATTATTGCTGTTACATGCTGGATTATTTGGAAAACAAGAAATCGTTTTGTTTTTTTATCAATGCAAACCACAACCTCTCTTGGCCATCAAAACCATTCTTTCTCAAGTGGAGGAGCTGGTTGCGTTGAATAACAGAAGGATTGTGAGGAGGTTTTGCAAAGGACCCTGTCCAAATCCTACCTCTTGGACCGCATCGGAAGCCCATGTTATTAAAGTTAACTTTGATGATGCTTGGTTGGCATCCTCTGGCAAAGTGGGAGCAGGTCTTATTGCACTAAATGCCAATGATGAGTTCGTGGGAGCGAAGTGTCTATCCTTTCACACGAAATCTGCTATCATGGCTGAGGCAGTTGCTGGTTTTGAAGGTTGCAAATGGGCATCTGAGCTGGGCTTACCAGAGGTTTGCTTTGAATTTGACTCCAAAGAACTGATCGAGAGCGTGAAAGGAAACATAAAGCATGGAAGATGGAATCTATACCCACTTCTATCAAGGATTCGTGAATGCAACTCCAATTTCTCAAACTGTAACTGGGCATGGACTAGTAGGAAAAACAATGAAGCGGCAGATCAATTTGCGTCGCTGGCACTATCGAGGTCGAGTCCGGAAGTTTGGGTATCCAGGCCCCCCGCCTCTCTTGTGCATATCTTAAATCGTGATGGTCTTCCTTGCCCTCCTCCAGCCTCCATATAGCATGCGCTGTTTAAGATGGCCAAAACTCTCCGATTTTGGATTGTCGTACCACTCCCATTCTGTGGGGCTCTTTCTTGTAGCAGCTTGTATGGGTTTATTGAGTTTATTTGCTTTGCATGCACTTCTGTTCTGTCGCATGGCTCTGCTTCTCCTTTTCTTTGAGTTGTAATCTTTTTGGATTGCTCTCATGTTAATGAAAGTTCTTATTGACCCCCCAAAAAAATCTAATATATTAACAAACAGTAACCTTTAAAAACAACAGCACATCATGGGAGCATGGACAGTAGATATAGATGCATAAATTCAACAAAAGTCTTCCAAGTCAGGTGATTCAAAACCCACAACATCTTGTCATAACTCCCCACTGCTAGAAACTGGCCACAAGGAGACCATGACACACTTTCTACACCCATTCCATATGCTTGTAAACTTCTGTGAACTCCATTCAAATTCAGATCAAATTTACTGTTAAGCCATGGGAGCACTCTCTCTCTGCTACTTATATTTCAAACTTTAAATTGCAGTCCTTGAGAAAGCGGACATATGAAATTAAAGTATTAAACTAATGGTTGTGACTGTTACTCAAGAGTGTTTGGAGTGAGATCACTGAGATGAGATCTGTGAGAAGAGACGGCAAGGTGGTTTTGCACTCTAGATCTCCAAATCTAGAGAGAGAGAGAGAGAGAGAGAGAGAGAGAGAGAGAGAGAGAGTGAGAGAGTGACATAGATGAGAATGTGAGGAGGAAAGGGGAGAGAGAGCGTGTTTTCATTCTTATAATTAAACGTGTATTATCTAAACTGGCTGTGTGGATTGTAGTAGTTAGTTAGGTAAGGAGAGTATGAAAAGCACAATTTGTTTAATATAGGTAGAAAATTAAATAATACAAGTTGACACCAAATAAGTGACATAGATTATTTACTCCTATCCAGAGTCTAATACAGTGTACCAAACATAGTATAGTACTCAAGCATGATCATGAGATATAACTTGTCTACATGTGATAAAATAAGTGAATATTTATTGATATTATACCCGAAAAGTGAGAAATAATATCAACCATGTAGTCCAACATATTACATTGACGGGATACTGTACCTTAAAAGTGGGAAATGTCGTCGTCCAACCATATTAGATGACGCGGTACCATACAATAATTTATCCATTTGAATTTTATATATACAATGTCAAAAGAGGAAAAATAAAAGAAAATCAGAACAAGACAACTACTAGCCATACAAAGATTTGATTAGAATTTTGAAGTACCTGGGGATGAGTTACAACATTTTTGGAAGTGTTGGCAACTTCAATAGGAATATCAAAAGTGGCACAACTGCGAGAATACACAATCACATCCTCCAGAGGGACAAGGAAACCTCGATTTCTTGCAAACAAAGTCGCACACACAAAATCTAGGACACATATATCTGTGCACATCCTTACGACCAATATCTTGAAACACAAGGAAAAGAAAATTAAATGGAAAGTTTAGACAACAACAACAAAATTCAAGCATATGGGTAGTTTTTGGGTTTAGGAAATGCTTACAACTTTGATCTGATTACTTTGCACCCAAATTGAAAAAAATATTGTTGTGAAAAATAATAGTTTTCCTCTTCCGTAAAGCCAAATACAAAACCTTTATATTATAAATAACTTATAAACAAATTGGAAAGTTTTGAAGGTATAATGAAATTGAAGAAAACAAAATAATAGGTAAGTAAAAGGAAAATAAATAATAAGTAAGAAGGTGAGTTTGGTACGGTGAAGCATGTCAAAGACACTGTCCTAAAGCCTTTGTAGCCTCCCTACGTGCAGGTACTGACGGTCTACAAGACTTTAAGATACGACCCCTTGTACACAAACTCAAGATCCGCTATGAGCACGTTCATAGACAGATATAGGTATCCAAGTCACATAACCATTGCCCAAAATAATAATAATATAAAGTAGAGAATATATATGTAAAAGTAGAAAAGGAGAGACTTAGAACGTGTATGTAATATTCTGATGGTGTATTGTGTGTATTGTATGTATTGTGTATATTTCAAATGTGAAGAAGGAGTAGCCTTTTATAGGTATCCAAAAACATGTAACCTTCACCAACCATAAAAGTTCACCAACCAAAAATTAAGGCATTCACCAACCAGAAATAAAGCCTCTATATTAAATATTTATAACCCCCACAATAAATAAAATAAAACAGCCAAAATAATTAAATAAATAAAATGGTTAAAATTTTAAAACCTTTTAAAATTCCAACAAACATTAGAGCCATCTTTCTCAACGGAACCAAGGAACCCATCGATGCAATCTTTACGCCTAAGTGTCACATTAGCTTCATTCTCCAACCATTGCAGGGCTGCAGATGATTGTGTAATTAGAGGAGAGCTACTAGGATATGGAAAACACAAGAAGCTAAGAACAAAAGGACACCTGGGACTAGCTTTGCTTCATCAGTTCTAGCAGAGGAGGATAAGAAGGCTCAGGAATGTCAGGATGATGAGAAGCAAAGACATACCATTTTCTATCATAGAAAGGTCTTGCAACTCTCACCGAATCGTCCATCATTTCAGAGATTTTCTAGTCAGGCTATGTTGGTGCATATTTAATATGCATCACAAAATGAATAATTGCAGTGTTAATCTATGCCATTGGACAAAAGAAAAATATTAAACTTAGAACCAAATTTTAAAAACTAATGTGGTACATAGATCCATCAATCTTATATACCAAACTTCCAGCATCGATAGTACAGAAGCCATTAACAATGTCAACGAGGACAAGGCTAGTCTTGACATTCCCAGTGAGCACCAGGGACGTTTGAAACACTGGCAACTCCTCCTTTAATGAATCAATAATCTGTTGAACGATTTGTTTTTCTTGTCTTAAACTTTTGGTATTGTTAAAGAAACTATGATATAAGAGTCAAATAAATGAAGGGCATTTATAGAAGTACTGGAAAATATGTTTATTAGGTGAGTTAGAGTAAAACGAATAATCCTCATACTTGGTATCAAAGTTTAGGTTAAAGAGTATCCTTGTTATAATGTATTGTCCCGCAATATAAGAGAGGATGAAAGAGTTAATTTATTGTGTCTTACATGCAGTGTTGGCGGTAAAGAGACAAATAATGACCAAATAATGACCAGCCCTCCTAGGCCTAGCAGTTAGAGATTCTTATTCTACAGCAATAAAAATAGATCTAGTGCTTGTTCTCATTGCTCCATGCAAACAACCAACCCAATGGCCCAAAGAGAACGAGAGAGAAAGAGAGAGAGAGAGAGAGAGGTACAAGGTAAAACTTTGATTTTGCTTTTTCGGTCTAATTATTTTTGTCTTTGTATTTGGTACCATTACTTATAAGTAAAGGAAAAAGATAAACATGAGTTCGATTCTTCCACTCATTAATGAGAAAGGCACGCGATTCTTGGAAGAGAAATTTTTATTGTGTGACGGTACCCCAACTTGCAGAAAAAAACTATTCATCCATTTCCATCGAATGTCAAGGCATTTACTACTTTGAACAAACAAAATATTCATTTCAATACACACAAAAAACAAAGCATTTTACAACATCATCATGCTTATGGGGAAAAAATGTTGACATGAGTTAACATATTAATTAGGAGATATTCTCCTAATTAATTATTGTATCTATTTCTTTCTAAAGCACCATTGTAAACTTCTATATATACCTCCTTATGGAGAAGAATACAATTAACTTAAAATATTCAAACCATATTTATATTTTAACAAGTCAAACAAAGTAGGACAAATATTTAGTTATATGCTCACATCTTTATTCTTCTCTAATATAGAGGTATTTATAAAGAAGTACAACCCTAAATAAAATAAGAAATAAATCCTACAATAGAATATAAATATAAATTACGATATTAAATAAATATCAATTATAATAGGACTAGATGAATGGGTAAGTAATCAAAATCCTAACTAAGTAAGGACTCGCCAACAAGTTGGGGCAAAGATATTTTGCATGCCCAACTTGGCAAGCGAGTCATAGAACACCATACTCAACATTAACCAATCGAACAACTATAGAGAAGGCCTTGTCATAAACTACGAGTGAAACAACTGAAAAACCCTAACAAATAGGGCACATAGAAGAACACATAAAAACAAAACACAGAAACCGAACATGACTGTTGGTAATGCTTAACACAAAAACCTTGTGAGCATGACAGTAGATAAGGCAGAACACGAAAACCCTATGAGCTCGATAGTAGATAAGGCAGAACACAAAAACCTGTGAGCATGGTAGTAGGTAAGGCATAACACAGAAACCATGTGAGTACGACAGTAGGTAAGTATGAAACATATTCAACAAACTAGGTTCCATAGTGCGCATCATCCAACTTTTAACGGTAGCATCATCAATTTTTCACTTTTTGAATTATGGATCTTTGGAATCTGGGGCATTAGAGTCACAAGTTAGGTAACCTAATTTTCCTTGTAAAGTAACATAGAGTTCAATCATCGAAACCCAAATCGCATAATTGGATCTATTCAATTTGAATCCTAATAGTAGGTTGGTGGACGATTCAGTATGAACCATCACAATAAGGGTAGGAGAAGCAGAAGGTGAAGTTGAACCATAAGTAAGTGAAGAAATAAAGGCATCAACATTCAGCATGGTAATGGATAGTGGGGGGCGGCAGCGGCAGTAATAGCAAGGAAGGCGCGAAGATGGTAGAAAGGTAGGCGGCGGCGGACTAGGATTATAGGCTAACTATATAGTGCCTCGGAAATAGGTAGTTTTAGGGTTAGGGTTTTTTTATGTTGTAGAGACGGATCGAAACACATCAACATCATCGGCAATGACAAAGGAACGAAAAACGAAGCAGTCAAAGAAACATCAATAGAAGTAGCAGCGGCCACAACAACGACAATGACCACATAAATGATAGCTGAAAACGATGATAAATTAGTCCATAGCAACTTTAGCTAATTCACGCAGACACAAATTATCTTCAATCCTCATCTCCCCCTGAAGAAAAGGGGATGTCGGAGTCAAGAAAGAGGCAATATCTATATGGGAAAGAGAAACATATCTTTTTCACTCCCCCTACCCCCTTGTTGATAAGGGTAGGAGAGCACTTCAATTGCAAGGAGAACGCAAGCACATGTCACAAGAAAACCTAGCTCTGATACCAAGTCAAACAAAGTATGACAAATATTCAGTTATATGCTCATATCTTTATTCTTCTTCAATATTGAGGTATTTATAAAGAAGTACAACCCTAAATAAAATAGGAAATAAATTCAAATTACAATGGAAACTAAATATAAATTACAATAGAAAATAAATCTCATTTATAATAGGACTAGATAAAAGGGTAAGTAACCCAAATTCTAACATAGTAAGGAACCAAAATCCTAACTAAGTAAGGACTTGCCAACAGAGAATCCTTGCTCTAATATCATGCTAAACCTAATTCTAAAACTCGGGAGAAACACCACACACTCTCTCTCTCTCTCTCTCTCTCTCTCTCTCTCTCTCTCTCTCTCTCTCTCTCTCTCTCTCTCTCTCTCTCTCTCTCTCTCTCTATCCCTCTCTCTCTTGTTGCCCCCTTCTCAACCTCTGTCGTCACAAGGTGAAGCGGTGACACACGGCTACTTTCCCCTTGAGAGAAAACTCCATTCATTTTAGTTATTACCATATATTTTTCTCAAATCTTGGGCAACACCACCCGGGTGTGGTCTATTTACTCTAATTTACCTCTTCAACCAAATTCGGATTATCCGCAATATACCGTTCTCTCTCTATATTATCAATGTATGACTCTTTAGAAGTTTTCCGTGTCTGTCTATACTTTCCATTATCTTATACATCCCTCAAATTCGCAGAAGGAAGAGATGCTGGAATCACCTAATGTGCACCAGCTCAGAAACCTCATCCCTTAAATTCCTCAAATTCTCAAATCAACTCCTTAACTACAAACACACACTCATCGGAGGCCTTTGGCCAACACCCCCGAGTGTGGTCTATTTACTCTAATTTACCTCTTCAACCAAATTCAGATTATCCGCAATATATTGTTCTCTCTCTCTCTCTCTCTCTCTCTCTCTCTCTCTCTATTATCAATGTATGACTCCTCAAAAGTTTTCCTTTCTTTTCCGTTATCTTATACTTGTCCAAATTAGAGGGTCTCAATCCTAACCACATTATCCCAGGGTTTGCCACCCAGTAATTGTCATGTGCCATACTACTTGAACCGCATCGGTAGGTAACCAAAATTCACAGTCCTTAGACATTACAATTCGTAAGTGCAAGGACTGGAAACTCCAATTCGGTTGGAATTGCTTTTAGAAATAGTCTAGTAAAAATGCTAGGTTGTCCCTCACTCGTGATCATTATACATGAATAATTTTGATCAAAGTTATCATGTTTCAATCGATTCAACATTGTTCGTTTCTCCACCACCAAAATGAAAGAGGTGTCACTTTTAATGTTAGATGCAGTGGCATCAACTACGCCATAGATCGTTCGCACTCTATGATTTCAATCGATAACTTCACCATTCCATTCAAAGGTCAGTCCATCAGTCACAATAGTGTTCACCGAGCCACTTAAAAGTGAACTTTCTTGAGTGCACTCCAACATGCATATTACATCATCAATTTTATCATACAACTCACTCGGCTCTTTCATATCCAGTTCTTTATGTAGCATGTAGAAGTGATGTCGCTTGTCACATCCATAGTGCCCCTCTAAGTGAGCTTCTATCTTTTTAACTAACAACATGTATTTGTTGTGTCAAATTATACACTCTAGAAGTTTCTCTTTGTTTTTAGGGGTGGATTTATGGACATGTACTATTTTCATCACGTAACTATCTGCATCTGTACCCAAAAATTGGGTAATGTAGTCTCATCTTAGCAATAAAAAGCAAGGAAATTTTCTGCCTCGATGATTGCCTTCATCTTCCAAAACTATCTCTTGAAGAGAACCTCATATTTCTTTAACAAGTCTATATTTGACCTCTAGGTACAGCTGTTCAGGCGGCGGAAAGAAGTTCAAGACATTACTCTTCCAAGGTCAACTATGGAGGTCGCACTTGGTGGCTTGACTGGAGGTCGATGAAAGGTCGCGAGGTGGAAGAGAGAGAGAAAGGAGGAGATGGATTTTCTTTGAGGATTTGCATAGGTGGAGTTTCTCTATAGTTTGCAACTACGTCTTGGAATTGAAATTGTTAGGTGAGCTCAGAGATTTCGCAAAAGGAAGAGATACGGGAATCACCTTATGTGCACCAGCTCAGAAACCTCATCCCTCAATTTCTCAAATCAACTCCTTAACTACAAACACACACTCATATCAAATCTTACTTCAACTGCAATGTCAGGACCCTCTACAATTATCTCTCTCCTTGCAGATCAAAGAAGCATGCAGTCAATCCTGCTGAACTGACTACTTGGGCTCGTACTTCTATTGCCATCACCAAAGGTTCTGCTTTTCATATGTCTTCTCCAAAGTCCACATGGATTATTGACTCGAGTGATATGGATCACATGACATTTCATCATAAGCAACTTATTAGTCTCAAACCATCCACTCAGTCAATGGTGTCCAATGCTAATGGTACCCCCTCCCTTATGGTTGGGAATGGCTCCCTATTTATTTCTAACTCCATATATTTGGATTCTGTATTGATTGTTCTATACTTGGACCACAACTTGTTGTCTGTTGCACAACTTACTACTAGTTTGGGTGTAATGTAACATTTTGGCTGAATCACTGTGTTTTCAAGACATCCTCACGGGGAATATGATTGGTTGTGGTACTAGGTGAGGCAAATTCTATTACTTGGACTGGGCACCGAATAGTGAAACCAAGGTTAGTCAAGCTTTCACAACAAGTGGAGCTAGTTCTTAGAGGTAGAGAGACAAAGTTTGGTTATAGCATAAACGTCTTGGGCATTCCTCGTTCAGTTATTTGAAGAAGTTGTTTCTATCATTATTTTCTAGTTTTGATGTTTCCGACTTCCAGTGTTATACGTGTGAATTGGTTAAGAGCCACTGTGTTCCGTTCCCATTAAGTACAAATAAAAGTTTGGTTCCCTTCTCCTTTATTCATTCTGATGTTTGGGAGTCTGCTCAAATTGCTACTCCGGCTGGAGCTCGATGGTTTATCACTTTCATTGATGACTGCACTTGAATGAACTAGGTTTCCTTTCTCAAAACCAAAGGGGAAGTCAGTTTAACGTTTCAACAGTTCCATAAAATGGTGGTGACTCAATTTCATGCCCAAATCCAGGTTCTTCGTTATGACAATGGAGGAGAATATCTTAATCATGATCTCAAAAAATTCTTACAAGATTATGACATCATACATCTACACTCTTGTCTATATACTCCCCAACAAAATAAGGTGGCTGAGCAAAAGAACGGACACTGATTCGAAGTCGTTCGTGCATCTTTATTTGGGCAGTTTTTGGGGTTTAGGAAATACTTACACCTTTGATATGATTACTTTACACCCAATTGATAAAAACATTAGAGGCTTCTTTCTCAACGAAAGCAAGGAACCCGTCGATGCAATCTTTACACCTAAGTTTCACATTAGCTTCGTTCTCCAACCATTGTAGGACTGCAAATGATTGTGTAATTAGAGGAGAGCTACTAGGATAAGGAAAACACAAGAGGCTAAGAACAAAAGGGCACTTGGGACTAGCTTTGCTTCATTAGTTCCAGCAATGCAATGAGGAGGATAAGGAGGCTCAGGAATGTAAGGATGATGAGAATCAAGGAAAGCAAAGACAGGCCATTTTCTATCATAGAAAGGTCTTACAACTCTCACCAACTTGTCTACCATTTCAGAGATTTGCTTATCAAGTTGTGTTGGTACCTATTTAATATGCATCACAAAATGCACAATTGCAGCGTTAATCTATGTCACCGGACAAAAGAAAATATTAAACTTAGAACCAAATTTTGAAAACTTATGTGATACATAAATCCATCAATCTTATATACCAAATTTCCAACATCGACGGTACATAAGCCATTAACAATGTCAACAAGGACAAGGCCGATCTTGACATCCCCGGTGAGTACCAGAGACGTTTGGAACACTGGCAGCTCCTCCTTTAACGAATCCATAATCTGTTGAACCATTTATTTTTCTTGTCTTAAACTTTTGGTGCTATTAAAGAAAATATGACACAAGAGTCAAATGAATGAAGGGTATTTATAGAAGTACTGGAAAACACTACAACAAACTTGACTTTTAATGAGACACTTTTAATGACGTGTCTAAAATATACGTTATTAAATTATGTCATTCGCGTCATTGAAACCCTATTCCATGATGTGAAACAGACGTCGTGTTTCGAAAAAGTTTCCATGACACTCAATCCGCATCATTGAAACCCCATTCCATGAAGTGGAACAGACGTGTTTTGAAAAAGTTTCCATGACCCCCATTTTCGAACAACACGAGTTACGACGCCTGATCCGTGTCATTAAATGTCATCCATGACTCAAATTAGACGTCATAGAAGGGTTTTTGTGTTGTAGTGAAATATGTTTATTAGGTGAGTTAGTGTAAAAGGAATAATCCTCATACTTGGTATCAAAGTTTAGGTTAAAGTATATCCTTGTTACCATGTACTATCCCGCAATATTGGAGAGGATGAAAGAGTTAATTTATTGTGTCTTACATGTGATGTTGGCGATAAAGAGACAAATAATGACCGGCCTTCCTAGGGCTAGTGGTTAGAGATTCTTATTCTACATCAACAAAAATAGGTCTAGTGCTTGTTCTCATTGCTCCATGCAAACGACCAACCCAATGGCCCAAAGAGAACGAGAGAGAAAGAGAGAGGGACAAGTCAAAACTTTGGTTTCGCCTTTACGATCTAATTATCTTTGTCTTTGTATTTGGTACTATTATCTTTTAAGTAAAGGAAAAGATAAACATGAGTTTGATTCTTCCACCCATCAATGAGAAAGGCACACGATTCTTGGAAGAGAAAATTTTTATTGTGTGACAGAACCCGAACTTGTAAGAAAAAACTATTCATCCATTTCTATCAAATGTCAAGGCATTTACTACTTAAAACAAACAAAATATTTGTTTCAGTACACAAAGAAACAACGCATTTTACAGCATCCTCATGCTCACCGGGAAAAAAAA
The DNA here is from genome assembly GCA_903112645.1 of Prunus armeniaca. Classification (NCBI taxonomy): domain Eukaryota; kingdom Viridiplantae; phylum Streptophyta; class Magnoliopsida; order Rosales; family Rosaceae; genus Prunus; species Prunus armeniaca. The sequence continues at coordinate 17,674,910 of CAEKDK010000006.1, forward strand.
ACATGCACAATTTTCACATTTTTTCTTTTATCTATTCACTATCACCATCTGTAGATAACAAACCATTTTGGGATACATCGCCCTAATCTTTTGCATCGAATGACACTTTGGACACTACCCTTGTTCCTCTTCCTTAGGCTACATACAGGCCTATATGATGCATCAGCTCCTGTGACTCACGACAAACAAAATATGAAACATGAGGAGTTATATCATTTAAGAATAAAAAAACTAATACATATTTTTTATATATTTGATAGCAATTGGCTATATGTTCTAGCAAATTCTGTCTCATCCTGTGTATCCAAAGTCCTCGTAGATGTATATACTATATAGTGACAAAATTAGAGCACAAAAACACATTTTAAGGAGTACTTAATAGTGTAGTACTCGAGCATGGTCATGTGATATAATTTGACCACATGTCATAAAATAAGTGAAAATTTATTGATGGTGTATGTGAAAGTGAGAAATATCAATCATGTCGTCATTAGACCACGTGATACCATACAATAATTTCTCCATTTGAATTTTATGCAATGCCAAAAGGGAAAAAAGAAAAGAAAATCAAAACAAGACAACTACTAGCCATACAAAGATTTCATTAGTATTTTGAAGTACCTGGGGATGAGTTACAACATCTTTGTAAGTGTTGGTAGGAATATCAAAAGTGGCACAACCACGGGAATACACAATCACATCCTACAGAGGGACAAGGAAACCTCGAGTAAAAATAAATGGGAAACACAAGGAAAATAAAAATAAATGGGAAAATTAGACACCAACAACAGAATTAATTTCAAGCAATGGGCAGTATTTGGGGTTTGGGAAATGCTTACAGCTTTGATCTTATTACTTTGCACCCAATTGATAAAAACATTAGAGCCATCTTTCTCAACGAAACCAAGGAACCCGTCGATGCAATCTTTATGCCTAAGCGTCACATTAGCTTCATTCTCCAACCATTGCAGGGCTGCAGATGATTGTGTAATTAGAGGAGAGCTACTAGGGCATGGAAAACACAAGAAGCTAAGAACAAAGGGTACTTGGGACTAGCTTTGCTTCAACAGTTCCAGCAATGCAATGAGGCTCAGGAATGTCAAGGTGATGAGAATCACGACTAGCAAAGACAGGCCATTTTCTGTCACAGAAAGCTCTTGCAAGTCTCACTGACTCGTCCACCATTTCAGAGATTTGCTTATCAGGCTGTCTTTGTGCCTATTTAATATGCATCACAAAATGTGCAATTGAAGAATTAATCCAAGTCACTGGCCAAAAGAAAAGAATTACTCTTAACCAAAATTTTAAAACTTGTGTTGTGCATGAATCCATCAATCTTATATACCAAATTTCCAGCACCATCGGTACAGAAGCCATTAACAACGTCAACAAGGACAAGGCCGGCCTTCACATCCCCTATGAGTACCAGAGACGTTTGGAGCACTGGCAGCTCCTACTCTATCAACTCAATAATCTGTTGAACCATTTTTTTTTCTCGTCTTAAACTTTTGGTGCTGCAAAAGAAAATAGGACACAAGTAAAGGAAAAGATATGGGTGAATTCAGGTCTATTCGATAGGGATGAATATGAATTCGGTCTATTTGATAAGGAAGAAAAGCTTAAGAAAATGACACGAGGATATTGTGAGTTTGTAACGCTTACCTCCTGCTACAAAAAGAGACAAGTAACTCAAAACTTTGTTTCCGCCCTTTGGTCCATTAATACGTTTGTCTTTGTATTTGATACATTTATCTTATAAGGAAAAGATATATATGAGTTCTATTCTCCCAAGGCATACGATTCTTGAAGAGATGAAGTTACCAAATAAACCCATTACGAAAAATTTATTGTGTGAAGGTCTAAAGAGGAAAAATTATCCACAGAAACCCAACTCGCAGGAACCCTTTCTATTGATTCAACAAACTAAAGTTATTTTTAAGTACACAAAGAAACAGAGCATTTACAGCATCCTTCAGCTCACCGGGCAAAAACATGTACAATTTTCTCATTCTTTTTCTTTTATTAAAAAAAGGCACATTGCTGATTACTGTATTCTCTATCACCATCTGTAGAAAACAAAAAGAAAATCTACTACATAATCAACACGAAGTGGAAGTCGGATCAGAAGGAGGTAAGGGTTACAAATATCCAACATACGAACTCGAGTTGATAGGGATGGCAATTTTCCCTCATTGAACCTTATCCGCACCCCAGTTGCCATCCCTCTATATTTGGAGAAGAAACACAAAACTGGGGTTAGAAGACTAAATGAGGCCTCATTTGTTCTTGTTATTGTTATCATCTTGTGGGAGTTGTAAACCCATTAGCCCAAGCAAATTGGAAGCAGGACCAGGAAGGCCTTGTTGGCTAGAAAATGAATCAAGGAAGTTCTTGACAAGATTCACATCCACATCCACAGGAGTGAAATCCTCCTCCATGTCTTCTGTTGCATTCGACGTTCCCTGCGAGCACACAGTCAATTCATTTATCATCTGAAGAACAAAACAATATGCAGAACAACTGCCATGATTTCATGCAAACATGAAAATAATACGCATTATCAATTTATAACTTCAGTGTGACCACATGCATAGCAACAAAGAAGAGTCTTGCTTAAAAATTTCGGTGAGACCAATATGTATAGAGACAAACTTTAGAAAGTTAAATTTACTGGTTAATAAGCAACACCATGAGATGGAACATATATAATATTCTTTAAAAAATTGAATCATATCTCAATCACCAGACACAAAATCATTGTTCCTTCCCGTGTCCCTCTATTCCACCTCACCTGATGGTTCCAGAGCATAGCACATAATTTGAATTGTATGATGCATGCACACCATTAAAAAAAACTCAGTTTCCAATCCCCATTTGCAAAAGAAGAGAAATAATACCTCATCCTTCTTTGGGGCTTGTTCATCAGCACGAACAAAACTTTTCTTGAGAGTTGTAGCCTTCAATTCTTCATTTAGAGCATCAGAATAAGAATGCATGAAAGTATCCTCTCCCTCCTTGCTTTCATCTTCAGACTCATCTATGAATATCACAAATTTAATTATAAATTTTTCCAAATAAAATGAAACCAAGATGTTATTTAACAACTTGCTCTCCTTTTGGAGGGATAGATGTTGTTGACTATCAGTTTCATCGAAAATGAAAAGTATTTTAGTTGACAAGCTCAGAACACAAGTATTGTGTCATTTGGCACACATCATAAACATGATGAACCTCAAGTAAGAGAAAATGCGATTTTTTCTAAACGAGGAAGAAAAATACAAAAAACCCAGCAGCTTAAAAACATTATGATCATGAACTTCAACTTATAACATCAGTACATCACAAACAAGTATGAGATAACAAAGTTGGATCATCCTTCAGATCAGGAAAAAAGCAACATATCACTATTATCTCACATCGTCTGCATGAATGGTTTCCACACAAGTTACAAAAGGAGAGTCTTGATTGTTGTTTTTGAATTGCTTTGTGCATGGACAACAAAACTTGGTTTTTCTGTGCTCAGGGTTTCGAGGGTCATGTGAAAGGTCTTTCTTCTACTAGTTTAGGATTTAGGGAAGAGAGTGGGCAGATAAAGGTATGCAAGGCGTTAGGCAGCTAGACATGTCTCTTTCCTTTAAGTGGTATGTTTCAATAACCAGAACAAACTAGCTTTACAAGGAGGGCAATGGAATTTCCACCTAGAAATGACACCTCCATGTCTTTTTCTACAAGTTCTCGATTGTTGAGGATTTTACCTACTTGTTTATATTTAATGGAACAAGGGCTTTGGATGAAACCTGTGTACTTAGGTTCTGGTGTCTGGTTTTCTTTTTAATCATTTCTGTCCTTTTGGTGCACAAAGAGAGAGAGAGAGAGAGAGAGAGAGAGAGAGAGAGAGAGAGTTTTTTTTAAAAAAAATTTAAAAAAAAAGAACCAAAGTTTTAAATTTAGAAACAATAACAAAAATTGAAAATATAAAGGAAATTATAAAATATGTACAACTTACCAAAGTCCAAGTCGGATGAGGACCCTTCCTCAATATCATCATCACTAGTGGCATCCTCATCACCATGGCACTTCATCATTGATTCTACATCTTTAAAGAAACGGTCCGCATCAAAGTCTACTTCTTCTAGGTTCCTTCAAAAGAAGATTACAAAATATAATAAGATCAACTGAGTGCTCGTCTAATAAACACAGACACCTAAAAATGATTTACTGCCGAGTCCAAAGGTAGTGACTGGGAAACTTAATCAGGGAAACACTAGAACTTGGCACCAAGTGCCTCATCTTGATATTAACCAATTCACACAATCAAAACTTGTAACTTGCATTAGCTTGGTTCATCAAAGGCAAGTAACTACACCTACTCGTTCAAGATCACAACAGCATCAGGACTGAGCCAAGAAAGAGTTACATGGGCTCAAAATTCACACTAAGATTTAAGTAAATTTACGAGCAATTTTAGTCACACAATCTAATTCTACAATTAGTTAACATACACAACATTCAGCATCCAGACTTAAGGCATTGATCACTGCAAGCATAAGATGTGCAAGTTACTTTTTTCTTATGACAGAAAGGAGATGTATTCTAAAGTCGCTGGCACTATATTATGACAGATGGGAGCAACTTAAAATCTAGCCCCCAGCAATAAAAATGTATGCTCACGAGTCACATCCACGTCGGTGTACTCCTATTTCTGTGTTTGGGACAAAAATGGTGCGATGAACAATAGATACGTAAACAAAAGAACACTAACCTGTTCTCGGGAACCTCAGCTCCCTCGTAGCTTGAAATCTTCTGGACAAATGCCTGCATGGTTTTTGCTATATCACCAGGATTGAACCCATCAATGTTAGAGCTGGATGATGGACCAGCATCGTCCTGCTCTTTTGACTTTTGATTCTTTTTCTTTTTTGAATTATAATGTTCGATCTCCTTTTGTCTCTCCAAAAGTTCTGAGTTTAATTCCTCCTCTCCATTGTAAAGCCAAGAATCATCATCAGAAGGTGGAACCTCTTGACCCCTAAAATCATCCGCTGTATAAGGTAAAGCAAGGATCTCATCTATGCGTCTCACAGGAGCACTCATCATCTCACTACAACAATAGTAACACCTTCGTTAATTCCCAACTAACAGAACAAGAAAAATCCAATTAAGTGGCGCATCTAAACAGAAATCACTTTCAATCCAATGTAAGTTTTTACATCTAACGGAAACAAAAGCATAATAAGACCACAATAACCATATGCATATCAATGTATCATCACTTTCAAGTACCTTGTCCTCGAAAAGGAAGCACTACTCCGATAGTACTCCTCGGCATTCTGCAACAACCTCTGGTACTCTTTCGACCCGGGAATCAACCCTTCAAAGTATCCACTCCTCTCCAAACTCTCCCTAAACGCGATCCAACTACTCCCTTTCCCTTCCAACCCCTCCTTTCTCCTTTGCTGATACATCATCTCCAAACCACATGCAATCTTCATCCCCAAGTCGGCCTCCAAATACGCCACCCCATCGTCGCTCCTATTCAGCATGGGATAACACTTTGGCGCCTGAAACGCCTGTTGCACCAGCTGCGCATACATTGCCCTCGACATCTTCACCGCTACACACACCAACTCCTCTTCTCTCCCTCTGCTCAGAAACCTCTCCATCTTGGCCGCATACTTCATAGTATCAATGTCACGGTCGTAGAAACCCTCAACGGCCAAAGCAATCAAGCACGGTTCTTGACTCAAGACCTGCGCAACCGACGCCGGAACCCTAACCCTAACCACATGCATATTCCTCCTCGCCTTCTCCGGATACTCCGATATCCGATTCTTCACCGCAAGCTGAACCGGTTCAGGGGCAACTGACTCCTGGCCGAAATTCACAATGAAATTCAACGATTCGGTGATGGTTGGGTTCGGGAGCCGAGATTTGGGGACGATATGGAGGTCGCCATGGCGAATGAACACGCGGTTGACACTGTTTTGGGGGTTGAGCCAGCGAGGAAGGTGATAGGCCGCTTCGATGAGTAAGAACTCGCCGTCCGAGTCCCATACCCGGATGGAGAGGTCAGGGAAGGCTGTGGAGATGTGGAAGAGGAGGAATACGGTGAACCACTCGTCTTCGAAGTTGTCGGCGACACGAAGCTTGCCGTGGAGGTGAGGGAGGTGGTGGTCGAGGGAGCAGACGCATGGGGGTTTGGGGAGAGTGGAGGGGGAAAGAGTGAAGGGTTCGTGCTGCCATATGTAGTCGGCGGTGAAGGGAGTGAGGGTTTTGAGGATTTGGAGATGAAGCGATTGGAGTGAGGCGGTGGTGGAGGAGGAGGTTAGGGAAGAGTCAGGGAAGATGGCGTAGAAAACGGTGTCGTCTGGGAGTCTGGAATTTTTTTGGGAGAAGATGGAGGAAGATGATGGGTCGGGGTCTGGTGCTGCCATTGTTTTGCGCTCTCGGTTGGTCACTCGGTGCTGCTTATCACTTGTGCAGTTTCTGCTGCTTTCTTGAATGTTCGGGTTTTTATTTTGAGGAGGAAGACGTTTTATTTTTGTATCTAAATTCTTATCTGGATTTAGCATGGGTATATTTACACGCATTTAAAAGAATATTAATTATTAAATTGATTAAATGATGGGCATTTATATGATCTTTCAATATTGTGTGCATGATAAGTACATGTATGTTTTTCAAGGAAGGCAGAAGACGTGATAATACGTTTTCTTCTTTAAGATCATTTTCATTTCTGAACGGTTAGTTTAAAGTTATGGTTATAAATAGGGTAGATAAAGGGCTCATAACATAAAAATAGTTGTTTAAAACCAAATGCATGGAGTTGGAGCATTTCTCCTCCCACCATTCTTTCGTAGAATTGAATATGAGGAGAGAATAAAAGGTTAACCCCTGAGTCCAAAAATCTGATTATTCATGCTGTAAAACTTAATGAAGATGGTCTCCCTATATTCGACGAACAAATAGGTCAAGGTATAGAAGATGGAGTCAACACTTTGTTTTACACAATAATTGAGCATTTCATTGGAACCCCTAGTAATACTACTGCCAGGATCCATGACCAGTTTGGTAATCTTAGATGCCCTAAATTGTCTGATTTCATATGGTATAAAGATGTCTTCATCTCTCGAGTCATGCTTAGGGATGATAGTAATCAACCTTTCTGGAAAGAAAAGTTTGTTAATGGTCTTCCAAATTTGTTTGCCCACAAAATACGCACGACCCTAAGTAATGAACAAGGCCATATAGATTGGGATAGCTTAACTTATGGAAATATCATAAGTACAATCAACCAAGTTGGTATGAGAATGTGTATTGATTTTAAAATTGGTAGACAAATACAATCCAATAGGAAATCAGCTAAATATGAATTAGGAAATTTCTGTGAACAGTATGGTCTTGCCAGCATTCCTCCTTCCAGGAAAAATAGGCCTAGTTATCCCAGTCACATTCGAAAACATCGTCATTATTCGCGTAGAAAACAATTCTCCCGACATAATGATGATAATCATGAGTTCTATAGAAAAAAGAAATTTTCCCCCAAGAAAAATTGGTCGAAAGCCCCAAGAAGTCAAAAGAATAATTACTCCAAGAAAAATAATGATAAAACCAAAGTCAAATGTTTTAAATGTCAAAAGTTTGGTCATTATGCCTCTAAGCAAAGTAAAGGATACTATTAAACAGTTGAAAATTACAGATGAAGAAAAAGAAAAGTTGATAAAGGTTTTAGAGTTGCGAGACTTTGAAACAAGCAATGATGAAACCATAATGGCCAGCTCTGAGTCTGAATCTGACCAGTCTTCAGATTCACAGTCCAGCTCACCTAATATCCAAATTGGTTGTAAAGATAAATGTTGTAATAGATTAAAATCCATTTCTGTTCTTACTAAACAAGAAGAATTATTAATAGATTTAATAAGCAAAGTTGAGAATCCTGATTTGAAATCTGAGTATTTAAAGAAGTTAAGAAAAGTCATTAGCCAAGAAAGCCCAAGTCAGTCTGTTCCCCAGCCGATAAAAGAAGCCAAAATGGACAAAATTGCCCTTATTTATTTGTGGATTTCCTAAGGAATCCTTTACATTTGCATGTCTTTGATTTGAAAGTTGAGAGGTTTTTCTGTCTTTTTGAAAAAGCTTTGGCTTTTTCCAAAAGTGAAATTTTTTTTTGGCTAAAACCTAAATTACTTTAGTTTTTAAATACCACTTTAGAAAAATTTGCTAAAAAGAAAGAAATTACCTTACAAGATCTGCAATTAGAAGTAAAAATGGTTAAAAAAGAAATAGTTGAATTAAAACAGATAAGTCATAAATGACAAAATGAAAATTATGCAATCAAGCAAGATGGCCCCTTTTGGGATTGCTTTTTTTCGCCAAAAACCTACTTCACTTTAAAGTTAAGCAGTTTTAGGTGTTTGGTAAAAATAAAATATCTCGATTATTTTAAAAGCAGTGGCCTTTTGACAGCAGCTTTTAAAAGCAGGCTATGGGTTGCTTTTCAAAGCTGCTTTCAAAAGAAGCAGAGATGAACCTTTAATGAATTTTTTCCAACTCCATCACTTACACCACCACATTCACTACCTCCACAACCACCGCCATCGCCACCGCCACCACCACCACTACCAACTCCTCCACCACCACCACCACCACCACCACAACCACCACCACCAACTCCACCTTCACCTCCACCTCCACCACCACCACCACCTCCTCCACCACCACAAACTCCACCTTCAGCTTCACAACCACCACCTCCTTCAAAACCTCCACATCCACCACCACCTCCAGAACCAACACCACCACCACCACCATGCTGTCACTACCACCACCTCCACAAGCGCCATCCCTACCACCACCACCTCCACTCCATCACTACCACTACTACCACATGATTAGTACATAACACTTTTAACATCATGTCTATTTTAGTCATTATTCACAGTTACAACAATTTTATATTAAAACTTACCAAACGGTTTTGACACTGCTTTTTGTACTAACAGCACTTTAAAAATATTGTTTACCAAACACGGAGCTGCTTTACTTTACAGCTAATTATTTTCAAAGCACAGCAGAAGCAACTTTTTTTAAAAGTGACAGCAATCCAAAACTGGGCCTTAGTCCGTCTTATGGAAAAAGAGTCTTCTTAGTCCAAAAGCCAGTCAGAAAGTCCTCACAATTCTAATGACGAACCTTCTGATAGCCAACAAGTTGTAAATTTGATCAAACAAGTCAATTTTAGAAAATGGTATTCGAAAGTGACAATATTTGTCCAAAACTTTGAGTTCAACACAGTTGCCCTATTTGACTCAGGAGCTGATCTTAACTGTATTCAGGAAAGTCTAATCCCTACTAAGTTTTACCAAAAGTCTAGAGAATCCTTAAACACTGCTTCAGGAAAATCACTCCAGTTAAATTTTGAGTTACCAAAAGCCCATGTATGCCAAAATAAAATTTGCTTTAAAACCTCATTTGTCTTGGTCTAGAATATCACTGACGAAGTCATTCTAGGGTTACCTTTTATTGCCTTATTGTATCCCTTCCAGGTAGACTATGATGGTGTCATTTCTACCTATTTAGGCAAAAAGGTTAAATTTGAGTTTCTGTCTTAACCAGAGTTGAATAACCTGAAAGCTTCGCAAAAGCAGTAAGTGTCCAAATCAGTACAGATTATTAGAAAAAATAACCAATTGAATTTTCTTAAAGAAGAAATTAAGTTCAAAAGAGTTGAACAACAGCTTAGCGATAAATCTCTACAGTTGCAAATTCAGCAGTTTGAAAATAAGCTAAAAAATGAGATCTGTTCTGACTTGCCTAATGCTTTTTGGTATAGAAAACAACATGTTGTTTGTCTTCCCTATATCAGAACCTTTAGTGAGAAAAGTATTCCTACTAAAGCCAGGCCAATCCAGATGAGTCAAGAAATAATGGAGTTTGGTAAAAAAGAAATTCATGAGTTGCTTCAGAAGAAAATAATTCGCAAAAGTAAGTCCCCTTGGTCATGCCCTGCTTTCTATGTCCAGAAAAATGCTGAGTTAGAAAGAGGAGTCCCAAGATTAGTTATCAAGTACAAGCCACTTAATTCAGTTTTAGAATTGATTAGGTATCTCATACCTAATAAAAGAGACCTGATTAATAGATTAGAAAAAGCAATTTTTTTTCCAAATTTGATATGAAGAGTGGTTTCTGGCAAATCCAAATAGATGAGTTAGATAGGTATAAGACTGCATTTGTCACTCATTTCGATCATTATGAATGGAATGTAATGCCATTTGGTCTGAAAAATGCCCCTAGTGAATTCCAGAATATTATGAATGAGATTTTTAATCCTTACAGTCATTTCTCAATTGTCTGTATTGATGATGTTCTCATCTTTTCTGAGTCAATAGAACAACATTGGAAACATTTGCATAAATTCCTTAAAATTGTCAAACAGAATGGTCTAGTTGTTTCTGCTAAGAAGATCAAGTTCTTCCAAACCAATATCATATTCCTTGGTTTCAATATTTACCAGTCACAAATCTCCCCAATCGATCGAGTCATTCAATTTGCTGATAAATTTCCTGATCAAATTCTTGATAAAAGTCAACTCTAGAGATTTCTAGGATCTCTAAATTATGTTTCTGACTTTTACAAAAATCTGAGAAAGCAATGTAAGCCCTTGTTTGATAGGTTGTAGAGTAATCCTCCCCCATGGTCAACCATCCATACTGAAGTTGTCAAACAGATCAAAGCCCTTATCAAGACACTTCCCTGTCTTGGTATTCCTTCAGTTGATTCCTTTAAGATAGTTGAAACTGATGCCTCTGACATAGGTTATGGTGGTATCCTCAAACAAAGAGCCTGTCCAAATTCCTTAGAACAGATTGTTCGCTTTCATTCCGGTACTTGGACCCAGTCGCAATATAATTATAGTACTATTAAAAAAGAAATATTAGCTATTGTATTATGTATTAGTAAATTTCAAGATGATTTGCTTAATCAAAAGTTTTTAATACGAGTTGATTGTAAATCTGCAAAACATGTTTTAGAAAAAGATGTTCAAAACATTGCATCTAAACAAATTTTTGCACGATGGCAAAGCATTTTAAGTATATTTGATTTTGATATTGAATATTTGAGAGGAAGTGAGAATTCAATCCTTGATTTTCTTACTCGAGAATTCCTGCAGGATGCACAATGGCACCCAAAAAAGATAAGCAAAAAGAATCAGCAAAACAACCCAAGCCATCCCAGTCGCTCCGAATCCTTCCCCCATCCATGAGTCAAAATAAGCCAGAAACACCCAAACAGTTGGTCCCTTTTCCTGGTTGCACTCCAATCTCAGTTGCCACACCAATATCAGTTGCTAATAAATTCTCTAGTTTAGGTTCCACAGTTGGCCAAATTCGCCCCAGTTATCAGTCGACCTTAATCTCCAGTTATGATCCTTTTTCAGTTGATCCCTCAGCTGGTCCCTCAGTTGCCTTCAAAAAAGACATCTCCCTATTTGCCCAAAAGCAATTTTCACATGTTCGTTGTTGAGCCTATCTATGATATTAATTCTGATCCAGTTGTCATAGCCAGACACTATTTCCCTCCGGGATTTCATTATATGCCGCCTAGTCCATACAAGTCTCTCAAGTATTATAGAGATATATTACTTGAAACTCAGTCAGTTGAAATTAAGCCGATAAAGGATCGTGATCACCCTGAGATCATCCTTTATCATTCCCTCTATATCCACAAAGTCATGAGTCAAGATTCTTTCAGTAGCCACCCTTATGAGTTGAAAACCCTTCAATCAAAATTGCAATATAATTATTCTGATTATATTGAAGCCTGGTTCTCTATTTTCCTCCACCAATCTGAGGACTTTAGTCATTCCTGGTTTATAAATTTTGACAATAAGTTCAAATGCTCCTTTCCCTACTGGTTCCTCCACTGGTGGGAAAAACATGGTCCAGTTGATGAAATTCTGCCTGTTTCAGTCCATGAGCTAATTCGCCATTTCACCAAAAAAGCCAAGTTCTCCAAAGTTGATTTATTCTTCCCAAAACAGTTGCTTTTTGTTGCTAAATACAAAGTTCATTAGATCCTCAAATGGTCCTACAAAAGTAACCAAAGATACCAGAATTTTTGCCCGCCAATTCTCTGTTAAATGGTGGGACAAATTCGAAGTTGACAGAATTGCCAAATATGTCTACAATGATTTGCCCTATAATTCTATTCCACATCCTGCATCCCCCACTGGTTCAACCCGATCTTCCCTTTCAGTTGAAGGAAAATCGAAGTCTGAACTCCAAGAGATTGCTCGTCAGTTGATAATTCAAGCCTCTCAAATGGATGATGATGAGGACATTGAAAATGACTCCCCTTCGTCGTCTAGCTGCCAGCCCATGCAGAGCCCTGCTAAGCCTAAGTCTTGGTATGAAGACAGTCAGGACCCCTATGATGCCTATGATTTGAATTCTGATTAGGCTCCTAGTTGCAGACACAATAATTGCCCCGGAGAATGTGATTGAAGCATCTTAAAGCAGCCACCTGCTTTCTCGTGCCTCTACAATCATTATTCCCCGACACTTCATCCAGAGTAAAAGCAAAAGTTGCCTGAGTAAAAGCATAAAAGAAAAGTTATTCCTTCTGAAAAAGACAAAATTGAAAGTTGAATTGGTTCTTTCCCGTGCCTCTACAGGGGAAATAACCATAGTTGCTTTTTGGTTACTATAGTTACTTAACCATAGTTGTTTCTATCTATTTAAGCTGGCCTCGGCCTCAGGTTGTAAGCAGGTTACAATTTACAATTTATTTTTTTTTTAGATTCTTTTAGAGAAATCATCTTTGTAAACATTGTATTCGAAGAGACTTCAGCAGTTGCTATCTGAAACTCTTGTGAGTATAAATAAAGTTGTTATTTTTATTTTTGAATAATTTTCTAAAAATTTTATTTTCAATTATCTCTATTTTGAGTAATTGCATATAAGCATTATTTTAACTGCATTATTTGTTGCATTGTTCTATCTTCATTACTATCTCCTTCTTCCCTTGTTTTGGTATCAAAGCCGTAAGAGTTACGGTCTTTGTCTAAGTCTGCTACTCATCCCAGCCACTTGGGCGGGGATGAGTAGCAGACTTAGACAAAGACCGTAACTCTTACGGCTCTGATACCAAAACAAGGGAATGATAAAGGATGATCTCAGGGTGATCACGATCCTTTATCGGCTTAATTTCAACTGACTGAGTTTCAAGTAATATATCTCTATTATGTATATATACATGTATTATATATGTACATATATGTGTATATACATATATATGTATTATGCAAAGCCCTGCCAAGAAAAAGTCTTGGTATGAAGATAGTCAAGATCCATACGATGCTTATGATTTGAATTCTGACTAAGCATCACAGTTGCAGACAGTAATTGCCCCAGTTGCAGTCATCATAATTGCTCAGTTGCCAACACAATAATTCATCATAATTGCTCAGTTGCCGACACAATAGTTGCCCCGGAGTATGATTGAAGCATCTTCAAAAGTAGTCAGTTGCCCGACATTTCACCTTGAGTAAAAGAAGAAAAGTTGCCAAGTAAAAGTCAAAAGTTACTAAAGTTATTCAGACATAATTGAAAGTTGAATCAGGTTGCTCCCGTGCCTCCACAGTTGCCTCTTCATCATCAGAATTGCTTTCGGTTACCATAGTTGCTTTCCAAATAACCCTAGTTACTTTTGTTCACCATAGTTGCTTTCCTTGTATTATTTAAGCCGGCCTTGGCCTCAGTTGCATTCAGATTACAATTTACACTTTCAGTTTTTTTTAAAGATTCTCTCTGAACACTTTGGAGAAATCATCTTTGTAAACACTGAGTGTTTTTGTATCTGGAGTTTGAAGTTGCTATCTTGAAGTTGCTTTTGTGAGTATAAATAAAATTGCTATTTTCAGTTATTTCTATTTTTAGTAGTTTCATATAAGCATTACTTTAATTGCATGCTTTTCTTCTTTTACTCAAGGTGAAATGTCGGGCAACTGACTACTTTTGAAGATGCTTCAATCATACTCCGGGGCAACTATTGTGTCGGCAACTGAGCAATTATGATGAATTATTGTGTTGGCAACTGAGCAATTATGATGACTGCAACTGGGGCAATTACTGTCTGCAACTGTGATGCTTAGTCAGAATTCAAATCATAAGCATCGTATGGATCTTGACTATCTTCATACCAAGACTTTTTCTTGGCAGGGCTTTGCATAGGCTGACAACTGGACGATGAAGGGGAATCATTGTCTTCATCATCATCCATTTGAGAGGCTTGGATTATCAATTGGCGGGCAATTTCTTGGAGTTCGGACTTCGATTTTCCTTCAATTGAAAGAGAAGATCGGGTCGAACCAGTGGGGGAGACTGGATGCGAAATAGGCTCTTGGGGCAGATCATTGTATACATATTTGGCAATTCTGTCAACTTCAAATTTGTCCCACCATTTAACTGAGAATTGGCGGGTAAGGACTCTGGTAGTATCTTTGACAACTTTGTAGGACCATTTGAGGATCCAAGGAACTTTGTACCGGGCAATAAAAAGCATCTGTTTTGGGAAGAATAAATCAACTTTGGTGAATTTGGCTTTTTTAGTATAATGGCGGATTAGCTCATGAACTGAAATGGGTAAAATTTCATCAACTGGACCATGCTTTTCCCACCAATGGAGGAACCAGAAGGGAAAAGGACTTTTGAACTTGTTGTCAAAATTAATAAACCAGGAATGGCTAAAATCCTCAGATTGGTGGAGGAAAATAGAGTACCAGGCTTCAATATAATCAGAATAATTATATTGTAATTTTGACTGAAGGGTTTTCAACTCATAAGGGTAGCTACTAAAGGATTCTTGACTTATGATTTTGTGAATATAAATGGAATGATAAAGGATGATTTCGGGGTGATCTCGATCCCTTATCGGCTTAATTTCAACTGACTGGGTTTCAAGTAATATATCTCTATAATACTTTAGAGACTTACATGGACTAGGAGGCATGTAATGAAATCCAGGAGGAAAATAGTGTTTGGCTATTTCGACTGGATCAGAATGAATATCATAAATGGACTCAAGAACAAATAGGTGAGAAGTACTTTTGAACATATATGGTGATGATTTTTTGAAGGCAACTGAGGGGCCAACTGAGGGATCAACTGAAAAGGGATCATAACTGGAGATTAGGGTTAATTGATAACTGGGGCGTATTTGGCCAACTGTAGAACCTAGAGCAGAAAACTTATTGGCAACTGATATTGGTGTGGCAACTGAAATTGGTGGGTGACCAGGGTAAGGGACCACCTGCTTGGGAATTTCTGGCTTATTTTGACTCATGGATGAGGGAAGGACTCGGAGCGACTGGGAAGGCAACTGAGATGGCTTAGATTGGTTGGTTGATTCTTTTTGCTTGTCTTTTTTGGGTGCCATTGTGCATCCTGCAAGAATTCTCTAGTAAGGAAATCAGGAATTGAATTATCACTCCCTCTCAAATACTCAATATCAAAATCAAATATACTCAAAATGCTTTGCCATCGTGCAAAAATCTATTTAGATGCAATGTTTTGAACATCTTTTTCTAAAACATGTTTTGCAGATTTACAATCAACTCGTATTAAAAAATTTTGATTAAGCAAATCATCTTGAAACTTACTGATGCATAATACAATAGCTAATATTTCTTTTTAAATAGTACTATAATTATATTGTGATTGGGTCCAAACACCAGAATGGAAATGGACGATCTGTTCTGGAGAATCTGGACAGACTCTTTGTTTGAGAATGCCACCATAACCTGTGTCAGAGGCATCAGTTTCAACTATCTTAAAAGAATCAACTGAAGGGATACCAAGACAGGGAAGTGTCTTGACATGGGCTTTGATTTGTTTGACAATTTCAGTATGAATGTTTGACCATGGGGGAGGATTATTCTGCAACCTATCAAACAAGAGCTTACATTGCTTTCTCAGATTTTTGTAAAAGTTAGAGACATAATTTAGAGATCCTAGAAACCTCTGGAGTTGACTTTTATCAAGGATTTGATCAAGAAATTTATCAGCAAATTGAATGACTCGATCAATTGGGGAGATTTGCGACTGGCAGATATTGAAACCAAGAAATCTGATATTGGTTTGGAATAACTTGATTTTCTTGGCAGAGACAACTAGACCATTTTGTTTGATGATTTGAAGGAACTTATGCAAATGTTTCCAATGTTGTTCTATTGACTCAGAAAAGATAAGAACATCATCAATATAAACGATTGAAAAATGACTATAAGGATTGAAAATTTCATTCATGATATTCTGGAATTCACTAGGGGCATTTTTCAGACCGAAAGGCATTACATTCCATTCATAATGACCAAAAGGGGTGACAAATGCAGTCTTATATCTATCTGACTCGTCTATTTGGATTTGCCAGAAACCACTCTTCATATCAAATTTGGAATAAACAACTGCTTTTTCTAATCTATTGATCAAGTCTCTTTTATTAGGTATGGGGTACCTAATCCATTCTAAGACTGAATTAAGGGGCTTGTAATTGATAACTAATCTTGGAACTCCTCTTTCTAGCTCAGCATTTTTCTGGACATAAAAAGCAGGACATGACCAAGGGGACTTACTTTTGCGAATTATTTTCTTTTGAAGCAACTCATGAATTTCTTTTTTACAGAACTCCATCATTTCTTGACTCATCTGGATTGGCCTAGCTTTAGTAGGAATGTTTTTCTCATTAAAGGTTTTGATATAAGGAAGACAAACAACATGTTGTTTTCTATACCAAAAAGCATTGGGCAATTCAGAGCAAATTTCATTTTTTAATTTAGCTTCAAACTGCTGAATTTGCAACTGTAAAGATTGATCACTAAGCTGTTGTTCAATTCTTTTAAATCTAATTTCTTCTTGAAGAAAATTCAACTGGTTATTTTTCCTAATAATTTGTACTGACTTAGAAATTGACTGCTTTTGTAAGGCTTTCAAATTGTGCAATTTTGGTTTAGACAGGAACTCAAATTTAACCTTTTCGCCTAAATAAGTAGAAATGACGCCATTATAATCTACTTGGAAGGGATATAACAAGGCAATAAAAGGTAGTCCTAAAATGACTTCATCAGTTATATTTTTAACTAAGACAAATGAGGTTTTGAAGCAGATTTTATTTTGGCATACATGGGCTTTTGGTATTTCAAAATTCAACTGGAGTGATTTTCCTGAAGCAGTGCTTAAGGATTCTCTAGACTTCTGGTAAAACTTAGTAGGAATTAGACCTTCCTGAATACAGTTAAGATCGGCTCCTGAATCAAATAAGGCAACTGTGGTAAACTCAAAGTTTTGAACAAATATTGTTACTTTTGAATACCATTTCCTAAAATTGACTTGTCTGATTAAACTAACTACTTGTTGCTTTTCTGGTGGTTCATCGTCGGAGTTATGTGGACTCTCTGACTGGCTTTTAGACTCAGAAGATTCTTTTTCCATTATACGGACTAAATCTTGTTTGATTGCATAATTTTCACTTTGTAATTTATGACTCATTTGTTTTAATTCAACTATTTCTTTTTTAACCATTTTTACTTCTAATTGCAAGTCTTGTAAGGTGACTTCTTTCTTTTTAGCAAATTTTTCTAAAGTAGTGTTTAAACTAATCGGCTGAGGGGCAGACTGACTTGGGCTTTCTTGACTTATGACCTTTCTTAACTTTTTTAAATACTCGGCTTTCAAGTCAGGATTTTCTACTTTACTTATTAAGTCTATTAGTAATTCTTCTTGTTCTTCCTGTTTTGTAAGAACAGAAATGGATTTCAATCTATTACTACATTTATCTTTACAACCAATTTGAATATTAGGCGAACTAGACTGTGAATCTGAGGATGGGTCAGATTCAGACTCAGAACTGGCTACTATGCTTTCAACACTGCTTGTTTCAGAGTCTCGCAACTCTAAAACTTTTATCAACTTTTCTTTCTCTTCATCTGCAATTTTTAATTGTTTAATAGTATCTTTCACTTTACATTCAGAGGCATAATGACCAAACTTTTGACATTTAAAACATTTAACTTTAGTTTTATCACTATTTCTTTTGGACCGACTCTTCTTTTGACTTTTCGGGGCTTTTGACCAATTTTTCTTAGGAGAGAATTTTCTTTTCTTGTAAAACTCATGATCATCATTATTTCGTTGGGGGAATTGTCTCCTACGGGAATAATGACGATTTTTTCGAAGGTGCCTAGGCTTATTTTTCCTGGAATGAGGAACACTAGCAAGACCATACTGTTCGCAGAAATCTCCTAACTCATATTTGGCTGATTTTCTGTCGGACTGTATTTGTCTACTAATTTTAAAATCGATACACATTTTAATTCCAACTTGGTTAATTGTACTTATAATATTTCCATAAGTTAAACTATCCCAATCTATATGACCTTGTTCATTACTTAAGGTTGTGCGTATCTTGTGGGCAAACAGATTTGGGAGGCCATTAACAAATTTTTCTTTCCAGAAAGGTTGATTACTATCATCTCTAAGCATGACTCTAGAAATGAAGACATCTTTATACCACCTGAAATCAGACAACTCGGGGCATCTAAGGTTACTTAATTGATCATGTATTCTAGCAGTGGTATTACTATGGGTTCCAATAAAATGTTCAATTATTGTGTAAAACAAAGTGTTGACTCCGTCTTCTATACCTTGACCTACTTGTTCGTCAAATATAGGGAGACCGTCTTCATTAAGTTTTACAACATGAATAATCAAATTTTTGGACTCAGGGGTTAAGTGCTTATCCCACCAATACCTAAGAGTACCAGTAAATCCGGTGACTAACAGGGGTACAATTGCAGACTGTCTGAAACTGTGATTGGTGATGTAACTATTGGCAACCATGGACATATGTTGTAGTTTATTAAAGATTTCTTGCTCAGAAAGACCATCAATGTTCCATTCATACAATTTGTCAGAAGAAACTGAGAACTGGGTTTGGAAGTTTCTTTCTTCGAATTGGATATCTGGAGGTGTTGGTCGAGGGTACCAATTCTTAGTCAAGCTAGTAGGGCTTATATGTCTGTCTAGTTTTTTGACTTTGGGTTCAACTTGGACTTCTAAGTTTCTGAAAGCATTTTCTATTTTTGAAATATTGCTGGTTTCAGAATCTGTCGTCTCTGGCTCAGACTCAGAAGGATTTGCAAAAGAATCTAGTGTTTTAAGACCAGATTTTTCAGCTTTACTCGGGGTTAATTGTTCCAACATTTCTTCAATTTTCTTCATTGTTGGTTTAATTTTAAGCTTAGGGCTTGACTGGAGATCTTGGAACTGGACTGGCTTTTCAACTTTTGTTTTAGACTTAATTTCTGGGGAACGTATCTTATCAATTTTTGTCTCGATTGTATCTAACTGTTTTCCTATGACAATTAGACTTTGGTTGGTATAATTATTTTGCTCAATCAACCTTTTACTGTCATCATCCTTTTCGTATGTTTTGAAGGGGCTGGCAGGTATAGGTGTATTCCTATGGTTGATGATTATGGTGTCAACTGGGGGGTGACTGGCTTCAACTACTGACCTATCTATCAAATTCCATTTTTCTTTAGTTAGAGTCTTTAACTCACTAGACATGTAACGGCTTTCGACAAAATCAAGGTAGAAAATTTCAACTTTGGCTGACCGCATATAATCTTTCCATTCACTAAATATTTTCTGGCGGCTTTCATTATCAGGATAGGCTTGGTGATATTTATCTCTTCTATGTTGATTTTCTGGAGACTTAAGGTGAGAATTTAGACGTTTCCAATTAATCTCAAATTTCTTATTAAGGGTCCTAAGTTGGTTATCAACCGTTGCAAAATTTTCAACTAGGAAGTCAGACTGTGTAGGTGATTCAGGTGAAACAGACTTATCGTCTTGAACTGGTGTCTTGCCGTAACAAGGTTGGTTTACCTGAGAGGATTTTCTCAGGGACTCAAGTTTGAAATCAATCATGGCTTTTTCTAACTCTAGGTCTCGTTCTAGAGTGGAAGATGAGGCTGTAAACGAGCGTCTAGCAGGGGCATGTCTCTGGGATTGACCAGGAGTTGGTAACTGTTGCAATTGGACATTAGTCTTTTTTAAGGGTTGATTATCAAATCTGATTTTTACTGTGCCATCTAAGTATTGTTGAATGTAGTCTAAATTGTTTAGACTACGCTGTATGGGAGCTGGTTGGCTCTCGGTAACTAAGGTCCATTCTTTTGGAAGGGCAACTTCTGACCACTTGATGGTTTGAGGGACTTGGACACAGGCGTCTGGTGTATGACTCTGTATCAAAACAGTTTGGTCTTTTGGGCTTTTATTAAGAGCTTGGAAATTCATGTTGGTGCCTGTAACCTTGTAGTAAATTCTGTAAACTAAGGCTAAAGGTTGGGTTCCTGGGAGGACATTGTAACCTTCAATCTTAATATTCAGAGTTAAAGTTCTTAGTATATGAGGATCACTAAGGCTTACAGTAAAGTCTGGGTAACAATCAAAGTGTACTGGGCCATTACACAAACTGGACTCAATGACTCCTGAGGCGCTATCACTAAACTCAGTGAACCTAGCATCACGCAAACAAAGAAAGATAGAGGCTTTTAATCTTAATCTTGTTAGGGGCTTAACCGCAACTTGAACTAATCCAATATGCAAGAAATTATTACCATCATTTTTATGTTTCTTTATTGACTCAAGATTAAGCAACTGACAGGTTTCATGTTCTTTACTTAAGGCATACACTTGTTCAACTGTCTTAACATGAGTTGTGCTATTAAAACTAGAAGGCAACCAATGTTTCTCATAGATTTTTTGACTCGGGACTTTAGGTATATTCCAATCTCTAAAGTCTAATTGTTCTTTGCTACTGGAATCATATTCAAAATGTTCTTCATTAACTATTTCTGGGAGTTGGCTTATATCGGTTCTAGAACTGCTTGAACTACAAGACTTTGTTCTAAATAAACGACTCATGGCTACTCAAGTGTTTGGGTTTGGCTTTCTAAAGAAGAAGATAAACAGGGGCTTCCTAAACTGACCGTTTACTCAACAAGAAACTTATTAACCTCACTTAATTTTCTGTCTCCTGCCCACCGTTCAGGCCCTCTACACTGGGGACTTACTGTTTGGAAAAAGGACTCACGGGCCATACCTTAGAAAGAGATTAATAAAAGACTCAAAGAGTAAAAGGGAAGAAGAAGAAGAGACTGAAAACTTCTACTCAGAAGCTTAAACCAGCCACTTGGGCGGGGATGAGTAGCAGACTTAGACAATGAACGTAACTCTTACGGCTCTGATACCAAGAAGGATGAAAAACGAAGAAGAACGAAGAAAAGCAAAGGCGTAAGGATATATGCAATTAAAATGTATGCAATTAAAGTAATGCTTATATGAAACTACTAAAAATAGAAATAACTGAAAATAGCAATTTTATTTATACTCACAAAAGCAACTTCAAGATAGCAACTTCAAACTCCAGATACAAAAACACTCAGTGTTTACAAAGATGATTTCTCCAAAGTGTTCAGAGAGAATCTTTAAAAAAAACTGAAAGTGTAAATTGTAATCTGAATGCAACAGAGGCCAAGGCCGGCTTAAATAATACAAGGAAAGCAACTATGGTGAACAAAAGTAACTAGGGTTATTTGGAAAGCAGCTATGGTAACCGAAAGCAATTCTGATGATGAAGAGGCAACTGTGGAGGCACGGGAGCAACCTGATTCAACTTTCAATTATGTCTGAATTATAATACATATATATGTATATACACATATGTATAAATATATGTATGTATATATACATATATATATATTATAAAATACATATATACACATACATAATATATATATATTAACAGTCCCCTTCTATTGAGGGACGCCCATTAGGATACTCTACAATATTTTTTTTCCCAATGATCCAAACCATCTATTTTTTAGGTCTTCATTCATAGATCATCCTTATACAAAATTAGATAGATTGAAAATCGTTTCGACATTCAATTGTGTCTCACAAAATCAATGAACACGGTACTTCAAGAAAGTACTAAAATTTCAATAACTCAATTGAGTGGTTAAATGATATCGGATTCAAGTGATTTTTTGTAGAGATGATATTTGAATGAGTATCTACAAAATGGATGTTTTGAAATACAATCCGGAGTGGGGCCTATAAGAGGTATCCCTCAAATAAGCTTATTTGAGAGATCCCTCAATGGAAGCTATATATATATATATATATTTGAAAAAATAAAAAAATCTAGTCCTAGTCCAAGCATGCACCAAACGCAAGATAAGTGTTATCCAATTTAGACCATGCCAAGCCAAGCCAAGACAGTCTCTAAGTATAATCCATGTCAAGGCAGTCTTGTATAACAAACGAGCCTAGAGTATTATTGCTATAAATGCAATAAAAAAAACAAATGAAAAAACAAAAGTCTACCGTGAAACTAATCAGAATACTTCCTCCAACTCAACGGTCCAGATTCCAGATAAAACCCCCATACACAAAACACAAAAGGAACTCTTTCATTCTTCTCTCCCTTCTCTGCAAATTCTTCCCAAATTCTTAACATCGCGCATCAA